>JAZKJV010007960.1:0-600000 GCA_037367405.1 Ottelia alismoides | reverse complement strand
CGAGCCACACAGTTGATTTTGTCGTATTGCCCATGGAGACCTCCACCGGGGAGCACTCTCCAATCATCCTGGGACGACCGTTCCTCGCCTCTGCGAGGGTCGTTATTGATTACAGACCAGGAGAGATTCGCTTCCGTCCTGGTGACGAGAGCGAAGCATTGATCACCGCACCCACTACTGACCAGAGACCTGCACCTGATGTGACCACACCGATCTTGACTGACCTTGAGGACCATGACCTTGATGATACTATCAGAGAATTTTGCTGCCTATTGGATTCCACTGAGACCCGAGAATTCCTCCCAGTTGAGGAAGACTCGAAAAGCATGAACCTCGGAGTTCCTTCTTCTGGGACTTGGCGTTGTGTTGATGACATCCGCGGGATTTACACGATAGACACCGTTGAGCGGAGGGCAGATGTAGAGACTAGACAGGACGGACATGTTTTGACTATTTCCACTGATGGGTCCGCTCCTGTCCACTTGGATACTGATGAGACAAAGACCGAATTTGATTTAGTTGCTTTTCTTCGGAAATTCGGGCCTTTTGATGAGAAAGATGATCCGGTTGAGATTATAGAGGATGAACATAGTTCGACTACTTCCACCGATGATTTCGTGCCTTTTGATTTTGACCTGGATGACACCTCGCAGGACGACTCCGAGTACACTACTTCTGATGATGATGAGTTCGTCCCATTTCACTTTGACACTAGCGAGACTCCCA
The DNA here is from genome assembly GCA_037367405.1 of Ottelia alismoides. Classification (NCBI taxonomy): domain Eukaryota; kingdom Viridiplantae; phylum Streptophyta; class Magnoliopsida; order Alismatales; family Hydrocharitaceae; genus Ottelia; species Ottelia alismoides. The sequence continues at coordinate 599,274 of JAZKJV010007960.1, read as the reverse complement.
AGGGCGGACCTAGTCACACTTCTTTCACTGATTCGTCTGTGCCTTCACACCCTAGGGCCCCTGAGGATCTTCACTCTGTCGACCCTGATCGGCTTCCGTCCACTATGGACCCTGATGTCGACCTGCATCACACCAGATCTATTCCTCAGCGGTCCCTCAAGAAGGTTTGCTTTCAACCTTTTTGACCATATGTATATCCATCTCTGTTGTATATTCACTTTTGTGTACCTCTGTTCTCTCTACCGTATTGCTCGTCCACCCATTCTCGTGTATGCCTTACTTAGGACGTACTTTGTCCTAAGTATAGGGGGGTGGACGAGCCGAGTGTTCTTCCATCGTTCCGTGTCATCACCCCTGTCGTTTCCTATACTTAGGGATTCTTTCAACCTAAGTATAGGGGGAGCGATGCGTACATCCTCACGATCTCGTCTTCCATCTTCATCTCTTTTCTTCTTTTCTTCTTTTCCTATTCTATTTTCTTTATCTATCGAAAAAGGTGTCGCCCCTCTTTGTCAGTCTTCTATACTTAGGACGTACTTTGTCCTAAGTATAGGGGGGTGTGCACCTCGAGTTCTGTCATTCATTTCGATCCTCTCCATTGTCTCCTCTTCTTGTATATACTTAGGGATATCTTACCCTAAGTATAGGGGGAGACAATCTGAGTACGATCTGTTCATTCCCACCCTTGACCTTCCCTGCGTTGTGTACAGTCTGCTATACTTAGGATTATTTGATCCTAAGTATAGGGGGACGGTCAACTCCTCATTCGTTTGTTCATCCATTCCTTTATTTATTTATTCTTTAGACTTACCTATACTTAGTACGAGTTATGTCTTCTCTTTTCTCTCTGATCTATGAGGACATAGCTCAAGCTAAGTATAGGGGGGTCGTATATACTACGTATATACCTTAGCCATAACTCGTACATTCGTATTTTCCTAATAATATGGCTAATAATTCTTTAAAATTCATTAAAAACCTTAATAAAAAGGTGTTTTGTTCCTCAAATTCTTATTGTATTTACTGATTAATAAATCAGGTGAAAATGTTTTTTGCAAAATGTTTGAAAAATAGTTTAAAAATCTTTGTGAACATTTATTGAAAACTATTTTGAAAATATTTTGCTACATGTTTTCAACCTTTGTAAAAATGTGTGATTTGTAAAATTTCTTTTCTTTGTGTGAAATAAAATGTTTGAAAAAATAATTTGCAAATGGTTTGAAAAATGGTTGCAAAAATACTTTGAAAAATCTATTTATATTTTTTTAAAGCCTTTGCAAAATGATTTTCAAATGTGTGTACACGTTTGTAAAATATTTGTAAAAACTATATTGGACTATAGTTTTCAAAAATGGTGTGAAAAGCATGTGTCAAATAAGTTTGAGGAATACATACATCTCACTAAAATCCACTATGTATATACGTATAAACTTGATCACTTACCCTTGTAAATTCTTAAAATCCACTTCTTGTAGATATAAGAAGCACTCCCGTGTACATATTTTAACCTAGTTTTCAGCCAAAACTTTTTGTTTTCAAAAAGCCCAAAAACATTTGCAAAATTAAAATCCAAAAACATCTGAAAAATCTTTCTAAAAAATACAAAAAAATGCATCTACATATTCATCATCATCATCTTTTCAAAAATCCATAAAAAGTTCAAAATCTTTGAAAATTGCATCACAAAAATTTATTCTATTTTCTGCATGGCATTGCATAACATTCACACTTTTCGGATTGAGTTTGATAGTTGAACAAGTCTAAGTAAAATCTGGAGATTGGATCTTGATTGGACCTTAAAATCTACCTAATAACAGGAACCTTATAGGAACTGGGTTTGAGGTACTTCAGGTCTAGTTGACTTAATTCTTTGAGGATCACGAGACTTAGTTAAATGGATTCTTGACTGCCTAAGTAGAGTATTTCAGAGCACACGCACGACTCTTGTTGATAATGACCTAACTTGGACACCTGCACCTTTCACATGGCTCAACCAGTTGGAGTGGTGAGGGGGTTGGATTTGCCGGTATGAGACGCACACACGTGGAAACATTTGTCCTCCTCTAGGGAGGGAAGTGCACCCCAACCCGTCCAGTGATGAGGAAGTCTAAAGAGAAGAGGCTGTGGGTTGCAATAAAGCTTCAAAAGAGGGATAGTCTACTGGCTCAAGAGGAAAAACTCCTTATGTAAATGCTGTTGTATATAGTATTTCAAAAAAAAGAAAAAGAAAAAAAAGTGTTCAGGCATGTACAAAAATAAAAAGCCTGCAAAGTATGTACAAATGTTGTAAAGTCAATAAGCAAGCTTGAGTTCCAAAGTCAAATATGTGAGCCTGCAGCAGGATGACTTGACTACACTGGTCTTGCATCCCAGGATAGGTAGCTACACTGGCTACCGTCCATTCTTCTCTTCACCCCCTCCTCTTGAGCTGGTTGCCACTTGAACTTAGAAGGGAATACCCCGCTCCTCGAGGATGGAGTTATTGGATTGGGGAATCATTGGGTTGTCGTACTGGAGAAGTCAGTCTCTTTGTCATTCTAGTTGGGGAGAGCCACCATCACTTACACTGTACGAGTCAGATTCATAGTCATAAGAGTTTGCGTATGAATTGAGATATTTCTGACCTGGCTATTGAGGAGACTTGAGCAGAGTTTTGGGATTCTCAAGGACTGTTGGATTTCAAATTCGGTTCTCACTAAGGTTCCGACCGCACTAAAATTCCAAAGGTCCGACTTAAGCTCCAAACTTTGATTTTGTGAAGACAAGTTTGATAATTACACTTAGTCCAGCTTCTTCCTTTTCTTTTCTTTGTTTTTCTTTTCTACACTTATTGCATAAGTGTTTGCTAGGGACTAGCAAAGGCAAGTATAGGGGGATGATGAATCTACGTTTCATCATCTTTATTCTATCATTTTGGCCTCAAAAACCCTAGTATTCATGTAAATAGGCTTAATATAGGCTTTTTAGCATTCATGCATGTGTGTGTAAATATTGTATAAAATGCGGTTTTTAAAGCCAAATTTTTAGAATAAAGAAAAGAAAAGAAAAAGAATAAAATATTGTAAATATTTTATGACTCGAAACCCCGAGACCTAGGCATCTTGATGAATAGGCCGACAAGGAATAAAGTAGGGGAAGATAAGGGCCAAAAATACCAATAAAATTCCTTTTATTTTATTCACTCTTTATTCATTTTGGGACCTATTTTTGGTTCCACTTTTTATACATCAAATAAAGAAACTTTGTACATGAAAGTTGTAGATAATTAAATATAGAAAAATACAAAATTGATTTCACAGAAAAATAATACACAGATAAAAAGTTATGGTCTGAATAAAATTCCAGAATCCCAACTTCCCAGACCCGTATCTCACAAATGAAAATCCAAATGCATCAAACTCACCTTTAATTGTCTATAGAATAAAATAAGATATTTAATGGCGGTGGTTTCGCATTTGGCGGAGCTACGGTTTGAAAGTTGAGTTTTGGACCCTCATTGTATACTTGTACAGAATAAAATATTCAATTTATTATTTATCCCTTATTTTTATATTTTTTATATTTTTGTAATTTTGTAAATATTATTTATAATAATTATATGTATTAAAATCAGAATAAAAATGTAAATAAAACTCAAAATAAAAATACTTATATACACAAAACCTAGGTATAATACTTATACACATACCTGTATAATTACTATTTCTACAAAACAAATTAATAAAATAAAATAAAAATATATTTAAGTATATAAAAATATTTTATAAATTAATAAAATAATAAACAAAAATAAATAAATTAAAATACACAAAATAAAATTGAAGTAATAAAACACATAGGTATATGTACCTATATAGGGCTAAAAAGTAACTTGTAAAAATAAATCTCATAAAAATAATTAAAAATCGGAATAAAATACTATATAAAATAATAAATATTTTTCATTAAATAACCTAAAATTAGTTACATCATTTATTATTTTTAATAGAATTTAGAAGGTATTTCTTTCAGTTTTCGTCTTTTTGCGGATGATGTGGCCCAATCAGGCCACGCCATCCGTTGACTGGGGGTCAACTCCTTGACCCCAGGTCTGTGACCGCGGGATATGTCGAGGCACCCTTCTTCTTGGATTTTTCGCGGGCTGGTCTTTCATCGAATCGTGGTAGGGTCTTCACGACTTTTGTTCCCTGATGGATGACCTTACACGCCCTATGTTAACTTTGGGCTTTGAGCCATCGACCGTCCCGTTACACCTCGATCAAGGAGCCCTCGTCGCCATTCTTCAAAAACCCCCATCTTTCCCTCTTTTGAATTTTGAACCCGTTTGCCCTAGCCAAACCCCCTTCTTCTTAAAGGTCCTGGATTGAGGTGGTGACAGGACCTCTCCGGCCTTCTCGCGGAGGCGGTTGGCGAAGATAAGCGGTGCTCCAGCCATCTCCGGCGGCTGCACTGCCGTGAGGTCACTACGTTGGGTCTTTTGACCCTTGAGGTTATGTTTTTACTTTGTTTTTCTTTGCTTCCGTAGTTGGTTTTAAATATAGGATCTGGATCTGATCATCATATCTGCATTTCATCACTCGATCGCCACCCGCCATCACCTGGCCGGAGCTTGCTCCGGCGAGTTCCCACTCACGTTATCCACGTCCTATTTCACTGCGATCACCCTGGGGACCACTATATGTTGTTGTGGGCATCGTTTTGCAGGTCCCAGGTGCCGCAAGATCCCTCAGGGGTCGGTTTTTGCCGAGTTCCGTGCTGCCTGGTGCTTTCTCCCCTTTCCGACTGTCGCAGCGGTGCTCCGGTGGTCTACCACCATTTTGAAGCCACTGCCTATTAGGAGAAGCTTCCAGGAAGATCGGAGGGTCATCGGAAGGGAGATATACGATCCGAGCGTGAAGATTTTGAAGCCCCAATTCCATCCACGCCGAGTTCATCAGCGGTTCTTCCAGCGCGCCTGCGCACCGTCCGATTCCGCAGTGTTCTTGGCGTGATACAGCCACCATCGGATCAGACCTTCCTCCTGTCGTTCAATCGCCAATTGGGTTTCTAATCCTGGCCGTTTGCGCGAAGCGGCATCGTGCGCCTCGGACGTGACACATGGACAAGTAAAGAATATCTCCGCCGTCGGATGGCGCTATATCCTGGGTATTTTGCGTTATCAGCCAGGGCATTTTTGACTTTTATATTCACTGCATAATCTTTCATTTGCCCTTTTTATAATTTTGTAAACTTTATAATCAGACCCCTGACATTTTGTGATATTACGGTTGTGTCCCCGCCAAGTGCTCACGTGGTTCCTCACGTGGGCCTTGGCGATTTTGCAGCACTGCCCTTAGGACTTTGCCTATTTATTTTATGATCTAAAACGTTTAATTGCAGTTGATAAGTTTGCAAAGAGGTCCCTAACTTTTTGTGTTTCCACATTTATACCCTTGACTGTCACGTGCACAGGTACGTGTTCCAGGGCTTTTGCTTGAAGCCCCTCGCGGCTTTTAATATATATGTTTGGTCCGTTAAGTTGTTGATTGCATATTATATTTTCTGGAAAAATTTCATTTGAGCCCCTGGATTCTTGCGTAATTACATTAAAGCCCCTGCATGCATGCATTCTCTTTATGCTTCTAGTATTTTGTGCATGCATCTATAAAACCCCAAAAAATCTCCAAAAATCACATTAAGTTCCTGCTGTAGTGTAGTATCTCTACATATTTTTATTTTTCATAATTATTGCATTTTAATATTTATTAAAAATAAAAAATAGCCATTTTGTGCACTGTCTAGCTTATAAAATCCATAAAAAATATAAAAACATTCCAGAAAAATCCCAAAAAAATATATTTTGCATATTTGAGTGTGTTTTAATTTCAATCCAAAATTCACTAAAAATTATAAAAGAAAACTCCTAAAAATTACAAAACACCAAAAACCTTTATAAAAATATTAAAATTATACAAAAATCCTAAAATACAAATTTTGTCTCTGAATTTTCTTTGTTTCATTATCTTTAAGTGAAAATTAATTTGGAGAATTTTTGTTACTATTTTCTATTTTATTTCTCCATTTTAGTTTTAGCTCTTGTATTTTATCCACTGTTTTCAGTATTGTTGACTTTAAAAATACCAAAAAAAATTAGGAAAAATCTAGAAAAATCATAAAAACATTATAAAATTATAAAAACCACAAAAACATTTGATTTTCTGAATTTTAGTTATTTTTAGTTATTTTTATAACTCCTTTATCCTCTCATTTCTTAGATAGTAAATATATTCTATTATTGAAAAAGAAAATATATAAAAAATATAAAATATAAAATTATAAAAAAATTAGAAAATTAAAAACCAAATACAAAATTAGAAAATTGGAAATTAAATACAAAAAAATATAAAATTAAAAACCCACAAAAAAGAGATAGCCTAAGTAGACAACTTGATCACAATTACATTTTGTGCCTTAGTGCCTCGATCTATCCTATCTGCTCCCTGTGTTCGACCTCTACACATACTTGCACTATACACATCTTGTTGTAGAGTTATAATAAACTTTAACTCCGCACATTCACTTTCATCGCTTGATTTAATTGTTGTTGGTTATATGTTGTTCGAAGTTTGGATTTTCGAGCGGTCACCGCATCGACTGTTGATCCGCCTTGTGGATCAATACGACCGCTCGATTTTCTCGCTTCAACAAATGGCGTCGTTCCCGGGGAGCAACAACGCTTAGTTCGGGTCTTGTTTGTGATTGTAAATTGATTGTCTATTTCGCGATTTTTATTTTTGCTTATTTTTTTCTCTTTTATTTTGATATATCATTTGAATTGTCTGACCACCCTCTTGTTTGTCTTTGTGCGAGGTACGCGGATCGAGGGAGGCACTTCTTTTTAGGAGCGCTCGTGCAACCACGTGAGGCGGCTTCGGCTTCGCACAAAGACGGACTTGGAGAGAATTTTGAAGACAATTTCTGAGCTTTTATTTTATTGCATTTATTTTTTGTAATTCAAGTGAGAGAGAGACCACTATTATTGTAATAATACAGGTACCCTCGGATACTTGAACATTCGAGCCTAACTTCCAGGTGTCTGTTCACCTGGGGGCTCACCGCGACTTTTTACGATTTTCTTCGCATTCTTTTTATTTTATTTTGTTTTCTGATTTTATTTCTTTTGTGTGATTGAGCCCGTAGTTCTAGGATTGCTTGCAATAGACTAAGGCCAAACACCTAATACCTTGCATGCTCCTATAGTATCGTTTGGACTTAGTCAAATTTAAACAGTTGGTTCATCATCTTCGATCCGCCGGGCCACGAGCTTTCCCTGCCAAGCGCTTCTCCTGAACTCGATTTGTCGAGAGGAGGAGGGGTGAGCCTAGACCGGACTCTAGGATTGAGGATTGGTGACCGACTTGTGGTTCTTCAAGATAATAGCAATTTCTGAAACTTAGGGCGATTTCATCGGCTTTGCATTTGCATATAGATAGGTTTCAATTCTGCTGAGCATCCTTGCTTGTAGAGTGCTGGAGGCAAGGTGAGGATTTACTCTTTAGCTCTCATCATCATTTTTGCTGCTTGCATTGCTTTCCCGCTCCTCTACCTCTGATTTTGATTACCTAGGAGCTTAATTGAATTGATTCCCCGATAGGCTCGTGCATTTCTTATTAAAAATCCAAAAAAAGTGAGAACAAATAAAATTGGGACAGTTAACTTTACTCGGCCCTAAAATCCATCAAAAAGAAAATATTGTCTTGGGGAGAGTAATCCCCTCATTGTCTTCGCTTTTACTTGCTCGCACACACGCTAAGAATTAGTGCCCAAATCCCCTCTCAGCCCCTAAGTGTGTGTGCAATCTTTGACTTCTCACCTAACTCTAAAACAGACAAGATAAAAAGACCGCTCTTTGCGGTCTCCACCGAGTTGAGTAGGTGAATTGAGGGTTTGACTTGTTTTCACTTTTGCTTGTAATTGTTTTGTGTGTGTCCAAGATCACCGCTGCGCACTTGCGCCTTTCTTCTCACTTCTCTTGACTTGATCTTCGTGCTCTCCCGATCATTTTTCCTTTTGTTTCGAGATGGTCGATCGGAGTATATTTTATCCGGACTTTGCGGACTCCTCGCTCGCTCCAGCCGGTCCATCTCACTTTTTCCAGGAGGACTTTGCTCCTGATTTGTGTACATATCCGACCAACCCACTATTTCAGGATCCGGACTTTGACCTTCACCAGTCATTTCCACCACCATCGCCTACACATTTTGACAACCCGCTCTTCCTTGAGTATCCTGATCCGGAATGTGAATTTTGTCCACACCCGCCGCCCACATTCGACCAACCGATTCTGAGATTTTGGAGTCACCTTTCATGATATCAACACTTGAGACCTTGAATCAGATGATGGATCATATTAATTCGAGGATTGCCGACCTTACTAGTTTAAATAAGAACCAAAATACCGCTTCAGTCTTTGAGGATATGGAATCATTTGAGGATTATCATGAGAGCTTGCAATCGCCCAAAATACAAAAAAATGAGAAAAAATTAAAAACACAAAAAGATTTCGGGAGACACATGATCGAGAGAGGTACCACTTGCCAGATCCTTTGACCACACAGCCTCTCACACCTTGTCCCACCTTTGACCCCTAGGATGCCGCTGTACAGACTGCTCTTGGAATGCCTCATGTATATGATGATTCCGACTCCCTCCCTTGTATGGAGGAGGTCCAAAAATTCAAAAAAATGCTGACTGAACCCGAAGTGGTGGCCACCATACATGAGATTATCCGTACCCCACTTCAGCAGGCCATGACTGATTTATCTGCTCCTCTTCCTAAGAAGATAAAGCGGAGGAGCAGATCTGAGCGTCATATCTTGACCATGGCCACTGCCCATGCCATCACACACCGTCCCATTCCTCGGAAGAGCAACACTGCCACACCTTTCATTAGCTGCACTATTTCTGACCACACATGTGATCACACTCTCCTCGACGACGGTGCTTCGATTATCATCATACCCTTCTCGTTGGTAAGTCTCTTCACCTAGGGCCTCTCAAGAAGACCATGATGATAGTTCAATTTGCTGATGGATCAATCAAGAGGCCGAAGGGTATCCTTGAAAACGCCATCATTTCGATTCAGGGCACGAGCCACACAGTTGATTTTGTCGTATTGCCCATGGAGACCTCCACCGGGGAGCACTCTCCAATCATCCTGGGACGACTGTTCCTCTCCTCTGCGAGGGTCGTTATTGATTACGGACCAGGAGAGATTCGCTTCTGTCCTACTAACGAGAGCGAAGCATTGATCACCGCACCCACTACTGACCAGAGACCTGCACCTGATGTGACCACACCTATCTTGGCTGACCTTGAGGACCATGACCTTGATGATACAATCAGAGAATTTTGCTGCCTATTGGATTCCACTGAGACCCGAGAATTCCTCCCAGTCTAGGAAGACTCGAAAAGCATGAACCTCGGAGTTCCTTCTTCTGGGACTTGGCGTTGTGTTGATGACATCCGTGGGATTTACACGATAGACAACGTTGAGCGGAGGGCAGATGTAGAGACTAGACAGGACGGACATGTTTTGACTATTTCCACTGATGGGTCCGCTCCTGTCCACTTGGATACTGATGAGCCAAAGACCGAATTTGATTTAGTTGCTTTTCTTCGGAAATTCGGGCCTTTTGATGAGAAAGATGATCCGGTCGAGATTATAGAGGACGAACATAGTTCGACTACTTCTACCGATGATTTCGTGCCTTTTGATTTTTACCTGGATGACACCTCGCAGGACGACTCCGAGTACACTACTTCCGATGATGATGAGTTCGTCCCATTTCACTTTAACACTAGCGAGACTCCCAAGGCCGGACCTAGTCACACTTCTTTCACTGATCTGTCTGTGCCTTCACACCCTAGGGCCCCTGAGGATCTTCACTCTGTCGACCCTGATCGGCTTCCGTCCACTATGGACCCCGATGTCGACCTGCATCACACAAGATCTATTTCTCAGCGGTCCCGCAAGAAGGTTCGCTTTCAACCTTCTTGACCATCTGTATATCCATCTCTGTTGTATATTCACTTTTGTGTACCTCTGTTCTCTCAACCGTATTGCTCGTCCACCCATTCTCGTGTATGCCTTACTTAGGACGTACTTTGTCCTAAGTATAGGGGGGTGGACGAGCCGAGTGTTCTTCCATCGTTCCGTGTCATCACCCCTGTCGTTGCCTATACTTAGGGATTCTTCCACCCTAAGTATAGGGGGAGCGATGCGTACATCCTCACGATCTCGTCTTCCATCTTCATCTCTTTTCTTCTTTTCTTCTTTTCCTGTTCTATTTTCTTTATCTACTGAAAAAGGTGTCGCCCCTCTTTGTCAGTCTTCTATACTTAGGACGTACTTTGTCCTAAGTACAGGGGGGTGTGCACCTTGAGTTCTGTCATTCATTTCGATCCTCTCCATTGTCTCCTCTTCTTGTATATACTTAGGGATATCTTACCCTAAGTATAGGGGGAGACAATCTGAGTACGATCTGTTCATTCCCACCCTTGACCCTCCCTGCGTTGTGTACAATCTGCTATACTTAGGATTATTTGATCCTAAGTATAGGGGGGACGGTCAACTCCTCATTCGTTTGTTCATACATTCCTTTATTTATTTATTCTTTAGACTTACCTATACTTAGTACGAGTTATGTCTTCTCTTTTCTCTCTGATCTATGAGGACGTAGCTCAATCTAAATATAGGGGGGTCGTATATACTACGTATATACTTTAGCCATAACTCGTACTTTCGTATTTTCCTAATAATATGGCTAATAATTCTTTAAAATTCATTAAAAACCTTAATAAAAAGGTGTTTTGTTCCTCAAATTCTTGTTGTATTTACTGATTAATAAATCAGGTGAAAATGTTTTTTGCAAAATGTTTGAAAAATAGTTTAAAAATCTTTGTGAACATTTATTGAAAACTATTTTGAAAATATTTTGTTACATGTTTTCAACCTTTGTAAAAATGTGTGGTTTGTAAAATTTCTTTTCTTTGTGTGAAATAAAATGTTTGAAAAAATAATTTGCAAATGGTTTGAAAAATGGTTGCAAAAATACTTTGAAAAATCTATTTATATTGTTTTTAAAGCCTTTGCAAAATGATTATCAAATGTGTGTACATGTTTGTAAAATATTTGTAAAAACTATTTTGGACTATAGTTTTCAAAAATGGTGTGAAAAGCTTGTGTCAAATAAGTTTGAGGAATACATACATCTCACTAAAATCCACTATGTATATACGTATAAAATTGATCACTTACACTTGTAAATTCTTAAAATCCACTTCTTGTAGATATAAGAAGCACTCCCGTGTACACATTTTAACCTAGTTTTCAGCCAAAACTTTTTGTTTTCAAAAAGCCCAAAAACATTTGCAAAACTAAAATCCAAAAACATCTGAAAAATCTTTCTAAAAAATACAAAAAAATGCATCTGCATATTCATCATCATCATCTTTTCAAAAATCCATAAAAAGTTCAAAATCTTTGAAAATTGCATCACAAAAATATTTTCTATTTTCTGCATGGCATTGCAAAGCATTCACACTTTTCGGATTGAGTTTGATAGTTGAATAAGTCTAAGTAAAATCCGGAGATTGGAGCTTGATTGGACCTTAAAATCTACCTAATAACAGGAACCTTATAGGAACTGGGTTTGAGGTACTTCAGGTCTAGTTGACTTAATTCTTTGAGGTTCACGAGACTTGGTTAAATGGATTCTTGACTGCTTAAGTAGAGTATTTCAGAGCACACGCACGACTCTTGTTGATAATGACCTAACTTGGACACCTGCACCTTTCTCATGGCTCAACCAGTTGGAGTGGTGAGGGGGTTGGATTTGCCGGTATGAGACGCACACAAGTGGAAACATTTGTCCTCCTCTAGGGAGGGAAGTGCACCCCAACCCGTCCAGTGATGAGGAAGTCTAAAGACAAGAGGCTGTGGGTTGCAATAAAGCTTCAAAAGAGGGATAGTCTACTGGCTCAAGAGGAAAAACTCCTTATGTAAATGCTGTTGTATATAGTATTTCAAAAAAAAAGAAAAAAAGTGTTCAGGCATGTACAAAAATAAAAAGCCTGCAAAGTATGTACAAATGTTGTAAAGTCAATAAGCAAGCTTGAGTTCCAAAGTCAAATATGTGAGCCTACAGCAGGATGACTTGACTACACTGGTCTTGCATCCCAGGATAGGTAGCTACACTGGCTACTGTCCATTCTTCTCTTCACCCCCTCCTCTTGAGCTGGTTGCCACTTGAACTTAGAAGGGAATACCCCGCTCCTCGAGGATGGAGTTATTGGATTGGGGAATCATTGGGTTGTCGTACTGGAGAAGTCAGTCTCTTTGTCATTCTAGTTGGGGAGAGCCACCATCACTTACACTGTACGAGTCAGATTCATAGTCATAAGAGTTTGCGTATGAATTGAGATATTTCTGACCTGGCTATTGAGGAGACTTGAGCAGAGTTTTGGGATTCTCAAGGACTGTTGGATTTCAAATTCGGTTCTCACTAAGGTTCCGACCGCACTAAAATTCCAAAGGTCCGACTTAAGCTCCAAACTTTGATTTTGTGAAGACAAGTTTGATAATTACACTTAGTCCAGCTTCTTCCTTTTCTTTTCTTTGTTTTTCTTTTCTGCACTTATTGCATAAGTGTTTGCTAGGGACTAGCAAAGGCAAGTATAGGGGGATGATGAATCTACGTTTCATCATCTTTATTCTATCATTTTGGCCTCAAAAACCCTAGCAAACGCATGTAAATAGGCTTAATATAGGCATTTTAGCATTCATGCATGTGTGTGTAAATATTGTATAAAATGCGATTTTTAAAGCCAAAATTATAGAATAAAGAAAAGAAAAGAAAAAGAATAAAATATTGTAAATATTTTATGACCCGAAACCCCGAGACCTAGGCATCTTGATGAATAGGTCGACAAGGAATTAAGTAGGGGGAGATAAGGGCCAAAAATACCAATAAAATTCCTTTTATTTTATTCACTCTTTATTCATTTTGGGACCTTTTTTTGGTTCCACTTTTTATACATCAAATAAAGAAACTTTATACATGAAAGTTGTAGATAATTAAATATAGAAAAATACAAAATTGATTTCATAGAAAAATAATACACAGATAAAAAGTTATGGTCTGAATAAAATTCCAGAATCCCAACTTCCCAGACCCGTATCTCACAAATGAAAATCCAAATGCATCAAACTCACCTTTAATTGTCTATAGAATAAAATAAGCTATTTAATGGCGGTGGTTTCGCATTTGGCGGAGCTACGGTTTGAAAGTTGAGTTTTGGACCCTCATTGTATACTTGTACAGAATAAAATATTCAATTTATTATTTATCCCTTATTTTTATATTTTTTATATTTTTATAATTTTGTAAATATTATTTATAATAATTATGTGTATTAAAATCAGAATAAAAATGTAAATAAAACTCAAAATAAAAATACATATATACACAAAACCTAGGTATAATACTTATACACATACCTGTATAATTACTATTTCTATTTTATTAAATATACAAAACACATTAATAAAATAAAATAAAAATATATTTAAGTATATAAAAATATTTTATATATTAATAAAATAATAAACAAAAATAAATAAATTAAAATACACAAAATAAAAATGAAGTAATAAAACAAATAGGTATATGTACCTATATAGGGCTAAAAAGTAACTTGTAAAAATAAATCTCATAAAAATAATTATTAATCAGAATAAAATACTATATAAAATAATAAATATTTTTCATTAAATAAACTAAAATTAGTTACATTATTTATTATTTTTAATAGAATTTAGAAGGTATTTATTTCAGTTTTCGTCTTTTTGCGGATGACGTGGCCCAATCAGGCCACGCCATCCGTTGACCGGGGGTCAACTTCTTGACCCCAGGTCTGTGACCGCAGGATATGCCGAGGCACCCTTCTTCTTGGATTTTTCACGGGCTGGTCTTTCATCGAATCGTGGTAGGGTCTTCACGACTTTTGTTCCCTGATGGATGACCTTACACGCCCTATGTTCACTTTGGGCTTTGAGCCATCGACCGGTCCGTTACACCTCGATCAAGGAGCCCTCGTCGCCATTCTTCAAAACCCCCCCTCTTTCCCTCTTTTGAATTTCGAACCCGTTTACCCTAGCCAAACCCCCTTCTTCTTGCAGGTCTTGGATTGAGGTGGTGACAGGACCTCTCCGGCCTTCTCGCGGAGGCGGTTGGCGAAGATAAGCGGCGCTCCAGCCATCTCCGGCGGCCGCGCCGCCGTGAGGTCACTACCTTGGGTCTTTTGACCCTTGAGGTTATGTTTTTACTTTGTTTTTCTTTGCTTCCGTAGTTGGTTTTAAATATAGGATCTGGATCTGATCATCATATCTGCATTTCATCACTCGATCGTCACCCGCCATCACCTCGCTGGAGCTTGGTCCGGCGAGTTCCCACTCACGTTATCCACGTCCTATTTCACTGCGATCACCCTGGGGACCACTATCTGTTGTTGTGGGCTTTGTTTTGCAGGTCCCAGGTGCCGCAAGATCCCTCAGGGATCGGTTTTTGCCGAGTTCCGTGCTGCCTGGTGCTTTCTCCCCTTTCCGACTGTCGCAGCGGTGCTCCGGTGGTCTACCACCATTTTGAAGCCACTGCCTATTAGGAGAAGCTTCCAGGAAGATCGGAGGGTCATCGGAAGGGAGAGATACGATCCGAGCGTGAAGATTTTGAAGCCCCAATTCCATCCACGTCGAGTTCATCAGCGGTTCTTCCAGCGCGCCTGCGCACCGTCCGATTCCGCCGTGTTCTTGGCGTGCTACAACCACCATCGGATCAGACCTTCCTCCTGTCGTTCGATCGCCAATTGGGTTTCTAATCCTGGCCGTTTGCGCGAAGCGGCATCGTGCGCCTCGGACGCGACACGTGGACAAGTAAAGAATATCTCCGCCGTCGGATCACGCTATATCCTGGGTATTTTGCGTTATCAGCCCGGGCATTTTTTACTTTTATATTCACTGCATAATCCTTCATTTGCCCTTTTTATAATTTTGTAAACTTTATAATCAGACCCCTGACATTTTGTGATATTGCGGTTGTGTCCCCGCCAAGTGCTCACGTGGTTCCTCACGTGGGCCTTGGCGATTTTGCAGCACTGCCCTTAGGACTTTGCCTATTTATTTTATGATCTAAAACGTTTAATTGCAGTTGATAAGTTTGCAAAGAGGTCCCTAACTTTTTGTGTTTCCACATTTATACCCTTGACTGTCACGTGCACAGGCGCGTGTTCCAGGGCTTTTTGCTTGAAGCCCCTCGCGGCTTTTAATATATATGTTTGGTCTGTTAAGTTGTTGATTGTTCTGGACAAATTTCATTTGAGCCCCTGGATTCTTGCATAATTACATTAAAGCCCCTGCATGCATGCATTCTCTTTATGCTTCTAGTATTTTGTGCATGCATCTATAAAACCCCAAAAAATCTCCAAAAATCACATTAAGTTCCTGCTGTAGTGTAGTATCTCGCCATATTTTTATTTTTCATAATTATTGCATTTTAATATTTATTAAAAATCAAAAATAGCCATTTTGTGCACTGTCTAGCTTATAAAATCCATAAAAAATATAAAAACATTCCAGAAAAGTTCCAAAAAATATATTTTGCATATTTGAGTGTGTTTTAATTTCCATCCAAAATTCACTAAAAATTATAAAAGAAAACTCCTAAAAATTACAAAATACCAAAAACCTTTATAAAAATATTAAAATTCTACAAAAATCCTAAAAATACAAAATTTGTCTCTGAATTTTCTTTGTTTCATTATCTTTAAGTGAAAATTAATTTGGAGAATTTTTGTTACTGTTTTCTATTTTATTTCTCCCTTTTAGTTTCAGCCTTGTATTTTATCCACTGTTTTCAGTATTGTTGACTTTAAAAATACCAAAAAAATTAGGAAAAATCTAGAAAAATCATAAAAACATTATAAAATTATAAAAACCATCAAAAACATTTGATTTTCTGAATTTTAGTTATTTTTAGTTATTTTTATAAATCCTTTATCCTCTCATTTCTTAGATAGTAAATATATTCTATTATTGAAAAAGAAAATATATAAAAAATATAAAATATAAAATTATAAAAAAAATCAGAAAATTAAAAATCAAAATACAAAATTAGAAAATTAAAAATTAAATACAAAAAATATAAAATTAAAAACCCACAAAAAAGAGATAGCCTAAGTAGACAACTTGATCACAATTACATTTTGTGCCTTAGTGCCCCGATCTATCCTATCTGCTCCCTGTGTTCGACCTCTACACATACTTGCACTATACACATCTTGTTGTAGAGTTATAATAAATTTTAACTCCGCACATTTACTTTCATTGCTTGATTTAATTGTTGTGGGTTAATTGTGTTCGAAGTTCGGATTTTCGAGCGGTCACCGCATCGACTGTTGATCCGCCTTGTGGATCAATACGACCGCTCGATTTTCTCGCTTAAACAGGAGGAAGGCCAAGAAGATGGCCCAAGTCAGAGCCTCGTGACTCTGACATAGAAGCGACTGGGGATAAGGGTTGTTGACCTGCAGATCAACTATCCTTGGCTCCTGGTTGGTCCACATGGACGAACCAGAAAATAGGATTACAAAATCCATTTACTAATAAGATTAAAAATAAATCATAATTTTATTATTTTTTTATCAAAACATGATAATTATGTGCAATTTAATGTAGTATTTTATGACTATTTTTATTTATTTTTACCAAGCTATTTATTTCGTGATAATATTTACATATTTTAAATTTATTTTTTAAGTTTATTTATATTTATTATATATATTATATGTACATTATAGGTATAATCCATTTTTATATTGAAGTTCATTATTTTTTAATGGATTTTTTATGGTTTTATTTTTTATTATTTACATGTATTTTGAATAATACTTACAAATATATATATATAGAATATAAAATGTGAAAAAATATAAAGAATAAATATATTAAATATTATTAACATGTGTATTGCACAATGAGGTCCCAAAAATTAACTTTTGCATATTAACTCCAAATTGAATGAAATCACCTTAAATAAATAAATAATTTAATTTTATGAATGATAAATATGATTGTGATGAATTTTATATATGTATGGAGAAGATACAGGTCTGCAAAGTTTTCTTTGTGGCCTTTTGTTCTATATGTCTCGGGCTCACTGCACATTATTTTTGAATGAAATAAATTTTGTATTTTTTATTGTATTTTATGTACAATATTCATTTTCAAAGTTTATTGATTTGAGGTATAAATATTGTAAATTAAAATAGGTATCAAAATGTAATTATTGGGCTATAAAATTAGGGTTTTTAGGCTGTGTTTTCTGTACAATTGGCTGCCCTATCTTCCCATACTTTATTCCTTTTCAATCAAGCCACCATGATGACTGAGTCTCGGGGGCTAATGTCACTAAGTATCTATAACATTTCATTCTTTTTATTTTCTTTCATTTATTCTCTTATTTTGAGATTAGGTAATGTATATTAAGCAGTATTTTATACAATATTTTATGTGAATTATTGAGTGTTATTCTATACAAATTAATACTATATAATGCATTTAGCTAGAGATTTAATGCTAAAATGAAATAATAATGGTGATGAAATGGAGATTTATCAGTGAGAAGAGATTGAAAGTGGCTCTGGCATTAAAATTTGCGGTTTGAAATTTCGAGACAAATGTGTGGAGCTGCATACTCCTCTTTTTTATAATATGAATGGACCAGTTTGTTATAAAAGATGATAATACACATGTACAACTTCCTTGTACTTTAATTTATGTATAACACAACCGATCTTTTCACGCATATAGTAGTTTATAATGTCTTTTATAAGTGCTCCTTCCAACTTAATTAAAACCGCAGTCCACCATGGGTAATCTCCATCTTTCAAACTCCAGAAACAAAACTCCGAGCGTCTCCCATGATTCGTACGTGCATGTCTGCATGAATCATGCTGATACACACCGGACGGGAAACCCCACGCCGGTCAAAATGGAACCACACCTCAACATCATGACAAGGAAGGGGTCAGAGGAACCAGAGACCCCCTCCCCTCCCCAATAAAAGCTGCATGCTTGCGTCATCTCCACGTCCTCCGTTGGGCAACTCGTACTGCGACATTCCAGTGATGCAGAGAGGTGTGTGTTTGAGTGCAAGTAGAGAAGAGGAGGAAGGTAACGCCATTGCTCCTGTAACGCAAGCAAAAGGACCTGTCAACTCGACGCAACAGGGGGCGATGGACAAGGTGAGGAGGTGAGTGCGAGAATGGTGATGGAGTCTACGTCTGGCGATGGGAGGAGAGATTTGGGATGGAACGGGAAGGATGACGCAACGAGACGTAAGGGAGAGATCTGGCGAAAGCCAGGTGCACGTTTGGTCACTTCGATCCTTGTCTTCAACTCCAATGGGGAAATCCACGTATTGTACTGCCGTATACCCCTACTTATATATATATATATATATATATATATATATATATATGGGATTGGGGAGCCTACACCCATGTGTAGGTAACTTACCTACACCTACCTCTTGTTTCTTAATTTTTTTGATTTTTTTTGAAATGGATCTTTAGGGGATTTACTTAGAATATTAAATGGAACACGTGTTTCAAATTTCATGTAAAACATACATTCCTAACAGCTCCATCGGAAGGGGCCGATTTCAGCAAATCTCAGACCGTTAAAATTTGACTGTCATGACGGATAAGTTAGAAGTCTCAAAATAAGTTGAAATTTGAATGGCGATATGGTGATATATTGTGATCTAAATTCCCCAAGGAATTAATTCGAAAAAATAATAAAATTTGAGGGAAAAAGAGTTGGGTGTAGGTAAGTTACCTACACATGGGTGTAGGCTCCCTTTTCCCTATATATATATATATTTATAAGGATGGGGAGCTTGCACCAAGGTGCATGTAATTTTACATGCACCGGGACTTATATCTTCCACATTTTTTTTATTTTTTTGAAAAATATCACCATGTATATTCATCTATATATCCCTTCAATATGCCATTCGAATTTCGTCAAAAACAGAGACTCCTTTGCCCTCCATCTAGAATAGGCCGATTACAGCAATTCTAAGACCGTTAAAATTTCCTGTTCTAGATGGAGGTCAC
The DNA here is from genome assembly GCA_037367405.1 of Ottelia alismoides. Classification (NCBI taxonomy): domain Eukaryota; kingdom Viridiplantae; phylum Streptophyta; class Magnoliopsida; order Alismatales; family Hydrocharitaceae; genus Ottelia; species Ottelia alismoides. The sequence goes on along the minus strand of JAZKJV010007960.1, from coordinate 580,059 downwards.
ATGACTCTCTTTTTCTGACGAAATTCGAATGATATATTGGAGGGATATATAGATGAATATACATGATGGTATTTTTCAAAAAAGTAAAAAAAATGTGGAAGATATAAGCCCCGATGCATGTAAAATTACATGCACCTTGATGAAAGCTGCCCATCCCCTCTCTCTCTCTCTATATATATCCAAAATTGTATGCATCTAAATACTCTAATAAGATACATATATGAACAGTACATATAAATTCCAAGACCACAACCCTTGAAGTTTATATATGCGTTAAAATAGTAGGATCATAGGGGTCGCTATGTAATTACACATATTACAAGGGTTATGATGTACTTCATCCCTTTTCCATATTACTCTGTTCCCTTATCCATCTTTATCGACCCCTTTATTTACCTTTCACTCTTCTCTTATTTCTCCTTATTCCCTTAACACTTATCACTTACAAACTTTATTCTTTATCTTTCATATACCAATCGAATGAAAAATAGCACCAAATTACCATTATTCCCCCCTTATTCCCCTTATTCTTTTATCCGTTCAATCGAACCGAAATAATGCTTATTCCAGCTTATTCCCTCACCATTATTCCTGCTTATTCTCGAACCGAATGCCTGCTATGGGGACGTTCGGTTCAGAAATAATCAGGAATAAAGATGAAGGACAAGGAGAATATGAGTTTATTCTCTGTTCAGATGGAAAGATATAGAATAAGGTGGAATAATGGCAGGTAAGGTAGAATAAAGATGTGAGTAATGATGGAATAAGATGAAATAATGGGATGTAAATGAGAATATCCGTACTCTTGTGAACCGCGGCAGGCAGAAAATTGAACCCTTATTGTAGTGCTTATTCTCCAAACGAACATGACCTAAGAGTTATTTGGAATATCGAGCCAGCTATGAGAGGGCGAGGGCGAGGGTGAGGAAGGCCGAGAAGTGTTGGAATGAGACTATTTGAAAGGATCTTAATTTTTTCAATCTAAGCATGAGAATGACACAAGATAGATGTGAATGGAGGCAAAGAGTCAATGCTACCGACTCTACTAAATGTGGAAAAAGGCTTTGTTATTGTCATTGATCTAGAATTATGGTCTTGATTTTTCATAAAATGGGAATTTAGACGGAATGGTGCACTTCAACAAAATTAATCCAAAACAATGAATAGTTTAAAAATTCGTTGACATATCTTCTGATGTTATTCATTGTCAAATTATATTTTATTTTTTAATAATTTGCAACGAATTTCATATCCGTTATTAAATATTCATGTAACGATGATTTATACGTTCAATTATAAATATAGTTGCAAGAAAATAAAAACCTCCTTATACAAGTGCAATTACAATTGTACCCTTCCCGGTTTAATTTATTATAACGCGATATCATACAGTCCCAGTTTGCACGAAGGATTTAAAGTGGGGTTTTTAATAATAAATACTTGTGTACGTGGACGGATTTCTCTTCCCCTTGCTTGCACGTCTGGTGCATATTTTTCCGATCTAGATGCAGGTAGATGTAATATAAATAATCACATTATTTAGATCCGTCCTACCTCGCAAGTTGCCTCGTGGATGAGGCTTGGAGTCCCCATCAATCGAAAGGTGATGGAGAGAGTAATGCCACTTTTATTCACGTTTATTATATTTTCCACAAACACATGGATGTCTTGCTTTACCAATTAACCATATTTTTTATCGAGAAACCTTACAGTTAGTTAGCTGAAATCATGTAAATTCACCAAAAAATATAAAAGTACATGCGTCCGGCGAATTGGTTGTTGCTATATGCTCCAATAACGAATAGATCTTTCTTTTCATATCAGATGGTTGAATCTTCTCGACTTAGATCCATATACCGACACCATACAATCTCCACCCATCGGTTCATGTCGAGACGATCTTTTCCTCTTGCCTAAAGTGGTCGAGCTGGTGCCAACTAGAGGAGGACCATCCATCCTTTGTCATCTACGAGAAGGAGCTCGTCGGTTGTAGGTTCCCGACACTCTTCACCAAGTCCATTCTCTTTGGCACGGTGCTCGTGCGCATCGCATAGTGCGAAACCGCCACATGAAGGACTCGTGGTCCACTCAGCCCGATCCGCAAACCTGGCCCGGTCGGATCCGCAATAAAACTCACTTAAGACATTACCCAATGAGAGACATAATCAAACTGAAATCTAACTTTAAAAATCTCCTCTAATTAGAGAACAACGAGTTTAGCAAAACGTATTAATTTAAACGAATCAGAACAAAAGAAATGGCGCTCACGTGGTGGAGAGATCTAAGGACCATATGCCAATCGGCGTTCCATCCGGTGGTCCACGTTCTGACACGTGGCGTTCCGTGGTTCGGCGAGTCACGCGCGAGGCCACGCGTCGCACGTGACACGGAGATGGGGGAGTTCGAGGTCGGGACCAGCGGGGTCTTAAAGCCGCAGACGGGGTTGGGTCCCAGTGGGTTAGAGGTTAATGGCGCCCGGGTGGGGGGTCTAATCCCGTGGTTGTGGGTGCGGGAGGGGATGGGTTAGGGTCTAATCTGGGTTTGTTTAGGCTCGTGGGATAGGTCCAATTGGGTGACTTAGCCTGTTCCTGTTGTTGTTGGTGGGTTCCTGTCATTAAATATTTAGGACAGATATGCTCTGCAGACGATGCGCATTCGTCGCGATTCCGATGGGGTCTACGTAAATCTCACAGCTGAGGTCCCAAATTCCCCCACAAATCGACCGCTGAAATGTCTGCAAATGAAATGGGGATTTATTTAACCTGATTAGCCTAATCCAAATCCATGGACACGGAATAAATGCTTTGGATTATGGACATGGTCCAACTCCCCCACAAAAAATAAATAATTCAAAAATATAAGTCCAGGACACATCTGCACTACTGTTGTATCTCCAGCTTCATACGCCTTTTTTTCCCCTTAGCATCCAACCCTGCACTTGCCATTTTGTTTCTACATGAACATTTCCAAGTATACCGGTGTTTTTGTTTTATTTGTTATCACCGAAATAGGAGTCTCGCACAAATGTTATCACTCACAACTATTACTATCGTATCGCGTAAATACATAAAAGTCCTATGGGAACATTAATTTGCAAGATAAAGGTCAGGGTAAGAGTCCTATCCTGCAAACAATGCAATCCCATGAAGGAGAGGTTGTCCACCGTGCAGATGAGAAGATACATGGGATATGGTTTAGACGCTTATGTCTCAATCACCTTTCACTCCGCCATCCTTGGCTCCGGTGTCCTTCTTCCACTGCAAAGCAATGCGCACCTCCATCGCCTTCATCGCTCCAATCCCCAACATCACTCTCCCTCTGATGCACCTTGCTTCCTTCCACTTCTATGGCCACCCTCCAATCATCTCTCTCATCGTCTCCCTTCAAGACTACGAGGATTAAATTTTGAATTAATTATTATTTTTTATCAAGGTATAGGTTTTGCTTCTCAATTGTAAATATAGGGGATATGTAATTATTAGCAATCGATGCCTTTGCATATTGGTCTATTGTTAGTATATGAAAAATGTAGGAAATAGTAGTATTATTATATATGCATGTGTTGATTCATGTAGTTTCAGAGAGTTGAGGACGTCCTTCTTGCCCGTTGCTCATATCCACTCTCCTCTGCTTCAATGAGATATAGTACGTGTTTAAGAGGATTGATTGTTTCTAAAAGAATCTATATAGGAAAGGCAAGAGTTGGTTTGACAATGGAAAAGGAGGAACTTCTCTGATTTTTTGCTTGCTTCTTACTTTCAAATATGTTTGTAAGTTTTTTCATCAAGGATTTATGATACTTTGTATTACAATTTCTCTTGTTGATATGCTATTCCATCTTGCCATCACTGTAACATCTACAAACTTTCTATGTGATTCCATGTTAATGTGTTTTTCTAGCCGACATGTTATTGCTTCTCACTAATGCATGTTTCTTGTCGAGTTTCTCATAGTTGATATGAGTTTCTTCATGTTGCTGAATTCATGTTTCATCCACCTTATACATGAAAATTGAGCTTTGAGGCTTAACATATACCTGCATTTGCATCTAAATATTTCATCGTTGTAAATGCACACCTAGAAATAAAAATCACAAATTAACACAAAAATAAGCACAAAATGAGGCAGAAGTAATACCCATAAAAGCCAAAAAAATCAGGATCCATACATCTCATATATACTTATTTGTCCAGGTATATATTGTACTCATCTCTACTTTTAATAAATTCATATAAATTCAAAATGATGTAAAATACCTCTATGTTGTAAGTGATGATACACCAATTCATGAAAAATCCCTTAAAAATACTAACTTACATGTACAACCAATAAAGTCAAGCCTTAATTTTTTGTTTACCAGCATTATAAGCTCATTTTTTTACATATGGGACTATACTCATCTTCAAAGTAATACACTCTCAATTCACTTTTAAAAAGACCACTTTTAAGGTAATCGGAGTCCATATATAAAACTTAAGATTTTAAACTATATATTGTACAATTGACCTCACTAGCTAGAACATTATGAAACAACTACTTGGGAAATTAAAATCAGAATTTGCTCAATTCCCAGAGTTAGAAGCCTTTGCACATATTTGTTCTGACCTTGATAAAGCTACTCAGAATCAATTAGCAAGAGGCCAACTGTTACATTATTGCTTAAATAATCCCAAGTAAATCATCTTACGATCGATGAATAAATAGCTATATTTATACCGAACGAACAAATATCTATGTTGAGCCAAGAGCTTTTTCATTCTGATAGAAAATGATGGACGTAAGAATCCACATACAGTAATGTCCTTCAAGTCGCATGTTACTTTCTACCACTTCATTTCAAAAAAGGTTCTACCATAATTTCCTTAAATTTTTTATATATATAGAATTTATTCAATATGAATCTATATAATAATTTTTTAATTTGTTAGTTTCTTTTGCATTTATTTTCTTATTTTGCAATATAACTAACTATAAAGAAACTAGAAGCCAAAAAATCCTAAAAATCGCTTAACACACTTAAAAATACTAGGTACGTTATGCTATTATATATTTATTTTCGTCGCTTGTATAATTTCTATATAATTATTAAAAACATACAAAATTCAAAAAAATCTGAGATGTATCATATGTTGCACTAATAAAAATACAATATGTGTATCGTATTAAAATAAAAATCAAGAATAAAATAGAAAGGCCCAAAATCAAATATTTTAAATTTTTTTAATTTTTAATTAATTTTTAATTTTATCTTTTTTTTTTGATTTTTTGATTTTCTGATTTTATATTTTCTTTTTTTGTATTTTATGTTTTTTATATTTTCTTTTTCTTTAAAAGGATAAGATAAAGTATATATACAAAATGAGGAAAGAGAGGATAAGATATTTATAAAATTAAGTAAAAATAATTAAAAAATAGTAAAAATAAGTAAATAAAATGTTTTTGGGTTTTGTATGTTTTTACAATGTTTTTGTATTTTTCTAGATTTTTCTTGATTTTTTTGGTATATTTAAAGCTAAAAATACTAGAAAATAGTGAACTAGGTTGCTGGCTGAAACTAAAATGAGGATGAAAAATATCAAATGGTGTCCATAATTCCTCAAATTAATTTTACTTGAAAGATAATGAATCAGAGAAGATAAAAAAAACTGAAATTGCATTTTTAGGATTTTTGTAGAATTTTTAAGATTTTTATGAAGGTTTTTAGAGTTTTATAATTTTTAGGTGTTTTGTTTTGTATTTTTTAGTGATTTTTGGACTGAAGATAAAACACACTAAGATACACAATATATATTTTTAGGAGGAATTTTCTGGAGTGTTTTTATAATTTTTATGTATTTTCTAAAGCAAACAATGCTAAAAATGAGTGTTTTTGAATTTTTATAAATAATAAAATGCAATAAATATGCAAAATAAAAATAGGCCGTGAAACTACAATGAAGCAGGAAGCTATGTGATTTTTTTTGGATGTTTTAGAGTTTTATAGATGCATGCAAAAATTAGAGACAACAGCAAGAAAATACATGCAAGCTAGAGGCATTTTTGTAATATAAGAAAAGTCCGAGGGCCTGCATGTAAAATTTCCAGAAACTTACAACTAATTAAAAATGTTCACGGACTGAATACAAATACAAAAGACTCGAGGGGCTTCTCCTGCAAAAATGCCAAGTCACATGCGTAAAGCACGTGACTGACAGGGGCGAATCCACAATATGCAAAACCTAGGAGGGTGAATATGCAAAATCACTAAAGTTTTTAAAGGGATACGGACAGTTTAAATGCTAATAAAATATTACAAAATAGTACGGGGAATAATTTGCAAAATACCCACACAGGCGCGGATCCGACGGTGGGCGTGATTTCACTTAAGACACGTGGCGTGCGTACACAGCCTGATGCCCCTTCGGATGGAAGGCCCTGATTAGATGGATCTGAGTGGAATCGACAGACCATGGGGATCCTAATCCAACGACAGCTGTACACCCGATAGGGTGTTCTTGATCCGACGGCTCCAGCGACAGGTTGAAGAACATGGAAGGAACTCGCACGAGGCGAGTTTGGAATCGATCTTGCGAGGTTCCTCAGCCTGCTACTGAAGTCCCGCCAGTCCCCATGCAATCCTGCAGCCTCACCGCGTCGTCCAGGTGGCTCAGATGGGTCCGAGGGCCTACGAATGGCCCCCAATCGCTCGAGGAAGCTCCCGCCGACCTGGGGCTGATCTCGGGCAAAAAGACGAGGCGCAGAAGCCTCTCCTGCGTCCTGCAAGTGTCAAGAACACACAGCAGCGAAATGGAATGCAAAACCCAGCATTATTTGGCAGAAAGGAAGGTAGATGTGGAGTGTACGATGGTTGCCGGAGCTCAAGAGCTCCGACGAAGTGTTCGATGGTGGAAACCATGGAAGGCCGTATCCTGATATATCGGCGATATATCACCGATATATCGATATCGACATGGGACCGATATCGAAATCGATATATCGATATATCCGATTTCAGGCATTTTCTTCAGAAAGATTCCTAGATATAGCGATATATCGGCGATATATCGACGATATATCGCCGATATATCGATATCGACACGATATCGAAACGATATCGATATCGATATGTCCTTCCATGGTGGAAACTACACTAATAAATGCTTAAACAACAAACTAAACGCACAGATTGAAGGTTGAAATGAACAGCTAATTAATGGGAAAGAAAAGGGACAGAAGACAAGTAAAAACAACCTCAACCGGCCATTAAACCAGGAGATGAAATACCTCACGGCCGACGCCGGAGATGGGGGTGGAACGGCCGCTCAAGGCCTCGCCGTGCTTCCCTGAGTTGCTGGAGAGCTTGCTGTCACCGAGTTCTATCCTGAGCTTGCTCAAGAGAGCCAAAAACGAGGTCAAGAGGGGTTCAAGTTCGAAATGGAAAAGTTGTGGTTTTTGAAGAAGATGGCCGACGGGGCTCGAAGATCGATGCAGATCATGCAAATCGCAGGTCCAATCCCCTAAGTAATGGTGGGGCGTGGATGCTCAATAGTAGGGGAGAAAAATTGCAGAAGGAATCGAGGCCAAATGGTGAAAGACACGCTCTCCAAAATTCGAAGAAAACGCCAAAAAAACGCAGTCTGACAACCTTCAGAATGTTGGGCAGAGAGTGGGCGAGACGGCATGAAGATCGAGGTTTATCGAGCGAATCTTTGATCCAAAGACCAATGCAAGCACTGGGCGTGTATGGTGGTTGTATGGGGAGAAAAAGTGAAGAAGGGCCCGAGGTTAAAATGTGAAAGATGCGGCCTCGAAAAATGGGAGAAAATGGCTAAAAACGCAGCTTTGACGGGCTGCAGGAGCAGACCAGGGAGTTGACCAGCGGGTCAACTTCCACACGGTTGGTCCACGTGGACCAACCAGGAAAATCCCTGGGAAAAACAATGCTAAAATCAATTAAAAATAGCACATCAATTTATTATTTTTTGGTTATTGAATAAAAAATGTTTATTATTTTATGAATTATTTTATAGTGATTTTTATTTATTTTTATGGGGTGTGTAATTATAAGTTACCATTTATATCCCTTATAGGTATCTATATCTATATATTTAAGTATTTTATTTTTATTTTATGTACTTAATTTATTTTTTTTGTTTATTTTTTTTATAAATTTATAGAATATTTTTATAGATTTAAATATATTTTCATTTTATTTTTTTGAAGAGTTTTATATACTTAATAAAGCAAAAGTGTGAATTATGCAGGTATTATACCTATGTATAATATAGACAAGTATTTTATTTTATGTTTTCTTTGAGTTTTTATTCTGATTTTAATATACATATATATTATAAATAATATTTAGAAAATTATAAAAATATAAAATTATAAAGATAATGAATAAATAATAAAATGAATATTTTAATCTGTACAAGTATATAATAGGGGTCCAAAACTCAACTTTCAAACCGTAGCTCCGCCAAATGCGAAACCACCGCCATTAAATAGCTTATTTTATTCTATATACAATTAAAGGTGAGTTTGCTGCATTTGGAGTTTTCATCTGTGAGATACGGGTCTGAGAAATTGGGATTCTGGATTTTTATTTAGACCATAACTTTTTATCTGTACATTATTTTTGAGTGAAATAAATTTTGTATTTTTATTTATTCCATTATCTACAACTTTCATGTACAAAGTTTCTTTATTTGATGTATAAAAAGTGGAACAAAAAATAGGTCCCAAAGTTAATAAAGAATGAATGCAATGAAAGGGATTTTTATTGGTATTTTGGCCCTTATCTCCCCCTTCTTTATTCCTTGTCGACCTAGTCATCAAGATGCCTAGGTCTCGGGGTTTTGGGTCATAAAATATTTAAAATATTTTATTCTTTTTCTTTTCTTTTCTTTATTCTATAATTTTGGCATTAAAAACAGTATTTTATGCATAATTTATACACAAATGCATAGATGATAAAATGCATGAATTAACGCTATTTACACGCATTTACTAGGATTTTTAAGGCCAAAATGATAGAATAAAGATGATGAAACGTAGATTCATTAGTAGAACATTTAATTGTTTATCCTGTGGCTATTTATTTACATTTTTGTGATCATTTGGCATTTTATCAGAGATTGAAATTGAGTGATATTTTACCCATTTATGCTCTGAAATTTGCACAGGCCTATTTCTTGATCCAAAAATTGTGAAAAAATTTTAGATGATGCCCCGAAGTGTTCTTTAATTACAATCCAAATTTCGTCTAATTAGGAGTTATCGTTTGTATAAAATAAATTGTAGGATGATTTCTGTAATTGATTTTTAATTAATTCCATGAATAAGATTTTTAAGAAATTTCAAATCTCTTGGATTCCTTATTGAAATACCTATTCGAGATAAATCAATCTATGTATAATTTACCTTCGTGGATTTATTAGAAATTAAATACCCATAGTCGCTCTGTTTTTAGTAAAAAATTCATAAAAAATCATAGTGTCAGAAAATTCTAAAAAAAACTATTAGCTTCATTTTATTATATTTAATTTCCAGTAAAATTTTCATAATTTTTGCATATCATTTGCATGAAAAATTGCATAAAAACCCTAAAAATGTTTGTATTTTTCCTTTGTGCATCTTAAATCCAAAAAACTCCCAACAAATACATTTGCATTCATTATTGGATTAGGTTTACAGGAAAAATATAACTTTGCCATTTTGGATTTATTTCCTATTAAAATTAAATTTTGCTAAGTCGGTTCTTTTCGTATTAACTTAATCCAATTCATATTCTGCATTTATCATTTTTATTTCATAAAAAATACCAAAAAATCCCACTAGGAAAACCACAATCTAATACCTCTAACTTGATCCCGAGTTGTTCCTTTGCCTCCTTGAGTCAACGTTGGGGCTTGCCCAGGCTAAATAAATATAAAACCGCGTGTTAATTCATTCGACGATTCATCGATTTGTGCGGTAATTTTTGATCGATCCGGATTTATCCGACTGCAACGAAATAGTCAATCCAACACATTAAAAGGGTAGATCCGTAGTTTCGTCTTCTGTGGAGAGGGAGGTCGGCGTGGGGCGGTGCGCTGGCGAGGAGCTCGACAGAGGGCACACCTGGAGGAGTTCCACCCCCAGCGGAGGTTGAGGACCTACTGGACGGAGGTACGGGGGTCCAGGAAGGTGACGATCGTACGGGGAGGCACGCCGCCAGCAGAGGAGTGGCGGTGCAGATCGCGTGGCATGCGGGGTTGCTTCTCGCGGCTGGTGGGAAGGGGGTCGCGATGGGCGGCGGCCGCCTCTGGAGCAAGGAGGCGCGGGCGAAGCTCCGCCCAAGCAGAGGGTGACGCACGGCAGCGACGTGGTGGATGCGGTGGCCGCAAGTTCGGAGGCGGATGCGCGGTGCGGGGCGGCAGGGGGTGACGACCCTACCGTAGCTGTTGTTATTTTTTTTGTTTTTTTAATATTTCCTGCAGAAAATGTTAGAAGAAAAGAGAAAAAATGTATATATTTTTTGTTTTTTAAATAGGAACTGTAAATAGAGAAACATATTTTTTTATTTTTTTAAATTTTTTTACTTGTCATGCAAAACAAAGGATAGAAATCAAAACGAATATATGTTTTTTTATTTTATTTATATTTTATTTATGCACACAATAGAAAGTGTGAACGGTCGGATCTTGCGGTCATGGTGGAATTGATCCGGAGATCCGACCACTGTGCGTGGTCAGATGTGAGAAGTTGTGCGAGGTCGAATGTGAAATGCGAAGATCGGAAAATGAGATGAAAATCGGTTTTGGAGGCGGATCAAAGTGTGGTAGAAAATTTTTGAGATTTTAATATCTAAAAATTTATAATGATATCAACGTAAAAATTAAAACTACGATTTATCTAGGAAAAGACAGGAAATAAATTGGATCTCACCTCTGGGTTCGGAAATTCCATGATGGCCTCGACGAGGCTGACGTGCTGTCATCGAACGGCTCGGAGGCTAGGCATCCTTCTTCAACAAGAAACCTCTCGGAGATCGGGCTCCTCTCTACCAAAATTGATCAAAGAAGAAATGAGGGAGGAGGAGCCCATTAAAAAGAAGACAAAAGTAAAAAATGGAAGCTATTTACAAATAAGAAAAGTGTTTATTGTTTAATTAAATAAAGTAATTAAATAAATAAATAAATTAATTAATTAATTTCGAAATTTGAAATTATATTAAATAAATAAATAAAGTAATTTATGGAAATAAATTAACCACCTTAATGTTGTCCATTAAGGCATAAAATCAAATCTTTACATAAAAGGTAAGTTTTCAATTCAAATAAAAGAATAAATTAAATAATTAAATCTAAATTTCGTAATCAATTAATTAATGTGAGATAATTAATTTTTTTGATGATTTTTATAAAAGGAAGTTAGTTGTATACACATAGTATACACATATAATACAATATACATAGGTACAAATAAGGAAATAATTTTTATAAAAGATTTTTTTAATTTTAATTATTTTTATTTTATTTTAATGAAATCATATTTATAAATATATACATTATATAAAAATAAATATTAATAAATATGTACAACAGAAATTAGTTAAACTGCACAAAACACCCTAGAAAAACAACTTTTTAACCGTAACTCCAAAAATTATGAAACCACAACCATTTGAAAGGTAATTTAATTTATAGTATAATGGAAGTTATTTTGGTTCGATTTGACTCATATGGAGCTGAAATTGGCGTTTTAATTATCGCTTTGCGGCCTTTTCTGGGTATGATTATTTGCATGGGACCAACTGCTAGATATTCAGATTGAAAGTACTACATCAGAAGAAGAAACAATGTTATAGTGCAGTTTGCGAGATGTTGCCAAACATATCTAGACACCCAGATGCTTATAACCTTGATGACACAGAAATCCTTTCAAATTGTCGGTCCCATCTTCTTCGGGACAATCAAGAAATATCAATGACGAGTCAGACACGGCATTGGCCGAATTACCACACTACTTTAGCAATCCGACTCACCTTCTTTGGAATTGGTAGCTAGCACATCACAGAGTGATTCACCACCAACCGACACTAAGCCAGATGTAAAGATCGTTCAACCATATTTAATTGATGATTCAGATTTGCTAGAGTTGAAACCACTGCCTCCCACACTGAAGTATGCATTTCTAAATGGACCCAAAGAAAATTACATGTGATCATTAGCTCATCATTAACCATGGACCAAGAATCTAGATTATTCGAAGTCCTTAAGCGAAATCGGAAAAAGCCATCGGTTGGATTGTGTCGGATCTTGTAGGAATCAACCCTGCTCTGCTCGCACCAAATTTATGTTGAGATAATGCAAGGCCTTCTCGTGAATTTTTGAGAAGATCAAACCCAATCTTCGGGAAGTCGTTAAGAAAGAGATAGATAAATAGTGCAAAGTAGGATTTATATACCCCATTTCTGACTCTAAGTGGTTGGCCCCCTTCATGTCGTCCCGAAGAAGTCGGGAATCCAAATGGTCACCAACGAGGAGGGGGTAGAGATCGCGACCCGAGTACCCATGTCTGGCGCGTCTGTGTCGATTACAGGCGCCTGAATGCTGCGACCAAGAAAGATTACTTTCCACTGTCATTTATTGATCAAATCTTGGAGAGACTTGCAGGGAAAGCATTCTTCTGTTTTCTTGATGGGTACCTTGGCTACAATCAAGTAGCTATCGCTGCCGAGGATCAGGAAAAGACCACATTCACATGTCCCTTCGATACCTACGCATTCAAGCACATGCCATTTGGGCTTTGTAATGCCCCAAGCACATTTCAGCGGTGCATGATTGCTATATTTGCCGAAATGGTTGGTGATTTCCTGGAAGTCTTCATGGATGACTTCTCGGTTCATGGTGATTCATTTGATACATGTTTAGCGCACTTGGACCGAGTCCTCTAGAGATGTAGGGAGGTTAATTTGGTACTCTCCTGGGAGAAAAGTCCACTTTATGGTGAGTGAGGGTATCGTGTTGGGGCATGTCATCTCCAAAAAGGAATGGAGGTCAACCTTGCCAAGGTGGATGTGATCAAGAACTTGAGCCACCAACCAACGCCAAGTCAGTGAGGTCATTTTTAGGGTATGTTGGATTTTATCGAAGGTTCATCCCTGATTTTTTAAAGATCACCTGCCCACTGACTGAGCTCTTAGGAAAAGACACCAAGTTTATTATGAATCATAAATGTCTAGAGGCCTTCGAGCTCCTGAAGAAGAAAATATGTGAATCGTCGATATTACAAGCTCCCGACTGGTCTCTTCCCTTTGAGATCATGACTGATGCATTGGATTTTGTTGTCGGAGCTGTACTTAGACAAAGAAGTGATGGAATTGCTTATGTGATTCACTATGCAAGCAAGTATTAGATTGTGCACAGAGAAATTGTACAGTAACTAAAATGGAAATGCTCGCGGTTGTTTGGGCCCTTGAAAAATTCAGATCATACATATTGGGCTCCATGGTGACAATTTTCACGGATCACACTGCAATTATGTATCTTATGGATAAGAAGGATGCCAAGGCACGGCTTTTGAGATGGATCTTGTTAATCTAGGAATTTAATTTGGAGATCAAGGATAAACCTGGAATAAAGAATGTTGTTGCTGAATCACCTTTCCTGAATTGAGCAAAAAGATTATCCTGACACTGGATCAATTAAGGGAGACTTTTCCAGACGAATCAGTTTGCATTATTGATTCAACCCCATGGTATTCCAACATCGTAAACTATCTTGTCTCCAAGAAGGTTCCCTTTGGTTGGACCAAGAGAAATGATTGATCGATTGAAGTCGGATTCGAGAAATTACCATTGGGACGATCCTTTTCTTTTCTATGAAGGATCAGATTGTGTCTGGCGAAAGATGTATTCCTCAGGAAGAATACCAGAGTGTCCTCACACATTGTCATTCTCTCGAGACTGGATGACACCATTCGGGAAAGAGAACCTTGCATAAGGTACTCCAATGTGGATTTACTGCTGACCTTATTTAGAGATGCTAATGAATTTGTACGGTCATGCTCGATTTGCCAAAGGATGGGAGGGACGGTTGGTTATAGAGACGAAATGCCATGCAACCAATGATTTTCTATGATTTTTTGATGCATGAGGGATTGATTTATGGGTCCCTTTCCCAATAGCAATGGATTTGAGTACATCTTGTTAGCGGTTGATTATTTATCAAGATGGGTAGATGCTATTCCAACCCGAACCGTAGATAGCAAAGTCGTCTGTAAGTTCATCAAGGATAATATCATTGCAAGGTTCGGGATACCAAAAGTTTTGATTTCTGGCCACTTTGTGAACAAGGAGATGAGATCTTTGGCTAAGGAATATAAATTTGAGCATAGAATAGCCAAACCCATATCATCCACAATCTAATGGCATGGCAAGGGTTTCTAATAGAGAGGTGAAGGGTTATTCTTCAAAAAGTTGGTTCGTCCAGATAGGAAGAACTGGTCGAAACTGTTGGACCAGGTTTTGTGGGCCTACAGGACAACCTATAAGACTCACTCGGTACTTCACCCTTTTAGAATGATCTATGGCAAGCCATGCCATCTACCTGCAGAATTGATTCACAAATCAGAATATGGGCGACTCCGCCACAAGGTCGAGGCGAAGACCCAGTCCGACTTCACCCCATGGAGCTAAGGATTCAGCTAGAACCCTCAGGTAGCTCCATCTCGATTTTAATTCTGTTTATTTCGATTCTTTCATCTACCGCTCCGCTAGCTCCGACCCGCCGGTCGGAGCATCATTGCCACCTTTACCCACTTCGATCGACTACCCTGCTCACCGTCATCCTTCCCCCACATCCTGATCATCCTAGACTTGGCTTGGATAGCCAAGATTAGGCCCGAGGTTCCTTCTATCACTTCGTCGGAACCTCACCACCATTCATCGTCGCTTCACATCATTTTAGGTCAAATAACCCGACCAGAGCATCCCTCCGAGTTGAAGCTTTCCTCTGCAGGTCATAGCATGCACAAATATGCCCTAGGTTGCATCCGCCCACTTCGCCGGAGCTCGCCAAGGTCACGTACCCATTCCCGAAGATCCGACCGTCGACGAGTCAATCGGACCCATCCACCTGATGCGGAGGACCCTTGTGAGTTGATCACTATCGTCCAATCGTTCATTGGAGTGCCGGATCACCGGTGGTGCTCTGGTGACCTCGCCCAGGCGGAGTTCATTTAGCACCCTTCTCCGCCGTTTGGATCACGCCGTCGCCCCAGATTCGATCACCGCCGTCCAGAGCCTTGATGAATCTCAGATTCATCGCTCTAAAACTCATTAATTAAGCTCAAATCCCTCAAAATCAATAGCCTTTCTGCATATATTCTTCATAATTAGCATTCATGCATGTTTTCATAAGAATTGCATTTTAGCACTAATTTCTGCACAAAATAAGAAGCCAAAATTCCAGCCAAAATTGACTTGTAAATAGACTAACTTCCCAGATTTTTACTCATTCATGCTAACTCCTAACGACCCAAAACCACCTCTACTATGTAACAAGAATAAATAAAAAATACAAAAAAATCATCAACCAAAATAAGTGGACCAAAATCCAAACCCTAGTTTCAGCATTTCCGAACTAAAAACTGCATATCATCCTCATCCAGTGTCCGTTTTAATCCTACTTACTTTTGAACTAATGTACATTCAATTACCTTCAAAACAAGACTAAGTTCAAATGAATCAGAGCTCATATGTGAAAGTTGGGTTTTAGGCCTCTTTTGTACATTTTGTATTTTAGCGGTCTTTGACCTATTATTTTATGTACATAATTAACCTATTTTAGTTTGTTTTTTTCGTTTGTATTCTATGATAAAAGGTTTATTAAAATGCGCAAAAAAAAACAAATCCAATTGAGCTTGAAATGAAAGAAACAAATTGTCCAGGTCTTCACTAACCGACTGTACAAAATTGGTCTTTTTCATATTTTATTTTATTTATTCTTTTTCTTAATTAATGAAAATCCAAAAAAAATTAGATTAGTGTTTAATTATTTATCTTTGAATTTTCCATTAGTTTTCATGATTTTTTTATCAAGATTAAAAATGACATAAAAATTATAAAACCCAAAAAATCAAGGTATTCGATGTACATGTGATACCCTAAAAAATTCACTTTTTTCTTTTGATCGATTTTGGTTTTGATGTCTTCATGAAAGTTGTAGATCTCGTCGACAAGAGCAAATTTTGTGAAGAAACTTTTTCGATCTGAGGCCATTTGCTATTTATTTTGTATTTTACAAAGAATTTAATTTTTGATTTTTGTGGTGCTGACACGTGGCCGCTCCCGGGGCCGCCACGTGTTAGACATTTTTGGCCTTTTTACATACTTGTTTAAATTAAAAAAATAAATGTCCCCGCATGTGCGTTGCCCGTGCCTCCCAGGCACGTGCAACGCATGTGCATCCTCCTTTATCCCCTTGACTGCCATGTGGCCCCATCTGGGCCATCCTATCATCGTCTGATCAGACGGCCTAAAGGCCATCATCTTCCCCCGCTCCTTTCCCAATCGGCCGTCGCCCTCTTCCCTAAATCTCCGCCGTGACTTCATCGACTGCCCCTCGGCAAATCTTCATCTCCAAATCACGATCAATCTCCAGCCGTCCCCGATCGCCACTCGAATCAGATCTCCCCAAATCTCGCACCGCCAATCAACTCCCCACTGCCTATCATCTCCCGATTAACTTCCCTCTCCGGCCGTACCCGACACCCCTATTTAAGAACCTCCACCCCAACTTAGCATCCATTTGCCGATTCCTCGTCCAAGAGCTACCCTCTGATCGTGATAATCGTGAGACCTCCCTCGCCGGCTTGATCCTGGGCTTTCGCCTAGTTGCAGCTACACCTTAGGGCTGCTGCTCCTGCTCCGGTCGTACGTCACCGTCGAGCCTCCCAACTACTTATCTGACCCTACCATCTATCTCGATCACCTTCGTCTCCAATCCATGGAAGGCCGTATCACGATATATCGGCGATATATCGCCGATATATCAGTATCGACATGGGATCGATATCGAAATCGATATATCGATATATCCGATTTTCAACATTTTCTTCAGAAAGATTCCTAGATATAGCGATATATCGGTGATATATCGATATCGACACGATATCGAAACGATATCGATATCGATATCTCCATCCATGCTCCAATCATCCTCCCACGATAATCATCATCCCCGAGATCCATCTTCAAATCTCCACATCGCTCGCCATTCCATCTCGCTTCGCCATCACCTTCGTGTGGACATCATCTCCGACCAACTTCATCGCCGCCAGCATTCTGTCGACATCATCCAAAGCTCTGACATCCTCTTCACGGTGCTCGTCGGTCGTCACGAGTCTTGCAAGCGTCAACAAAGGCGACCCAGCTTCATTGACTTCGCTCCCAATATGGTCAAAGCTCCTCCACGACTCCGACGACCATCGCTCCCCCATCGACCCCTGGCCGTGTGTCGACCAACCGTGGCTGTTCGATCAAATTGCCATCAAGCATCTGAGCCGTTGTTGCAATAACAACCCCCAGCCGTAGATCTCATCTTCATCGACGGTTCAGATCCGCCCCGAGCCTAGCCCCGAGCCGATCGCCAAGCCATTAGCCTCGGGCCAAGCCGAAGCACAGTCGCACGGCACGTGGCGGTCCGAGCCTGACCTCCCACCGAGCCTGCAGTGCACGTGATCTCCACGTGACCAGTGGGATATTTGTAGCAAGCCCCTGAAAGCTCTCTAAATTACGCATGACCCCCCTGCCGAACAAGTCAACTGCGTGACATGTGATCTACTGGAGATTTTACAAGTAGACCCTCTAGAATATTGGTAATTGAATATAGGTCCTCCCAGCCTTTTTATATTTATTTTATTTCTATTATTGCATCTGTACCCCTATCTTTCACCTTTATTTCGAACTACTACATTTCATATTTTATTATCCAAAAATAGCATGATGTTTGTCAATTAATTATCTACAGTCTGACATATTGTGGATATTTTTGTGATCAATGGGTTAATTAATAATTAATTATTCTGTGGAAATTGAATATTTTGCCCATTTCATGCTTTGAAATTATTATTTGATTAACTGTTGCTTTAAAAATTCCCGAAAAATCACATTATTGTATAATTTGTGCTTGACATTGTACCCAAAAAAATTTGCATTTGTATGCATAGTTTGTCCTGTAAAAATCATTTTGCATATTTCAGTTTTTGATTTTAATAGGTATTGAAACTAATATTTTGAGGTTTATGATTTTTCTGAAATCAATCACCTAGTGATAGATCTTAGATAATTTTGTTCCTTGCAAATAGTCAGGTTTAATATTTATTATAATTAAATATTGGAATTCATTTTTTTGCATCCAAAAAATTCATAAAAAATTCGGATTCCATCCAAAAATTCTAAAAAAATTATAGAGCATTCAATTCATCATATTTTTCATCGAGGTCAAGTTTCGTATTTTTCGGACATCGTTTGATCAAATTTTACATTTTAGTCCCTAAAATAGGCTAAAAATACATTTTGCATCCTTTATTGCATTAAAAATTAAAAAAAGACCACCTCGAAAACCACACACGTATTTTGATAGACATAATTCTAGGTTGTTCCTTTGCCTCCTTGTATTCGACCTTGAGACTTGCCCAAGTAAAATAACATAAACCGTATTCATTAAAATTGACAAATATTTTGTGTGGTTATTTTCTTGATCGATTCTGATTGCCACATATAAAAATGACATATTAATTTTACACACGATAAATAAATACACATCCTTACACATCGAATTTTAGATTCGTCAAATGGCACCGTTGCCGGGGAGGCAAACAACTTAGTTTTATGTTTTGAAAAAGTTGAATTGGAGTTGTCATCTTGGGAAATTATGCCGAGACTTAAATCTGAATGAGATAATTGAAATCCAAAACCGAGCATACGACAACAGTATAATCTATAAAGACAAGGTCAAGAGATGGCATGACATACACATTTGTGATAAAACCTTTGTCCCTGGGCAGAAAGTGTGGTTGTTTAATGCATCGGTTGAAGATTTTTCATGGGAAACTAAAATCAAAATGGACAAGCCCCTACATTGTCGTCGATGTGCATACCAATGGAAGCATGGATATTGCCGAACTCAAAGATGATGCACAAACTTTCTCAGTAAATGGACAATTGCTGAAGCCATATATTGAATCACCCATAGAGCAGACAGTTCAGGTTGAGGTCATCTACTTCACACAGAGCGAGGACATTGAAGATTCATCATATCAGTCCCACCCAACCCCCCCGACCACATCGATCTCCTTGTACAACTTCTTCCTCTACTTAGGCCAAGGCGTAAGTATAGAGGGGGGCCGATGTCATCTGTACATACCATTCTTCTCCTATCTTACGATCGCTTCATTTCCACCTTTTTCTTATACTTAGGCTGACCAGAGCTAAGTATAGGGGGAACCGACGACCACCTGTATATACTCTCCCCAATCACATATCCCGACCGCTTCATTTGTTTTCGGCCCTTCTTCTATTACTTAGACTGTTCACAACCGAAGTATAGGGGGCGGACCTGTAAATCTTGTTCTTTTTTCTTTTCCTTTTTCACTCTCTTACGCTTAGCCCAAGCTATGTCTTCTTTACGCTTCTTGTGCTCTGAGGACACACACTCGCTAAGTATAGGAGGTATGCATATATACTTTGTATATTTTACCCATATCTCGTACTTGCACGTAAGTCTATATGTATTTACGGGATGGGTAAATAATTTCAAAAAAACAACAAAAGAAAAAAAAAAGAAAAAGAGTTTTGCTACTAACACTGACTGTGCCCAAAAGTTTTGAAGAAAAATGACTTCTTATTCATTAAAAAAACAAAAAATTCCTTGCATAAAAAAATTTACAAAAAGGAAAAAAACGTGTCTGCATTTCACACACATGCACTTCATCCAGCATCGCATTCATTCACATGAAAAGTCATTGGGTTCTGAACCGAGTTGTGAGCAGAAACCGAGAGTGGTATGGACTTGACCTTAATCAACCTAATTTTCAGAGGAACTTCACCGAGAAATAGGATTTTAGAAACTTTAGGTCTTTGACTTAATTATTTGAGTTCCACATGACAATGTGCAGCGTTTGACTCTTAGTGTCTAATCTGGTCTCTTCATTCTAGGTACAACTCTGGAATAGGGAATTAATTTGTACTCTCGCACTATGCACTTAGGTCAACTCAGACGAGATATCGGAAGACTGTGTGAGTTTCTTTTTCGGTAGCGTAGAAATCTAAAGACCGGAGTATGGGTTGAAATAAAGCTTCGGAAAAGGGATGGACGACTGGGCACAATTTTTCTAAGACCCCAAAAAATGTACGGAAACAAAAAAATTCTATATTCGTAGGGGCACAACAAGATCCAAGCAGAACCACAAAAAATCCAAATACAAAGAAGCATTCTACCAAATAAAATCTGACCAAAAAGGTCCAAGCTTCAAGAAACCTACAGATCTTGGTGGAGACTCGGCTACAATGGTCATCTTCACTAGGAGAGGTGACTACACTGGCCACCCTCCAGTTCTTTTCCCCTTCTTTTATCTTCTCCCCCCAATTCGATTGTTAACACAACACGACATACCTTAGAAGGAAATACCTGACTCCCCGAGGATGATTACTGGAGAGGAGAGGAGCATGGTAGTCCGGCACTCTGGATGGGAAGAGATAAAACCTTTCACACACATGAGTCGGTTGTTCAATGTTCATAGGGTATACATTGGGAAGAGGATTGATCTAAGATGACTTCTGAGCCGAAAACTGTGACAATGATGTGTAGAACTTGAAGGCTGTTGATTTTAAAATTCTTTGTCTCATAGAAGTTCCACCACACTAATAATCCAAAGGTCGAGTCTAGTTTCACTTTCACCTTCAACTCATGGTCTTGGTATGGAACCCAATCTCATTTCACCTCATGGCATTTCTTTTTGATGCTTAGGGACGAGCATGGTTTAAGAATAGGGGGATGATGAATCTCAGATTCATCACTCTAACTCTCATTAATTAAGCTCAAATCCTCAAAATCAACAGGATTTCTGCATCTACTCTTCATAATTAGCATTCATGCATATTTTCATAAGAATTGCATTTTAGCACAAATTTCAACACAAAAATAAGAGGCCAAAAATTCCAGCCAAAATTGACCTGTAAATAGCCTAACTTCCCGGATTTTTAACTCATACATGCTAACTCCGAATGACCCAAAACCACCTCCACTATGTACATATCACTAACAAGAATAAACAAAAAATACAAAAAAATCACTAACCCAAATAAGTGGACCAAAAACCCAAACCCTAGTTTCAGGATTTTCGGACTAAAAACCTCATATCTTCCTCATCCAGTGTCCGTTTTAATCCTACTCACTTTTAAACTAATGTACATTCAATTATCAAAACAAGACGAAGTTCAAGTGAATCAGAGCTTATATGTGAAAGTTGGGTTTTGGGCCTCTTTTGTACATTTTGTATTTTAGCGATTTTTGACCTATTATTTTATGTACATAATTAACCTATTTTAGTTTGTTTTTTTCGTTTGTCTTCTTTGATAAAAGTTTTATTAAAATGCGCAAAAATCCAAATTTAAATTGAGCTTGAAATCAAAGAAACAAATTGAGTCTAGGTCTTCACTAACCGACTGTACAAAATTGATCTTTTTCATCTTTTATTTTATTTATTCTTTTTCCTAATTAATAAAAATCGAAAGGAAAAAATTAGATTAGTGTGTAATTATTTATCTTTGGTTTTTCCATATTTTTACTGGATTTTTCATCGGGTTTAAAAATGAAATAAAAATTACAAAACCCAAAAATCAAGGTATTCTATGTACATGGGATATCCCAAAAATTCACTTTGTTCATTTGATCGATTTTGGTTTTGATGTCTTCATGAAAGTTGTATATCTCGTCGAGACGAGCAATGTTCTTGAAGAAACTTTTTCGATCTGAGGTCGTTTGCTATTTATTTTATATTTTACAAAGAATTTAATCTTTAATTTTTGTTGTGCTGACACGTAGGCGCTCCTGGAGCCGCCACGTGTCAGCCATTTTTGGCCTTTTCACTTACTCGTTTAAACTAAAAAAATTGACCCCGTACGTGCGTCACACGTGCCTCCCAGGCACGCATAACGCACGTGCATCCGTCCTTTATCCCCTTGACCGCCACGTGGCCCCATCTGGGCCATCCGATCATCGCCCGATTGGACGGCCCAGGGGCCATCATCTTCCCCCGCTCCTTTCCCAATCGACCGCCGCCCTCTTCCTCGAAATCTCCACCATGACTTTACCGATCGCCCCTCGGCGGATCTTCGTCTCCCAAATCATTATCAATCTCCGGCCGTCCCCGATCTCCACTCGAATCAGATCTCTCCAAATCTCGCGTCGCCAATCAAATCCCCATCGTCGATCATCTCCCGATTACCTTCCCTCTCCGGTCGTATCCGACCCCTATTTAAGAACCTCCGCCCCCAACCTAGCATCCATCCGCTGATTCCTCGTCCAAGAGATACCCTCTAGTCGTGACAACCGTGAGACCTCCCTTGTCGGCGTGATTCGGGGATTTCGCCTCGTTGTAGCTACACCGTAGGGCTGCTGCCTCCTGCTCCGGTTGTACATCATCGTCGAGCCTCCCAGGTACTTCTCCGACCCTGCCATCTATCTCAATCACCTTCGTCTCCAATCATACTCCCACGATCAACATCATCCTCGAGATCCATCTTCAAATCTCCACCATCGCTCGCCATTCCATCTCGCTCCGCCACCACCTTCGCGTGGACTTCGTCTCCGACCAACTTCATCACCGCCAGCATCCTGTCGACATCATCCAGAGCTCCGACATCCTCTTCTCGGTGCTCGTCGGCTATCACGAGTCTTGCAAGCATCAACAACAGCGACCCCACTTCATCGACTTTGCTCCCCATCCGGTCAAAGCTCCTCCGCGACTCCGACCACCGTCGCTCCTCCGATGACCCTTGGCCGTGTGTCAGCCAACCGTGGCCATTCGATCAACTTTCCATCAAGCATATGAGCCGATGTTGCAATAACAACCCCCGGCCGTAGATCTCATCTTCATCGACGATTCAGATCCGCCCAGAGCCTAGCCCTGAGCCGATCTCCAAACCATTAGCCTCGGGCCAAGCCGAAGCACAGTCACACGACACGTGGCGGTCCGAGCCTGACCTCCCACTGAGCCTGCAGTGCACGTGATCTCCATGTAAGCGGTGGAATATTTGCAGCAAGCCCCTTGAATGCTCTCTAAATTACGTATGACCCCCCGCTGGCCAAGTCACGCGTGTGACACATGATCTACTGAAGATTTTACAAGAAGACCCTTTGGAATATTGGTAATTGCATATAGGTCCCCCTGCCTTTTTATATTTATTTTATTTCTATTATTGCATCTATACCCCTGTCTTTCCCCTTTATTGTGAACTACTACATTGCATTATTTTATTTATCTAAAAATAACATGTTATTTGTCATTTAATTCTCTACAGTCTGACATATTGTGTATATTTTTGTGATCAATGTTTAATTAATAATTAATTATTCTGTGGAAAATTGCATATTTTGCCCATTTCATGCTTTGAAATTGTTATTTGATTAACCGTTGCTATAAAAATTCCGAAAAATCAAATATTGTAGAATTAATTGTGGTTGACATTGTACCCAAAAAGCGTTGCATTTGCGTGCATAGTTTGTCCTGTAAAAATCATTTTGCATATTTCAGTGTTTGATTTTTAATAGGTATTGAAACTAATATTTTCGAGATGTAGGATTTTTCTGAGATTAATCACCTAGTGATAGTCTTAGATAATTTTGTTCCTTGAAAATAATTAGGTTTAATATTTATTATAATTAAATATTGAAATTCATTTTGTTTGCATCCAAAAAATTCATAAAAAATTCATATTGCATCCAAAAATTCCAAAAAATTACAGAGCATTCATTTCATCATATTTTTCATCGAGGCCAAGTTTCGTATTTTTCGGACATTGTTTGATCGACTTTTACATTTTAGTCCCTAAAATAGGCTAAAATTGCATTTTGCATCCTTTATTGCATTAAAAATAAAAAAACAAAGATCGCCTCGAAACCACGCACAAATTTTGATAGACATAATTCTTGGTTGTTCCTTTGCCTCCTTATGTTCGACCTTGGGACTTGCCCAAGTAAAATAAACATAAAACCGCATTCATTAAAATTGACAAATCTTTTGTGTGGTTATTTTCTTGATCGATTCCGATTGCCACCTACAACGAACGACATTATTAATTTTACGCACGACAAATAAATACACTTCTTAACACAACGAATTTCTGACTCGTCAAGCCTGTCTTTGTCAGGCCGTTAGATCTGACATCTAGCGGCCTTTGTACGCCCACATTCGCACCTCAGGACCACCGTTGGATTCGCCAACTGTCAACACCAGAGCCAAACGTTCTCATCCAGCCAGAGCACGACACCTGTCCCCCCCACGCGTGACGCATGAGAGGTTGGATAATTTGTGTTGTTTCATCTGCAGTTATTTCCCTTTATTATTTAGTCATGTAAATATTTTTAGCAGTTATTTTTAGTTTGGACATTTTGCATTTAGGACCTTATGTTTTCAGTATTTGAAATTATACCCTTGCTTGTTTTGTTCACGTGCCGCCCACGTACGGATCTGGTTATTTTGCAAATAGAGCCATATATTATTCTATGAGTTATTGTTTGGTTGGATATTTTCCTATAATTGCATATAGGTCCCTGTGTTCTGCCCTTTTATTTTTATTTTAATAAATAACAAACCTTATTCAAAATTCCTATTTTGATACATGTCCCTTGCCATGGTGTAGAAATTTATGTAAATTTTTTGTTGCTTTTTGTTTTTATTTAGTATTTTAAAAATTCAAAAACCCTCAAAATGGATACTGTCTGTGTTTAAAAATCAACTAAAAATATTAAAAACCCTCTAAAAAATCCAAAAACATTAATGCATGCTTGTTTTGGTGTGTTTTGTACTCAATTTAATTATTGTCACATTTGCATTTATAAAAACCCTAAAAATTTTAAAAACACTAAAAACCTTAGAAAAATCAGTAAAAATTCCTAAAAATTCAAAAAATTACATTTTTGGTTTATGTAGTTAGGTTTTTATTTTTAGTTTATCATAAAATTATTATTCGAATTTTATACTTTTTAAGTATTTTTAAATAGCCTTTAGATTCGGGAAGTACATTGCCTTGTATTTTTGGCCTTGTTTCATTTTTAGAAAATCAAATAATAATCAGAAAAATCCAAGAAAAATATCAGAAACACTTAAGTATTTATAAAAATTAAATATATTTTTATTTTAATTTTTTGATCATTTTCTCCCTTAAATAATTGCTTGATTGTGACTTTTTGATTTCTTTACACCTTTTCTTAATTTAAAAATTAGAAAAAATTAAAAAAGTATAAATGCACCTTTTTATTTTATTTTCTTTATTTTATTCGGATTTTCGTCTGCTTCGTAGCCTAGGCATACCGTGCTCCTTGTATTCGACCCTGGTAGCTATACCAGGTAAAATAAATTAACAAGACCGCTATTTGATTTGCTTGATTGATTTATTTTTATATTGATGGTCTTCCTTTTTCTTGATTGAGTCCGATCCGAGAGGTTGAGGTCGCAACGACCACTGATACCTTTTACCTTAGTTGCTCGGGTCGCTCATTGATGAATACTCATTCATCACTCTTTATTCTTATATTTTAGCTACAAAAACCTTTGCAAATGCATGTATATATTTGTAAATACAAATAATTACCAAAAGCATGCATGGTGTAAAAAATAATAATTAGTATGTTTTTGTGCAAAAATAAAAGAATAAAGATTAAATAGAAAAAGAGGGAAATATTTAGAGTAAATATTGAGCAACCTAATCCCAAGGGAGGGCTCAGCATGGGCCTGACCGCATAAAAGCCAAAGTAGAGAGAGATATGGGCTCATGTGTGTAAATAACCCTGTAAATATAATAAAAATATTTTCCTATAATAATAAAATAAAATGGCTTGTATATATTGTATATATTTATAAATATAAAATCCAAATAAAAATTGAAAAATTAAAAAGAACACAAAAACCACTTCACTTGTGTATATTCGTCATGTATATAGTCCCCTCATCTATATTTATTTATTTCACTTTATAAATAAATAAAATTAATTTCCATGAAATTTGTATATATTTTATCTTTTATGTTATAAATAAATAAAATAAAAAAACAACAAAAACAAAATAAAAAGAACAAAACTAAAAACCAAAAATAACCTTGTAAATATACCATGTATATATATGTACATAGCTATTTATTTCACCTTTGTATATAAATAATAAAAATAAAATAAAAATACCTTTTTATTCCTAATTTTTATGCTATAAATAAATAAAATATAAAATGGGAATAAAAATGCACAAAAATAACTAATTAAAAATCAAAATAAAAATCCTATATTGTATATATACCTATATATAGCCCTATTATGTAAATACCTTATTTTCATTTTGAAAAATTTAATAAAAATCACAAAAAAATAGAAAAAATTAAAACAAATATTTTTTATGTTTTAAGTTTTTATTAAATCGGCCATTTACTATTTTTAAATGAATATTCAAATATTTTCCAGGTGGCTGATTCCCATTGGTCCACGGGGGATGTTGACCGCCCGGTCAACTCCCCCCTGTGGACCACTTCCCACGGGTCGTGACGCCCGACCCGATTTCTCACCATTTTCGCATCACGACCCGATCGCTTCTCACCCAAACCCCGGGTCCTACTTGTCCACGCCAGATCCGACATCCTCGCCGGGGTGCCCGCCTCGGGGTCCGCGCTCTGAGCTGCCCTACCCGATCGGGTTTAGCCGGACCCCTGACAGTATAAGTTCCGAGCTCCGCCTCCCATTTCCGCATCTTTGGCTCCCCACCTCACCATCCAGTGACCTCCATTGCCATCCTCGAGGTGAAAGCTCGGCGCTGGTCGAGTTGCAGAGAGGAGAAGGTGCCCGGACCTCAGATCCGACGTCCTAGCGCCGCCGTGCTCCGCCTGAAGGTGAAGCTCGGGCCTCGGGCCTCGACGACCCGTGGGGCAATGACCCAGAGCTCCCCGAGCTCAAGCCCAGTCGATTCGTCCACCCAGGTAGTCTTAGTTTCCCATCTTTTTCCTTTGATTTTGCATTACGCCCAAATCGACCCATTTCCGTTCCCCTTCGATTCCGGTCACCTCCACCCTCGTCGCGATCATCGGACCATCCCATCACGTTCGCCTTCTCCCCGCGCGTGTTCTCCGCCCCTCCATTCAACCCAGCTCGCACAGGAGCTGGAGTTTCGAGTTCCACCGCCGACACCATCGGAGGGTACCCTTAGACGCGGAAGGCCGCCACGCTTTTTCTCCGATCTTCAGTGGCCCGCGAGGAGGACGTCGGAGCACACACCGGCCCGGCGAAGTTCGCCGGCATCCAGTTCGTCCACCATCTTCCAGAGCCGTTCGATACTCTTCCAGCTCCAGGCCGTCATCCAGCCGTTCATCTGAGGAGCTGCAGCAGCCGTAGATCATCCGGAGGAGCGATCCAGACCGTCAGCTCAGCGAGGCTTAGCCACAGGCCTCCCCTGTCATCCTATCTACCACGTGGCGAGGTCTCAGCCGTCGATCAACACCAAGGGACTCCAATGTTGGGCGCCACCCTTCCCCAGCCGTCGATCAGCACACGTGGCGCCCATTTGACGGTCGACTTAATAAAGGGTAATTTACCCTTAGGCCCTTCTCTTTTTAGTAATTTGTTTTTTAGTTCTGTAAATATTTTTAGTATTTTATTTGCGTTAGGTAAATTGCACTTTGGACCTTGTCTTTTCTGCTGTTTACATGTATGCCCCTGTGTGTAGTGTATCGCGTGCGCCGACACGTGTTTCTTTGGGTTATTTGCATGTTTAGCCTTGTAGTTCTCGGGTGTTCCTGAATGAATGAATTTTTTTTGGAAATTGCAGATATGCCCCTGTGAATGATTTTTATGCGCATGTGCCTTTATTAGTGGGTTAATTACATCGAAGCCCCTGGGCTTTTAATACTTGTTATTATTCAGCCCAGAAACCTTATTTTCTTTGCAATTAGGTCCCTGTGTGCCCAGGACACGTGCCTCGTGCGTGACTTCTTGGAAATTTTGCACAGGACCCCCTAGAACTTGTGGTATTTACATACAGGTCCCTGTGCACTTTACCTTGGTTTTGATTTTTAATAAAATATCAAACTAACTCCAAATTCAATGAAAATCGGAAACATGGCTCCTGCCATGTTGTAAAATTTTCTAAATTTTTGGAAACATTTTTGGTTTTATTTGATATTTTTAAAAATTCAAAAACAAGCTTTTTCTTTACTGTCTGACTTAAAAATTCACAAATAAATATTAAAATACATCTAAAAATTACAAAAAAAATTTGTTAGTGTGTATTTTGCCTTGTTTGATTTTCTGACCAATTTTGGTCATTTTTCATTATATAAAACTCATAAAAATTGAAAAACACCTAAAAACCCATAAAAATTCTAATAATTAATTAAAAAACCCAAAAATAATAATTCCAGTGGCCAAATTTTCTTTCTATTTTTTCTATACAGGAAAATTACCTCCAGGCTTTTTAGGGACTTTTAGATATTTTATCTAAGCCCCCAAGCTTGGCTGGACATTGTTGTTGTCTTTTTTCATTGTTTTATTTTTAGAAAATTAAATAAAAATCAGAAAAATACCAAAAATTACCCAAAAATAGTAAAAAACATAAAAATACTTAAAAACATTTTTATTTGAATTTTTGGTTGATTTTTGAGTGCTTTAATAATTGTTTGTATTTGGCTTGTTTCATTGGTTTCTTTATTTTTCTCATTAATTAAAAATCCAAAAAAATTCATAGAAATTAAAAATCCACCAAAAACACTTGTCTTTTATTTTATTCTTTTTTAGACTACTTCGTAGGCCGCAAGGCCATTACGTGCTCCCTGAGTCCGACCCTGGTCGCTATACCAGGCTAATCTAATAGCCAGGACCGCTATCGTGTTTATTTGATTTTCATTTGATTTTGGTGGTCTGAACCTCATTTTCTTGATTGAGCTGAGATTCTCATCGATCCGGGTCGCAACGACCCGAGTGATATTTTTACCTGATCCGGATTAGTGGAATTTTGGCTCATCAGAATGGCGCGTTGCCGGGGAGCATGGCTTAATAGTATTTCTTCTTATTTTTCATTTTCTTTTTGTTTTATTTTTCGCGGCTTTCCACGGCTCTTTCTGAGTCCACGGCTTTTCACGGCTTTTTCTCGAGCCCCTAGATTTAGGACTTTCTGTTTGACTGTGCCGTAACTGAGTAGGATCCAAACACCTAATAGACTGCCTGCACCTATAAATCGTTAATTGGACCTACTAATAAAAGGATAATAAAAATAACTGACTCACTCCCTTCGAGCCTACTGAAAAGCGAGAGAGCGAGAGCCGCTAAATAGCGGTCTGACAAGTCAGACTCACTATCGCTGATGCGACTGCTCAAACTTCCTCGGTCTTCAACAATTAACCCACACAATCAATCAGAGAATGAATATCAAGGATTAAAATTTATTATATCCTACTAAAGATGTACAATGGCAAGCAAGTAGGGGTCGAACACAAGAAGCAATGGTGTAAAGCACGGATAAAAATCCAAACCTAGGTCTAGCAAGATACTTAGCCAATCTAAAATTTTTGTGGGTTTTTGATTTTTATTTTTTTATTTAATTTTAATTTTATATTTTTGTATTTTGGTTTTTAATTTTCTGATTTTTATATTTTATATTTTATATTTTTTTTATCTTTTTCAATATTGGAAAATAAGGGCAATGTAATAAAAGAGACAAAGAGGTATGTATAAAAATAGATAAAAATATTCAAAAATAAGGAAATAAAGTCTTTTTGGTCTTTTTATACTTTTTTACTGTTTTTGTGATTTTTGGGTAATTTTTAGAATGTTTTTGGTATTTTTAATTATCAAAATAAAGCAAACAGTGGCAAAAATGCAAGGCTGAAACTTAAAATGGAGAAATAAAATAGCAAACAGTAACAAAAATTCTCCAACTTAATTTTCACTTAAAGATAATAAAACAAAGGAAATTCAGGGAAAGAAAACACTATTTTTGGATTTTTTATGGATTTTATAAATTTTTATGAAGGTTTTTAGAGTTTTGCAATTTTTTGGAGTTTGGTTTTATATTTTTTAATGATTTTTGGCTGGGAGTTAAAACAAACCACAAGGCACAAAATATATTTTTTTGGGATCTTTCTGGGGTGTTTTTATATTTTTTAGTGATTTTCTAATGCAAACAGTGCTAAAAATAGATGTTTTTGATTTTTAATAAATATTAAAATGCAATATTTATGGAAAATAAAAATATGGCGTGGATGTACTATGCAACAGGGACTTAAGTTAAAATTTTTAGAAATTTTGGAATTGAAATGATGCGCCAAATAAATGCTACAAGCAAACAAAAAGTGCAAAGCCTGGCAGGGGCGTTTTTGTAATATTCAGAAAATCGAGGGGCCTGAGCGCAATATTCTCACAGAAATTATACACTGCAAACAAACTTTTGGGACCAAGAAGTAATACCCAAAAGACGAGGGTATCCCCGCAAAAATGCCAAGGACCACACGTAGAGTACGTGGACCTGGCAGGGGTAGTTGCGTAATAATCAAAAACCAAGGGGCAACTGTGCAATTTCACTAATGTTTTGAACTGAACTAAAGATTTAAAGCAGTCTTTGGCAATAAACAAACCGCAAAGGGGCCCCCGTGCAAAACGCCCAGGTCACACGCACTGCGCGCGTGACCTGGCCGGGACAAATGGGCAAAATAGCAAACATGCAGGGGTCCCTCTCATAAAGTTACAAAATAATGAAATGGCAAATAAAGGCTTAAAGAGTTTCTGAGAATTACACAAAATTAGTGGGGCGCGGGTGCAAAATTGCCCACTAATCCACGTGGCATGCGTGGATGAACTTGGGTGAGGATATCGGACGGTGGAGCTGTCTTTGGCCGTGTGCGGCTGTGATCAAAGGGGAGGGGGCGAGATGGACGGTAGCTGTGCGTGCCCCCCCTCCCCCTCGTTTTTGTTCTGGTCCAGGCGCGCGCAGGTGGCGCGGCGCACCCGCAGCAACGGCGGCAGCGCTAGCTCCTCTCCGGCGGCGCGAGGTCTCCCTCCAGATGGTGATCTTCAGCGCGGAGTACCTGCAAAAAAAATGATTAAGAAGTCAGGGGCAAAATGCCCTGACTTCGTGGAGATTTGCTAGGGGGAATATTGAACCGTGAATGGTGAAGTTGGCCGGCGAACTGCGATGCCGGCCGCGGTTGGATCGAGAAAAGATTAGGATAACCGACAAGGGTCTTGATCAGAGAAAAGTCACTGGGGGTTTTTAGCATTCAAACCTTAGAGGAAGGAAGAGAAGAAGAGGAAGAAAATACCTCACCCGTGCGCGCGCACTTCGTTCTCCGGCAATGAACGAAATGAATAAAGAAGGTCCCAAAATGAATAAAGAATGAATGAAATGTATAGGTATTTTCTCTGCAATTCTGACCTTATCTCCCCCTACTTTATTCCTTGTCGACCTATTCATCAAGATGCCTAGGTCTCGGGGTTTCGGGTCATAAAATATTTACAATATTTTATTCTTTTTCTTTTCTTTTCTTTATTCTATAATTTTGGCGTTAAAAACCGCATTTTATGCAATATTTACATACATATGCATGAATGCTAAAATACCTGAATTAGCTCTATTTACACGCATTTACTAGGGTTTTTAAGGCCAAAATGATAGAATAAAGATGATGAAACGTGGATTCATCATCCCCCTATACTTGCCTTTGCTAGTCCCTAGCAAACACTTATGCAATAAGTGCAGAAAAGAAAAACAAAGAAAAGAAAAAGAAGAAAGGTGGGCTAAATTTGATTATCAAACTTGTCTTCACAAAATCAAGGTTTGGAGCTTAAGTCGGACCTTTGGAATTTTAGTGCGGGCGGAACCTTAATGAGAACCGAATTTGAAATCCAACAGTCCCTGAGAATCCCAAAACTCTGCTCAAGTCTCCTCAATAGCCAGGTCAGAAATATCTCAACTCATACGCAAACTCTTACGACTATGAATCTGACCTGTACAGTGTAAGTGATGGTGGCTCTCCCCAACTAGAATGACAAAGAAACTGACTTCTCCAGTATGACAACCCAGTGATTCCCCAATCCAGCAACTCCATCCTCGAGGAGCGGGGTATTCCCTTCTAAGTTCAAGTGGCAACCAGCTCAAGAGGAGGGGGTGAAGAGAAGAATGGACGGTAGCCAGTGTAGCTACCTATCCTTGGATGCAAAACCAGTGTAGTCAAGTCATCCTACTGCAGGCTCACATGATATGACTTTGATGCCCAAGCTTGCTTATTGACTTTGTACATACTTGCAGGCTTTTTATTTTTGTACATGCCTGAACTTTTCTTTTTCTTCTTCTTTTTTTTTTTGAAATACTATTCACAGCAGCATTTACATAAGGAGTTTTTCCTCTTGAGCCAGTAGACTATCCCTCTTTTGAAGCTTTATCGCAACCCACAGCCTCCTGTCTTTAGACTTCCTAATCACTGGACGGGTTGGGGTGCACTTCCCTCCCTAGAGGAGGACAAGTGTTTCCACTTGTGTGCGTCTCATACCGGCAAATCCAATCCCCTCACCACTCCAACTGAGTTGAGCCATGTGAAAGGTGCAGGTGTCCAAGTAAGGTCATTATCAACAAGAGTCGTGCGTGTGCTCCGAAATACTCTACTTAGGCAGTCAAGAATCCATTGAACCAAGTCTCGTGATCCTCAAAGAATTAAGTCAACTAGACCTGAAGTACCTCAAACCCAGTTCCTATAAGGTTCCTGTTATTAGGTAGATTTTAAGGTCCAATCAAGCTCCACTCTTCGGATTTTACTTAGACTCGTTCAACTCTCAAACTCAAATCCGAAAAATGCGAATGCTATGCAATGCAATGCAGAAAATATTTTTGTGATGCAATTTTCAAAGATTTTGAACTTTTTATGGATTTTTGAAAAGATGATGATGATGCATATGCATTTTTTTGTATTTTTCAAAAAAGATTTTTCAAATGTTTTTGGATTTTAATTTTGCAAATGTTTTTGGGAATTTTTAAAAACAAAAGATTTTGGCTGAAAACTAGGTTAAAATATGTACACGGGAGTGCGTCTTATTTTTACAAGAAATGGATTTTAAGAATTTACAGGGTAAGTGGTCAATTTTATACATATATACATAAGATGGATTTTGGTGTGATGTGAATATTCCTCAAACTGACTTGAAAACAGTTTACACACAATTTTTGAAAACTATAGTCCAAAATAGTTTTTACAAACATTTTACACACCTTTGAAAATGATTTTGCAAAGGTTTTCGAAATAGTATATATAGGTTTTTCAAATCATTTTTGCAACCATTTTTCAAACATTTTCTTTCACACAAAGAAAAGAAATTTTACAAATCACACAGGTTGAAAACACAAAACAAAATATTTTCGAAATAGTTTTCAATAGATGTTCACAAAGATTTTCAAACTATTTTTCAAACATTTTGCAAAAAACATTTTCACCTGATTTATTAATCAGTAGATACAAAAAGAATTTGAGGAATAACCACATCTTTTTATTAGGGATTTTTAACGAATTTTAAAGAATTTTTTAGCCATATTTATTAGGAAAATACGAAAGTACGGGTTATGGCTAAAGTATATACGTAGTATATACGACCCCCCTATACTTAGCTTGAGCTATGTCCTCATAGATCGGAGAGAAAAGAGAAGACATAACTCGTACTAAGTATAGACACGTCTAGATAATAAAGAATAAATGAATGCATCAATGAATGAGAAGTTGACCGTCCCCCCTATACTTAGGATCAAATAATCCTAAGTATAGCAGACTGCCCACAACGTAGGGAGGGTCAAGGGTGGGAATGAACAGATCGTACTCAGATTGTCTCCCCCTATACTTAGGGTAAGATATCCCTAAGTATAGACAAGAAGAGGAGACAATGGAGAGGATCGAAAAGAATAGAAGAAACTCGAGGTGCACACCCCCCTATACTTAGGACAAAGTACGTCCTAAGTATAGAAGACTGTCTACAAGGGGTAGCACCTTTCTGATAGATGAAGAAGATAGAAGAGGAAAAGAAGAAAAGAAGAAAAGAAGAAAAGAGATGAGATTGGGTATGAACAACTCGGGATGCACATCCCCCCTATACTTAGGATAGAGTACATCCTAAGTGTAGCAGTGATGAAAGGGATGGCATCAATTCGGTAGAATAAGACAAAAGAAATTGAAAAGAAGAAAAGAAGAAAAGACGGAAAGGAAAAATCATTCAAAAATGTTTTGATGTGCTTTGCCTTCCTCTGTCTCCTTCGAGATATTCAGCTCATCCTCATAGATTACTTGAATCGAGTCAACGACGGTCATGAATGTGTCATGTTCGAGGTATGGCTTCAGAAGCTGTCCATTGACTACAAAAGGCTGTGCGTCAGCTGACAGATTGGATATCAATACACTTCCGTTGTCACGCACCTGCCTAACTACAAACGGCCCGGTCCATTTGCTCTTCAATTTGCCTGGAAAGATTTTTAATTTCGCATCGAACAACCATACCTTCTGACCTGGATCAAAGGACTTGTGGCGGATGTGCTTGTCATGCCATGTTTTGACCTTTTCCTTGTACATCAGGCTGTTGTCATATGCATAATCTCTGAATTCCAGTAATCTGTTCAGATCCAATTTCCGGTTCTGTCCTGCTTGCTTGGAGTCCAAATTACAGATGTTAATAGCCCATAAAGATTTATGAATAAGTTCCACGGGCAAGTGGCATGGCTTGCCATACACCAGGCGGTAGGGAGACATTCCCAAGGGTGACTTGTACGCTGTTCTGTAAGCCCAAAGAACGGAATCAAGCAGCTGAGACCAGTTCTTGCGATCCGGACGCACAAGTTTCTGTAGAATTGTCTTGATCTCCCTGTTTGAACATTCGGCTAAGCCATTGGACTGCGGGTGATAGGGTGAAGCAACACGATGCTCGATGCAAAATTCCTGGGTCAGCTTCTTCACCTCTCTGTTTATGAAATGACTGCCCCCGTCAGATATGAGGATCTTGGGAATCCCGAACCGTGCTATGATGTGATCTCGTAAGAATCGACAGACAGTCTGACTGTCGGCGGCTCGGGCGGGGATAGCCTCCACCCAACGACTGACATAATCGACAGCAAGCAGAATATACTCATAACCCTGACTGTTAGGAAACGAGCCCATGAAGTCGATCCCCCATGCGTCAAAGACATCTGAGATCTGAATGTACTTCAGAGGCATCGTATCTCTCATTCCTATGGTTCCACCCATCTTCTGACAGTCAGTGCAACCTTTGACGTATTCATCTGCATCTTTGAACAATGAAGGCCACCAGAGGCCACTTTGAAGAACTTTTGCTGCCGTCCGTTTTCCTGAATGATGTCCTCCAGAATCTTGATCATGACATAAAGCGAGGACACTTGGAACCTCCTCCTGCGGTATACACCTTCTCCAGATGCAATCGGCTCCCTCACAAAACAGATACGGGTCTTCCCACTAGTAGAAATGGATTTTAGACAAAAATCTGTCTATTTTCAACTTAGGCCAGTCCTGTGGGATTTTCTTGGCGACTAGATAATTCACAATGTCCGCATACCAAGGAAGTGAGGCGACAGACAGAATCGATTCATCTGGAAAGGTCTCTGTGATAGGCTGCAAGTTCAGCTCAGGAGACTTCGGTTCAGGAAGTCTTGACAGATGATCGGCCACTACATTCTTTACCCCAGGTTTATCTCCGATCTCCATGTCAAACTCCTGGAGGAGAAGGATCCACCGGATAAGACGTGGTTTGGCATCCTTCTTCTGCTGTAAATACCTAATAGCCGAATGATCAGTGTAGATGATAACTTTGGACCCAAGAAGGTAAGATCTGAACTTCTCCAAAGCAAAGACTACCGCTAGCAGCCCCTTTTCAGTGACAGTATAGTTTCGCTGAGCTTCATCGAGCGTTCGGCTAGCGTAGTGAATTGCAAACGGTACATTGTCTTTTCTCTGTCCCAGTACAGCTCCGATGGCATAATCCGACGCATCGGTCATAATCTCGAAAGGCTGAGTCCAAATCGGTGGCTGTAAGACAGGGGCCTGTGTGATGAGCTCTTTCAACTGATTAAAAGCAAGGAGCACACGATCGTCTACAATGAACTCATTATCCTTACTGAGCAACTCAGTCAGCGGTCTGGCCAATTTGCTGAAGTCTTTAATAAATCGTCGGTAAAAACCGACATGGCCCAAGAATGACCGGACTTGCTTGATATTTGTAGGTGGCTCTAGCTTAGAGATTACATCCACCTTGGCTGGGTCAACCTCCATGCCACGTTTAGAAACAACGTGACCCAGCACGATTCCTTCGGTCACCATGAAGTTTCTCTTCTCCCAGGAGAGCACAAGATTCACTTCGCAGCACCTCCGTAAGACTCGGTCTAGATACTCCAGACATTGATCAAATGAATCCCCATAGACCGAAAAATCGTCCATAAAGACCTCGAGAAAACTACCCACCATGTCGGCAAAAACTGCAAGCATACACCTCTGAAATGTAGCTGGGGCATTGCAAAGCCCGAACGGCATCCGTCTGAAGGCATATGTGCCAAAAGGACAGGTGAACGTGGTCTTCTCTTGGTCTTCAGGAGCAATAGCAACTTGATTATACCCAGAGTAACCGTCCAAGAAGCAGAAATATTCCTTCGCGGCCAATCTCTCCAAGATCTGGTCGATGAAGGGTAGCGGAAAATGATCCTTCTTGGTGGCAAGGTTAAGTCTTCTGTAGTCTACGCACACTCGCCAAGAAGTTGGTACTCTGGTTGCGATCTCCTCTCCTTTGTCATTTGTCACAATGGTGATCCCTGATTTCTTGGGCACAACATGCAGAGGGCTCACCCATTTTCTGTCGGAGATGGGATAAATGAATCCCGCATCACACCATTTCTGGATTTCTTTCATAACCACCTCTCGCAGGTTCGGGTTTAATCTTCTTTGCAGTTCTCGAGAGGGTCTGCAATCGTCCTCCAAAAAGATGCGGTGCGAGCAGAGTGACGGATTGATCCCGTGGAGATCGGAGGTTCGCTAACCTATCGCCTTGCGGTTACGTTCAAGAACCTCCATCAGACGAGATTCTTGATCTTCGGTCAGATGTGCATTGATGATGACCGGGTACATGTTCGGTTCTCCTGCAAGGAAGGCATACTTCATATTGGAGGGCAAGGGTTTCAGCTCTGGCGGTGTCTGAGCTGCTTCAGTGGTGACCTCAGCGATTAATGCAGGTGGTGACTCTTTCAACTGTGCGATGTCCACCATAATCTGCTCTGTCTCTTCTCTCAGATCCTGACAGAATTCCTC
Organism: Ottelia alismoides; assembly: GCA_037367405.1. NCBI lineage: Eukaryota > Viridiplantae > Streptophyta > Magnoliopsida > Alismatales > Hydrocharitaceae > Ottelia > Ottelia alismoides. The sequence continues at coordinate 542,504 of JAZKJV010007960.1, read as the reverse complement.
GATGATTTCATCTTCTTCCGAAGATGCTTCCAAACTCGGCTCCTGGTTCTGAAGGCATAACGACCCCACTGTAGTATTTTGTAGTGCATCAACAAGGTCCTCATCTTGATCGATACACGGAAATTCGACTGCGGTCTCCACCTCCTCCTCTGGACAGAGGAGTCCATGGATCTCATTATCATCCAGGAAGAGGTTGGTGTCTTGAATCTCGGCTAGAAAGTCGCAGTCTTCATTATTCTCGATCACCCTTGCACATGATACAGATGTTGGTTCAACGGGCGTTCCCTCAGACAGGGTCTCTACTCGGATAATATCCTTACCAGCTCCAAAAGTGATTTCTCCTGTCCCATAATTCACTACGGCGTTTGACATCCGCAGAAATGGCCTTCCGAGTATGACCGGGGTAAGGAGCAACGGAGCGGGGACGTCCATATCTAAGACCACAAAATCGGCTGGGAAAGATTTTCCCTGAACCGTGACGATCACGTCCTCCAACAAGCCCCTAGGCCGCTTGACGGACTTGTCTGCAAACTGCAGAATCATCTTTGTAGGTTTGTGCGGTCCCAGCTTGAACTCTGTGAGTAATGACGCTGGCATCAAATTGACAGAAGACCCGCTGTCGAGGAGTGTTCGTTCGAACTCTTGACCGAACATCTGACAACATACAAGAGGTGCTCCCATATCTGGCTTTTTGTCCGGGAGGTTGCTGATGGCATTGACGGTGGCCATAGTGAGGATGTGCTTTTCAGATTTACCACCTTTGCTTCGGGAGTTATGTGGGGTTGGCCTGCGCTTGGTTGTACATGCCTCCTTAAGTCCTTTCTTCACAGCGGGCATGTACTCAAGAGCTTTCATTAATGGCATATTCAACACTAAATTCTGAATGATTTCTATAATAGCAGGATCAGACAAAGCACTTTTCAAATTTTTCATTTTTTGTGTTTTTTCATGGCTTCAGGAAAAGGAATATTTACAAACTCTTCGCCAATTTCATTCAAAATAGTGTCCGTGTTGTTGTTTACAGGTAGATGACAAAAAGGAATGGATTCATCTACAATTTGTGGACCAAAAACGACAGGCTCGGCTTCGGGTGCTGGCGTTGGACTCGCTGCAGGTGCGGTGTTCCTCCTGTCAGGAGCTGACTGTGAGGCGAGTGCAGACGTCTCCAATGCTGGCTGGTCTCCAACGAGGTTGCTGCTATCTTTTTGTATTTTTCTGTTTTCTTCATTTTTTTGTGATTTTCTGGATGCTGGTGCTGCTCCCAAAATGCTTGCTGGCCCTGGTGTTGGCTGGACTGACGATTCCCCGTCAGATGCAATCTGCTTTCCTTTTGCCGTCGCCGATGGCTGGAGTGTCCTACCGCTCCTGAGAGTAACAGCGTTAGATAAAAAACAATTAAATTCACCTGGTTCGGGTCGGACACTGCCAGCTACCTGCTCCTTGCGTCGGAAATTATTAGGATTAGCTTCGACCTGGGCTGGTATGACGGTTTTGGCTGCCGTCAGGTCGTCGATCTTCTGGTTCATCTCAGCCATGTTCTCCATCAACTGCTCCAAACAGGCCAGGGCTGGATTGACCGGTACAATCTCAGAAGATTCCCCCTGCTGGGGTCTAGACTGCTGATATGGCGGTTGAGATTGTGACTGGTATCCTTGTGCGAATTGTTGAGGAGGGGGTTTGAGGAGTACTGCGACGGGTGTTGGTTATATTGTGCAGCCGGTTGCTGGTGATATCCTTGTCCACGATATCCAGACTGCTGAGGCCCGTGTTGGTAATTCTGCCTCCACGTGTTCCCATGTGAGGGAGGCTGGTACTGGTAGGGCTGCTGGAATGGTCTTCCACCCTGGTGTTGCTGCTGGAAGGGCCTGTTGCCCATGTTCTGACCCTGAGAGTGTCCCTGAGGACGGGTCAGCTGCGCTTCGTTGTTCCAGACGCCATTGATCTCCTGGATCAGCGGCGGGGGTGGAGAGAACTGCTCGGAGTAAGCGGGCTGGTGCTCTGGTTGATATACAACCATCTGTGTCTGAGGCTGCGGTGGCTGCTCCGGGACCTGCACGTAGTATACGTGCTGGACTGGCTGGGGCTGCGGTGGAGTCGGCTGAGGATTTTGCTGCATTGTAGGCTCCTTCTTCTCAGCGTTCGGCTCAGCAGAGGTAGACACAGCGTTGCACATGTTTGCATTTAGTGCTCGGACGAGCTGCTCCAGCTGCTGGGAAATCTGGTCGAGCTTCTCCAGACCTTGGGTCCTCTTCTCTATAACTGCCATCTTTTCGAGGTCCTGCGACCTCTTCTCGATGATGACCACTTTGGACAAGTGGCTCCCGATGATACTCAGGTTGGAGCTTTCATCTTTGTCCTCAGTGTGAGAAGCCATGTTAACTGGCTTGCTGATGGCGGTCGGTGGCTTCATGTAGACCCGGGACGAGGATTGGGCTGCTTCTCCCTCATCCATTTCTTCAAAGACATTCCATACAACATCCTCGTCCTTGTTGAAATGCGACCCGCCGCAAGCTGCATCTACTAGCTTTTGGCTCTCGAATGACAGCCCCCCAAAGAAGTGTTGCACGAGACTGGTCTTGGGTATTTCATGGTGGGGGCATTTCTCCTGGAGATCCTTGAATCTCTCCCACGCTTCATGGATCGTCTCGTGGGGCTGCTGACAGAAACTGGAGATCCGAGCACGCATCTGGTTTAATCTCCCCAGAGGGTAAAATTTATGAAGGAAAGCAGATTTCAATTCTTCCCAGGTGGTGACGACCTTCCCGAGATGATCGACCCAATAAAGGGCCTTATCTTGAAGGCTGAAAGAGAATGCGGTCATCTTGATCACATCCAGGGGAACTCCGGGGTAGTGAGCAGTGGAGCAGATGCGGTTGAACTTCTTGAGGAAAATATATGGCTCCTCAGTGGTGTTCCCATGAAAGGTGGGAAGCAATGACAGAAATTGTGGTTTTAGCTCGAAGTGAGCATGCATTCGTGGAATTTGAATCCACTCAGTGATGCGCCCTGCTCCTGGGTTGTATGTCTGTTTGAGTGTAGGCTTGGGCTGCGGTGGATCTTCTTCTGCTGCTTCAAAGTCAGGTCCCACTGAGAACTCATCATTGATTTCAAAGCTCGGCTCCTCCTCTCGTCGGCCATCCCTCGCATCGGCCCTCCTCCTTAGATCATTCAGCATGTCCTGGAAGGCTGTTTGAGCCAGGGCCTGATTAGTCAACTGCTGCTGAATGGCTTGAATGGAAGCCAGCAGTTGACTGTTAACCTCGCCCTGCGTGGTATATTGTCCTTCCGCTGCGTTATCTTCGGGCTCCTACTGGGGCTGTGGTCCCTTTCCTCTTCCTCCTGCCATTTCTATTTCTGTTGGGTTGACTGGCTCGAGCTCTGAGTCTGCACATGGTAGAATGCCTCGATCAGTCTGAATTGCAGCACCAGATAGAGAGATGCGGTCTGTGTCAAGGTCGACACAGAACTTTGTTAAGGATGGCGATGTGTAAGGAGTGAAATCAATGGCCATCCAAAACGGACAGAGTTCGGGACGAGAGTGGTCCCGGTTTATTGAAGAAGGCAGGGAGTCTGGAGGTCGGTTCATAGGGTTTGAACCGGTGTCTCGGGAATCGCCCTGAATAATTGGAGAGGGTGAATGAATGGAGCCGATGTGGGTGTCGACAGAGCCTCGACTAAACTGTCCATTCGTCGCCATCTCGAAGATCAAAAGGAAGATCGATGCGGATGAAAGATACGGGGGTCAACAAGGAACAAAAGGATTGTAAAACAGTAGAAGGCTCACAATGAGAGAGGGTCAACTGGAGGGGAAACAAAAATGCGCAACGACGCGAGGTTTTTGATCTTGACCTAAATATGATTAGCAATCAAACACAAGACAAGGGAGTTCACCAACTCAACGCGTGAAGCCGTGAAGGTTCGGCTTTTATCTTTGTAATTTTTATCTTGTTTTCAGGAATTTATCTTTCAACGAGTCCTTAGAGCGCTACGCCTATAGGAGCGAGAGTACTGCCGGAAAAGTATTCTCGTACTTGTCCTCCTCCTGTGTAACCTGTAACTTGCGCTTTTTAAGGTCCTTGTAACCCTTCCTGGATCCCTACTCAGCCAAAGAAATAGAGGGAGGAAGCCGATAGGCGAAACCGATACTTCGGATCTCGCTCGCAACGGAATCACCCGTGAGCGTGCAAGATCCTACTCGGACGCAGCCGGTGAGACAGACACCCCCGTGAAGGCGTGGCCTATGCTCGGTACTTCGGACAAGGTCGGCGCTCACACAATAGTGAGTCACCACTGGCGACCAAGCCCTACTCGACTACGTACGATAGTAGCGCCAATACTTCGGAAATCCAGGCGATACACAAGGCAGCCACAAGTTGGGTTTGGGGCTCTAATCCTTACGAACGCTCAACTCACTTGGAAGGAGACCTTCCCATGCAACCTGAAAACAAATGAGGGTGTTACTCTCCCCAATCAATGAGTCCAATTACCAATTTTTATTTAGGTCAAAGTTTTCTTAGCAGTCCCTTTTTTAATTTTTTTGGTGTTATCGCTTCTTTTGAGTAGTTTCAAACAAGCGCCTAACGATTTTGTATTTTCTTTATCCTAAAGTATCCAAAATCAGAGGGAGAAAAGAGTCGGGAAAAGCCAATGCAAGTCGGCACCAAGATGGAAATCTCACCTTTGTGCCTATATGATGAATGCCAAGTGAGAAGACTTACAGTGAATCCCAGCTCTCTCCATGCGGGATGCAAGGCAGAAATTTATAAACCTAATCTATATGCCGGTTATGCAATGCGGAAATCGTCCTAGAACAGGCAACTGCTAGCGTGAAGAACCACAAGCTAGCTAATAATTCCCAATCCGAGTGTCCGGTCTTGGCTCACCCCTCCTCTGCCCAACACATTTGGAGTAGGAGAAAGCGCTTGTTCGGGTGTGAGCTCGCGGCGCGTGGATTTGGAAGCTACTAGCTAACTGTTTAATTAGTCTAAGTCCAAATACGAATCTATAGGAGCATGCAAATATAATTAGGTGTTTGGACCTATTCTAATCGAGTCAAGCAGACCTAGACTAAGAGCTCAATCCACAAAAGAAAGTGAAAAATGAAATCAAAACCGGAAAATGACGGCGATAAAAACTCGATGAAAACCACGATGAGCCCCCGGGTGAACAAACACCCGGAAATTAGGCCCGAAGTGTTCAACTGTCCAAGTCCTGTATTATTACAAATTAATCAAATACTCTCTCTCTCACAAATAAAAACAACACTCTCTCTCTCTAGTTCTCCTGCTCTCTCCTGCCGGCTAGGGTTGAATAGCCGACTCCTCCTCCCAAGGCTGCTCAGGATCCCCTAGGCGATCCTCCTCGGTCGGCGGTCCCTCGCAAGAAAACAAAAGAGATGTCAGACAATTCAAAATAAATAATACACAAAATACAAGTAAGCAAAAATGGCTAAGTGACTAGACAGACCCAAAGATACTCTACAAGCCGATGCTCCCCGGCAACGGCGCCATTTGAAAAGCGAGAGAGCGAGAGCCGCTAAATAGCGGTCTGACAAGTCAGACTCACTGTCGCTGATGCGACTGCTCAAACTTCCTCGGTCTTCAACAATTAACCCACACAATCAATCAGAGAATGAATAGCAAGGATTAAAATTTATTATACCCGACTAAAGATGAACAATGGCAAGCAAGTAGGGGTCGAACACAAGAAGCAAAGGTGTAAAGCACGGATAAAAATCCAAACCTAGGTCTAGCAAGATACTTAGCCAATCTAAAATTTTCGTGGGTTTTTTATTTTTATTTTTTTATTTAATTTTAATTTTATATTTTTGTATTTTGGTTTTTAATTTTCTGATTTTTATATTTTATATTTTATATTTTTTTATCTTTTTCAATATTGGAAAATAAGGGCAATGTAATAAAAGAGACAAAGAGGTATGTATAAAAATAGATAAAAATATTCAAAAATAAGGAAATAAAGTCTTTTTGGTCTTTTTATACTTTTTTACTGTTTTTGTGATTTTTGGGTAATTTTTAGAATGTTTTTGGTATTTTTAATTATCAAAATAAAGCAAACAGTGGCAAAAATGCAAGGCTGAAACTTAAAATGGAGAAATAAAATAGCAAATAGTAACAAAAATTCTCCAACTTAATTTTCACTTAAAGATAATAAAACAAAGGAAATTCAGGGAAAGAAAACACTATTTTTGGATTTTTTATGGATTTTATAAATTTTTATGAAGGTTTTTAGAGTTTTGCAATTTTTTGGAGTTTGGTTTTATATTTTGTAATGATATTTGGCTGGGAGTTAAAACAAACCACAAGGCACAAAATATATTTTTTGGGATCTTTCTGGGGTGTTTTTATATTTTTTAGTGATTTTCTAATGCAAACAGTGCTAAAAATAGATGTTTTTGATTTTTAATAAATATTAAAATGCAATATTTATGGAAAATAAAAATATGGCGTGGATGTACTATGCAACAGGGACTTAAGTTAAAATTTTTAGAAATTTTGGAATTGAAATGATGCGCCAAATAAATGCTACAAGCAAACAAAAAGTGCAAAGCCTGGCAGGGGCGTTTTTGTAATATTCAGAAAATCGAGGGGCCTGAGCGCAATATTCTCACAGAAATTATACACTGCAAACAAACTTTTGGGACCAAGAAGTAATACCCAAAAGACGAGGGTATCCCCGCAAAAATGCCAAGGACCACGCGCAGAGCACGTGGACCTGGCAGGGGTAGTTGCGTAATAATCAAAAACCAAGGGGCAACTGTGCAATTTCACTAATGTTTTGAACTGAACTAAAGATTTAAAGCAGTCTTTGGCAATAAACAAACCGCAAAGGGGCCCCCGTGCAAAACGTCCAGGTCACACGCACTGCGCGCGTGACCTGGCCGGGACAAATGGGCAAAATAGCAAACATGCAGGGGTCCCTCTCATAAAGTTACAAAATAATGAAATGGCAAATAAAGGCTTAAAGAGTTTCTGAGAATTACACAAAATTAGTGGGGCGCGGGTGCAAAATTGCCCACTAATCCACGTGGCATGCGTGGATGAACTTGGGTGAGGATATCGGACGGTGGAGCTGTCTTTGGCCGTGTGCGGCTGTGATCAAAGGGGAGGGGGCGAGATGGACGGTAGCTGTGCGTGCCCCCCCTCCCCCTCGTTTTTGTTCTGGTCCAGGCGCGCGCAGTTGGCGCGGCGCACCCGCAGCAACGGCGGCAGCACTAGCTCCTCTCCGGCGGCGTGAGGTCTCCCTCCAGATGGTGATCTTCAGCGCGGAGTACCTGCAAAAAAAATGATTAAGAAGTCAGGGGCAAAATGCCCTGACTTCGTGGAGATTTGCTAGGGGGAATATTGAACCGTGAATGGTGAAGTTGGCCGGCGAACTGCGATGCCGGCCGCGGTTGGATCGAGAAAAGATTAGGATAACCGACAAGGGTCTTGATCAGAGAAAAGTCACTGGGGGTTTTTAGCATTCAGACCTTAGAGGAAGGAAGAGAAGAAGAGGAAGAAAATACCTCACCCGTGCGCGCGCACTTCGTTCTCCGGCGAGAACTCCGGCGAGGGAACCGGCCTCGATTCGACACCAAATCGACCCGCTGAGGCGCCCTTCGTGCTCCTGCTGTCACCAAGATTCACGCTAGAGGTCCAGCTGAGGGGTTTGAAGGTGGAAGAGTGGTCAAAAAACCAATGGAAGTCGGGGGGTCCATTTTGAACTATGGTCGAGGCGCGATGTTCAAGGGTGTGTCACGGGCGAATCTTTGGTCAAAATGCCAAAATGATGCATGGGCGTGGTAGCTGGATGGTAGATCTTCAAAAGTCGTGAAGAAACCGAGGCCAAACGGTGAAAGATTTGGCCTGGAAAAATCCGCGAAGTCCAAGAAAAACCAAGTTCTGACACAGCCCAGGTGTTGGGCAGAGAGTTGACCGAGGTCAACTCTCCTAGCCCCCTGGTTGGTCCACGTGGACCAACTAGGAAAAACCTGGGAAAAAGATTTGTAAAATCATTAAAAAATAGTAAACGATTTTATTAATTTTTTATTATAAAATAAAAAATGTTTATTTTTTATAAAGTATTTTATAGTGATTTTTATTTATTTTTACGAGACTTATTTTTACAAGTTTGCATTCATGCCCCTATAGGTATCTATATCTATATATTTAAGTATTTTATTTTTATTTAGGTATTTTTAATTTATTTTATTTTGATTTTTATTTTCTAAAATTATAAAATCCTTTTATATACACAAATATATTTTTATTTTAATTTTCTGATATATTTTATACACTTAATAAAATGAAAGGGTTATTTGTATAAGTATAGCTACATGTATTATACCTATGTATTATAATATATACATGTATTTTTATTTGTATTTTATTTATGTTTTTATTCTGATTTTAATGCACATAATTATTATAAGTATTATTTACAACATTATAAAAATATAAAATTATAAAAATAATAAATAAATAATAAATTGAATATTTTAATATGTACAAGTATACAATGAGGGTCCAAAAGTCAACTTTCAAACCGTAGCTCCGCCAAATGCGAAACCACCGCCATTAATTAGCTTATTTTCTTATATATACAATTAAAGGTGAGTACGCTGCATTTGGAGTTTTTATTTGTGAGATACGGGTCTGGGAAGTTGGCATTCTGGAATTTTATTCAGACCATAACTTTTTATCCGTACATTATTTTTCTGTGAAATCAATTTTGTATTTTTCTTTATTAAATTATCTACAACTTTCATGTACAAAGTTTCTTTATTTGATGTATAAAAAGTGGAACCAAAAATAGGTCCCAAAATTAATAAAGAATGAATGAAATGTATAGGTATTTTCTCTGCAATTCTGACCTTATCTCCCCCTACTTTATTCCTTGTCGACCTATTCATCAAGATGCCTAGGTCTCAGGGTTTCGGGTCATAAAATATTTACAATATTTTATTCTTTTTCTTTTCTTTTCTTTATTCTATAATTTTGGCGTTAAAAACCGCATTTTATGCAATATTTACATACATATGCATGAATGCTAAAATACCTGAATTAGCTCTATTTACACGCATTTACTAGGGTTTTTAAGGCCAAAATGATAGAATAAAGATGATGAAACGTGGATTCATCACCTACGTGCCGTAGCCTGCCCTACCAAGCGCTGCTCCTGAACCCGATGTGTCGGGAGGAGGAGGGGTAGACCGAGACCGGACTCCTTAGATCGAAGGACCTGTGACCAGTTAGACGGTTCTGTCGAGTAGAAATTGCCTGCTTAGGACTCGGTTTTTCCCGCTGCACCATAAAGGTAGTTTCTTTTCTGTCTTTACATTTCTGCGCGGATCATATTGCATGTAGAGTGCTGGAGACAGGTACGCCTTTCTACCTTTGCATGCATCATTGATTTCATTGCGCATCAGCTTTTTCGTCTTCTCCCCCTGTTTTTGACTTAATAATCAGGAGAACCGAAAAATTCGTTAGGCCTTTTGTTTTATTGAAAAAGATTAAAAAGAAAAAAACAATAAAATTGGGACTGTTTAAGCCATTGACCCTAAAAGACACTTGACCTAAAAATTTGTCTTGGGGAGAGCAACCCCTCATTGTTTGGTTTGATTGTGCGAGAGAGTGACCTGTACACTAGGTAGAGCCCTCCGGTGCTACTCTCGACTGATTACCGACTCTTCTGTGCGGGATAGTCGGTTGGGAGAGTATCGGGTATCCCAGCAGGTCACGTAATCGCTCTGATATTTTGTTTGTTCACCAAAATAAAATTGACAAGATAATTTGACCGAGCCTTTACGGTCTTCAGCTCGCGTTGCATTGGTGAACTGAGGGGTTTGTTTGCGATCATAGTTTCTCCAGATCTCATCCGCCTTACTCGCCACATCAAGATGATGGGCAGACGATCTCTTAGGCAGCCTTTGGCTGCACCGCTTTCGGACGCGTCTACCCGTTCATCTAGGTTGGCTCGCGAGAGCCGAGACCAGCTCTCCGAGCCCGAGTATGATTCCATCCTGTTCCCTCTCGACCCCCTTTCTTTCGGTTCTGAGAGACCAGTGCCAGAGGAGAGATTAGCAGATTTATCGGCACTTGAGTTTGGATCATTTGATTTCGCAGACACCATGGCCGGCAGTTCCGATGATCGCAGCCGAGGTCCACAGCCTGAGCACTTTGTGTTGGACCAGGGTGTGATCAACTCCACCCTGATTGCCTCCCTCGATACAGTTCAACAACAGTTGAGGGATCAGGGAGCGTTCATGCTAGATATGAGGAGAGAGATGGAGCAGATGAGAGCAGAGAGAGAGCAGCAGAGAGACGGGCCGAGGATCCCGGATGATGCAGATGCAGCAGCCGCAGCAGCCGCCGCAGGGGCAGCAGCCGCAGCAGGAGGACCACCGAGACCGATGCGGGAGTTGCACAACCCCGGATCGACACTGATGCATCACTGTGTTGTGCTACCAGCCATCGTTGGGGACTTCAAGTTCCCCCCGAACACCTTGCAGCTTCTTCCCCATTTCCACGGCTCGCCACCGAGGAGCCCATCTCCACCTCCAGGAGTTCCTTATGATATGCAGCACTGTCCACGACCGTCAGGTGGACCAGGATACCATCAGGATGATCTCCTTCCCCTTCTCTTTGGCAGATAGAGCAGCCACTTGGCTGAAGCATCTAGGGAAGTTTGTTTACACTTGGGAGCAGCTCCGCATCGAGTACTTACACAAGTACTATCCACTCGGGCGGACCAATGCCGCGAGAGCCCTGATCAGCAACTTCTCCATGCTCCCCAACGAGCAGTTCCATGTGGCATGGGAGAGGTTCCGAGAGCTGACTGATAGATGCCCGCACCACGACATTTCCAAGCCCAACCTTGTGCAGAGCTTTTTCAGCGAGCTGACACCAGAGATCCAGGGCTTGGTGAACGCTTCTTGTGGCGGGTCTTACTTCACCAAGGATACGACCAGGTCTGGGCCATCTACGAGGAGATGGCCGAGAACTACATGGTGATGTCCCAGACCCGGTTGTACACTGAGGGCAGACCCCAGCAGCCAGGACTCGTGCAGTACTAGAGGATAGCACGGGTCGACGCCGGTCCATCCAGTTCGTCCGTAGTAGCAGCATCACAGGCAGAGTCATCAGCTGCGGACATGGGCATCATTAGCGAGAAGTTGGATCAGATGGAGCTGATTGAGAAGAAGCAGTGCCAGGGCATCACTCAGATGGAGCAGATGGCACAGACTCTGAGAGACATGAAGACCCAGCTCTTGTGTCTCCAGGAGGCACAGACGGCTTCCCAGCCCCGTCTTCAGTCACGAGGCGATCACGGCAGCAGCAGCTCGTCCCAGCGCTCCAGCTCTCACCAGCAGCCTAGACAGGTTCACCTTGTACAGGCGGAGCCGTGCCAACAGCCGCAACCCACCTACCAGTCACCACCATCTCCTGACTTGCAGATGGTGGTATACAAGCCGGATCAGCCTCTGGCAGTACTCCCGCCAGCCCAGTACGATGTAGAGCTGTTGATGGATGTCAACGGGATTTGGTATGACCGCCCTCAGCCCGGTATCCGACGAGACCATCCCGGATTCCAGTGGGGGACCGGAGGTACCCAGCCCCAGCAGCAGCCGTCAGGTCAGGGAGGCCAGTATGACCATCAGAGAGAGCACCAGCCGCAGCAGCAGCCCCCAGTGTACCCATCACAACAGCAGCAACAGTCGTCTTATGGTCCTCGTCCCTATAAGCAGGGACAGTCTTGGAGGCGTGAGCAGCCTCACCAGCAGTAGCATCCCCCATACCCCTCTCAGCCACAACACCAGTTCCAGCAGCCTCATTACCAGAGAGGCTACCCGTCGGGCTCTGATAAACACAAATTATCGTAGGTCTAAAGGTATGTCTCACACAAGGCGGAGACAACCGAAGTCGCTGCGGTGACCCACAATAAAATGTATTTAATCAACAATTAAACCACACTATAGATCAAGGAAATAGAAATAAATGTGGAGTTAAAATTTATTTTTAACTCTGCACAAAATGTATAGCAAGCAAGTATGCAGAGAGTTCGAACACAGGGAGCAAACATGGTAGAAGCACAAAAGTGTGTGAGTGAATGTGAGTGGTGTCTACACTAAGCAAGCAAAGATTTTTTTTGTGGGTTTAATTTTTTTTTAATTTTTTTAAATTAATTTTTAATTTTGTATTTTGGTTTTTAATTTTTTGATTTTTATAATTTCTATTTTATATTTTTTCTTTTTTTTTTCAATATTGGAATATAAACACAATGTAATAAAAGGAAGATAGAATATTAATAAAAATATGCAAAAATAACCAAAAAAATCAGAAATAAAAGCTTTTTGGTATTTTTAAGATTTTCTACTATTTTGTGATTTTTGGGTATTTTTCCAACTATTTTTGGTATTTTTAAACATTGAAATAAATCAAAACAGTGGACAAGCTACTGGCTGGAGATAAAATGAGAATTAAAAATAGCAAATAGCCACAAAATTTTTCCTCACTATTTTTCAAATAAAGATAATAAATACAGGACAAATAGAAGCTGATTTTTATTTTTTTGAGTTTTCTTTGATTATATATATATTTTTTAAGTTTTTATGTATTTTCAAATTTTTTAAGTTTTTCTTTTGATATTATTAATGATTTTTGGACTGACACTAAAAGAGGTTAAAATACACACTAGGGAATTTTTTTGGAATTTTTCGAGGTATTTTATTATTTTTTTGGCATTTTCTAAGCTAGATAGTGAATAAAAAACATGTTTTTGATTTTAATAAATATGAAAAAGCAATAAAATTAAAAACTAAAAAATATGGCGGCAAAGTACAAGCCAACAAGAGTTTAAGTTCAATTTTTAGAATTTTTTGGAATTAAAATGAAGGTCCAAATAAATACTACAAGTTCACAACAATATCACAGCCTGGCAGGGGTATAAGTGCAATTATCAGAACATCCAGGGGCATACATGCAATTTTTCCACAAAATATTGAACTGAATATTCAATTTACAGGACCAAACATAAATTACAGAACCCGCAGGGGTATACTAGCAATTTTCCCACCAGGGTGCGTGACTTGCACGCGCCTGACGAGGACTAATATGTAATTCCACAAAAGTTGGGGGTTCACATGCAAAAGTTCCAAAAATTTAACACTTAATATAGAATTTCTGGTACTAAAACAAAATACTACAACGACTAAGGGCCTTAGTGCAAAAAGCCCGCACCTCACGTGTACAGGTCATGTGAGGTGATGTGACGAAGGACCTATATGTAAATAAAATAAGTTCAGGGGTCTTTTTGCAAAGTTTACAAAATATTTAAACTACAAAAATAAAGTTTCGGGACTAAATTAATATTACAAAAATAACGGGGTGTGACTGCAAAATACCCTTGATGGGACGATCCGACGGCGGTGGCTAAGCTGATGACACGTGGCGGGCATCCAACGGTTGGGGGCGAAGTTCGATCCGGCGGTGTGGGCCGCACCACTTATCCACGTGGCAGCTTCTCTGGGCGCGATGACGTTTCGCCCGTGGATGTCTGGGATCAGATCTCAGCTGAGATCGACGGTGGCGGGGGTTCTGACGATCGGACGGTCCACGATATGTCTGGGGCTCCTTCTTGATCGGACAGCAGCGAGGCCAGGAGGAAGAACAGGGAGGAAGGTCCGCCGTGGCGACCTTCCTCCGACGATAACGTCTCGCTCCAGCAGTTGGCGTGCTTCAAAATGGGCCCAGGAGCTTGCTGCAGGGTCCCTTTCTTTGCCTGGGGTCCATAAAGATGGCGGCGATGACCAGGTCCTCCTTACGACGTCGGAGAAGAAAGAACGACCCAGGTACCTCCGGCGATGATGAATCCAACCCTAGGTGCTTCAAAATAGAGAGTCCTGCACGTAGAAATGTTAAGGAGGTCGAGGGCAAAATGCCTCGACCTCCAGGCGCTCTTGAAATTGGGGAAACGACGAGATGAACACTCGCCGGAGTTGCGCTCCGGCGAGGTAGTCAGACGAGTGATTTGACAGATGATTTAATGAGTAGCGAAGATCTGGATGAACCTAATGCTATGAGGAATGAAACGAGGTGGAAAGGGAACCAATGGCAGCCTCAATGATCTGAGTCAGAGGAAGATACCTCACAGGAAAACTCACCGGAGGTGAGGGTGGAACTCGCCCAGCTCGTGCAGATCCGCCTCCTCGAAGATGTAGACCTAGAGCTGTCACCTCCAAGGTGCTTGAGCGATTCCAAGGGGGGACGAACTGGATGAATCGCGGTTCGATCTTCAAAAGGGAATCAGATTTGGGTTTTAAGGGGTTGACGGTAAGAGGTGCAAGAACGAGGCATAGTGGGTGGTGCAGTGATCCGTGACCCAAGATAATGCTTGGGCGAGAATCCTTGATGCTCGAGCTGCAAAAGTCGTGAAGGGTGGAGCATGTTTAGGTGAAAGGGGTAGCCTCGAAAAAAGGTTGAAAACAGGGGTCAACTCCATTCTGACAAAGCCACAGGGGTTGGGTCAGAGAGTTGACCGAGGTCAACTCTGAGACCCTCTTGGTTGGTCCACGTGGACCAACCGGGAAAAACTCTGGAAAAACATCTTAATAAATCATTTTAAAATAGTAAATGGTGTTATTTTAATTAGGTGATAAAATAAAAAGTGTTTATAATTTTATCTAGCATTTTATTCCGATTTTTAATTATTTTTATGAGGTCTATTTTTACAAGTTCACTTTTTAGCCCTTTATAGGTATAATACCTATGTATTTTAGCCTTTGTTTTTATTCTGTGTATTTTAATGTTATTTATTTTTATTTCTTATTTTATAAAATTATAAAATACTTTTAGATACACAAATATATTTTTATTTTAATTTTATGATATATTTTATATACTTAATAAAATAAAAGTGTTATTTTTATAGGTATAGATACAGGTATTATACCTATGTATTTTATTTACAAATATTTTTATTTTGAGTTTCCTTTGCATTTTTATTCTGATTTTAATATACATAATTATTATCAGTAATATTTAAAAGATTATAAAAATATAAAAATATAAAAATAATGAATAAATAATAAATTGAATATTTTAATATGTATAGTTGTACAATGAGGGTCCAAAACTCAACTTTCAAACCGTAACTCCGCCAAATGCGAAACTACCACCATTAAATAGCTTATTTTATTCTATATACAATTAAAGGTGAGTATGCTGCATTTGGAGTTTTCCTTTGTGAGATACGAGTCTGGAAAGTTGGGATTTTGGATTTTTATTCAGATCATAACTTTTTATCTGTATATTATTTTTCTGTGAACTCAATTTTGTATTTTTCTATATTAAATTATCTAAAACTTTCATGTACAAAGTTTCTTTATTTGACGTATAAAAAGTGGAACCAAAAATAGGTCCCAAAATGAATAAAGAATGAATAGAATAATATAGGTATTTGACCCTTATCTCCCCCTACTTTATTCCTTGTCGACCTATTCATCAAGATGCCTAGGTCTCGGGGTTTTAGGTCATAAAATATTTACAATATTTTATTCTTTTTCTTTTCTTTTATTTATTCTATAATTTTGGCTTTAATTACAGTATTTTATACACTATGTAAATGCACATGCGTGAATGCTAAGATGATGATATTAATGCTATTTACAGGCATTTGCTAGGGTTTTTGATGCCAAAATGATAGAATAAAGATGATGAAATGTGGATTCATCAGGCTCCCACGAGAGCCCCGCCTTGGATGATATAGCCCGCCTCCTCACGGACCAGCGGGCTACTTTTCGACAGGAGAAGGACGAGTTCCGCCAGGAGATGCGGGACATTGTGAGAGGGAAGGCCGCCATCCCTGCCCAGATCGAGCCGAACCCCAACAGTCTGAAGCGGAAATCTGAGCAGGTAGCTTGTACTGAGTATACCACTCCTAGTGATGCATTTGGTGATATGACTGGATATCTGTTTGATACTGACTTTATCACACTTAGGAGCGGTAGGATGCCAGCAGGCGGCGCCTCGTTTGAGCCACATCATGAGGATCCACCCAGAGCGCCTGATGAGGAGAAGGAGAGCGGTACTGAGGCCGCTATAGATGATGACGATGGTACTGAGGCCACCCCTGATGCCGAGCCAGAGCACGGTACTGAGGCCGCGAGTCTTCCGGTTCCAGTTGATCCAGCCGATGGTGGTACTGAGGCCACCCATACTTTTGTTGAGAGATCTGTTGTTTTTCCTACTTCTGATGTATCTCGGAACCATGTTGTGAATAAAGGAAAAGGTTTGGTTTTTTCTGGTCCCACTGTGGTGCTTGATGTATATGCGGATCCGGCTGTCGAGCCGTCTAGACCTTTTCCTAGTCCTTCATCTGTGAAGGACCCAGTGATCCCCTTCCCTAGAGCCCTTCAGATGGGGAAGGGGAAGAAAACAGAAAATCCAAAAAAGAGAGATCAGGAGGAGTTCAGCCAGCAGATGATATATCGATTTCACATACAACTGACTCTTCAGGAGGCTTTGCAGCACATTCCCCTTCTTCAGCGTTCGTTGAGAGACAGGACTACAGTCAGGAGGAAGAGGAGGAACCACCATTCAGAGATCCATGTGCTGATGAAAGCCACGTGTTTCGCGATCCAGAACCGTCTGCCGACCAAGAGGCCAGATTCAGGAGCCCCTTATGTCATATGTCACATTAGAGAGCAGAGGTTCGACCGGACTCTATTAGATAGCGGATCGTTGAGCAACCTCCTTCCGGCAGCCCTTCTCGACCGTTTCGAGTTGGGCACTCTTAGATAGAGCAGGACAGTCCTTCAGTTTGCTGATCGATCTGTCAAGAGGCCGAAGGGGTTGTTGCGAGACGTTGTCGTCACTATTCAGGGCCTGCAATTCCCCGTGGACTTCGTGGTGTTGGACATGGAGATCCCTCATTCAGTGACCGATACCCCCATCATTCTCGGTCGTCCGTTCTTGGCCACAGCCAAGGCGGTGACTGACCATGATAGCGGGAAGGTATACTTTCGCATCGAGGGTGAAAGTGTACAAATAGAGACGGTCGAGGACAACAGAGCCAGAGACATATCATGCTCAGAGACCACCTCAGATACCGAGCAGCTGACAAATGTCGGGCTAGATATCCACCAGGACTATGACTTTGTGATCACAGACGATGAGGCAGTATGGGCAGACCCAGCAACACAGGCCATCCTCTCATTTCCAGATTCAGCTGATGCAGATATGACAACAGAGGAGAGCTTGGAGAGCACATTCCTGGTTCAGGATACCTTAGAGGCAGCAGATCCGGTTCTCGACCGCGACACTGAGTTTTGTGATGATGGTGGTACTAATGCCACCGCAGATGATGCAGATCCCTCGGATTCAGAGTCTGATTGGGCAGATTGCGAGGATTACATGCCAGACCTGAGTTCCACTGAGCCTACAGCTGAGGAGGAGGTAGATGCCGAGCAGAGCAGAGACAGTCCGTCAGGGCAGCCTTCTCCAGTTTCTGAGATTGAGAGAGAGTTTCAGTTCTCCCATGCAGATTTGGCAGCATTCATAGAGACATTTCAGAGGCCAGATCCACCAGCACCCAGCTGTCCAGAGCTGAAGCCGCTCCCTACTTCGCTAAAGTATCGATTCCTTGCAGGTGAGCCTGAGATGTACCCAGTCATCATCTCCGCCGATCTGACTAGAGAGAAAGAATCCCGTTTGATGGGGGTTCTTGAAAAGAACCGCAAGGCAATTGGATGGAGCGTAGCAGATCTCTAGGGGATAAGTCTGGCCCTGTGCTCCCACCATATCTATCTCGAGGATGAGGCGAAGCCGTCGCGTGAGTTCCAGCGGCGACTGAACCCGAATCTGAGAGAGGTTGTCATGAAGGAAATTTCGAAATGGTGGAGCGCCAATTTTATCTACCCCATCTCCGACTCCAAGTGGGTCAGCCCCTTGCATGTGGTGCCCAAGAAGACGGGCATCACGACTGTGATCAGTGAGTCTGGAGAGGAGATTGCTACACGAGTACCCACTTCTTGGCGGGTCTGCGTTGACTACAGGAGACTCAACCAGGCCACCAAGAAGGATCATTTCCCCCTACCCTTTATAGATCAAATCATTGAGAGACTGGCAGGGAAGAGCCATTATTATTTTCTGGATGGGTACTCGGGCTACAACAAGGTGGCCATCGCTCCTGAGGACCAGGAGAAGACCACCTTTACCTGTCCCTTCGGCACATACGCCTTCCGACGCATGCCATTCGGGCTATGCAATGCCCCTACGACATTTCAGAGATGCATGCTGTCGATCTTTTCGGACATGGCAGGTTGAGTGTTTGGAGGTCTTCATGGATGATTTCTCGGTTTACGGCGACGGATTCGACTCCTGTCTTGACTGCCTAGACCGAGTACTCCAGCGATGTATAGAGGTTCACTTGGTGCTATCTTGGGAGAAGAGTCACTTCATGGTGACTCAAGGGACGGTGCTTGGCCATATCATCTCCAACAGGGGCATGGAGGTTGATCCAGCCAAGGTAGATGTCATTAGAAAACTCGCACCGCCGTCCAATTCGAGGCAGTTACGGTCATTCCTGGGGCACGTCGGTTTCTACCAACGATTCATTCATGATTTCAGCAGGATTGCTCGGCCGTTGACTGACCTACCGACGAAAGACACCGAGTTCCTTGTCGATGACAAGTGTCTTTCATCCTTTAAGACTCTCAAGCAGAGTGTTATTGAGGCTCCTGTCCTTCAGCCACCTGATTGGTCTCTCCCATTCGAGATCATGACGGATGCCTCCGATTTTGCCGTAGGGGCCGTGCTGGGACAGAGGAGGGATGGAGTCCCCTTTGCTATCCACTACGCTAGTCGCACGTTGGATTCTGCCCAGCAGAATTATACAGTCACAGAGAAGGAGATGCTAGCCGTAGTATTCGCCCTAGATAAGTTCATATCTTACATCATTGGATCTAGAGTGACCTTGTATACTGATCACACCGCCATCCGATACCTCATGGAAAAGAAGGATGCCAAGGCCAGACTGATTAGATGGATCCTTCTACTCCAGGAGTTCGACATTGAGATCAAGGATAAGCCTGGAGTCAAGAATGTGGTGGCAGATCATCTCTCCCGTTTAGAGCAGCCTGAGGAGTCTGAGCATATTGATCCCATTTGTGAGACCTTCCCAGATGAGGCGATCCTTGCTATCGCCTCACTCCCGTGGTATGCCGACATTGTGAACTTTCTTGTTGCTAAGAAAGTTCCACAAGGTTGGCCCAGGCAGAGGCTTGAGACCTTCCTCGCGAAGGCCAAGTCCTACCACTGGGAGGATCCCATCCTTTACCACGAAGGAGGGGATAGCGTCTGGCGTAGGTGCATTCCTCAGGAGGAGCACCATAGCGTCCTCACTTACTACCACAAGCTTGAGGCAGGAGGACATCATTATGGGAGGGGAACATCACAGAAAGTGCTCCCAATCCGGCTTGTGGTGGCCCATCCTCTTCAAGGACTCTGATGAGTTCGCGAAGAGGTGTACCGACTGTCAGAGGATGGGCACTTGTGGACAGCGTGATATGATGCCGATGCATCCCATTCACTTCTGTGAGGTTTTTGACGCATGGGGCATCGATTTCATGGGTCCATTCCCTAAGAGTCAGGGATTTGAGTACATTCTGTTGGCCGTAGACTATGTTAGTCGTTGGGTTGAGGCTATCCCTGCCCGAGCCGCTGATGCGAGGACAGTTTGCAGATTTTTGAGGAAGCACATCATCACGCGGTTCGGGGTACCTCGAGTATTGTTTTCAGATGGGGGGGTCTCATTTCATCAACGATCAGGTGAAGGTCCTTGCTAGCGAGTTCGGCATAGACCATCGTGTTGCTACACCTTACCATCCACAGATGAATGGTCTAGCCGAGGTGTCGAACAGGGAGATCAAGACTATATTGCAGAAAGTCGTCCGCCCTGACCGAAAGGATTGGTCACAGCTTTTGGACTCAGTCTTGTGGGCATATAGGACGTCTTTCAAGACACCATTGGGCACATCTCCCTTTCTCCTCGTATATAGCAAGCCGTGCCATTTACCTGTTGAGCTGAGGCACAGGTCACTTTGGGCAGTCACTGAGATACTTATGGATCCAGATGGTGTAGGAGACCAGAGGAGGGCAGAGTTAGCAGCCCTGGAGGAGCTTAGAGAAACCGCCTTCTCAAACAGCCTACAGTATAAGGAGAGAGTGAAGGAGTGGCATGATTCTCACATCAGCCACAAACATTTTGAGCCTGGACAGAGAGTATGGCTGTTTAGTGCAAGGCTTCGACTATTTAGGGAAGCTACAGAGCAAATGGAAGGGACCCTACTTGGTGAGAAAGGTACACGACAACGGTAGCATTGATATATCCGAATTGTCTTCTGAGAGTACCTTTCGAGTGAACGGCCAGCGGCTCAAGCCATTTCTAGATCATGAGCCGCGGGTCGTTGATGTTGCCCCTATTCATTTTGCGTGAGATGTGGTCTCTTAACTCACATCTATGGCATCTCATGCCTGATTTTCACTGATCTTCCGACCTGTATAGATCCAGATGTCTATATCATCACATTCTTTAGTCCCACATCCCTTTCTTCATCTTTTGATTATGCTATACTTAGGGTGTACTTTACCCTAAGTATAGGGGGGATGTAGGACCTTTGAGTTTTCTTTTGATTCTGTCTACCCCTGTTTTGCTGCCTATACTTAGGGATATTTCACCCTAAGTATGGGGGGGTAGACCCTGTACATTCTCCACTCGGTTTTCCCTTTGTGTACAGCCTGCTATACTTAGGATTATTTGATCCTAAGTATAGGGGAAAAGCCGAGAGTCTCTTGATCTTCTATTCATTCATTTGTCTTTGTATATAGCCTTCCTTTTCACTTCCCTATACTAAGCACGAGTTATGTCTTCTTTATCGCTCTTGACTCTGAGGACATCGTTCGAGCTAAGTATAGGGGGGTGTGTATATATTTCATATATACTTTAGCCATAACTCATACTTTGTGTGAGTGTGTAAATAAATAAAATGGCTAAAAACCCTAAAAAATCACAAAAATTAAAAATTTTTCCTGTAAATAATTATTCTTTTATTGCACATACATAGCTAGTGTACAAAGTATTTTTGTAAAAATGTTTTCAAAAATCTTTTGTGTAAAGTTTGTGTAAATATTTTCATATCAAAATTATGTATATAGTACAAAATTTTTCCAAAATGTTTTGAAAATCAAAAGTTTGCAAAAATCTTGTGTAAATGTGTGTAAATACTTTTGCAAAACTTGCACTTCATGCATTCATCCATTCATGATTTCAAAACAATTTCAAAAATTTTGCATGCTTGTAAAATTTGTGTAAATAGCATCTTTGTATATGTGTATATAGTTTTTTCTGGATTATAGTTGACATTTAAACTAGCCGAGAATTAAATTGGGAAATGGAGCTTGATTAAGATCTTAATCCACCTAATTTCTAAGAGGAACCTTGTAGGGCTTAGGTTTAAGGCTTTTCCAGGTCCATGGTGACTTAATTCTTTGAGTCCACTAGGCTATGATCACATGTCATCTTAATGAGCCTAAGTAGAGCACTTAACAACAACACATGACTCATAGGGACAATGGCTTTACTTGGACACCAGCACTTTGCACCGAGCTCTCTACGGATGAGGTGGTGAGGAAGCAGTCTTCCTTGACTTGGGGTAGCATATGAGGGTAGTACTTCTAGGCGGAACCTCTCTTCTTCTTTTAGTGAAGGAAGTGCGTCTCAACTTGGTCTGGTTGCCATGAGGTCTAACGACAGGAGTTGTGGGTTGCAATAAAGCTTCAAAAGAGGGATAGTCTACTGGCTCAAGAGGAAAAACTCCTTGTATATATGCTGCACATGTATATTTTGTATAGATGCACTTGAAAAAAAATGCAAAAAGAAAATAACACCAAAAAAGTGGTGGGTCTGAGAGAAAATGATAATCCCACCGGAGTATGTATATAGTGCAATAAGCAAAGCTTGAGATTCATGTCCCACCTTATGTAGCTTGCAGCAGGGAGACTTGGCTACACTGGTCAAGCTCCCAAGGATACATGGCTACACTGGCCATGGTCCATTCTCTTCTTCCTCCTCTTCTTGCGCCGGTTGAACTTGAACTTAGAAGGGAATACCCCGCTCCTCGAGGAAAGAGTGGCCAGATTGGGGTTATAGAGTTACCTTGTTGGGGAGGGTTGTCAAGTTGCCATTTCTGAGGTGGAGAGCTTATACCTCACATCCACAGTACAAGGAAAGATTCATGGTCTTCAGGGTTTGTGTTTGATGACTTGTTCTGACCTGGATTATTGAGGAGTCTTGATTAGAGATTAGTGGAACTTAGAGGCTGTTGAGTTTTAGGCTTAAGTCCAAATAAGGTTCCGACACATTAATAATCCAAAGATCTGATTGAGCTCCATAATTCAATTTAATGAAGGCAAGTTTAATAATCAACCTTGATCCATGTACATTCTTCTCTTTTTCTTTTTTCTTTCTTCTTTTTCACTTCTTTTTCAAATAAGTGTTTGCTAAGGACTAACAAAGTTAAGTATAGGGGGGTGATGAATACTCATTCATCACTCTTTATTCTTATATTTTAGCTACAAAAACCTTTGCAAATGCATGTATATATTTGTAAATACAAATAATTACCAAAAGCATGCATGGTGTAAAAAATAATAATTAGCATGTTTTTGTGCAAAAATAAAAGAATAAAGATTAAAAAGAAAAAGAGGGAAATATTTAGAATAAATATTGAGCAACCTAATCCCAAGGGAGGGCTCAACATGGGCCTGACCGCATAAAAGCCAAAGTAGAGAGAGATAGGGCTCATGTGTGTAAATAACCCTGCAAATATAATAAAAATATTTTCCTCTTAAAATAAAATAAAATGGCTTGTATATATTGTATATATTTATAAATATAAAATCCAAATAAAAATTGAAAAATTAAAAAGAACACAAAAACCACTTCACTTGTGTATATTCATCATGTATATAGTCCCCTTATCTGTATTTATTTATTTCACTTTATAAATAAATAAAACTAATTTCCATGAAATTTGTATATATTTTATCTTTTATGTTATACATAAATAAAATTAAAAAAAACAACAAAAACAAAATAAAAAGAACAAAACTAAAAACCAAAAATAACCTTGTAAATATACCATGTATATATATGTACATAGCTATTTATTTCGCCTTTGTATATATATAATAAAAATAAAATAAAAATACCTTTTTATTCATAATTTTATGCTATAAATAAATAAAATATAAAATGAGAATGAAAATGCACAAAAATAACTAATTAAAAATC
Source organism: Ottelia alismoides (assembly GCA_037367405.1). Classification (NCBI taxonomy): domain Eukaryota; kingdom Viridiplantae; phylum Streptophyta; class Magnoliopsida; order Alismatales; family Hydrocharitaceae; genus Ottelia; species Ottelia alismoides. Next base: position 519,155 of record JAZKJV010007960.1, on the reverse strand, counting down.
AAAAATAAAAATCCTATATTGTATATATACCTATATATAGCCCTATTATGTAAATACCTTATTTTCATTTTGAAAAATTAATTAAAAATCATAAAAAAATAGAAAAAATTAAAACAAATATTTTTTATGTTTTAAGTTTTTATTAAATCGGCCATTTACTATTTTTAAATGAATATTCAAATATTTTCCAGGTGGCTGATTCCCATTGGTCCACGGGGGATGTTGACCGCCCGGTCAACTCCCCCCAGTGGACCACTTCCCACGGGTCGTGACGCCCGACCCGATTTCTCACCATTTTTGCGTCACGAGCCGATCACTTCTCACCCAAACCCCGGGTCCTACTTGTCCACGCCAGATCCGACATCCTCGCCGGGGTGCCCGACTCGGGTTCCGCGCTCTGAGCTGCCCTACCCGATCAGGTTTAGACGGACCCCTGGCAGTATAAGTTCCGAGCTCCGCCTCCCATTTTCGCATCTTTGGCTCCCCACCTCACCATCCAGTGACCTCCATTGCCATCCTCGAGGTGACAGCTCGACGCTGGTCGTCTTGCAGAGAGGAGAAGGTGCCCAGACCTCAGATCCGGCGTCCTAGCGCCGTCGTGCTCCGCCTGAAGGTGAAGCTCGAGCCTCGGACCTCGACGACCTGCGAGGCAACGACCTAGAGCTCCCCGAGCTCAAGCCCAGTCGATTCGTCCACCCAGGTAGCCTTAGTTTCCCTTCTTTTTCTTTGATTTTGCATTACGCCCAAATCGACCCATTTCCGTTCCCCTTCGATTCCGGTCACCTCCACCCTTGTCGCGATCATCGGACCATCCCATCACGTTCGCCTTCTCCCCGCGCACGTTCTCCGCCCCTCCATTCAACCCAGCTCGCACAGGAGCTGGGGTTTCGAGTTCCACCGCCGACACCTCGCTGGAGCTCGACCGCCCCGCCGTACAGACCACTTCACCCCCGCTTACCGGGTCGAGGCAACTTGCCCTCGACCCGCGAGTCTGCTGGTGTGCTTTGCAGGGACATCTGAGCCCATCTGAGGGCTTAGACCATTTGAAGCAGCTGCTCGACCTCCGCCGACCTCGCATGAGCTCCCTGGAGCTCCGTCGAGCCATCGGAGGGTACCCTTAGACGCGGAAGGCCGCCACGCTTCTTCTCCGATCTTCAGTGGCCCGCGAGGAGGACGTCAGAGCACACACGGGCCCGGCGAAGTTCACCGGCATCCAGTTCGTCCACCATCTTCCAGAGCCGTTCGGTCCTCTTCCAGCTCCAGATCGTCATCCAGCCGTTTATCTGAGGAGCAGCAGCAGCCGTAGATCATCCGGAGGAGCGATCCAGACCGTCGGCTCAGCGAGGCTTAGCCACAAGCCTCCCCTGTCGTCCGATCTACCACGTGGCGAGGTCTCAGCCGTCGATCAGTACCAAGGGACTCCAGCGTTGGGCGCCACCCTTCCCCACCCGTCGATCAACACACGTGGCGCCCATCTGACGGTCGACTTAATAAAGGGTAATTTACCCTTAGGCCCTTCTCTTTTTAGTAGTTTGTTTTTTAGTCCTGTAAATCTTTTTAGTATTTTATTTGCGTTAGGTAAATTGCACTTTGGACCTTGTCTTTTCTGCTGTTTACATGTATGCCCCTGTGTGTAGTGTATCACGTGCGCCGACACGTGTTTCTTTGGGTTATTTGCATGTTTAGCCTCGTAGTTCTCGGGTGTTCCTGAATGAATGAAAATTTTTAGAAAATTGCAGATATGCCCCTGTGAATGATTTTTATGCGCATGTGCGTTTATTAGTGGGTTAATTACATCGAAGCCCCTGGGCTTTTAATACTTGTTATTATTCAGCCCAGAAACCGTATTTTCTTTGCAATTAGGTCCCTGTGTGCCCAGGACACACACCTCACGTGTGACTTCTTGGAAATTTTGCACCGGACCCCCTGAAACTTCTGGTATTTACGTACAGGTCCCTGTGCACAGTACCTTGGTTTTGATTTTTAATAAAATATCAAACTAACTCTAAATTCAATGAAAATTGGATACATGGCTCCTGCCATGTTGTAAAATTTTCTACAATTTCTGGAGACATTTTTGGTTTTATTTGATATTTTTAAAAATTCAAAAACAAGCTTTTTCTTTACTGTCTGACTTAAAAATTCACAAAAAATATTAAAATACATCTAAAAATTACAAAAAAATTAGTTAGTGTGTATTTTGCCTTGTTTGAGTTTCTGGCCAATTTTGGTCATTTTTCATTATATAAAACTCATAAAAATTGGAAAACACCTAAAAACCTATAATAATTCTATTAATTAATTATAAAACCCAAAAATAATATTTCCAATGGCCAAATTTTCTTTATATTTTTTCTATACATGAAAATTACCTCCAGGTTTTTTATGGACTTTTAGATATTTTATCTAAGTCCCCCAAGCTTGGCTGGACATTGTTGTTGTCTTTTTGCATTGGTTTTATTTTTAGAAATTTAAATAAAAATTAGAAAAATACCAAAAATTACCCAAAAATTGTAAAAAACATAAAATACTTAAAAACATTTTTATTTGAATTTTTGGTTGATTTTTGAGTGCTTTAATAATTGTTTGTATTTGGCTTGTTCCATTGGTTTCTTTATTTTTCTCATTAATTAAAAATCCAAAAAAAATTATAAAAATTAAAAATCCACCAAAAACACTTGTCTTTTATTTTATTATTTTTTTAGACTACTTCGTAGGCCGCAAGGCCATCACGTGCTTCCTGAGTCTGACCCTGGTCGCTATACCAGGCTAATCTAATAGCCGGGACCACTATCGTGTTTATTTGATTTTCATTTGATTTTGGTGGTCTGAACCTCATTTTCTTGATTGAGCTGAGATTCTCATCGATCCGGGTCGCAACGACCCGAGTGATATTTTTACCTGATCCGGATTAGTGGAATTTTGGCTCATCACTCATCACTAGCCACCGAGGAGTCTCACCTCCATCTGTAGGAGTTCGAGATGATTTGCAGCACGGTCCATGACAGATTCGTGGACGAGGACACGATCAAGATGATGGCCTTCCCATTTTCCTTAGTTGACAGAGCAGCCTATTGGTTGAAGCATTTGGGGAGGTATGTCACTACCTAGGAGCAGCTCCAGACCGAGTACTTGAACAAGTACTATCCACTTGGCAGGACCAACACAACACAAGCCATGAACAATTTCACCATGATCCCAAACGAGCAGTTTCACAAGGCTTGGGATCGATTTCAAGAGCTCATCGGCTGGTATCCACATCATGAGATATCCATGCCTAATCTTATTCAGAGCTTCTTTTGTGGACTGACACCAGAGCTGTAGGGGCTAGTAAATGCCTCGTGTGGAGGGTCCCTTTTTTCCAAGGATGAGGAACAAGTATGTGCCATCTATGAGGAGGTGGTAGAAAACTACACGATGATGTCCCAGACTAGGGTATACACTCAAGGGAATCCCCTCCCACAGGTGATGTCATACTAGAGGATTGCACACGTCGATGCCGGTCCTTCTACTTCATCAGTAGCAGCACAGGACGAGTCCTCAGCCATTGATATGGGCATCATCAACGAGAAGTTGGACCACATCAAGATCATTGAGAAGAAGCGGTGCTAGGGCCTGACCCAGATTGACCGATTGGCACAAACATCGAGTGACCTAAAGATTCATATCATGTATCTCCAAGAGGCATAGACTGCTTCACAGCCCCTTCTCAGGTCACAGGCCGATCCCAACACCAGTTCTACCCAGCTTTTTGCCACGTATTGCAAGGTTCACCACATCTAGGCAAAGCCAGTCTAACAGTTGCAGCACTATCAGCAATCACCACCATCTTAGGACACTCAGATGGTGGTCTACTAGACGGATCAGTCCCTAGCAGTTCTTCCCTCCTCCACCCCTCGAGCAGGAGTCGTTGATGGAAGTCAACAGAATTTGGTACGACCGGTACCAGCAGCATCCCAGGATTCATCGTGATCACCCGAGTTTCTGATAGTCTACCGAAGGTACCTTGTCTCAGCAGTAGCCTCCAGCTCAAGTTGAATAAAGCATCCGGCAGCAGCAGTTGCCCCATCACTCCCACCAGTAGTACCCGCAGCAGGGTCCTCATCCCTATCATCAGGGACAACAGTGGAGGCAGCCACAGCAGCCTCTGCAGTACTCCCAACCTCCTCCTCACTACCAGTAGCAGTTTCAACCTCAATCCCAGTGCAACCCGTCTGATTCTCATGGACCTGTCTCTAAGAACCCATCCCTTGACGACCTCGCTCGCCTACTTTCTGACCAGCAGGCATACTTCCAGCGAGATATGGACGAGTTCTGGTGGGAGATGACGGAGATTATCAAGGGAAAGGATACCATACCCACTCAGATTGAGCCTAACCCGAACAATCTGAAGAGGAAATCTGAGCATGTACAATTTACAGAGACTATCACTCCTAGTGATACTTTGGGTGATATTTCTTCCTATGTATTTGATGTTGATTTTGTGACACTTAAGGGTGGTAGGATGCCAGGCGGCGGCACCTCATCTGAGCGACAACCACATGGAGATTCTGGAGTGCTAGACGAGGATAGTAACGGTACCGATGCCGCTCATAATGACGATGACGGTGGTACTGAAGCCACCAAGGATGTTGATCCAGCCAACGATACTGAAGCCATTATGATTCCATATGCAGACGGTAGTGCTGATGCCACCTTGTTGAGAGATGATCGGCTAGAGAGCGGCGCTGATACCACTAGTCTAGATGATGTAGGTGGTACTAATGCCACCAATTTTCCTTCAATTGTATTACCTCCTTTTGTATCTCAGGACAGTTTCAGAAAAATATAAAAAATGGATAAAAGAAAAGAACAAAAATATGAATAAAGGAAAGGTTTCTATATCCCTATGAGTTCATATGTGCTGCATGATGATCTTGGTATGGATTATAGTTTACTACATGCTCAGGAACCTATTCCTGACCCTCATCTCTCTGGAGGGGGTCCCGCCATCCCCTTCGCTCAAGCACTCTGCTTAGGGAAGGGAAATAAAATAGAAAATCCTAAAAAGAAACACCAGCTAGAGTTCATCAAGTATATGACGGATCGATTCCAGAGATAGGTGACTCTAAAGGAGGCACTAGAGCACATCCCTCTCTTCCAGAAGAACTTGAGAGAGAAGACCACCTTCTGCAGGAAGAGAAGGAACAATAATGAAGAGATCCATGTGCTTACTCATGCCACTTGCTTCACCATTCAGAATTGATTACCAGCCGAGAGACCTAATGCAGGAGCTCCATATGTCAAATGCCATATCCATGAGCAGTGGTTCGATCATTACCCTATTAGACAGTAGGTCTCCTATTAACCTTCTTCAGACTGCCTTACTCGACTGATTCGAATTTGGCCCTCTTCTACAGAGCAGCACAGTCCTTCAATTTGCTAATAGATCCGTCAAGAGGTCGAAGGGGTTATTGAAGGACGTGGTCGTCACAATTCAGGGCCTGAAATTCCTTGTGGACTTTGTTGTATTGGACATGGAGATCCCTGAGTATACCCCCATTATACTAGGATGCCCATTCTTGGCCACAACAAGGTGGTGTCCGACCATGATAGTGGGAAGGTGTACTTTCACGTCGAAGGAAATAGTGTACAAATAGAGACGGTCGAGGAGACCAGAGCGAGAGATTCAACCTGCTCCGAGTAGTCGAGTGATTCAGAGCAGATGATAGATGTAGAGCGAGATGCCCACCAAGAGTGAGACTTTGTGATCACAGACGATGAGGCAATTTGGTCAGACCTCGTATCACGAGCCCTTGTCACGCCTTCATACACTGTAGATTTACAGATTTTCATAGATGAGAGTTCGGAGAGCATACTCTTTACACCAGACACATTTGAGGGCGATGATCATGGTCAGGATAGTGAATCAAAGTATATTTCATGTTCTTCCGATTCGGCTCCCTCAGATTCAGGCATTGATTAGTATGACTTTGATGATTACATGCCATGTCTAATTCCTTCAGAGTCGACAACTAGGGTGGAGAGTGAGCCAGAACAGATTACAGATACACCAATAGGGCCGCTTTCGTCGGATTCACATATACAGCGAGAGTTCTCTCACACAGACCTGGTCGCCTTCACCCAGACATTTCAATAACCAGATTTACCAACTCCCAACTGTCCAGAACTGAAGACCATGCCGCAGTCGATGAAGTACAAATTCCTTGCGGGTGAGCCAGATATGTTCCCAGTCATTATCTCATCGGATTTGACTAGAGATCAAGAATCTCGTCTGATGGAGGTTCTTGAAAGAACCCGCAAGGTGATTGGATGGAGCACAGCTGATCTCCAGGGGATATGTCTGGCCCTATGCTCCCAGCATATCTATCTTAAAGAGGACACCAAGCCATCACATGACTTCCAGTGACGGCTGAACCCGAATCTTCGAGATGTGGTCATGAAGGAAATATTGAAACGGTGGAGCGTCGATTTTATCAACCCCATCTCCGACTCCAAGCGGGTTAGTCCATTACATGTGGTACCTAAGAAGACAGGCATCACTGCAGTTTTGAGCGAGTGTGGAGAGGAGTTAGCTACCCGGGTACCTACTTCTTGGATGGTCTGTGTGGACTACAAACGATTGAATCAGTCTACAAAGAAGGATCATTTCCCACTACCATTTATTGACCAGATTATTGAGAGGATAGCTCTGGGAAGAATCACTATTGTTTCCATTACGGGCACTCCATATACAAGAGGTGGCCATTGCACCCGAAGAGTAGGAGAAACGACATTTACATGTCCATTTGGGACAGATGCTTTTAGACGGATGCCCTTTGCTTTATGTAATTCCCTGGCTACATTCCAAAGGTGCATGCTTTCCACCTTTTCGGACATGGTGGATGACGATTTGGAGGTCTTCATGGATGACTTTTCGGTCTATGACGATGGGTTCGATGCTTGTCTTGACTGCCTAGACTGTGTACTTCAGCGCTGCATAGAGGTCCATCTTGTATTATCATGGGAGAAGAGTCACTTCATAATGACTCAAGGAACGATGCTCGACCATATCATCCCTAAAAGGGGCATGGAGGACGATCCAGCCAAGGTGGATATCATCAAGAAACTTAATTCACCACCCAATTTGCGACACTTGCGGTCTTTTCTAGGGCATGTCGGTTTCTATCGATGATTCATTCTCGATTCCAGTCGTATTGCCCGACCGCTTACTGATTTGCTGACCAAATACACCGAGTTCATAATAGATTATAAGTGTCTAGCATCATTTGAGACTCTCAAGGGAGTAGTTGTCGAGGGTCTTGTCCTTTAACCGCCTGATTCGTCTCTCCCATTCGAGATCATGATGGATGCTTCTGATTTTGCCATAGGTGTAGTGCTAGGATAAAGGAGGGATGGCATGCCTTATGCCATACACTTAGTCGGACTTTGGACGCCGCTCAACGAAATTATACTATGACTGAGAAGGAGATGCTAGCCATAATCTTTGCTTTGGATTAGTTCAGATTGTACATTCTTGGATTCTGAGTGACTATCTTTATAGACCACACTACCATCTGATACCTTTTGGCAAAGAAGGATGCCAAAGCCAGATTGACCATATGGATCCTTCTACTGCACGAGGTTGACATATCTATTAAGGATAAGCCTGGAGTCAAGAATGTGGTGGCGAATCACCTCTCCCGTTTAGAGAACCTTAGGGATTCAGATCAAATTGCACCTATTATAGAGACCTTCCCAGAAGAGGCAATTCTTGTTATCACCTCGCTTCCATGGTATGTTAACATTGTGAACTATCTTTTTGCCGAGAAATTTCCACAAGGTTGGCCCAGACAACGACTTGAGACTTTCCTAATGAAGGCCAAGTTGTACACCATTGGGAGGATCCAATCCTTTATCATAAAGGGGGGGGTCTAGCGTCGGTGCATTCCTTAGGAGGAGCACCACATCGTCCTCACATACTGTCACAATCTTGAGGCAGGATGGCATCATTCTGGGAGGAGGACAACACAGAAAGTGCTCCAATCCGGCCTATGGTGGCCTACTCTCTTCAAAGATTCTGATGAATTCGTGAAGAGATGTACTGGAGGATGGGCACCTATGGACAGCGTGATATGATGCCGATGCAGCCCATTCACTTCTGTGAGGTTTTTGACGCATGAGGAATCAATTTCATGGGTCCATTACCTAAGAGTTAGGGATTCAAGTACATTCTGCTTGATGTGGACTATGTCAGTCGTTGGCTTGAGGCCATCCCTGCCCGAACCACCGATGCTAAGACTGTATGCAGATTTTTGAGGAAAAATATCATTTCACGGTTTGGGGTACCTAGAGTTTTGATATCTGACGGGGGGACTCACTTTATCAATGACAAGGTAAAGGCCCTTGCTAACGAGTTCAACATTGACCGTCGAGTTGCCACTCCATATCACACTCAGACCAATGTTCTTGCTAAAGTATCGAACATGGATATTAAGACTATATTGCAGAAGGTTGTCCGCCCTGACTGAAAGGATTGGTCACAACTTTTGGACTCAGTCTTGTGGTCCTATCAGACATCCTTCAAGACACATTTGGGTACATCTCCCTCTCATCTCGTTTATGGCAAGCCATGCAATTTACCTGTGGAGATCAAGCGCAAGTCACTATGTGCAGTCACTGAGTTATTATTGGATTCCAAGAGTATAAGAGATCAGAGGAAAGCAGAGTTGGTATCCCTGGAGGAGTTGAGATATACAACCTTTTCGAGTAGCCTACAATATAAGAAAATACTGAAGATATGGCGTGATTCTCATATCAGCCATAAACTGTTTGAGCCAAACCAGCGAGTTTGCGATGCTAAGTTAAGTGTATTTCCAAGGAAATTACAAAACAAATGAAAGGGACCATACTTGGTAAAAAGGTGCACGACAATGGAATCATTAATATATCTTGGTTATCACCAGATTCCACCTTTTGGGTTAACGGTCAGCGCCTGAAGCTATATCTTGATCATGACCCGTTGATCATTGACATTGCCCCTATTTATTTTGCATGAGATGTGGTCTTTGACTCACATCATTTGCATCTCATGCATGATTTTCATTTCTCTTTCGCAGTTGCATAGATCTAGTTGTCCATATCATTCATTCTTTTTGCCTAATACCCCATCTTCATCTCATGATTATGTTATACTTAGGATGTGCTTTGCCCTAAGTATAGGGGGGAATCAGACATGTGATTATTCATTTTATTATTTTTACCTCTGTTTTGTTGCTTATACTTAAGGATATTTTACCCTAAGTATAGGGAAGGTAAACCCTATACATCCCAACCTCTGTTTTCCCCTTGTGTACAAACTTCTATACTTAGGATTACTTTCTCCTAAGTATAGGGGGATCACCGACCTCTATTCATTATATTCTTTTATTCGTCGTTGTAGCAAAGCCTTTCTTTTCACTTCCCAATACCCAGCATGGGTTATGTCTTCCTTTCATCGCTCTTTGATCACTCTGAGGACATTGTTCGAGCTAAATATAGGGGGGTGCCGTATATATTGTATATATACTTTAGCCATAACTCGTACTTTGTGTAAGTGTGTTAATAAAATAATATGGCTAAAAATTCACAAAACTAAATTCACAAAAATTTTAAAATTTTTATACATAATTGTGTGTAAATACCTTCTTGTAAAAATTACTTTTGTACAAATGTTTTGATCGTAAAGCTTTTGTAAATATTTTTTTATCAAAATTATGTATATAGTACAAAATTTTTGAAAAATGTTTGAAAAATAAAAGATTGTAAAATTTTATTTGTAAATGTTTTTACAAAACCATTTTCCTTTTTGCATTCAAAAATTTCCATAAAAAATTGCATATTTTGAAATAATTGCATAAAAAGAGTTTTGTACATATTTGCTTGTATATTCTTTAGAATCATAGTTGACATTTAAACTAATCTAGAACTAAATTGGAAAATGGAGCTTGGTTAAGACCTTAATCCACTTAATTTCAGAGAAACCTTGTAGGAAATGGGGTTAAGAATTTTCAGGTCCATTAGTGATTTAATTCTTTGAGTCCACTAGGCTATGTTCACATGTCATCTTGATGAGCCCAAGTAGAACACTTAACAACGTACGCATGACTCTCAGAGACAATGGCTTGACTTGGACACACACTTTTCACGTAGCTCAACACGGATGAGGTGGTGAGGAGGTAGAATTCTTTGGCTTGGGGTAGTGATGAATCCAAATTTCATCATCTTTATTCTATCATTTTGGCCTAAAAAACCCTAGCATATGCCTGTAAATACCCTTAATTACATCATATTAGCATGCGTGCATGTACATGTAATTAGCGTATAAAATACTGTAATTAAAGCCAAAAATTATAGAATAAATAAAAAAAAGAAAAAGAATAAAATATTGTAAATATTTTATGACCTGAAACCCCGAGACCTTGGTATCTTGATGAATAGGTCGACAAGGAATAAAGTAGGGGGAGATAAGGTCAAAATACAGTCAAAATACCTATACTTTTTAATTCATTCTTTATTCATTTTGGGACCTTTTTTTGGTTCCACTTTTTATACATCAAATAAAGAAACTTTGTACATAAAAGTTGTAGATAATTTTATATAGAAAAATGCAAAATTGAGTTCACTCAAAAATAATGTACAAATAAAAAGTTATGGTCTGAATAAGAATCCAGAATCCCAACTTCCCAAACCCGTATCTCACAGATAAAAACTCCCAATGCAGCAAACTCACTTTAATTGTATATAGAGTAAAATAAGCTATTTAATGGCGGTGGTTTCGCATTTGGCGGAGCTATGGTTTGAAAGTTGAGTTTTGGACCCACGTTGTACAATTGTACTGATTAAAATATTCAATTTATATTTAATCATTATTTTTGTATTTTTATATTTTTATAAATTTGTAAATATTATTTATAATAATTGTGTACATTAAAATCAGAAGAAAAACACAAAAGAAATACAAAATAAAAATACATGTAAATAAAATACATAGGTATTAGACCTATACTTATACCTATATAAAGCATACTTTTATTTTATTAAATATACAAAACACATCATAAAAATAAAAAAATATAATTAAGTATATAAAATTAATTTATAATTTTATAAAATAATAAATAAAAATAAATAAATTAAAATACCAAATAAAAATAAATTAATAAAATACATAGGTATATGTACCTATATAGGACTAAAAAGACAACTTGTAAAAATATATCTCATAAAAATAATAAAACATCAGAATAAAATACCACATAAAATAAAAAATATTTTTTATTTTATAACCAAAATTTAATTCGTTCTTTTTCTATTTTTAATTGAATTTTAAATCTTTTTAGGACCTTTTTCCTGGTTGGTCCACGTGGACCAACCAGGGGGCAGTCGTAGTTGACCTCAGTCAACTGTCTGCCCTAGGTCCTGTAGCCCGTGTTAGACCGTGGTTTGACCCCTCTTTCTCAATTTTTTTCAAGGCCTATTCTTGCATCATCTCATGATTGTTTCTTCTTGGCTTTTGATCCTCAATCAATGGGCATGCCCGCCCTGATGCAACCTCGGTCGAAGGACCACTGTGCTCATCGCTATGCCTCATTCTTCCTCCACTGTCCGTCAACCCCATATAACCAACCTCTAATTTTCTTTTGAATTTTGAACCGCATTCCATCCAAATCCTTCCCCCCTTGGCCTTGCTCGAGCTTCCTGGAGGTGACAGCTTCAAGTTGCCTTCTTCAAGGCGGTGGATCCATCAAGATTTGGGCGTGTTCCATCCCATTCCGGCGAGCTCTGCCATCGAGGTATTTTCCCTCTGGCCCTGGCCATCGAGGCAGCCACATTCCACTTCCATTCTTTCGCATTTTCATCCCCTTAGTCCCAGGGTTAACATCCTTCCAAGATCTTAGCTTCACATCCATCGAATCACCTACTCGAACTCCTCGCCGGAGCGCAACTCCGGACGAGGATCCACATCGCCATCCCCGTTCTTGAGAGCCACCGGAGGTCGAGGTAGTTTGCCCTCGACCTCCTTAACATTTTTTTGGTGCAGGTCCTAGCGTTCGAAAGCACCTGGGGTCAGTTTTGTTCTCGCTGGAGATACCTGGGCCCCTCCTCCTCCTCCAACGTCGCGGAGGAGCCCTGGCGTCTCTAGCCGTGTTTTGAGACCCCCGGCGTATAGAGGACCCTCGCAGCAACCACCTGGGGCTATTTTGAAGCACGTCGACCGCCGGAGAGAGGAGCAATCTCCGGAGGAAGGTCGCCACGGCGGACCATCTTCTCTGTTCGTCCACCAGCCGCCTCTGCCGTTGGATCATCAAGGAGCCCCAGACGTGACAAGAGCCGTCCGATCAAGCACACCTGAGCCGCCCGATCATCTATGACCCATCTAATCGCAGCCGTGCGTTTCGAACCGTCATCGTGCAAGGAGAGGTCGCCCCGTGGATAAGTGGCTCGAGCCACACCGTTGGATCCAGCCCAACCGTCGACCGTTGGATTAGCGCCACGCGTCCTCAGCAGCCCTCCACCGTCAGATCAGCTTCGTAGGGGTATTTTGCTGAACCACCCCTTCCCTTTTTGTAATTTGCTTTTAGTCCAGAAACTATAAGGTGTAGTTTAAAATATTTTGTAAACTTTATAATTAGGCCCTTGAACTTTCTATATTTGCAACTGGGTCCTCGGCCACGTCACCTCACGCGACATGTTCACGTGAGGCGCGGGCTTTTTGCAGAGAGGCCCTTGGCCTTTTGTGGATTTTGTTTCAGTACTCTAACTTTTAGTTTAAGTGTAAAAACTTTGGAAATATTGCAAGTAAGCCCCGGAGGTTTTTGATATTACGAACTGGTCCCTGCCAGGTGCGTGCCAGTCACGCACCCTGGAGGGTTATTTGCAGAAAGACCCTCCAGGGTTTGGATATTTGTGATTGGTCCATAAAATTAAATATTTAGTGTTAAATTTTGTGGAAAATTGCATGTATGCCCCTGGATTTTTTGATATTTACAATTATACCATGCTAGGCTGAATTATTTTGCTTGATTGCTCTATTTATATAAGGCATCCTTTTAACTCGAAAAAATCCCAAAAATTCAACTTAAGCTCCTGTCAACTTGAACTTCCATGCTCTACTTTTGCATTTGCATTTTATTGCATTTTTATATTTATTAAAAATCAAAAATCAAAAACATGCATTTTAGCTACTGTCTAGCCTAGAAAATACCAAAACAATATTAAAACACCTCGAAAAATTCCAAAAACATTGACTACTATGTGTTTTAGCCTACTATAGTGTTAGTCCAAAATCACTAAAAAATTCAAAACCAAAACCCTAAAAATTAGATACACCCAAAAACTTCAAAAAAATCTAAAAAATTAAAGAAAACTCCAAAAAATACAAACTCAGTTCCTGTAGGTTCCCCATTTTATTCTCTTTATTTTAAAATTAGTTTGCAAAAACCTTGTGGCTGTTTGATATTTTTCATTCCTATTTTACCTTCAGCCAGAACATTAGTTCACTGTTTTCCTTTATTTTGCCTTCTAAAATATTCAAAAATATTCTGAAAAATACCCAAAAATCACAAAAATAGTAAAAATTTATAAAAAGACCAAAAAGATTTTATTTCTGAATTTTTGAGCATTTTTACATATTTTTATAAATACTCTATCACCTCTTTTATTATATAGCTTATATATTCTATTATTGAAAAAGAAAAACAATATAAAATATAAAAAGAAAATATAAAGTCAGAAAACTAAAAATCAAAATACAAATTATAATTTAAATAAAAATATAAAAATTAAAAACCCACAAAACATTTGCATTGCATAGTGTAGACAATACATCACATTCACGCTCACATACACATTTGTAGATCTACCCTGCCTTGCTCCTTGTGTTCGAACTCTCTACGTACTTGCACCTATACATCATTTATGTAGAGTTAAAAATAAGTTTTAGCTCCACCATTTGCTTGTCATTTCTTGATATCTATTGTGTGGGTTAATTGTTGATTAAATCCGGATTTTGAGCGGTCAATACACCGACTGTGTTCCTGCCTTGTGTGGAATACACGACCACTCGATTTTTGGGTTTATCAAATGGCGCCGTTTCCGGGGAGCAACAACGAGTAGATCATCATTTTTGTTTGATTGTGTTTGTTTGTCTACCATTGCTTCATTTTATCTCTCTTGCATTTTTGATAGATATTGTTGAGCTTTTCTGACCATCTCTTTTTGTCTTCTTGCGAGGGACCGCGGAGCGAGGCAGATCGCCTAGGGGATCCGGAGCAACCACGTGAAGCAGAGCCGGCTTTTCTTAAGCCAAGCCGGCAGGAGAGAGCAGGAGGATTGAGAGAGTGATTAGATTAGTTTGCATTTTATTTGGTGAGAGAGTGATTATTAATTTGTAATAATACAGGACTTGGACACTTGAACTTCCGGGCCTAATTTCCGGGTGTTTGTTCACCCGGGGGCTCACCGCGGATTTTGTCATGTTTTCCGCAGTCATTTTTCGGTTTTGTTTTTATTTTTCATTTTTTTACGGATTGATCCCTTAGTTCTAGGAATTGTTTAATCGATTAGATTAGGTCCAAACACATTAATAACCTTTGCATGCACCTATAGATCGTATTTGGACTTAGTCTAATTAAACAGTTAGTCATTAGTGTTCTATCCGCGCGCCGCGAGCTCATCCCGCCAAGCGCTTCTCCTAAACTCGATGTGTCGAGAGAAGGAGGGGTGAGACTAGACCGGACATTAGGATTGAAGGTTAGTAATTGACTTGTGGTTCTTAACGCTAGCAATTGCCTGCTTAGGACGATTTCCGCTTGCATACCATCATATAGATTAGGTTTATAAATTTCTACTTTGCATCCCGCATGGAGAGAGCTGGAGGCACTGTAAGTCTTCTTACTTAGCATTCATCATTTAGGCACAAAGGTGAGATTTCCACCTTGGTGTCGACTTGCATGGCTTTTCTGACTCTATTCTCCCCCTGTTTTTGGACAAAGTAGGATCAAAGAAAATACAAAAATCGTTAGGCGCTTGTTTGAATCTACTCAAAAGAAGCGATAACACCAAAAAAAATAAAAAAAGGGACTGCCAAGAAAACTTTGACCTAAATAAAATTGGTAATTGGACTCATTGATTGGGGAGAGTAAAACCCTCACTTGTTTTCAGGTAGCATGGGAAGGTCTCCTTCCAAGTGAGTTGAGTGCTTCGTAAGGATTAGAGCCAAAAACCCAGCTTGTGGCTGCTTTGTGTATTGCCTGGATTTCCGAAGTATTGGCGCTACTATCGTACGTAGGCGAGTCAGGCTTGGTCGCCATTGGTGACTCACTATTGTGTGAGCATCGACCTCGTCCGAAGTACCGAGCATAGGCCACTCCTTCACGAGTGTGTCTGTCTCACCGTATGTGTCCGAGTAGGTTCTTGCACGCTCACGGGTGATTCCGTTGCGAGCGAGGTCCGAAGTATCGGTTTCGCCTATCGGCTTCCTCCCTCTTATTCTTTGGCTGAGTAGGGATCCAGGAAGGGTTACAAGGACCTTAAAAAGCGCAAGCTATATGTTACACAGGAGGAGGACAAGTACGGGAATACTTTTCTGGCAGTACTCTCTCTCCTTTAGGCGTAGCGCTCTAAGTACTCGTTATAAGATTAATTCCTCAATTCAAGCTAAAACTGACAAGATAAAAGCCGAACCTTCACGGCTTCTCATGTTGAGTTGGTGAACTCACCCTTGTTTTGTGTTTGATTGCTAGTTATATTTAGGTCAAGATAAAAAACACAGCACAATTGTGCATGATTTTGCTTCCTCCTTCTTCTTCTGCATTCACCTTGCTCTACCCAATAATCAAGATGATGGGATGGAGGTCTCTTAGGCCGACTTTGTCGACGTCGCTATCCAGCACTCCTCCTCATTCATCTAGGACGACCTCGGAGAGTCCGCTCTCCCATCCTGAGTTCACTTCCACCCTGTTCCCCCTCGACCACCCTTCTCATTCTCCTTCCATCAGTCCAAGAGTTTCAGAATTTAGTGCATCGCAGAGCTCAGAACATTTGATGGCACCTGAGATGGGTTCTTTTTCTTTTTCAGAGAACCCAGACATGGCTGACAGAGGAGAGCACCCAGATGATCATGAGCACCCTCCATTCTTCATTGATCAAGCAGCTATCAACAATTCACTTCTAGCATCCCTGGAGACCATGTAGAGGCAGATCCGAGATCAGGGAGTCTTTACGGGTGATCTCATAGAGAAATCGTGCAAATGCGCGAGAACCGACCTGGGTGCGGTGGCGGTGGCGGTAGAGGTGACATTCCAGTTGTAGAGAACCAGGGAGGAGATCCCAACGCTGAGAGGCCTCCGCAGACCATCATGCGAGAATTACACAATCTAGCAGCTTCCCTCACTCATCGGTGGATCCAACTCCCGCCCATCCATGGAGATTTCGAGCTTCGGCCTTACACTATTCAGCTTCTGCCCAAATTCCATGGGTTGCCGACCGAAGAGCCACACCTCCACCTCCAAGAATTTGAAATGATCTGTAGCACAATCCATGATAGGCTGATGACCGAGGACACTATCAAGGTGATCGCCTTCTCGTTCTCCTTGGTTGACAGAGCTGCGTACTGGCTCAAACACTTGGGGCGATTCATCGACACATGGGTAGATCTCCGGACCGCGTATTTGAAGAAGTACTACCCTCTCGGCCGAATGAATGCAGCTAGAGCCATGATCAGCAACTTCGTCATGATCCCGAATGAACAATTCCATGAAGCCTGGGATCGATTCAGAGAGCTCATCGACCGGTGTCCCCACCATGACATATCAAAGCCCAATCTAGTGCAGAGTTTCTTTTGTGGGCTGACACCGGAGCTGCAGGGGCTTGTTAACGCCTCTTGCAGTGGGTCCTATTTTTCGAAGGGTGAAGCCGACGTTTGGGCCATCTACGAAGGCATGGCAGAGAACTCAACCGTCATGATCCAATCCCGTGTTTACACACAGCAGAAGCCCCCGCAAGGAGCAGGATTATTCCAGAGGATCGCCCGCATCGATGTCGGTCCTCACACTTCGTCGGCAGCCGCAACCCAAGCAGAATCAACCGCAGCCGACATGGGCATAATCAGTGAAAACTGGACCATCTCAAGATCCTCGAGAAAAAGAAGATGCAAGGCATGGACCAAATGGACCAGATTGCCAAGACGATGAGTGATCTGAAGTTGCAGATTCTTTGCGTCAAGGAGGCACCGACTTCTTCCCAGCAGCCTCCCAGGTCACATGCTGATCCGAGAAGTAGCAACTCATTCCAACCCCCTGTCTCGTACCGTCAGGTCAACCACATCCAGGCAGAGCTGGTCCCGTTGCTACAGTACTACCCAGCACAGCCGCCATCTCAGGATACTCAGATGGTGGTATATCAGCCGGAGCAGCTACTGGCAGTTCTTCCTCCACCATACTTTGAGCAGGAGCCATTGATGGAAGTCAATAGGATTTGGTACGACCGGTACCCTCAGCCCGGGATTCATCGTGATCACCCCGGATTCCGTTGGGGCAACGGTGGCTCCTCATCTCAGCAGCAGCCTCATGCTCAGGGACAGCAGAGCAACCATCAGTCACAGCAACAACAGCCCCAATACGCCCAGCAGCAATACCAACATGGTCCTCGTCCTGCCTATCAGGGACAGCAGTGGAGGCAGCGTCAGCAACCTCATCAGTCTTACCCCCATCCTCCCCAGTACCAGCAGCAGCAACAACCTCATTTCCCGCAAGGGAACCCATCCGGTTCTCAGGCCCTTGCTTTTGAGAACCCATCCTTAGATGATCTTGCCCACTTGCTCTCTGAACAACGAGCATCCTTCAGGCAAGATTTGGATGAGTTCCGGCAGGAGATGGGGGAGATCATCAAAGATAAGGCTGCCATACCAGCTCAGATTGAACCAAATCCGAACAATCTGAAAAGGAAGTCTGAGCAGGTAGAGTTTACAGAGGATACCTCTCCTAGTGACTATTTGAGTGCCATATCTCTTTCTTTGTATGATGCTGATTTTGTGACTACTAGGAGTGGTAGGATGCCAGTCGGCGGCGACTCTTCTGAGCGACAACCACAAGCAGAATCAGGAGCGCCAGATGAGCAGAGCAGCGGTGCTGATGCCGCTAATGATGATGTTGAAGATGGTGGTGCTGAAGCCACCAATGATGGAGATCCAGATGACGGTACTGAGGCCGTCGTGATACCAGATGCAGACGGTGGTGCTGATGCCACCATTTTGGATGCAGAGCCAGAGCGCGGTGCTGATGCCGCGAAGACAGGTGCCGGTGGTGGTACTGAGGCCACCACATCTACTTTTGTTGAGCTTCCCTCTGTGATGTTACCACCTTTCGTATCTATGGACTGTGGTAACAACAAAAAGCACAAAAATATGAATAAAGGAAAGGTTATTGTTCACATTGCGGATCCATATGTGTTGAATGATGATGATTGTATGGATTCTATTCCTTCACAGGCATAAGGACCTATTCCTAGTCCTCCATCTGAGGAGGCCCCTACCATCCCCTTCCCTGAGGCACTCCGCCGGGCGAAGGGGAATAAAAGAGAAAATCCCAAAAAAGATCAGCAGGTAGAGTTCAACAATCAGATGATAGACAGATTCCACATTCAGCTGACTCTACAAGAAGCACTTGAGTACATCCCCCTCTTCAAAAAGAACTTGAAAGAGAAGACTACCGTCCGCAGGAAGAGGAGGAACCACAGAGATCAGATCCATGTGCTCACTCATTCCACTTGCTGCACTATTCAGAACAAACTGCCAACCAAGCGACCAGATGCAGGAGCTCCCTATGTCAGATGCGAGATTCAAGAGCAGCAGTTTGATCGTACTCTGTTAGACAGCGGCTCTTCAATTAACCTTCTTTCGGCAGCCTTACTCGACCGATTCGAGTTTGGTCCTCTTCTTAGGAGCAGGACAGTCCTTCAGTTTGCTGATAGGTCGACTAAGAGGCCGAAGGGGTTATTGAAAGACGTGGTCGTTACCATTCAGGGCTTGAAATTCCCCGTGGACTTCGTTGTGTTGTACATGGAGATCCCTGAGTCGGTAACCGATGCCCCCATCATACTTGGACGCCCATTCTTGGCCACAGCCAAGGCGGTGACCGATCATGATATCAGGAGGGTATGTTTTCGCGTAGAGGGAGAAACCATACAAATAGAGACGATCGAGGAAACCAGAGCCAGAGAACTTGAATGCTCAGAGTAGTCCAACGAAGCCGCGCAGTTGACAGAGGAAGAGCTAGACATCCACAAGGAGTGTGATTTTGTGATGACAGATGATGAATCCAACTGGACAGATCCTGTAGCACCGACCCTCGCCTTGCCTACAGATTCACTATATCTAAAGCTTATGACAGTCGAGAGCCTGGAGAACACACCCCTGGACAAGGATACACTTGAGGCTGACAGTGTTGGAATGAGTGGTGCCGATGATTTTCAATCTTGTTCATCTTCTTCTGATCCCTTGGATTCATACATTGATTGGGATGATTTTGATGACTATTTGCCTTGTCTGATTCCTTCTGAGCCAACAGCCATGACCGAGTGTGAGCCAGTACAGTCTATTGATGATTCAGCAGGGCTCCCTTCGTCAGAGATTCATGCAGAGCGAGAGTTCTCCCATGCAGACCTGGTCGCCTTCACACAGACATATCAGAAGCCAGATCTGCCACCTCCCAGTTGCCCAGAATTGAAACCTCTGCCGCAGTCGCTGAAGTATAGATTCCTTGCGGGTGAGCCAGACATGCACCCAGTCATTATCTCAGCAGGTTTGACTGGAGAACAAGAATCTCGTCTGATGGAGGTTCTTGAAAGAAACCGCAAGGAGATAGGATGGAGTATAACTGATCTCCAGGGGATTAGTCCGGCTCTGTGCTCCCACCACATCTATCTCGAGGATGACGCTAGGCCGTCGCGTGAGTTCCAGCGACGACTGAATCCGAATCTTCGAGACGTGGTCATGAATGAAATATCGAAGTGGTGAAGCGCCGATTTTATCTACCCCATCTCCGACTCCAAGTGTGTTAGTCCATTACATGTGGTACCCAAGAAGACGGGTATCACTACAGTTGTAAATGAGTCTGGAGAGGAGATCGCTACCCGAGTACCCACTTCTTGGAGGGTATGTGTAGACTACAGATGATTAAATGAGGCCACCAAGAAGGATCATTTCCCGCTGCCATTCATTGATCAGATTATCGAGCGGCTAGCTGGGAAGAGTCATTACTGCTTTCTTGACGGGTACTCCGGATACAATCAAGTGGCCATTGCGCCCGAAGACCAGGAGAAAACGACATTCACCTGCCCGTTTGGGACTTATGCTTTCAGACGGATGCCCTTTGGTCTATGTAACGCTCCGGCGACATTCCAAAGGTGCATGTTGTCCATATTCTCGGACATGGTGGGTGAATGTTTAGAGGTCATCATGGATGACTTCTCAGTCTATGGCGACATGTTCGATGCTTGTCTTGACTGCCTAGACCGTGTGATTCAGCGCTGCATTGAGGTCAATCTTGTCTTGTCTAGGGAGAAGAGTCACTTCATGGTGACTCAAGGAACGGTCCTTGGTCATATCGTCTCCAATAGGGGCATGGAGGTCGATCAGCCAAGGTGGATATCATTAGAAAACTCAATCCACCGTCCAATTTGCGTCAGTTGCGGTCTTTTCTGGGGCATGTCGGTTTCTACCGACGGTTTATTCAGGACTTCAGTCGGATTTCCCGACCACTTACTGATCTGTTGACGAAAGACACAGAGTTCATTGTCGATGATAAGTGTATTGCATCTTTCGAGACTCTCAAAGGTATGGTTGTTTCGGCTCCTGTCCTTCAGCCACCCGATTGGTCTCTCCCATTCGAGATCATGACGGATGCTTCAGATTTTGCCGTTGGGGCTGTGCTCGGACAGAGGAGGGATGGATTACCATTTGCCATTCACTACGCCAACCGGACTTTGGATACCGCTCAGCGAAATTATACTGTGATTGAGAAAGAGATGCTGACCGTAGTCTTTGCTTTAGATAAGTACATATCTTATATTCTCGGATCTAGAGTGACAATTTACACTGATCACACCGCCATCCGGTACTTAATGGCCAAGAAGGATGCCAAAGCACGCTTTACTAGATGGATCCTTCTGCTCCAGGAGTTTGATATTGAGATTAAGGATAAGCCTGGAGTAAAGAATGTGGTGGCGGATCATCTCTCCAGATTGTAGAATCTTAAGGAATCTGAGCCTAACGCACCTATCACAGCGACGTTTCCAGATGAGGCGATCTTGGCTATCACCTCGCTCCCGTGGTATGCCGATATTGTGAACTATCTTATTGCCAAGACAGCACCACAAGGTTGGCCTAGGCAGAAACTCGAGACCTTCCTAGCGAAGGCCAAGTTTTACCATTGGGAGGATCCCGTCCTTTATCATGAAGGAGGGGACAACATCTGGAGGAGGTGCATTCCTCAAGAAGAGCAGTACATCGTCCTCACATACTTCCACAAGCTTGAGGCAGGAGGACATCATTCTGGAAAAAGGACAGCACCGAAGGTGCTTCAATCCGGCCTATGGATTCTGATGAGTTCGTGAAGAGATGTACTGATTGTCAAAAGATGGGAACCTGCGGACAGAGAGACATGATGCCCATGCAACCCATTCACTTTTGTGAGGTTTTTGATGCATGGGGGATTGATTTCATGGGCCCATTTCCTAAGAGTCAGGGATTCGAGCATATTTTGCTCGCTGTGGATTATGTCAGCCGATGGATTGAGGCCATCCCCGCCCGAGCCGCAGATGCTAAAACCGTATGCAATTTTTTGAGGAAAAATATCATTTCACGGTTTGGGGTACCTAGAGTCTTGATTTCAGACGGGGGGTCTCATTTCATCAATGACAAGGTTAGGGCCCTTGCAGACGAGTTCGTCATTGACCATCGGGTTGCCACGCCATATCACCCTCAGACTAATGGTCTTGCCGAAGTATCGAACCGGGAGATAAAAACTATCTTACAGAAGGTTGTCCGCCCAGACTGAAAGGATTGGTCACAACTTTTGGACTCGGTCTTGTTGGCCTATCGGACTTCCTTCAAGAATCCATTGGGGACATCTCTCTTTCGACTCGTCTATGGCAAGCCATGCCATTTGCTAGTGGAAATCAAGCATAAATCCTTTTGGGCAGTCACTGAGTTACTGTTAGATCCCGAGAGTATAGGAGAACAGAGAAGAGCAGAGTTGGTAGCCCTGGAAGAACTGAGAGATACAACCTTTTCTAGCAGCCTACAATACAAAGAGAAAGTGAAGACATGGCATGATTCTCATATCAGCCATAAACAGTTTGAGCCAGATCAGAGAGTATGGTTGTTTGATTCCAGGTTGAAATTATTTCCAGGAAAATTATAGAGCAAGTGGAAAGGTCCATATGTGGTCAGGAAGGTACATGACAATGGCATTATTGACATATCCGAACCGTCATCTTCCTCTACCTTCTGTGTCAATGGTCAACACCTGAAACTATATCTAGATCACGATCCGCCGACCATTGATGTTGCCCCCATTCTTCTGGTATGAGATGTGTTCTTTGACTCATATCATCTGCATCTCATACATGGTGATCACTTCCATCTTCCGCTGTACAGATCATCTGTCTATATCATGCTTTCATCTGTTAATCTCTTTTCTTCTTTTCTTCTTTTCCTTTTCTATCTTCTTTATCCATCAAAAAGATGCCTCCCCTTGTTGTCAGTTTTCTGTACTTAGGACGTACTTTGTCCTAAGTATAGGGGGGTGTGCACCCTGAGTTTCTTCTATTCTTTTCGATCCTCTCCATTGTCTCCTCTTCTTGGCTATACTTAGGGATATCTGACCCTAAGTATAGGGGGAGACAATCTGAGTACGATCTGTTCATTCCCACCCTTGACCCTCCCTACGTTATGTACAGTCTGCTATATTTAGGATTATTTGATCCTAAGTATAGGGGGGACGGTCAACTTCTTATTGGTTCATTTATTTATTCTTTAGACTTGCCTATACTTAGTACGAGTTATGTCTTCTCTTTTCTCTCCGATCTATGAGGACATAACTCAAGTTAAGTATAGGGGGGTCGTATATACTACGTATATACTTTAGCCATAACTCATACTTTCGTATTTTCCTAATAAATATGGCTAATAATTCTTTAAAATTCTTTAAAATCCTTAATAAAAAGATGTTACCATTCCTCAAATTCTTTTTGTATATACTGATTAATAAATCAGGTGAAAATGTTTTTTGCAAAATGTTTGAAAAATAGTTTGAAAATCTTTGTGAACATCTATTGAAAACTATTTTGAAAACGTTTTGTTACATGTTTTCAACCTTTGTAAAAATGTTTGTTTGTAAAAATTATTTTGGACTATAGCTTTCAAAAATTGTTTGGAAAACTTGTGTCAAATAAGTTCGAGGAATACATACATCTTACCTAAAATTCTTTATTGTATATGGATAATATTGATCACTTACCCTTGTAATTTTTCTTAAAATCCACTTCTTGTGTATATAAGAAGCACTCTCGTGTAAATATTTTCACCTAGTTTTTAACCAAAACCTTTTTGTTTTTCAAAAATCCCAAAACATTTGCAAAATCAAAATCCAAAAACATTTGAAAATCTCTTTTAAAAATACAAAAAATGCATCTGCACATGATCATCCTCATCTTTTCAAAAATCCATAAAAAGTTCAAAATCTTGAAAATTGCATCACAAAAATATTTTCTGCATCGCATTGCATAGCATTCACATTTTTCGGATCGAGTTTGATAGTTGAACAAGTCTAAATAAAATCTGAAGATTGGAGCTTGATTGGACCTTAAAATCTACTTAATAACAGGAACCTTATAGGAACTGGGTTTGAGGTACTTCAGGTCTAGTTGTCTTAATTCTTTGAGGATCACGGGACTTGGTATAATGGATTCTTGACTGCCTAAGTAGAGTATTTCGGAGCACACGCACGACTCTTGTTGATAATGACCTAACTTGGACACCTGCACCTTTCACATGGCTCAACTCAGTTGGAGTAGTGAGGGGATTGGATTTGCCGGTATGAGACGCACACAAGTGGAAACATTTGTCCTCCTCTAGGGAGGGAAGTGTACCCCAACCCGTCTAGCAATGAGGAAGTCTAAAGATAGGAGGCTGTGGGTTGCGATAAAGCTTCAAAAGAGGGATAGTCTACTGGCTCAAGAGGAAAAACTCCTTATGTCCATGCTGTTGTATATAGTATTAAAAAAATGTGTTCGGGCATGTACAAAAATAAAAATCCTGCAAGTATGTACAAATGTTGTAAAGTCAATAAGCAAGCTTGAGTTCCAAAGTCAAATATGTGAGCCTGCAGCTGGATGACTTGACTACACTGGTCTTGCATCCCAGGATAGGTAGCTACACTGGATACCGTCCATTCTTCTCTTCACCCCCTCCTCTTGAGCTGGTTGCCACTTGAACTTAGAAGGGAATACCCCGCTCCTCGAGGATGGAGTTAATGGATTGGGGAATCATTGGGTTGTCGTACTAGAGAAGTCAGTTTCTTTGCCATTCTAGTTGGGGAGAGCCACCATCACTTACACTATACGAGTCAGATTCATAGTCGTAAGGGTTTACGTATGAGTTGAGATATTTCTGACCTGGCTATTGAGGAGACTTGGACAGAGTTTTGGGATTCTCAAGGACTGTTGGATTTCAAATTTGGTTCTCATTAAGGTTCCGCCCGCACTAAAATTCCAAAGGTCCGACTTAAGCTCCAAACTTTGATTTTGTGAAGACAAGTTTAATAATTAAACTAAATCCAAGTTCTTCTTTTTCTTTTCTTTCTTTTTCTTTCTGCACTTATTGCATAAGTGTTTGCTAGGGACTAGCAAAGGTAAAGTATAGGGGGATGATGAATCCACATTTCATCATCTTTATTCTATCATTTTGGCCTCAAAAACCCTAGCAAATGCCTGAAATACCCTTAATTACATCATATTAGCATGCATGCATGTACATGTAATTAGCGTATAAAATACTGTAATTAAAGCCAAAAATAATAGAATAAATAAAAGAAGAGAAAAAGAATAAAATATTGTAAATATTTTATGACCCGACACCCCGAGACCTAGGCATCTTGATGAATAGGTCGACAAGGAATAAAGTAGGGGGAGATAAGGTCAAAATACAGTCAAAATACCTATACTTTTTAATTCATTCTTTATTCATTTTGGGACCTATTTTTGGTTCCACGTTTTATACATGAAATTAAGAAACTTTGTATATAAAAGTTGTAGATAATTTTATATAGAAAAATGCAAAATTGAGTTCACTCAAAAATAATGTACAGATAAAAAGTTATGGTCTGAATAAGAGTCCAGAATTCCAACTTCCCAGACCTGTATCTCATAGATAAAAACTCCAAATGCAGCAAACTCACCTTTAGTTGTATATAGAATAAAATAAGATATTTAATGGCAGTGGTTTCGCATTTGGCAGAGCTACGGTTTGAAAGTTGAGTTTTGGACCCACATTGTACAATTGTACTGATTAAAATATTCAATTTATTATTTAATCATTATTTTTGTATTTTTATATTTTTATAAATTTGTAAATATTATTTATAATAATTGTATACATTAAAATCAGAAGAAAAACACAAAAGAAACACAAAATAAAAATACATGTAAATAAAATACATAGGTATCAGACCTATACTTATACCTATATAAAGCATACTTTTATTTTATTAAATATACAAAACACATCAGAAAAATAAAACAAAAATATAATTAAGTATATAAAAGTATTTTATAATTTTATAAAATAATAAATAAAAATAAATAAATTAAAAATACCAAATAAAAATAAATTAATAAAATACATAGGTATATGTACCTATATAGGACTAAAAAGACAACTTGTAAAAATATATCTCATAAAAATAATTAAAAATCAGAATAAAATACTACATAAAAAAATAAATATTTTTTATTTAATAACCAAAATTTAATTCATTCTTTTTCTATTTTAATTGAATTTTTAAATCTTTTTAGGACCTTTTTCCTGGTTGGTCCACATGGACCAACCAGGGGGCAGTCGCAGTTGACCTTGGTCGACTGTCTACCCTAGGTCCTGTAGCCCGTGTCAGACCGTGGTTTGACCCCTCTTTCTCAATTTTTTCGAGGCCTATTCTTGCATCATCTCGTGATAGTTTCTTCTTGGCTTTTGATCCTCGATCAATGGGCATGCCCGCCATGATGCAACCTCGGTCGAAGGACCACTGTGCTCATCGCTATGCCTCGTTCTTCCTCCACTGTTCGTCAACCCCATATAACCCACCTCCAATTTTCTTTTGAATTTTGAACCGCATTCCATCCAAATCCTTCCCCCCTTGGCCTTGCTCAAGCTTCCTGGAGGTGACAGCTCCAAGTTGCCTTCTTCAAGGCGGTGGGTCCATCAAGATTTGGGCGTGTTCCATCCCCCTCCGGCGAGCTCCGCCGTCGAGGTATTTTCCCTCTGGCCCTGGCCATTGAAGCAGCCACATTCCACTTTCATTCTTTCGCATTTTCATCCCCTTAGTCCTAGGGTTAACATCCTTCCAAGATCTTAGCTTCGCATCCCCTCGTCGGAGCGCAACTCCGACCGAGGATCCACATCGCCATCCCCATTCTTGAGAGCCACCGAAGGTCGAGGCCGTTTGCCCTCGACCTCCTTAACAATTTTTTGGTGCAGGTCCTAGCGTTCGGAAGCACCTGGGGTCGGTTTTGTTCTCGCCGGAGATACCTGGGCCCCTCCTCCTCCTCCAACGTCGCGGAGGAGCCCTAGTGTCTCTAGCCGTGTTTTGAGACCCCCGGCGTATAGAGGACCCTCGCAGCAACCACCTGGGGCTATTTTGAAGCACGTCGACCGCCAGAGAGAGGAGCTATTGCCGGAGGAAAGTCGCCACGGCGGACCTTCTTCCCTGTTCGTCCACCAGCCGCCTCTGCCGTTGGATCATCAAGGAGCCCCATACGTGACAGGAGCCGTCCGATCAAGCACACCTAAGCCGCCCGATCATCGACGACCCATCTAATCGCAGCCGTGCGTTTCGAACCGTCATCGTGCAAGGAGAGGTCGCCATGTGGATAAGTGGCTCGAGCCACACCGTTGGATACAGCCCAGCCGTTGACTGTTGGATTGGCGCCACGCGTCCTCAGCAGCCCTACACCGTCAGATCAGCTTCGAAGGGGTATTTTGAAGAGCCACCCCTTCCTTTTTGTAATTTGCTTTTAGTACAGAAACTTTAAGGTGTAGTTTAAAATATTTTGTAAACTTTATAATTAGGCCCTCGAACTTTCTATATTTGCAATTGGGTCCTCGGCCAAATCACCTCATGCGACCTGTTCACGTGAGGTGCGGGCTTTTTGCAGAGAGACCCTTGGCCTTTTTTGGATTTCATTTCAGTACTCTAACTTTTAGTTTAAGTGTAAAAACTTTGGAAATATTGCAAGTAAGCCCCCGGAGGTTTTTGATATTACGAACATTTCCCTGCCAGGCACGTGCCAGTCACGCGCCCTGGTGGGTTATTTACAGAAAGACCCTCCCGGGTCTGGATATTTGTGATTGGTCCATAAAATTAAATATTTAGTGTTAAATTTTGTGGAAAAGTGCATGTATGCCCCTGGATCTTTTAATATTTGCAATTATACCCCTACTAGGCTGACTTATTTTTGCTTGCTTGCTCTATTTATTTAAGGCATCATTTTAATTCGAAAAATTCCCAAAAATTCAACCTTAATCTCCTGTCAACTTGAACTTCCACGCCTTATTTTTGCATTTGCATTTTATTGCATTTTTATATTTATTAAAAATAAAAAACATGCATTTTAGCTACTGTCTACCTAGAAAATACCAAAAAAATATTAAAACACCTCGAAAAATTCCAAAAAGATTTCCTACTGTGTGTTTTAGCCTACTTTAGTCTTATTCCAAAAATCACTAAAAAATTCAAAACCAAAATCCTAAAAATTAGAAAATACCCAAAAACTTCAAAAGAATTTAAAAAATTGAAGAGAACTCCAAAAAATACAAACTCAGTTCCTATAGGTTCCCCATTTTATTATCTTTATTTTAAAATTAGTTTGGAAAAATTTAGTGGCTGTTTGATATTTTTCATTCCTATTTTACCTTCAACCAGAACATTAGTTCACTGTTTTCCTTTATTTTGCCTTTTAAAAATTTCAAAAATATTTTGAAAAATACCCAAAAATCACAAAAATAGTAAAAATTTATAAAAAAGACCAAAAAGATTTTATTTCTGAATTTTTGAGCATTTTTACATATTGTTATAAATACTCTAGCACCTCTTTTATTATATAGCTTATATATTCCATTATTGAAAAAGAAAAAAATATAAAATAGAAAAAGAAAATATAAAATCAAAAAATTAAAAATCAAAATACAAAATTAAAAATTAAATAAAAAATATAAAAATTAAAAACCCACAAAAATATTTGCATTCCATAGTGTAGACAATACATCACATTCACGCTCACATACACATTTGTAGATCTACCCTGCCTTGCTCCCTGTGTTCGAACTCTCTACGTACTTGCACCTATACATCATTTATGTAGAGTTTAAAATAAATTTTAGCTCCACCATTTGCTTGTCATTTCTTGATATCTATTGTGTGGGTTAATTGTTGATTAAACCCAGATTTTGAGCGGTCAATACACCGACTGTGTTCCCGTCTTGTGTGGAATACACGACCACTCGATTTTTGGGTTTATCAGGTAGCATACGAGGGTAGTACTTCTAGGTGGAAACTCTCGTCTTCCTCTAGGTAGGGATGTGCATCTCAACATGATCTAGTGGCAACGAGGTCTAAAACCAGGAGATTGTGAGATGCAATAATGCTTCAAAAGAGGGATAGTCTACTGGCTCAAGAGGAAAAACTTCTTATGTACATGTTGCACAATGTAAATATGTTGTATATATGCACCTCATCAAAAAAGGTGCAAAATCAAGAAAAACTCCAAAAAAGTGGGCAGGCTAGATTGTAAATAAAATGCATGCCAGAGTGTATATAGTGAATAAGAAAAGATTATGTACCACCTTCTCATCTCATGGAAGCTTGCAGCTGGAGATTTAGCTACATTGGCTTTGCTCCAAAGGATACGTGGCTACACTGATCATAGTCCATTCTCTTCTATCCCCTCTTCTTAAGCTTGTTGAACTTGAACTTAGAAGGGAATACCCCGCTCCTCAAGGAAAGAGCTGCTAGACTGGGGAATTAGAGTTACCTTGTTGAGGGTGGTTGTTTCTTTGTCATTTCTGAGGTGGGGAGCTAAATATCACTTACACAATACAAGGAAAGATGCATAGTCATTAGAGTTTGCGTATGTAGACTTGTTTAGACCTAGTTTATTAAGGAGTCTTGACCATATAATTGTGGAACTTGAAGGTTGTTGAGTCTTAAACCTATTTCCAATGAGGGTCCGCCAAACTAATAAGCCAAAGGTCTGACTAAGTTCCATACTCCAATTTAATAAAGATAAGTTTAATAATCAATCTTGATTCTTTTTCTTCTCTTTTCTTTTCACTTCTTTTTCAAATAAGTTTTTGCTAAGGGACTAACAAAGGTAAAGTATAGGGGGTGATGAATCCATGATTCTCACTCTTTGTTCTTTTATTTTATCTCTTCTTTTTGGAAAAACCCTATAAATATATGTAAATACAAAAACTTAGCATTCTGCATGCTCTTGTTAATAATACATAATTAGCATGTATTTTGCAAAAATAAAAGAATAAAAGAAAAAGAATGATGTATTTATAATAAATACAGAGTGACCCAAACCCCAAGAGAAGATCAAAACTTGACCAGATTGCAAAAGAAAATAAGTAGAGAGAGATAGGGTATACTATGTATTGTACATATCACCAATTCTTGTACATATTATTTATCTTTGATAAAACCAAATTATTTTATTCTTTTATTCCCTTGTTTATAGCTTTAGAAATAATATAAAATATTATAAAAATCAAAAAATAAAATAAAAATAAAATCATCCAACCTTTTAATAAAATACACATATGCATACCACATCGTTATTTATTTTATACCCTTAAATAATTTGTAAAAATAAAATACAAATTATTTTATACTCCTAAAATAAGGTTGTAAAAATAATAATATCATAATACTTGTACATAATACTTATGTATATTATACATGTACATAATACTATATATTATATATACATTTTTTATTTTTTTATAAAAATAACTAAAAATCATTAAAAAATAGTTTATAAAATAATAAACATTTTTTAATTTATACACTTTTTAATTTAAATTCATTTACTATTTTTAATTATATTTTCTTCGAATGTTCTAAATCCTATTTTCTTATTGGTCCAACTGGGATTGTTGACCCTGGTCAACGTCCCCTTCTAGACCAGGTCGGGTCGCTTCCCTTTTTCCGGAGCTTTTTCTCTGATTTATCACGCCCAAACCCGATCTCCTCCTATCTTGATTCTTGTGCCCGATTGAAGCCTGATGATCCATGATCCTCACGGATCCCTAGGTGCAATCGGATCCGCCTAGGGTTGCGCATATTACTCCAATCCTTAGGGACCCTCATATAGCCTATAAATAATCTCCTCCCTCATCCACGGCGCAGTAGCTCGTCCCTCGTTCCACCACAGACCCTGATCTACCTTCCTCATAGTGAAAGTTGTTGAAGGAGTGCCTTAGGACCATCTAGAGGTGTCGTAAGACTCATAGCTCACGATGTGGCCAGAGCTCCGTTGCGTGAAGCCTCCCAGCCAGCCACAGCTCAATTGAGGCTAAGACCTCGATGCTCATTTTCACCTGAAGCTCAGGAACCCGTCCAGACCTTCACCTATCTACTTCCTTCCGCATTTCCATTTTTGATCGATCTTTCCATTTCACTCCAGCGTATCCCATCTGCTCTGACCAACTAGTCGGAGCCCCGTTACCCATCTTCGTCCACACTGATCGAACAATCGACGTTCACTCCATCTTCTTATGTGACCTGTTCCCCCTGAGGCTCGACCATCGGGTCAAGATTTGGTCGGGTCTCCATCCCTCGCGTTCGCCGGAGACCCAATTCCCCATCGCTTCTCTTATCTCCAGCTGCAATAACCAGGACCGAAGCATAGCCCCGAGTCCCCTCTACCCTTTGTAGGTGATGAATACCCATTCATCACTCTTTATTCTTTTATTTTAGCTACAAAACCTTTCCAAAACACATGTATATTCCTATAAATATCAATAATTGTCAAATAGCATGCATTGTTTAAATATGCATTTTTAGCATGTTTTTGTGCATAAATAAAAGAATAAAGAAACGAAAGAAAAAGAGGGAGATATTTAGAATAAATATTGAGCGACCTAATCCCAAGGGAGGGCTCAGCATGGGCCTGACCACATAAAAACCCAAGTAGAGAGAGATAAGGAAGCTCATGTGTGTACATATACACCTGTAAATAAATAAAAATATTTTCCTCTAAATAAAAATAAAAATGGGTGTGTATTTATATGTATATATTTGTAAATATAAAATTAAAACAAAAATGAGAAAATTAAAAAGAAATAAAAACCCCTTCATCATTGTATAAAAACCATGTACATAGATCCATTTATCTATTTATTTATCCCTATAAATAAATAAATTAAAATCCAACAAAATTGTGTACATATTCTATACTTCATAATGTAAATAAATAAAATAAAAATTACAAAAATAAAATTAAAATAAAAATAATTAAAAATAAAACCAAACCCAACATTATATATATACCATGTATGTATGTACATATGAGTATTTATTTAGTCCTTGTAATTAATTAATAAAAATAAAATAAAAATACCAAATTATTCCAAATTTTATTCTATAAATAAATAAAATATAAAATTAGAATAAATTGTATAAAAATAAATAAATAAAAATCAAAAATTAAAAATGTATATTGAATATACCTATATATAATAATACTACTTTGTAAATACCTATTTTTGTATTTCAAAAAAATAAATAAAATTCACCAAAAATTAATTTAAAATAAAATAAACATTTCGTATGTTAACTTTTTTGAAATTCGGTCATTTTCTATTTATTATTTAATTTCTAAATCTTTAATAATTGGCGGGCTCTGATTGGTCCACGGGGGATGTTGACCCCCGGTCAACTCTCCCCCCAGGACCACCAGAGCCGGATCTGGTCGCTCTGACCCGACTTCTTCCAATTTACCCCACTCGACCCGATCGCCAAACACCTGAACCCCGGGCTCCATTTGCTCCTTGATCATCCTAGATCCACGCCCGGGGTGGGTTCTAGGGATCCGAGCCCCGATCTGCTCGCCCGACCTTCATCTTCTCGGATCCCTACTCTTATAAAATCTCAGCTCCAGCAGCCATTTCACGGATCTCTGGACCTCCCCCTCGACCCCTGTGACCTCCTCCACCTCGCCTGAGTGACAACGGAGCGAGAGAGAGTAGCAGTGAGGCTCGGGACGCCGGGAGCCATTGATCCGGCAGCTTTCGCTGCCGTGCGCTGCCGCGAGCGCGCTAAGCCTCGGGACTCGACACCCCCTTGAGGCCATAACCCCCGGAGCTCCAGGAGATCCAGCCTAATCGAATGCATCCGCCAGGTAACATAGATAGCTTGTAGTTTAGGGTAATTTTAGTTTTCCCCCAATTTGCTCCGCCACCATCTCCGACCAATTCAGCCTGCTCCGTCCACCCATCTGCCATCCCGACCCAACTACCACCTTCACTAGACTTCCCTCCATCTTCTTCACCCATCCACCCCCCTGACTCGCCCCGGAGCAGGTACTTCGGTCCTCCTCCTCCGCCGCTCGCTGGAGGACCACGCCGCGATTCATCCAACCATCCATTTCGCTCCTTACCGGGTCGAGGCATTTTGCCATCGACCCCTTTTTCTTCCTGTGCAGGCAGCAGGTCAAAATGACCTCATCTGGAGGTCGGAACAACAGAGCACATGCGCTCCAGTTCTTCACCTTCGCCGGAGCTTTCCAGAGCTCCCTGTCATCATCGGAGCTGTTCAACGGCTGCAGACTGGCACGGGCTTTCTTCTCCACTTCTCAGCAGCATCGGAGGACGTTCCTACCACGCATATTGGCCGTGCAAAGTTCGCCGGCGGCCAGTTCATACAGGACCCTCCATCACCGTCGGATCGAGCCACTCCCCAGTTTTGATCTCAACCCTTCGTTCTTCGGGCGTCCTTGACCGTCGGATTTCGATTAGGAGCTCATCTGGAGCGTTGATATCACGAAGAGGTGCCAACTGCTATCCCCCGTTCGATCATCTACGTGGCTCCCTCTCCGCTGTCAGATCAGAGACGAGGTTCCTTCGTTGGTGCGCCGCGCATCTTCCACCGACCGATCAGCCACGTGGCGAGCATCCAGCCCCTCGGATAATAAAGGGTAAATTGTTCTTAGGCCCTTTAGTTTTTAGCTGTTACTTTTTAGTCCTGTAAAAATTTTATCACGTTGTTTATGTTTTGTAAAAATTGCATCAAGGACCTTCATGTTTCTTTTATTTGCATATTAGTCCCTGCAAATGGTATCCACGTGCATCGACACGTGATTTTCTGGCAAATTTGCACAATTCACCCTGTATTCCTTGCTTGTTACGGTTTAGAACTTTTTAAATAGGAATTACATCGGTACCCCTCCAAGTGCCAGTCACATGTGCCACGCGTGGCTTTCTGGGATTTTTGCACTTTGGGCCCTTTTGTTTTCTGCCATGTTATTGACAGGCCCCTGGACTATATTTTTTATTACATTTAGGTCCTTGTGCACTATTTGGGTGTTTTTGATTTTAATAAAATAGCAAAATTAACCCAAATTAAGTGAAAATTGGATACGTGGCTCCTGCCACTGTGTAAAATTTTCACAAAACTTTAGGTACATTTTTTAGCATTTTTATTATTTTTAAAAATTCAAAAACATCCATTTTTCTGCATGTTCAGACTTAAAATTCACAAAAAATATAAAAACCTTTTTAAAAATTACAAAAAAATCAGATTTTGTGTGTTTGAGTGTTTTTGATTTTCTGACCTGTTTTGGTTATTTATAGACTTATAAAAACCATAAAAATTGAAAAACCTTGAAAAACTTATAAAATTCTAATATATCATATAAAATCCAAAAATTAATAAACCTTTTTCTTGATTTTCCTCTTTGTTTCTACTTTACAGGAAAAATACCTTCAGGTT
Source organism: Ottelia alismoides (assembly GCA_037367405.1). Classification (NCBI taxonomy): domain Eukaryota; kingdom Viridiplantae; phylum Streptophyta; class Magnoliopsida; order Alismatales; family Hydrocharitaceae; genus Ottelia; species Ottelia alismoides. The sequence goes on along the minus strand of JAZKJV010007960.1, from coordinate 484,869 downwards.
TTGTTAGGGCCATTTTACATTTTATTTTGGCCCTTAGAGCATGGCTGGACAACAACACTGTTTTGCTTCTTTCTTTTATTTTTATAAAATTCTATAAAAATCAGAAAATTCTAAAAAATTTACCAAAAACCGTAAAAAATATAAAAATTCTAAAAATATTTTTGTTTGAATTTTTAGAGTATTTTTGACTAATTAAATAATTGCTTGAAGTTGTGTGTTTTCATTGTTTTCTCAATTTCTTTATTATTAAAAATTCCAAAAAAATATAAAAATATTAAAAATCCACAAAAAATCATTTGTTTTTATTTTATTTATTTTTAGACTACTTCGTAGGCCGCAAGGCTAATCCGCGCTCCCTGAGTCCGACCCTAGGTGCTACACCAGGCTAATCTCATTGTCAGGGTCACTAGTTGTTTTTCTCTGATTTTATCTTTGTTTGGTGGTCTGTTCCATAATTTTTCTTGATCGACCGATTGATTTCTCGAGCGAATAAGGTCGCAATGACCTTCGCTAGATTTTATTCACCTTAGTCTGCTCGTGGATATTTTTTCGGGTCATCAGAAGGCTGAGACGCGTGCAAGGAGACCACTTAGGATCCCCAGCTGCTCAGGAGGAGCAACTCCAGGAGCCCCTTCATCGTCACGCACGACCAGCCGTCGCCGCCCCCATCTGAGCATTCCATCTGACATGGAAGAGCTCCAGGATGCAGCCGGACCTCTCTGATCCTTCATCAGGTGTCGGATCCCCTCTGATGCTCAGTTGAAGTTTGTTGGGGTCTTGTTCTTACATACCCTCTCTCCACCGTCCGTTGGATTAGCCTGCTCCTACCAGATAGCATCACAACCGCTAATCAGTGGCAGCTTTGGGACCGTTAGATCTGACGAATCTGACACCTACATTCAAGATAGATATTGAGTCGTCAGATCTACAACAGATGATGATCAGAGCTGTACGATAGTGATTGCCTCCACACGCACCATGTCCTCGCTATGGGTATATTTCAATTTCAGCCATGCATGCTTTTGTTTTTATATTCAATCCATTAAAATTAACGTTGTAGTTAAGTACATTTACATTTCAAAGTCGTAGTTTTTGGTATGTGCACTTTAGTCCTTCAGAGTTTGTCACGTATGTCCCCATGTGTTCTTTGGGATTATTTGCATTTTGTATGCTGAACCTTTACGCTATTATGATTTGAATGCTAAGTTTTTAAATTTGCAATTATGCCCCTGTGAACCGGGATCACATGTAGTGCACGTTTTGGCTGGATTATTTGCATATTCACCCCTGGATTTTTCTTGAATTTTATTGATTCGGCCAAATACTTAAAGTAATTGTGAATAGGTCTCTATAAACTATGATTAATTACAAGCCTTTGATTGGACTTAATAAATATTAAATTAATTCAAAAACAAACATAAATATTACCATTGGCTATTGTTAGTGTGTAATGTTTACTGTAATATTGTTGGGTTAGTTTATTTACATTTCTATTTTTTAAAATCTAAAAAACCCTTAAATTGTCCCTGTTTTCCTTATAAAAATTCTAAAAATTCGAAAAATGCTTCAAATATTCCATAAACATTACTGTATGTGCCTTTTATTGTGTTTTAACTTATGTATTAATTTTGTTTGAAATTTCGTTATAAAACCCTAAAAATCTCAAAACAACCAAAAACTATAAAAATCATATAAAATCAAAGAAAAATAAAAAAAATAGTTTCTATTTTTAGTTTTCATCTCTATTTTATCATAAAATTGCTATCCATTTCTTTATGGCACCTTAAATATTTTTAATTTACAATTTGGTCCTGGTTATGAAATGCTTTGAGTTGTGAGCACTTTTTAATTTTTATAAAATCATAAAAACATTTGAAAAATCCAAGAAAATTACCAAAAACACTTTAAAAGCCATAAAACCCAATATATTTTTAGTTTTGTTTTCAAACTATTTTTTATTATTTTGAAAAATCTAAAAAGATCATTGTGTTTGCTTTCTTTTTATGCTTCCTTGTCTTTTTTTAAAAATTAGAAATCTAAAAATTAAAAACCATTGTAAATTATTTTATTTCTGGAAATTTGACTACTTTGTATTTTTCTCGTGTTCCTTATGTTCAAAGCTGGTGCCTATGCCAGGTAAATAAAAATAATGAACCGCTTACATTACACTTCATTGTTTAATTTTCTCTTGAGTGGTTTTATTTTTCTCGTTGACCTCACTTAGTAATTTGGGTCACAACGACCCTTGATCATTTTCATACTTAACCAGAGTCGCTGGGCGTGTCATCATGCGTCCAGGAGCTTCCACACACGTGCCATGTACCCCCATGCCTAGGTATATTTCTCTTTTGTCCTTTCATGTTTCCATATTTAGCTTTAGTCTAGTAAATAAAATATGCAGTTAAAAACATTTACAGTTTGGACTCGTACTTTTTATATTTACATTTCAGTCATGCCGAGTCTGCATCATGTGTGTCCCCATGTGCTCACTGGTTTATTTGCACTTTCTTCCCTGAGCTTTTATGTTTCTAGGAAATACATGCGAAGTTTTGAGAATTGCATTTATGCCCCTGTGAGCCTGGATCATGTGTAGCGCATATGTTGAGCGGACTATTTGCATTCTCAGCCATGTGCTCTACTAGGTTGTTTTCTATTTTGTCTACAAGCGTCAAATAATTACTTTTAGGTCCCTATGAACTGTGTCTAACTCTTTGTCTTTTATTGGACTTAATAAATATTAAATTAATTTTAAAAATTATTGTTAGCTTCTGCTAGTGTATAATATTTGTGGATTAATTTGCATGCATTTTATATTTTTAGAAATTCAAAAGCCCCCCAAAAAATACCCTGTTTGTGTTACAAAAATTATAAAAATTCAAAAAATATTTTTAAAAATCCCACAGAAATTCATGTGTTTGTCTTCAATTGTTTTTTAACTCCAATATTAATTTTGTTTGGAAACTCTTTATAAAAACTGTAAAAATCACACAACAGCCAAAAACTTATAAAAATTGTATAAAATCAAAGAAAAAAATTCAAAAAAAGTGTTTTCAGATTCTATTTGTAGGTTTTTTTATATTTTGTCATAAAATTGCCATCTAGGACCTTTGGTCACTTTAAGTATTTTTAAGTTGCAATTTGTTCCTAGTTGTGCACTTTTTTGGCATTTTTAACTATATTTTATTTTTAAAATTCATAAAAAATAAAATTTTTACAAAAATTACCAACAAAGTTTTAAAATTATAATAACCCAAAAATATTTTTTACCTTAATTTTCTGAGCTTTTTTATCATTTAAAAAATCCAAAAATAGTGTTGTATGTGTTGTCTTATATTTTGTGCTTGTTTATTTTATTGAAAATTAAAAATATTGCAAAATTAAAAAAACTGCTAAAAATGCTTTGTTTTTCTTAGAGATTTGACTGCTTAGTTTTTAAATCATGCTCCTTGTGTTCGACTCTGGTAGCTATACCAAGTAAATAAAAATAGCAGACCGCTTACATTTGATTGCTTGATTTTCTTGATTGATTTTATTTTCTTGTTGATGAACCGAATGATTTGGGTCACAATGACCATTGTTTTATTTTGATACTTAACCCTAGTCGCTTGGCGTGTCATCAAACAGCTACTGCTCTCCTTGAAGAACAAGGAAGAACAAAGGTCAGGCGATCTTCGATCGATGCACAACGCTCTAGAAGTCCTATGTTGTTGCTGGATGCTTCAAATGGTTCCGAGGACCACCGGAGTAGTCCCCGAAGGTAGAAGAATCTTTGGGACTCCTTGTACCTTCAGCTTGGGCAAAATCGACCCATGAGTGGTCCTTTGCCACTAGGACCTACAGAGTTAGTCGAGGCACACAAAAAGCGACGTCTAGGGGGTTGTTTCGGGTGAAATGGGAAAAGATGGAGTCGAGGCAGCGATATCCGATGAAAGGCGACGGAGGGAGATCTGATCTCCTGATCCAGATAGGATCAGGGGGAGTGGAGTGTGTCAGGGTGAAGCAGAAGCGATGAGGAGCGAAGTGACAGTGACATGTCCAGCAGAAGACAGTCGGAGGACAAGGAAACATTGGTTGGAGCTCTGCTCCGATGAACTATGATGGCTCGATTTAACGAGAAGTAAAGCAAAATTAACTGCTAAGAAAAGCTACACTATGCTAATCTAGGTTCTAAAAGCATAAAGGAAGTTAAAACTAAGGTTCGACCTCAAGAAACGAAGGGGTCGGAGGAGCTCCGTCGGGGGTGGCTGGCGATGCCCGGATCTTAGCTTCCACGCCTCTTCCTCCACGCCAATGAGTCCTGTGGGACTCCTGCTATCACCAGGAAGCTTCAACGCACGAGAAGTCAGGGATTTCTAGGGCTGAAGGCAATCAAACTTGAATAGAAATCAGAGGGAGATATATGTACAAGGGCCTATTGACTTGGGAAGAATGCATGATTCAACATCCCGTCGATCAAGAGTGAGTCCTACGTGAAAGCTTAATGATCGAGGGTCAAAAGTCAAAGCAAAATAGTGAATGGTTTGGAGTGGAAAAATCAAGAGTAGTGGGTGGCCAGTGAGGTGGCTGGCCTAGGGTACAAGAGGGGCTTAGTTGACCGACGGGTCAATCGAGGCTTACCCCTGATTCGACTACATCACCCGCAAGAAGATAGAATAAAAATTAAATAAAAAATAAAAAAATAAAAAAATAAAATAAAAAATGATTTATTTATTTATTATTTAAAACATGAAATATATTTCTTATATTATCTAGTATTTTAATCTGATTTTTATTTATTTTTTAAGTTTATTTATTATGAATTACTTTTTACAAGTATATATAGGTATATTTACCTATATACTAAGTATTTTAATTTTATTTTATATTTTATATTTTATTATTTTATATGCACAATTTATATATTTATGACTTATTTAAATAGAAATAAATATATTTTTGTTGCATTTTCTTGAAGTCATATGTACACTTAAATAAATAGATGTATTTATTATATAGGTTATGTATATTTTATCTATATATTTAGTATACTAATTTATTTTATTGTATTTTAATAGTTTTATTTCAGTTTGCTTATGTACATAGGTTATAAATAATATTTACAAAATTATAAAAAATATAAAATAGTGAAAATAAAAATAATAAATAAATTGATTATTTTATTCAAGTATAATGTATAATAGGGGCACAAAACCCAACTTTTGCATCTTAACTGTAATCTAAATGAAACCACCTTCATTAAATAGCTTACTAAATTTTATATACAATTAAAGGTGAGCTTCGTAAATTTTGATATAATACGGAGAAGATATGGGTATGTGAAGTTTGGATTTTGGCTTTTTTTGGTGTCTACGGCACACTGTGCATTATTTTATTATGAATTTTATTTTTGTATTTTTCTATGTATTTTTATGTACAACTTTTATGCGAAAAGTTTATTGATTTTATCTATAATTAATAAAGAATAAAATGGGTCTCAAATTAAATTATTGAGGAAATAAAAATTAGGATTTTTATTATGTTGATTGCCCTTATCACCTCCTACTTTATTCCTTGTCGACCCAGTCATCCTAATGCCTAGGTCTTGAGGTTTAGGGTCATTCAATACCTATGGTATTTCATTTCTTTTTCTTTTATTTTCTTTATTCTTTTATTTTATCTTTAAATATAGTATTTTATACAATGTTTACAATCTAAATAATAGATGTTATTTTATGCAATATAATGTTATATACATGCATTTAGATAGGGTTTGAAGGCCTAAATGAAATAATAAAGGTGATGAAATGGAGATTCATCATGTTTATAATAAATTTTGATCCAATTCATTTTTTGCATTGATTGTTCTATATTTATATTGCGGGTTTATTGTTGATATTATTTGGTGGCTCTTGTAATCGGTCACTGCAGTGACTGAGGTCCGCCTTGTGAGACCTCATGACCACCTCACGGTTGTCTGGTTAGCTATTTCCATGGGAAAAGAAGAGGGGAGTCTCTCTCTCTCTCTCCCTATAGTTGTCCACTATCTCTAAATGAGAGATGATTGTGTTCTCTTCCCTCATTCAATGTATTCATTCGAGATTATAAATGATAATGAAGAGAGTCTTGAGAAGACTCTCCTCCTTTTCTCAAAGCGTAGCCACCTGCTCAAACTATCTCTCTTTCTCTCTCCATATTGTGGTTGTCTCATTCTTCTTCTTCTCTTCTTTGTGGCCACCCACAATAGAAGAAGAAAATTATTGTCTTCTTCGTGCCATCGCGTCCATAAAGAAGAAGGCAACATTGAGTAATGATAACTTGGAGAGGAGGATGTCCTAGTGATCATAGCGAGATCATCCTAGGCATTGAGACGAAGAAAAGAGATAATCATCTTTCTTTATTGTAGAGGATTCATGCGATTCACCATTGCCCTTTGCAAGTACTTTATTCGTGGACCAGACTTGATTAAGGGGGTTTCTCACCTTAGAAACTAGAGACATTGAAGATAATAATCTCTTACTCTTATGATTTAGGAAATAATGCAAAAGACATTTCTTTATCGATGTGGCTCGTAATGCGATATAAATTTTTTTATTGCTATATCACTCATATGATGAGAAATTTTTTTATCAGATTTGATCTGTTTATTTCATATTTTCCATAATATCCAAGGTTAAACATCCTTTCGAAGTGATATGTGAACCTTTTTGACCTACATTTGCAATTTAATATGTAGACTAAAATTTAATAAGCCATTTATGATACTTGTAAATCTAATGTACATATTTCTAGTGGATTCTCCATCTTCCATGCACAATAACTCATATCTTTTTTAAAGGAGTTATTTCACCTTGATGGCTCCTTCATATGTGACACTTAGCTTATTCCACGTCTCATAAGTTATTTTATAGGCAAAGACTAAATTAAGGTATAGAATATGACAGTCATTGTCTTTTAATTGTATGTATTGTGCTTCTTATCCAATTCAGTCAGAAAAGTATCTTTTGTGAAGATAGTGCAAGTGTATTTGATCTCGATGATGTTCCACATTTCATCGTCCATGGAATCCAAATATATCATAATTCATACTTCTAGTAGTTACAGTTAGTACCATGGATTGGAGGGGATCTTGCCGTAAACTAGCTCTTGAAGTTGTAATTGGTGTTCACAATTGCCATACATGCAAATGAGTGTGATGTTAATCAACATTGACCAGGCTCTTATACTAAATAGGAATGCGTGATGTACTAAAATATGATCGGCAACGTGTATGAATAGTTGTTTACGTAATTTATGGTGATTAAAAGTAAATAGCAAAATAAAACAATGTCAAGTGAAAAGGCCAAACCAGATAGACAACCACGTATACGAAAATGTTGACATAGAAACCCTAACGGGCGAAAAGCATGACCCAAGTATGTGACTCATGATTCCCAATAAATTATGCAAATCAATTGCTTCATTATACAAGTTATTTAACGTGAATAAATTAACGTTTATAAGAGTCTTGGATCAAATACCAAAACTCTTTACAATGTTGGATCAAACTCGAAAGTCCTTCCTCTAGATCAAACACTAAAGTCTTCACTTATAGATCAGACACCGAGGCACAATCGAGGATGGATCATATACTAGAGTCCTGAAACCTTCTTGGATCAGACACCAAGGAACCGTCACACTTTGGATCAAACAACAAAGTTTTCTTTCCTTCTTGGATTGAACACCAAGGAACCTACTATTTGGATTTATTTTAGATAAAATATCAGGATTCATTTCATCAAAAAGTAACAAACAAAACAAAACAGCTCATCCCTAGCCCAGGATTTTTAGGGGAGGGCAATATCACAATATAGAACAAATATATAACCCCATGGCCTTGGAATTTAGTATAACCAAAGAATTTGATGAAACAACAAGAATGCCTGCAAAAGTGGTTATCTAGATAATATAATAAATAATATGTCGATCTTTCTTTTTAAGCTATAAGTCACAAAGATATAATGCTATGCAGATTTACAAACGAATAAGCATTAGCAACATCTCAACAAAAAACACAATTGATTATGAAATAATATAATCAGAAAATATTACTAGTAATGTTTTCTATGTCCTTTGAATGAGTAGCAACGCTGCATTTTTAGTTCCCATTTTAGAAATCATATCTTTAAAAAAAATAATCCAATGGAGCTATTTGAAAGTTACCTAAACCGATTGTTTTTTCTGACCAAGTTTTCAAACCTTGTGGTACAAAATATTTTATCCCATCCAAATCAAAGAGAATACAAGCCATTTAAGGAGTCATTCCATAAAGAGGAAATATCTGGAAAGGTCGTTTTCTGTGTGGATTTCAATGTGAAATGGCCCCTTTTATATAGGACGATCCTCTGCAGTAATTTAGGGATCTGCAGTACTGTAGGGATCTGCAGTAAAATGCAAGGAGGCTCGAGCCGTTCGATCAAGTTCAAGCGGTTCGCACAAAATCTAAGTTTTTGTGAGTCTTTACCTTACGAACTGCTCAATCTTGATAGAGCGGCTCGGACCTCCTTGCTGTTTGCTGCAGATCCCTGCAGTACTGTTGAGATATGCAGTCGTTATATAGACAAGCTTTGTAAATAGATACTATGAATATTTGATATTCGTATTTTATTTATATTAGCTTATACAAAATTTATTTATTTTTTGTTATACAGGCAAGATTGGTTCGTCTCAGGGCATGCATACAACTATTTGTTATATATAAAAGAAATGGGAAATGGCCGTGTGGTTTTGCCTGTCTTGTAGTTATTTAATGAGGCAAAAGATCATGCATGTGTTTATGCTTAAACAACTGCACTAATTCGTTCTTTTCTGCACGATTAGTCAATAATTCTCTACAGAATATATCACAGCAATGGCACAAGGCATACACAAGTATTTTTTTTCGCAAATTTTATGCACATAGATCTCCCTGATGTATTTAAACCTACCATGGTGTCTTTCCAATATAAAAATGGTTGCAACATCCAGATCCAGAGGGGACAAATATTTTATAGCACTGTTGCTGTATGAACCTTCGTTAAAAATACGCAGCAAGGATGCGACGCATCAATCGAGATATTATTTTATTAATTAACTTTTCTGCTATGCAACGAGTGAGATGTCCATCTGCAAGAGGCGGATCGTCTGCTGCTGTTCCCCTGCTGTAATGCAGGGAACCGATGGGAGATGGACGGTTCTAATAGGGGGTCGGGGCTAGTCGATCCCTTATTAGAGACGCCCAACTCACATCCGACGTTTCCTTTGTTTTACAGCAGGGGAAACCACAACAGACGATCTTATCATGTCCATAACCACGGCGTCGTTATTTATATAGTTCTTCGCTAATTTTAGCATTAACAGTAGAACAAAAATACAGTAAAAATGTAGTTCTGCGGTATTTAATGTGCAAAGATATTTTGATCAGCATGCATAATGGTTGTTAGTTAATTGCTTAAATCTAATTCAGAGCGAGCTTATACAGTAATCATGCAAGGATTAATATTAGTTCCCGATTTAGTTTCACTTTTTTTCTGGTTATTGTGGCCATATCATCGGATATTGAATGTACAACTACAAATACTGCTAGTTGTACGTAGAACTGTCTTTTTTTACAAGATTTCAAACAAACACAAAATTCATCACAGAGATGAACACAATACATAACGAAACCCCAGCGTTTGTATATCGGATGTTTTATGATTCTGTTAGTTACAAGATGGAATTTCAAAATACAAAAGATAATTTTGCAAGGAATAATATACGTGGGTATGTTTTTAGCTCCAGATTATACGTACAGCGACGCCGGTGTTCAGAATCATCGTAAGGGATTTAAGGAATCCATGGTAATGGTACCATAGATGTACTTCTCTTTCCTAATCCCAATCATTAATCACGAGAATATATAATTAGCAAAGTGGAGGTGTGGAAGGAAATTAATGTTAATCACTTTGGGGTGTCAGCAAGCATGCAGCGGAGCAGCATATATGTGAAGTGCAGGGCATGTGCTTGCATGGGGTTGGAACCCCTCGGTGCTCCCCATGCTGTGGAATCTAAGAGGCACTACTTGTGCATTAAACTCTATATTTTTAGGGCATGGATATCCCTAAACAAATGATCTGGGTCGTGGATAAATATATTGTTATTCCTCGGGGTCGTATGTAACCATGAGGATCCAGCCGTGGCTGACGGAGTTGGGCACACCTCACCATGCTCTTAAACTAATCCCAAGTGTCAACTGTTTCTTTAATCATGTGTTAGGATTTCAGAATAAATTAGGGTTAGGGTTGGATGTACATGAACAGGTCGGTCGATGGCTAGACGGGAATTGCCAACCAATTAGAGTGAAAATGGAAGTGATCGAGTCGAAATGGAATTCTTCAGATTCCTGCCTAGGAAAAGTGAGCCTACCCTGACTTGTTTTTTATAATAAAGTATACGATCAACCGATATTTATCGCTTGAAAAAATCCAATGAAATGGTTTGATCCTCTCGAACCAAGAGATCCATAAATCGTGATCATGATGAATATAGATACACTCATCCTTTAATTAAGAAAGCGAATATCCTCCCTGCAACATTTTTTAGTTGATGACTCCTGACTCTATTCATCTCCCGGTCTAGCACCTCCTTTGCCCTTCAACAATTTTTCATACAATATCTGGCTGTGTGTCGGATCACTCTCTTAAGTAAAAAAGACCATATAAGTATACTAGTAAACTTTGATAGAGATCAAAAGATGGGCAGTGGCTTTGTAATGCATTTGTTGGCTAGTGTCAAGGACTTGTGAACCACATGATGGACCAAATGTCTCATCTGATATAGTTGGACTTTGAGACTTGTTTAGGAAGTGTGACAATATAGCCACACCAGCTTCAAAAGAAATAGTCTGCATAAATCTAAGAGTATTTAAGATTCAGTCTCGAGAGACCTCTATTGAAACATACTCCCTTATTTTTAATAAATTCCCGATGAATCTATGATTCATCGCCTTTATTCTTTCATTTTGGCTAAAATCCTTGGTAAAATACATGTAAATAATCACTAATTCCAATTAATTAACATTCTAATCATAATTATTAATATTATATATTTAACACTTATTTTACCCAAAATAAAATAATAAAGAGAAAAATAAAATAATAAAGAGAAATATAATTATTAATATTATATATTTAACATTTATTCTTTCATTTTCCCACAATTAAGTAGGGTCGGGTACATGGATTCTTCGACTCCATTCAGATCTATCTTAGATCAATCTCGGGCTTATATCCAAAAAACTAAGATCCCTTCGTATAGTCTCTTTCCAACACTTCTTGCATCGTCATTGCCCTCTCTTAGCCGGCTCAACATCCCAACATTCGTATCTCCTAACTCGTGCATCCGTTGATCTTCTTTGCAAATGACCGAACCATCTTAAGCGGATTTCTCACATCTTATCCTCGATCGGAGCTACACCAATTTTCTTTCCGATTGCATCATTCCGAATTCGATCTTTACATGTGTGTCCACACATCCACCTTAGCAAATTCATTTCTGCTACAACCATTCTCTGCACATGTCTATAGTTCACAGGCAACCATTCAGATCCATAGAGCATAGCATGTCTTATGGCTACTTTATAAAACTTTCCTTTAATTTTTAAAGGAATTTTCTTATCACAGAGAACAACAGAGGCTCCTCTTCACTTTAGCCAGCCTGCATTTATTCTATTAGTAACATCTCCATCAATTTCTCCATCCTGTTGCAAAATGGATCCCATATATCTAAAAGAATCTCTCTTCCAAATGTTATTGTCACCAATCTTCACCTTAATTCCTTCACCATTAGTTCTATCAAAGGTGCACTCCATATATTCCGTCTTAGTCCTACTTATACGAAATTCTTTAGTCTCCAATGCATGTCTCCAGACCTCAAGCTTCTCATTTACTCCATCTCTAGTCCCGTCTATCAACAAAATATCATCAGCAAATAACATACACCAAGGTAGCTCATCCTGAATGTGACTTGTCAACTCGTCCATAATCAAATTAAAAAGAAATAGACTCAAAGCTGAACCTTGATGTAAATCAATGTTGATGTCAAAAAAGTCAATATTCCCAGACGGGTCCTTACACAAGATAAAGCCCTATCATACATGTCCTTTATGAGGTTAATGTATAGGACAGCTACTTATCTCTTCTCCTAAACTCTCCACAATATCTCTCGTGGGACTGATGAATCTCCGTTTCATCACCTTTATTCTATCATTTTGTCCTTAAAAACCCTCGCAAATGCATGTAAATAGCATCATTTGTGCATAATAGCATTCATTATTTATTGTATTATTTTATATAAAATAAGGTTTTTAATGCAAAAATTTTAGAATAAAGAGAATAAAAAATAAAGAATAAATTATTGAAAATATTTTATAACCCTAAACCCTGAGACCAAGTTAAGAATTGAGTTGGTCGACAAGGAATAAAGTAGGGGGAGATAAGGGCAAAAAAGACAATAAAAAACCCATTTATTCATTCTTTATTTATGCATTTTGGCACCTATTTTATGCTTTATTATTTGTTCTTCAAATGAAGAAACTTTGTACATGAAAGCTGTAGATAATAATGTAAATAAAAATACAAAATTGAGTTTGTACAAAAATAATACACAGTGTGCATTTTATACACAAAATAAAAAGCCAAAAACCAAACTTCACAAACCCATATCTTTTAAATATAAACTCAAAACATATAAAAATCACCTCTAATAACTTTTCACAAGCTATTTATTGGTCGTGGTTTTATATTTTTTGGAGTTGCTATGTGAAAGTTAGGTTTTGACCCCTATTGTACATTATACCGATTAAAATATTCAATTTATTCATTATTTTTACAAAGTCAGATTTTTATAATTTTGTAAAAATTATTTATAACACATGTGCATATTAAAATTAAAATAAAACCAAAAAAAGGGAAGATAAAATAAAACTATGTGAAAACATAGATAAAATGCCAATGTTTTACATGTATATAAATAAAAGTAGAAACAAATTCTTAATTCTTTTTATATTTTCCTAATATTGTAAATATTATAGAAATTCTATTAAAAATATAAAACTAAAATAAAACTCAATAAAATACATTAAAATAAAATAGTATACATAAAAAATAGGTAAAATACCTATAAATATACCTATACAATTCACATATTTATTTATTTAAGTATACAATAAGATCATAAAAATAAAATAAAAATATATTTATACTCACAAAAATAAGTTGTAAATATATAAAATAATAGAATAAAATAATAAAATAAAATATAACAAATAAAAATAAAAATGTACAAAACATAGATAAATATACCTATAAATACATTGTTAAAAATCAAATACTAATAAAATACACCAAAAAATAAATACAAATTGTAATAAAATAATAAAAAAATAATAAACATTTTTTTATTTTATATCTAAAAATTAATAAAATCATTTTTTATTTTTAAATAATTATTCTTTAATAACCCTGTTGTTTTATCCTATAGCGAGCCTACATGGACCAATGGCAGGGCTTCCTCAGTTGACCTCTGGTCAACTCACCCTCCGGCCTTTGCAACCCGTCAAATCTGTCAAAGCTCGTGTTTTCTCCCATTTTTCATGGTCGATCCATCGCTCAAATAACATCGATCCCTTCACGGAAATTACTCTCAAAACAATCATCATACACGCCCAACCCTTGTATCCTTTGTACATAACTTGATTTCTTTCCTAATGTGCGGTTAAATAAGGTTGCTCGCTTGCTTTATAAATAACTCACCCTCCAATCTGTCCAATCCCGTATTTTATCCCTTTTTTCCCGGGCGTTACATCCATCTATCGCGCTCACTTCCTTGATATAAAATATTCCTCACTAGTCCATGATACACACCCATGCCTTGTATCCCTTGTAAATATGATAGATTCATTGATAATGGCCGGTCAATAAGGGCACCCCATTATGTTCATAAATAACTCCACCTTCCTCCTCCATGCTTTTTTGGCCATCTTCAAGCCCTAGAGTTCCACCATTTCGATCTTGTGTGCATCCAGGTGACAGATGGAGGTCCCATGAGATGGATGGGAGCTCGCAGAGGAGGAGGTGCGCCCAAGGCCGCCGTCGCCTGCGACCTCTGCTCCTTGGCTATCCAGCCAGGTAAGAGCTGCACTTTTTATTTCTTTAGGTATCTTTTAATTCATACTCTTCATTTATGACCTTAGTTTAGTGATTAAGTGATGAATCCATGATTCATCGCCTTTATTCTTTCATTTTGACTAAAATCATTGGTAAAATACATATAAATATCCACTAATTCCCATTAATTAACACTCTAACTACAATTATAAATATTATATATTTAACGCTTAAATTATCCAAAATAAAAGAATAAAGAGAAAAAGAAAAATAAAAATAAAAATAAAAGAAGGAGGTATATGTAATATACAGACTGAACCTAACCCCGAGACCAGGTCAATATTGACCGGGTCGACAAAGAAATAAGTAGGGAGAGATAAGGATCATAACTTATTAAAAATATCAAGAAAATAGAGTCCAAAAATGTAATCTACCCATTTTCACCTTGTAAATACTTCACCTATTTTATTTATCATCAAAACAACTTCAAATCAGAACACTCCTTTTATAAAAGTTGTTCACAAATATATATATATATATATATATTATTTATAAAAATATTAGAATTATATTTCGGAATAAAAATAAAATAACCGTAATGAACCGTAAAAGCCGCAAAAGCCGACTTCCAAGGTTCATATCTATTTTTAGAAAACTCCAAAATGACCAAACTCACTTTTAAAATATGTTTTTTACAAAGTACTATTTATTAAAAATATCAGAAAAATATTCGGATAAAACCGGTGAGTTTCGGCTTTTTGGACCTCGTTGTATATATGTACTATATGTATAAACTTCCCGGATTTTTAATTAAATAACCGTAAACCGTATTATATTAATTCTTTTTCTTAAAATCATTTGAAATTGTATATAAAAATACAAAAATAAAAGTAACTTAAAATACCAAAAAAATCCAGAGGCATGAAGCCGCTACTTTTTTTCGTCCGGGCCTCATAACTCGGCCGTATGAACTCCGAATTGAGCAAACTCGGTCCCTAAAATTATATTTTTCAATTATCTACAAAATGACACTAGTTTCGCTAAAATCGGAGTTAATGCGAAAAACACGATTTTCGGGGCTATATTGGTATATTGTACAATAAGCCGTAACTTATATTATTATTTAATACATTAACCCTTTATTTTTACTACTTTATTCATTTATTTATTTAATTTATTTAATTTATTTATTAATATTTAATTACTTAATTGCATACTTAATTATTTAATTATATATTTAATTACTTAATTAACTATTTAAACAATGTATTAATTATATTTATTTATTTATTAATTAATTAGTTAATTTCGAATTTATTATAAATTAATTTTATTATTACTTATTTAATTATATTAATTTTATTTTATTTCCCCTCTTCTTTTCTCTTTCTTTCTTTTCTCTTTCTCCCCTCTCTCTCTCTTACTTTCCCAAATGCCTTTGTTCCTCCCCATTTCTTCTTCTCCCTTCTCCAACCCATCTCCACGCCGGCCAACCGCCCAACCTCCTCAACGGCTGATCGTTGGCCAGTCGTTCCTTCAATTGCCCCGCATCCTGTCACCCTCGTAGGTGATGACATCCCTCCATCTCTATAAAAAGGGGTTGACCCCCTCCGAGCTCTTCATCCGCCATTACCTCTTCTTCCAGAGCTCCGCGGTCGAGAGAGAGATTGTGAGGGTGACAGGCTTCGGTCCTTCTCCCCGTTGAGCGAGAAGAGAGAGATTGGTGAGATCTCGGTGGCGTGCAGCCCTGCTCGGACATCGTGCGATCAGCTTTCTCCTTTGCCGAGAGTCGAGGCAACGACCTGGAGTTTCGGTTCCTTCCCAGGCGACCACATTCATCAATTCCTCATTTCCGGTTTCTTCATTCACCACATCTGAGCATCAGCACATGAAAATTAAAGGTGTCCATCGAAGATTCGAGTCCATGTACGTGGAATAACTGCCAACAACGATATGAAGCGTCGAATGAAACGAAGCAGCACCTGAACACCAATAGAATAATCTCCGAAGAACATCTGAATCAAAATCCATATGGAGAGGTTGCCGCCTCGAGCACGAACAACCGCCGCCAACAAACTTCAGCCGTCATCCGCGAAGAACTCGTCGCCTGCAATCTGAAAGAGGGAGAACCTTATTCTCTCCAGATTTATCCACAGTCATAGGATCGGCTTTGATCTAACGTCATCCATCGTGCCACGTGTCAGTCACGGGATAACTCCACCGCCCACCGCTTAGAGGGTCATACAGGAACCTCACGCGTTGAAAGCTCGTTTTTTTTGCAGAATTTCATCGTATCTTATTAATACTGAAGAAGTGAGTACAATGCTTCGGGAATATCGTTCGTCGTCCATTTTGCGTACATGGAATTATAGCTGGCCATTCTTGCAAGGTTGTGTGCTTGCCTAACTTTCTCCCTGTTTACATGGAAAATCTTTGCTAAAGGAGTGCGAAGCAACTTTGATCGAATGCCTTCACATAGTCTTTTTATGCGCCAAGGAGGGGTTGTATGCATATCATTATTTCTACTGCATTTTTACTGTCAGAGTAAATGCCCATGTCATTCATTATGAATCCTCCCGCCATCTGTAATCTGAGATTTAAGGCTTGTGCTTCTGCTTCCAACACTGACGTTGCTTCTAATCTGATGCATTTTGCCATGAGAACTTCCTTTTTGGAGTTGTAGCTAACTGCCGCAATTGCTGCAATTCCGTGATGGAATGTTGCATCGACTAAAATTATGTTCTCCGTGACAAATGCGTGTATATCCTCTTAGGTGTCTTTGAGATGGCAAGGATCCCCACCAATACTGGATGCTAAGGAATTTCAAATCTTGTTGATTGCCAAGCTAGGGTCTGGCTGCGATTTCGTGTGCTTCGTGATGCATCGTTCCATCCATATCCGATGCAAGATTGTGCATACCATAGGAATCTCGCCTGATTCTTGCGTTAGGTCTCTTAGAAGTTCCATGTTTGTGGTTATCATGTTTTCGAAAGGAGAAACTCTGTATGCAAATGCAAACCATACAGCCCTAGCATACGAGCACGAACCAAATAGATGTATTTCATTTTCTGCAGCCGTTGAACATAAAACACATGTGTCATCAATCTCGTGAATGCGCTCCTTAATCCTAGTGCCTGTAGTTAGACATCCATAGAACAACTTCCACATGAATAGTTTTGTCTGAGGGGGAATTTTCTTATGGGCCCATATTTTCCTTGTGCATTGTATTATTTCCGGAGATGAAGTACCCTTGTCCCCGAGTAATTGCTGATATGCAGATTTTGCAGAGAACTTCCCAGTGGGATGAGGTTTCCAAATCCAAATGTCATCTTGTGTGCAACTAGGCAATAGTTTTGCAATGTGACTGATACTGTCGCTGGGAAAAATCTGTTGAATTAAGGGCTTGTTCCATTGCCCATTGGGAGTTAAGAGCTCGCATACCATATTAGGGGTGCTACCTGTAATGTGTTTGGGGTGTAACTGCTTTAGGTAGTCTGGCAGCCATTGGTCCCTCCACTCTTAAAAATCACAAAAAAGTCACTATTTTCAATAAAAACTTCATTTTCACCCTTAAAAATAAGCTAAACTTAATAAGAATACTAAAAACCTTTTAAAAATACATAAAAACTGAAAATAACAATAAAATATAAAAAGTACAAAATAAAAAGTAAATAAAAATATAAACATTTTCTAAAATAAAAAAAATCATAAAATAATTAAAAATTACAAAAACAATAAAAAATCATAAAATTAAATAAAAATCCATAAAAATTCCAAAAAAAATAAAGTAAAAATTAGGAAACCCTTTTGCCTAAGTTTTTCTATTGATTTTCCCTAGTTTAAAATAGTTTGCCTCCCTGAGTTCGACACTCCCTTATTTCCACTATACATTAAGTTTAGGAGTATAAATAAAATAAAGAAGATTAATTCAAAATTAATCTTTTCTAGTAAAATTCACCTGGTTGATACGACGACCGAAATCTTCTTTTCTGATTCTTTTGCAGGTTCAGAAGACAAGTGATCAGGTGGCTTTTTCATTAAGGTAGCTAATTAGCGTAAAAAAGCCCCTTCGTAGTTCGTCGAAGCTCCATTCCTGCGAACATCTCCATAGTGTTTCCTTTGTCTTCCGACCACCACTTCACCCCCATTTCCTTCCCCATAACGTTCTCCACCTCCCAGCCACCTTTGACCAACCAGAACCTTCTTGGTTCTGTGAATCGAGGTCTCACTCCGTCGCTTCGCTGGAGACCTCGTCGCCCACCTCATCCTTTGAGCTCACAGCTTCATTTTTGATCGAGGAGCAACCCCTCGAGCCCCTCGTTCTTTCTGTGCAGGTCATGCGCCCCACGGAGTCCTCCTTGGCTCGAATCACATCCGCCTGCAGGTACCCGGAGATCCCTTCTTCACCGAGCTCGCCAGGGCTCTCTACGAGGTTCTGGAGCCTCTTTAGACCCCTAGCAGCTGTGGACGTCCTCGCCGGTCGTGTAGAGCCATTGACGATCAAAGAAGAGTGCCGGTAGAGGGAGGAATCAACTAACGAAATTCGGGGAAGACGTGTTCTTCCCTGTTCTTCGTAAGGAGCAGTTGTCGTCTGATCTAGGAGGAGCCCCATATCTGATCTCAGCCGTTGGATGAAGCTACACCACCACTGTCAGATCGCATAGTGCGATCTAATCCAGGTCGTCCAGCAACGAAGCGTCGTCGCGCCACTAGGTGTCGCCACGTGTTTTAGTGAAGAAATCCAGACCGTCGCCCCACACGCAATTTGGGGTAAATTGCATATCTTCCATGCTACTTTTTGTATTTATTATTTCATATTGTAAATAAAATATTACGTGTAAATAAAATTGGGATTTTTTTAACTAGACCCCCATACTTTATTGTAATTGCAATTTGGTCCTTCCCAGCCTCACATGCAGTCTTGCGTGAGGGTTGTAATTTTGTAGAGAGGCCCCTGACAATTTTGTATATTGTCAAATGATTCATAAAAATTAAATAAATGTTATTTGATTAAGGCATATTTGCACTGAGGCCCCTGATGTTTACTTTATTTACGCTTATGCCCCTGCTAGGATATTAATTTTTGTAGTTTGTATCTATTTAATTAAAATACCTACTGTGCTCCTAAAAATACACAAAAATAGGGATAAATGCTTCATGCCTTTTATATTCACGTCCATATTTTTAATTAGCATTTTTTTGCATTTAATCTATTTTTTAAAAATGAAATAGAGCCCATTTTTGCCATGTTTAGCTTATTAAATAACAAAAAATAGAAAAACTTTTTGAAAAATTACAAAAATTATACAAGGTATATTTTGATATTTTTTGAGTCCAGAAAACAAAAACCTCTAAAAATAGTAAAAGAAAATTAAAAAAATCAGAAAGCTCCAAAATCCAACAAAAAAATATATTCCATAAAAATACCAAAAATATATTTTTATATTTTAAAATAGTATATTTATTATTTTTTACATATTAAAATTAATTTGGGTGATGTTGGGATTTAATAATTATTTTTCAAACCCAAATTAATTTCGATTTATTTATTAATAATATATTTGGGATAGTTTTGACACAAAATACATAAAAATTAGCAAAATTTTTTGGAAAAATACAAAAACATTAGAAAATATAAAAAACCCAAAAATATTTTATTTTCTGAATTTTGCCTATATTAAATAGTATTTATAACTATACTACTATATATTGTATGTATAAGCCTTATATAGGCTATATTATTTATATAAAAAAGAAACTGTAAAAAAAGATAAAAATATAAAAACAAAATACAAAATCATAAAACTACAAACCAAATAAAATTTTTACATAAATAAAAATAAACCCACAAAAACTATAACATGGACAAGAGATAAAAGATGAAAATTTTGTGCATTTCTCATGCCTCCTCCCGTTTGCTCCCAATGTTCGACCTCTACACATGCTTACACCTATACGCATTTGCATGTAGAGTTATAATAAATTTTAACTCCACATTTTTGAGATTCAATTGCTTAATTGTTTATTGTGGTTTAATTGTTGATTGAACCAAGGTCTTTGTCGGTCAACGCAGCGCCTGCGTCCCGCCTTGTGTGGAATGCACGACCGATGATTATTTCCGTGTTATCAAATGGCACCATTGCCGGGGAGCAACGTTGCGTAGTTGGAGCTTATTTTGGTTTATCTGTTATCTCTTGTTCATTCATTTGTTTATCTCTTGCATTATTTATTTATTTTTCTTTATTATTTGATATTGACTTATTGACTGTCCTGACCACCCTTCTTTGTTTGTCTTTGATGTGAGGGACTGCCGCGTGAAGGAGGGTTTCCTAGGATGGCCTATGTATTTAAGCAAGGCGGAGTCAGCCCTTCTGGCTCGGATGATAGGAGAAAGCATCCAAGGCAGTCGGAGAAGAATTTTTGAGACAACTAATGAGCTTTATTTTATTTTGCATTTTTAAAAAAAAATTAAAATATTTGTAATTTATGTGAGAGAGCGACACTTAGATTGTAATAATACATGACTATCACACTTTGACTTCTCGAGGTCCAGTGCCTGAGGGATTGTTCCCTAGGGGGCCTCGACAGTTTTGACGCTTTTTATTTTTTTTATTCTTTTTTTATTTTCTTTATTTTGTGTGAATAGGAACTGCTTGACAATAGATTAAGGTCCAAAACACCCTAATATATATCTGCATGTACCTATAGATTCGTTTTGGACTTAGTCGAATTTTGGAAAATGTGCTCCACGATAATAGTAGTTACTATCCTAGGGCGATTTCATCGGATTGCATTTGCATATAGCATAGGTTTTCAATTCTGTTATGCATCCCGTATGGAGAGAGCTGGGAAGCATTGTAAGTCTTTTGACTTTGCATGCATCATCGTTTTCCTACTTGCATGGCTTTTCCAATCTTCTCCCTCTGATTTTGCTCACCTAGGTTGCTAAATGGGATTGAAAACCCTGTTAGGCTCGTGCATTGAAAAATTACTAAAAAAAGTGATAATTAAAAATAAAATTGGGACAGTTAACTCTATTGGAAATAAAATAAAATGGATTCCTTGTATTGGGGAGAGCAACCCGCTCCTTGTCTGAGTATTTTATTTCTACGCACATGCTAAGGATTAGTGCCCAAATCTCAAGACTAAGTCCGGTGTGTATAAATTTTTATGATCACCTAACTATAAAATTGACAATATAAAAAGACCACATCTCGGTCTTCACTGTGTTGAGTAGGTGAATCGGGGGTTTGCTTTGAGTATTGCTTGTGACTTGGAATCCATTTTGCATTTTCTCTTTGAGTTATCGGTCCCGTCTGTGTGAATCATCCATTTTTCATCTTTGATTCTCTATATCTCTCTTATACATATATCTCTTCATTAAGTCATGATATTGGTGCTTGAGCTCAATCATCTTCGCCAGATCTTTCATCTCTCTTCTTGCCCACCCTCCTCGTGTCCCCCGTATCATCACTTCTTCTACCTGGGATTGGTGTTCTTTCAGGCATTGCCCACATTGAGGATTTTGACTTACCTTGGTTATTAGAATAAGCCGGGCATGATTTTAAGGACGCTGAGATTGATACCTTACATTTGGTGGATTTGACTCTAGATTTGTACATAGATGTTCTGAGGACCTTCATGATGCACGATTATTAGATGTGATTATTATTTGATGATTTTAACCTCACACACCGGATTGAGGATGTGATATACTGTGATGATTTGATGACGATTTCATGTGCTTTGACTGATTTATCTATTTTGAGGTTCCTACCATCTTGATTTCGAGGATTTATTGACTATCTTGGTTTGTACTACAGAGCGATGGTGACTGGAACCCACATGTTGTCTCCCATCTATCTTATTGACCCATCCCTGACCTCCTACTTCTATTATCCACCAGTGGCACATTGAGGATTCATGATTATCTTTCATGCCATCTCAGCTGATTTGATTGACCTGAGGGATGTTTGATCTGATTATATATATCCCTCACATGATCTTACACCATCTGGATAGGTGATTGATTGATTACTTTTGAGGACCTGAGATTTGATGCAAGCAATCCCAAGACTTGATTGACCTAGTTCGCATCACTCCCCGAGGACTATCTGCGGGAGGATGACACACATTCTTTACGATCGGTTTCATATCACGCTGCTGTCTCCATCGTAGTGGAGCCTGAAACCGTATTATCTGATTTGACTGTTCAGCCTCGCTGTTGATTGTGCGCCTGATCTATAGGTGCACGAGGCCAATAACTCGGGCTCCTTCGAGTCTTCTCCCCTTGACGGTCCTCGCAAGAATGAGCTTCACTTTTCTGATTATTCCTTGCCTAGTTCATAGCGCTCTCCAAGGGTTATCTGTGAGAGACTATAACACCCTGCTAGATCTGTTGCCTCTTCTGTTGGTAGACGATTGTCATCTACAGAGACCATTCTGATTGACTCCTCGGAGTCCTCTCTCCTTGATGACCCTCGCAAGGACGAGATATGATCGGACTATTCTATGCTTAGCATGCAATGTTCCCCGAGGACTGTCTACGGGAAAATGCAACATTTTCTTTACGCTTGGTCTCCCTTGCTAATTGTGTCTCCTATTTGTTTGAGCATAGAATCGAGTCGCCTGATATCTTATGGTCCTCGCTGCTTTGTTGTTTATCCGATCTGTTGGATCTTGGGACCCATCTGACTTGACTCCTTTGAGTATGCTCTCCTTGACGGTCCTCGTAAGGATGAGCCATCTTTATCTGATTATCCGATGCTTAGTTGACAGTGTGTTCCCCGAGGGTTGTCTGCGGGATACTGCCGCATTTTCTTGATTTATCGGTCTCTTCTGTTGGTAGTCGATTGTCCGCTCCAGTGATCCGTTTGATGGATCAGGCTCCTTTGAGCATGCTTACCTTGAGGACCCTCGTAAGGTTGAGCATATCTTGTATTCGGTGTATTCCTGTAACTTTCCGACTCTATGATCATTGGGTACCACGCCGATACACCGTCTTCTGCTCTTTACCTTTTATATCTTTTAGAGACCATGATTGATTTGGAGGAATCTATACTGTTCCTTCTACCTCCAGGTCTTACAGTATCGGCTCCGCTCACTCATTCACTCCTTATGAGCCGATGTTCTGATTTGTCTACCGGTTCCGGATTTAGTTTTATTACTCTTTCCCTCGGTAGCCGGCACCCACTTGAGTGCATATCCGGGTGTCTTTGCGCTAACTGACTGCGTCCTCATTCTCACAGGGAGACGATGACGAGAGTATGGTATTCACTTATCGGATACCGTCATGAACCTCATCATTCTTTACTTATTGTATATATGTGTTTCGTCTTACATTCGTTCTTTCTTCCATATGTTTCGTGTGCCCCAGATCTTTCGTCATACCTTTGTGTCTAAACTTAGGACATACATTATCCTAAGTATAGGGGGTACACATCATGTTGTTCTTACTCCGTCCTGTTTCATCACTCATGGTGTTGCCTATACTTAGGGATCTTTCACCCTAGTTATAGGAGGAGTGATGTATACATTCTCTACAATCCTTTCATCTATATGTATATATCTTTTCTTATTTTCTTCTTCTCTTCTTTTCCTTTGCATTTTCCTTCATCTACAAAAAAGGTGTCACCCCTTTATGTCAGTTTTCTATACTTGGGATGTACTTTGTCCTAAGCATAGGGGGTGTGCACCCCGATTCATTCATTCTTTGATCCCCTCCACTGTCTCCTCTCTTGTTGATTTGCTCTGCTATACTTAGGGACATCTCAACCTAATTATAGGGGAAGGCGGCATGAGGTGTGATTTGTTTATCTGTATTTTTCTGTTTATTTCTTCCTACCCTTGACCCTCCCTGCTTTGTTACAGTCTGCTATACTTAGGATTACTTGATCCTAAGTATAGGGGGGACGGTCGATTTCTTATTCATTTATTTCTTCATTCCTTAGTCTTTAATCGTTGTAGTATAGGCTTTTCTATACTCAGTGTGAGTTATGTCTTCTCTTTCTCTTTTCGATATATGAGGATATAGCTCATGCTAAGTATATGGGGGTCGTATATACTCTGTATATACTTTATCCATAACTTGTACTTTCGTATAATTAATAATAAATATGGCTAAATATACTATATACATACATAAATATTTCATTAAAAATCATTCAATAACAACGGTCATTCCTCAAATTTCTTTTGTATTTACTGATTAATAAATCAGGTTAAAAATATTTTTGCAAAATGCTTTGAAAATGGTGTGAACCGTTTGGAAAACTTTTTGTGAAATGTTTTCAACCTTTGTAAAAATATTTTTGAATTGCAAAAATTCTTTTCTTTGTGTGAAATAAAAGATTTAAAAAAATCATTTGCAAATAATTTGGAAAATATTTTGTAAAAATAGTTTGAAAAAATGTATATATTGTTTGAAAAATCTTTGCAAAATGACTCTCAAATGTTTGTAAATATTTGTCAAAATTATTTTGTACTATAGTTTTGAAAATTGTTTTCAAATAAACTTGAGGAATGAATATATCATTAAAATAGGAATAAAATGTGTATATAAATCAAAATAAAATTCTTTATCAATTGTATATATGTACCTACAATATTAAATTTGTTAAAACTTGTATATTCTTTAAATTCTTATCTCTTGTAAATAAAGAAGCACACCCGTGTAAATAGCTGTACATATTTTATTTTTGTGCTTAAATTCTTTTTAGTTGCAAAATTCTTTTTGTAAAAAAGTTCTTTTTGTTTTCAAAATTCTTTGAAAAATTGCATCATTCATTGTGCATAGCATTTGCATATTATTCTTTGATTGAGCTTGATGATTGAACTAGTCCAATAAAGTCGAAGATTGGAGCTTGGTTGGACCTTACTGCACCTAACTGCACTGGAACTTTATGGGAACTAGGTTTAAGGTACTTCAGGTCCATTAGGAGTTAATTCTTTGAGACTCAGGGCTGGGTTCAAGTCACCTCAACTGACTAACTAGAACTTTTCGAGACACATGCATGACTTTTGTCGGCCGTGACTTAACTTGGACACTTGCACCTTTTACTTGGCTCAACTCAGTTGGAGTTGTAAGGGAGTTGGATTTGCCAGTCTGACACGCACATGGTGGAAACATTCATCCTCGTTTAGGGAGGGAAGTGCACCGCAACCTGGTCTAGTTCCAATGAAGTCTAAAGACATGAGAGTGTGGGTTGCAATAAAGCTTCAAAAGAGGGATAGTCTTCTGGCTCAAGAGGAAAAACTCCTTATGTAAATGCCGCTGTGAATAGTATGTTTGAAAAAACAACTCCAATATAAAAGTGAACATGCTTGAAAATAAAATTAAAATTCCTGTCGGAGTATGTATATATGTTGTATAGAAAATAAGCTTGAGCGTTGATTTAGCCAAAATTCAAGGAGTCTAAAAGTGGTGTCTCACACAAGGCGGAGACAACCGTCGCTGTGACGACTCACAATAAATCCTGAACTAAAGTCAACAATTAACCCACACTAAAGATCAATAATTAGAAATAAATGTGGAGTTAAAATTTATTTTTAACTCTACACAAATGATGTAAAGGGCAAGTATGCAGAGAGTTCGAACACAGGGAGCAAGCAGGGTAATTCAAACAAGTGTGCACAAGTGAGTGTGTGTGATGTCTACACTAAACAAGCAATCAAAGGAATGTTTGCGGGTTTTTAATTTTTTAATTTTTAATTTTTTTTAATTTTTAATTTTTTATTTTGATTTTCAATTTTCTGATTTTTATAAATTTATATTTTATATTTTTCTATTTTCTTTTTCAATACTAGAAAATAAGGACAATGTAATAAAAGACTAGATTAAATATTTAGAAAAATGTGCAAAAATAACAAAAATTCAAAAATAAAATGCTTTTGGTATTTTTAAGATTTTTTACTGTTTTTGTGATTTTTGGGGATTTATCAAAGTGTTTTTGGTATTTTTAAATACTGAAATTAGGGAAAACAGTTAAATATGTGATGGCCGTGAGTAAAATGGGAATTAAAAATAACAAATAGCCACAAAATTTGTCTACACTATTTTTCTAGTAAAGACAATAAAATCTAGAACAAACAGGATCTGAGTTTGTATTTTTCTGAGTTTTCTAGGATTTTCTATATTTTTTTGAAGTTTTTGAGTGTTTTTAAATTTGTAGTGTTTTTCTTTTGAGATTTTTAGTGATTTTTGGAGTGACACTAAAATAGAGTAAAATACATACTAGGGAAAGTTTTTAGATTTTTTCGAGGTATTTTAATATTGTTTTGGTATTTTCTAAGCTAGACAGTGACTAAAAAGCATGTTTTTGATTTTTAATAATTATAAAAATAAAATAAAATCAGAAACTAAAAATAGGGCGTCAAAATATAAACATACAGAAGCTTAATCCTAATTTTTGAGAATTTTTGGAATTTAGATGATGCTTCAAATAAATACGTTAAGCACAAAACAATTAAAGGTCTGGCAGGGGCATAATTGCAAATAGTCAAAACTTCAGGGGCTGAAATGAAATTTATCCAAAAAAAATTTATACTGAACAAAAATTATCTGGGCCAAACCACAAAACCAAAAGCAGCAAGGGCTTGATTGTAAAACCCCCAGGCTCACGTGCGTCGCACACACGCCTGGGAGGGGTACAATCGCAAATATTAAAAAGTTCGATGGCTAGATCGCAAAATGTCCCAGAAATTTATAATTGCAAATGAATGTTTTGGATTAAACTTTAATACGCAAATCCCCGGGGTCCCCTTTTGCAAAAATCCCAGACGCACGCTACATGCATGTGCACCAGGGGGAGGACCTAAATGCAATATCGAAAACTACGGGGGTCTTTTAGCAATTATTACAAAACTTTTAATAAGGCAGATAGAAGTTTAAATATTTTCTACGAAATACAAAACTTGACTGGGTATAAGGCAAAATTACCCAATCAAGGGGTGGATCGCACGGCTGAGAGGGTGGCACTTAAGCCACGTGTCGACGAGGGAAGCCGCGATACCCCTTCAGATCCGACGCCTAGGATTAGATCTCCGCACGGAGATCTACGGCAACTGGAGGCTTCAATCGGACGGTAGGTGGACGCCTGGAGGAGCGGGCGTCGATCGGATGGCGCAGAGGCACGCTGGAAGAACAAGGAAGAAGGACCGCCGTGGCGACCTTCCTCCGGCTAAGGCTCCTCGCTCCGGCGGTCAACGGGCTTCAAAGTGGGTCCAGGCGATCACTGCAGGGTTCCTCTGTTGTCTGGAAGCAGCAGAGTGACGCGAAGAACGGCGGAGCTCTTCCACAGCGAGGAGGAAGTTGCGAAGCTCCAGGTGCTCCGGCGAAGACCCAAAAATGCTCCAGACGAGTTAGAATGTCCAAGAACCTGCACAGAAGATTTGTGATATGATCGGGGGCAAAATGCCCCGATCACATGGCGCAAGAAATGGTGGTATGCGGAGGTGGTTGGAACGGAGAACAGCGGTGGCCGGAGATGCCTCCGGCGACTGTCGATTGAGCGAATCGATGTGCAGATGAAATGGATAAACGGGGGAAAATGAATCGGGGAATGCAAGGAATGAAATGATGATGAAAAACTAAGGGTATACCACTGCCTCGAGCCCAGGAAGGGCAAGGGAAAGGTACCTCGATGGCTTGGCCGGAGGTTGATTGGAACTCGCGCAAACGTGGCTGATCCACCGCCCTGACGAGAGCTCCACGGAGCTGTCACCTCCGGGGAGTACTAGCGAGGTCAAGGGGGGAAGTTTGGATGGATTTGCGGTTCAAATCTTTGAATGAAGTCAAGGGGGTGTTTTTGAAGGGTTGACGAGGAGGTCCCTTGATCGAGGTCTCTGGCACGATGCAGTGGTCCTCAGCCCAAGAAGAACCTTGGGCGAGCAAGATGAATAGTAGGGGAACGATTTTGCAGAAGGAAATTTCGCGAAAGGATGAAAGACCTTGCCTCGATAAATCCGCAAAGGAAGACGAAAAACGAGGTAGCAGAGCTACAGGGAGGGTAGGTCAGACTGTTGACCTTGGTCAACAGTTCTGACCTCCTGGTGGGTCCACGTGGACCAACCAGGAAAAACCCGAAAAAATGTTTTATTAATTAATTTAAAAATAGTAAATGGCATTATTAATTTATGATTATAAAATAAGAAATATTCGTTATTTTATGTAGTATTTTATTATGATTTTTAATTTATTTTATGAGGTACATTTTTACAAGTTTACTTTTTAGCCCTATATAGGTATATTACCTATGTATTTTAGTATTTTATTTTTATTTTGTGTTATTATTTTCATTTCTTATTTTCGAAAATTATAAAATAATTTTATATACACAAATATATTTTTATTTTATTTTTCTGATTTATTTTGTGTATTTAATAAATTATAAGAGTATGTTACATAGGTATGAGTACAGGTATTATACCTGTATGATCTTATACTTGTTGATTTTTATTTTGAGTTTTCTTTGTACTTTTATTCTGATTTTAATATACATATTTATTATAAGTAATATTTATAAGATTATAAAAATATAAAAATACAAAAATAATGAATAAAGAATAAATTGAATATTTTATTCAGTACAGGTATACAATGTGGGTCCAAAACTCAACTTTCAAATCGTAGCTCCGCCAAATGCGAAACCACCGCCATTAAATAGCTTATTTTCTTCTATATACAATTAAAGGTGAGTATGCTGCATTTGAAGTTGTCAGTTGTGAGATTCGGTTCTGGGAAGTTGGGATTCTGGATTCTTATTCAGACCATAACTTTTTATCTGTACATTATTTTTCTGTGAAATCAATTTTGTATTTTTATTTATAAAATTATCTACAACTTTCATGTACAAAGTTTCTTTATTTGATGTATAAAAAGTGGAACCAAAAATAGGTCCCAAAATGAATAAAGAATGAATAGAAAGTATATGCCTAGGTCTCGGGGGTTTTGGGTCATAAAATATTTACAATATTTTATTCTTTTTCTTTTCTTTATTTATTATATAATTTTAGCTTTAATTACAGCATTTTATACACTATATAGATGCACATGCATGAATGCTAAGATGATGATATTAATGCTATTTACAGGCATTTGCTAGGTTTTTTTGGTGCCAAAATGATAGAATAAAGATGATGAAATATGGATTCATCATCCCCCTATACTTTACCTTTGCTAGTCCCTAGCAAACACTTATGCAATAAGTGCAAAAAGAAAAAGAAAGAAAAGAAAAAGAAGAACTTGGATTTTATTTGATTATCAAACTTGTCTTCACAAAATCAAAGTTTGGAGCTTAAGTCGGACCTTTGGAATTTTAGTGCGGGCGAAACCTTAGTGAGAACCGTGTTTGAAATTCAACAGTCCTTGAGAATCCCAAAACTCTGTCCAAGTCTCCTTAATAGCCAGGTCAGAAATATCTCAATTCATACGCAAACTCTTACAACTATGAATCTGACTTGTACAGTGTAAGTGATGATGGCTCTCCCCAACTAGAATGGCAAAGAAACTGACTTCTCCAGTACGACAACCCAATGATTCCCCAATCCAACAACTCCATCCTCGAGGAGCGGGGTATTCCCTTCTAAGTTCAAGTGGCAACTAGCTCAAGAGGTGGGGGTGAAGAGAAGAATGGACGGTAGCCAGTGTAGCTACCTAACCTGGGATGCAAGACCAGTGTAGTCAAGTCGTCCTGCTGCAGGCTCACATGATATGACTTTGATGCTCAAGCTTGCTTATTGACTTTGTACATATTCACATACTTTGCAGGCTTTTTATTTTTGTACATGCCTGAACCCTCTTTTTTTTTGAAATACTATATACAACAGCATTTACATAAGGAGTTTTTCCTCTTGAGCCAGTAGACTATCCCTCTTTTGAAGCTTTATTGCAACCCACTGCCTCCTGTATTTAGACTTCCTTATCACTAGACGGGTTGGGGTGCACTTCCCTCCCTAGAGGAGGACAAATATTTCCACTTGTGTGCGTCTCATACCGGCAAATCCAATCCCCTCACCACTCCAATTGAGTTGAGCCATGTGAAAGGTGCAGGTGTCCAAGTTAGGTCATTATCAACAAGAGTTGTGCGTGTGCTCCGAAATACTCTACTTAGGCAGTCAAGAATCCATTGAACTAAGTCCCATAATCCTCAAAGAATTAAGTCAACTAGACCTGAAGTACCTCAAACCCAGTTCCTATAAGGTTCCTGTTATTAGGTAGCTTTTAAGGTCCAATCAAGCTCCAATCTCCAGATTTTACTTAGACTTGTTCAACAATCAAACTCGATCCGAAAAATGCGAATGCTATGCAATGCAATGCAGAAAATATTTTTGTAATGCAATTTTCAAAGATTTTGAACTTTTTATGGATTTTTGAAAAGATGATGCATGCATATGCAGATGCAATTTTTTTGTGTTTTTCGAAAAGATTTTTCAAATATTTTTGGAATTTTAATTTTGCAAATGTTTTTGGGATTTTTGAAAAGAAAAAGTTTTGGCTAAAATCTAGGTTAAAATATTTACACGGGAGTGCTTCTTATATATACAAGAAGTGGATTTTAAGAATTTACAAGGTAAGTGATCAATTTTATACATATATACATATAGTGGATTTTGGTGAGATGTATGTATTCCTCAAACTTATTTGACACATGCTTTTCACACAATTTTTGAAAACTATAGTCCAAAATAGTTTTTACAAACATTTTACAAACATGTACACACATTTGAAAATCATTTTGCAAAGGCTTTCAAAACAGTATATATAGGTTTTTCAAAACATTTTTGCAACCATCTTTTCAAACCATTTGCAAATCATTTTTCACACATTTTATTTCACACAAAGAAAAGAAATTTTTACAAAACACACAATTTTACAAAGGTTGAAAACATGTAACAAAACATTTTCAAAATAGTTTTCAATAGATGTTCACAGAGATTTTCAAACTATTTTTCAAACATTTTGCAAAAAACATTTTCACCTGATTTATTAATAAGTAAATACAAAAAGAATTTGAGGAATAAAACACCTTTTTATTAAGGATTATTAATGAATTTTAAAGAATTATTAGCCATATTATTAGGAAAATACGAAAGTACGAGTTATGGCTAAAGTATATACGTAGTATATACGACCCCCCTATATTTAGCTTGAGCTATGTCCTCATAGATCGGAGAGAAAAGAGAAGACATAACTCGTACTAAGTATAGATAAGTCCAAAGAATAAAGGAATAAATGAATGAATGAATGAGAAGTTGACCGTCCCCCCTATACTTAGGATCAAATAATCCTAAGTATAGCAGACTATACACAATGCAGGGAGGGTCAAGGGTGGGAATGAACAGATCGTACTCAGATTGTCTCGCCCTATACTTAGGGTAAGATATCCCTAAGTATAGACAAGAAGAGGAGACAATGGAGAGGATCGAAAAATAGAGAAACTCGAGGTGCACGCCCCCTATACTTAGGACAAAGTACGTCCTAAGTATGGAAAACTGTCTACAAGGGCAGCACCTTTTTGATAGATAAAGAAGATAGAAATGGAAAAGAAGAAAAGAAGAAAAGAAGAAAATAAATCAACAGATGAAATAGTAATATGAACAGATGGATCTGTACAGCGGAAGATGGAATTGATCACCATGTATGAGATGCATATGATGAGAGTTAAAGGACATATCTCATACCAGAAGAATGGGGGCAACGTCAATGGTCAGCGGATCATGATCTAGATATAGTTTCAGACGTTGACCATTGACGCAGAAGGTAGAAGAAGATGACGGTTCGGATATGTCGATGCTGCCATTGTCATGTACCTTCCTGACCACATACGGACCTTTCCACTTGCTTTGTAATTTCCCTGGGAATAGTTTCAGCCTGGAATCAAACAACCATACTCTCTGATCTGGCTCAAACTGTTTATGGCTGATATGCGCATCGTTCCATGTCTTCACTTTCGCTTTGTACTGTAGGCTGTTGGAGAAGGTTGTGTCTCTCAGTTCTTCCAGGGCTGCCAATTCCTCTCTTCTCTGGTCTCCTATACTCTTGGGATCTAAAAGCAACTCAGTGACTGCCCAAAAAGATTTGTGCTTGATCTCCACTGGCAAATGGCACAGCTTGCATAGACGAGACGAAAGGGAGATGTCCCCAATGGATTCTTGAAAGAAGTCCGATAAGCCCACAAGACCGAGTCCAAAAGCTGTGACCAATCCTTTCGGTCTGGGCGGACAACTTTCTGCAAGATTATCTTTATCTCCCGATTCGATACTTCGGCAAGACCATTAGTCTGGGGGTGATATGGAGTGGCAACCCGATGGTCAATGCCGAACTCGTCTGCAAGGGCCCTAACCTTGTCATTGATGAAGTGAGACCCCCCATCTGAAATCAAGACTCTAGGTACCCCGAACCGTGAAATGATATTTTTCCTCAAGAATTTACACACGGTTTTAGCATCTGCGGCTCGGGCGGGGATGGCCTCAACACATCGACTGACATAATCCACAGCGAGCAAAATATGCTCGAATCCCTGCCTCTTAGGAAATGGGCCCATGAAATCAATTCCCCATGCATCAAAAACCTCACAAAAGTGAATGGGTTGCATGGGCATCATGTCTCTCTGTCCGCAGGTTTCTATTTTCTGACAGTCAGTACATCTCTTCACGAACTCATCAGAATCCTTGAAGAGAGTAAGCCACCATAGGCCGGATTGAAGCACCTTCTGTGCTGTCCTTTTTCCAGAATGATGTCCTCCTGCCTCAAGCTTGTGGCAGTATGTGAGGATGCTATGATGCTCTTCTTGAGGAATGCACCTCCTCCAGATATTGTCCCCTCCTTCATGATAAAGGACGGGATCCTCCCAATGGTAAAACTTGGCCTTCGCCAGGAAGGTCTCGAGTTTATGCTTGGGCCAACCTTGTGGAACCGTCTTGGCAACAAGATAGTTCACAATGTCAGCATACCACGGGAGCGAGGTGACAACCAAGATCGCCTCATCTGGAAATGTCTCTGTGATAGGTGCGCTGGGCTCAGCTTCTTCAAGATTCTCCAATCTGGAGAGATGATCTGCCACCACATTCTTGACTCCAGGCTTATCCTTAATCTCAATATCAAATTCCTAGAGTAGAAGGATCTATCTGGTCAGACATGCTTTGGCATCCTTCTTAGCCATTAAGTACCGGATGGCGGTATGATCAGTGTAGATGGTTACTCTAGATCCGAGAATGTAAGATCGATACTTATCAAGAGCAAAGACTACGGCCAACATCTCTTTCTCAGTTACAGTGTAATTCCACTGCGCGTCATCCAAAGTCCGGCTGGCGTAGTGAATGGTAAAAGGTAATCCATCCCTCCTCTGTCCGAGCACAGCCCCAACGGCAAAATCTGAAGCGTCCGTCATGATCTCGAATGGGAGAGACCAATCGGGTGGCTGAAGGACATGAGCAGAAACAACCATATTCTTGAGAGTCTCAAACGATTCAAGACACTTATCATTGACAATAAACTCGATGTCTTTAGTCAGCAAGTCAGTAAGCGGTCGGGCAATTCGGCTGAAGTCCTGAATGAACCGTCGGTAGAAACCGACATGCCCCAGAAAAGACCATAACTGACGTAGGTTGGACGGTGGATTGAGTTTTCTGATGATGTCCACCTTGGCCGGATCGACCTCCATGCCCCTGTTGGAGATGATATGACCAAGGACCGTCCCTTGAGTCATCATGAAATGACTCTTCTCCAAGTACAAGACAAGATTGACCTCAATGCAGCGCTTGAGCACACGGTCTAGGCAGTCAAGACAAGCGTCGAACCCGTCGCCATAGACCGAGAAGTCATCCATGAAGACCTCTAAATAGTCACCCACCATGTCCGAGAATATGGACAACATGCACCTTTGGAATGTCGCCGGAGCGTTACATAGACCAAAGGGCATCCGTCTGAAAGCATACGTCCCAAACGGACAGGTGAATGTCGTTTCTCCTGGTCTTCGGGCGCAATGGCCACTTGATTGTATCCAGAGTACCCATCAAGGAAACAATAATGACTCTTCCCAGCTAGTCGCTCGATAATCTGATCAATGAAGGGTAGCGGGAAGTGATCCTTCTTGGTGGCCTCATTCAATCGTCTGTAGTCCACACAGACCCTCCAAGAAGTGGGCACTCTGGTAGCAATCTCCTCTCCAGACTCATTGACAACTGTAGTGATACCCGTCTTCTTGGGTACCACATGTAGCGGACTTACCCATTTGGAGTCGGAGATGGGATAGATGAAATCGGCGCTCCACCACCTTGAAATTTCTTTCATGACTACGTCTCGAAGATTCGGGTTCAGCCGTCGTTGGAACTCACGCGACGGCTTAGCGTTATCCTCAAGATAGATGTGGTGAGAGCAAAGATTTGGGCTCAGCCCCTGGAGATCGGCTATACTCCAACCTATTGCCTTGCGGTTTCTTTCAAGATCTTCCATCAGACGAGATTCTTGTTCTCCAGTCAAATCTGGTGAGATAATGACTGGGTACATTTCTGGCTCACCCACAAGGAATCTATATGTCATCGACTGCGGTAGAGGTTTCCGTTCTAGACAACTGGGAGGTGGCAGATCTGGCTTCTGATATGTCTGTGTAAATGCTACCAGGTCTTCATGGGAGAACTCTCGCTCTGCATGAATTTCTGACGAAGGGCGGCCTGCTGAATCATCAATAAACTACACTGGCTCGCACTCTGTCATGGTTGTCGGCTCAGAAGGAATCAGACAAGGCAAATAATCATTGAATCATCCCAGTCAATGTCTGAATCCGAGGGATCAGAAGAAGATGAGCAAGAATGAAAATCATCGGCACCACTCATCACAACACTGTCAGCTTCATGTGTATCCTCATCCAGGGGTGTGCTCTCCCGGCTCTCGACTGCCATGAGCTTTAGATATAGTGAATCTGTAGGCAAGGCGAGAGTCAGTGCTACGGGATCTTTCCAGTTGGATTCATCATCAGTCATCTCAAAATCACAAACCTGGTGGATGTCTAGCTCTTCCTCTGTCATCTGCTCGGCTTCGCTGGATTGCTCTGAGCATGCCAACTCTCTGGCTCTGGTCTGGTCGATCGTATCTATTTGTATGCATTCGCCCTCTATGTGAAAACATACCGTCCCACTGTCATGATCGGATAATGCCTTGGCAGTGGCCAAGAATGGACGTCCGAGTATGATGGGGGCATCGGTTACCGATTCAGGGATCTCCATGTCCAATACAACAAAGTCCACGGGGAATTTCAGGCCCTGAATGGTAACGACCACGTCCTTCAACAACCCTTTCGGCCTCTTGATCGACCTATCAACAAACTGAAGGATTGTCCTACTCCGAAGAAGAGGGCAAACTCGAATCATTTGAGTAAGGCTGCCGGAAGGAGGTTGATCGAAGATCCGCTGTCTAATAGAGTGCGATAGAACCGCTGCTCCTGGATCTCGCATCTGACAAAGGAGGCTCCTGTATCAGGTCTCTTGGCTGGCAATGTGTTCTGAATGGCGCAACAAGTGTCATGAGTGAGCATATGGATTTGATCTCTATGCCTCTTCTTCCTTCGGACAGTAGTTGTCTCTTTCAAGTTCTTTTTGAAGAAGGGGATATGCTCAAATGCTTCTCGTAGAGTCAGCTGAATGTGAAATCTGTCTATCATTTGGTTGCCGAACTCTACCTGTTGGTTCTTTTTTGGATTTTCTTTTTTTTTCCCCTTCGCCCGGCGGAGTGCCTCGGGGAAGGGGATGGTAGGGGCCTCCACAGATGGAGGACTAGGAATAGGTCCCTGTGCCTGTGAAGGAGGAGAATCCATACAATAATCATCATTCACCACATATGGATCTGCAATGTGAACAGAAACCTTTCCTTTATTCATATTTTTGTTTTTCTTTTTGTTACCACAGTCCATAGCTACAAAAGGTGGTAACATCACAGAGGGAGGCTCAACAAAAGTAGATGTGGTGGCCTCAGTACCACCACCTGTCTCTGCGGCATCAGCACCGCGCTCGGGCTCAGCATCCAAAATGGTGGCATCAGCACCACCGTCTGCATCTGGTCTCACGACGGCATCAGCACCGTCGTCTTGGACTCCATCATGGGTGGCATCAGCACCACCGTCTTCAACATCATCATTAGCGGCATCAGCACCACTACTCTGCTCTTCTGGCGCTCCTGGTTCTGCATCTGGTTGTCGCTCAGAAGAGGCGCCGCCGGCTGGCATCCTACCACTCCTAGTAGTCACAAAATCAACATCATTCAAAGAATAAGACATATCATTCAAATCGTCACTAGGAGAAGTATCCTCTGTAAACTCTACCTGCTCAGACTTCCTTTTCAGATTGTTCGGGTTAGGTTCAATCTGAGCGGGTATGGCGGCCTTGCCTTTTATTATGTCCCTCATCTCCTGCCGGAATTCATCCATTTCTTGCCTGAAAGATGCTCGCTGTTCGGAAAGCAAGCGGGCAAGATCATTGATGAAGCCACATTTCATCATCCTTATTCTATCATTTTGGCACTAAAAACCCTAGCAAATGCCTGTAAATACCCTTAAATTGAGCATCTTAGCATCCATGCATGTGTATCACAATAGTGTATAAAATACTGTAATTAAGGCTAAAATTATAGAATAAATAAAGAAAAGAAAAAGAATAAAATATTGTAAATATTTTATGACCCGAAACCCCGAGACCTAGGCATCTTGATGAATAGGTCGACAAGGAATAGAGTAGGGGGAGATAAGGGCTAAAATACAGATAAAAGACCTATATTTTTTTATTATTCATTCTTTATTAATTTTGGGACCTATTTTTGGTTCCACTTTTTATACATCAAATAAAGAAACTTTGTACATGAAAGTTGTAGCTAATTTTATAAAGAAAAATACAAAATTGATTTCATAGAAAAATAACGTACAGATAAAAAGTTATGGTCTGAATAAAAATCCAGAATGCCAACTTCCCAGACCCGTATCTCACAAATAAAAACTCCAAATGCAGCGTACTCACCTTTAATTGTATATAGAAGAAAATAAGCTATTTAATGGCGGTGGTTTCGCATTTGGCGGAGCTACGGTTTGAAAGTTGAGTTTTGGATCCACATTGTATACTTGTACAGATTAAAATATTCAATTTATTATTTATTTATTATTTTATTAATTTTATATTTTTATAATGTTGTAAATATTACTTATAATAATTATGTGTATTAAAATCAGAATAAAAATGCAAAGAAAAATAAAAAAAATAAAAATGAACATACATAGAATACATAGGTGCACTACCTATATCCATACCGATATCCATACCTTTATATTTTATTTAAATATACAAAACAATTCATAAAAATAAAATAAAAATATATTTGTGTAGATAAAAGTATTTTATAATTTCATAAAATCATAAATAAAAATAATAATATTAAAAATACCTAAATAAAAATAGAAGACTTAAATATATAGATATATATACTATAAAGGGCATAAATGCAAACTTGTAAAAATACGTCTCATAAAAATAAATAAAAATCACCATAAATTAATTCATAAAATAATAAACATTTTTTATTCTATAATTAAAAATCAATAAAATCGTTTGCTATTTTAAATTGATTTTAGAAATCTTTTTCTTCAGGTTTTTCCTGGTTGGTCCACGTGGACCAACCGGGGGGGCTAGGAGAGTTGACCTCGGTCAACTCTCTGCCCAAGACCTGGGCTGTGTCAGAGCTGCGTTTGACCTCGTTTTCAACCTTTTTTCCAGGCGAATCCTTTCATCCTTTCGTGAATCGACCTTCACGACTTTTGTAGCCCCTTCATAGAGCTTTCACGCCCTTGGATCATTTCGGGCATTGGACCACTGCTGCTCCAGATACACCTCGGTCAAGGGAGCCCTCCGTCAACCCCTTAAAACCAAACCTTGAATCCCATTTTGAATTTTGAACCGCGAATACTCAGTGATCCACCTCCCTTGGTCGAGCAAGAGGAGCCCGGAGGTGACAGCTTCGAGCTCCACGCATCCAAGCGACGGTAGAGCATCCAGATCGCCGCGCGTTCCAACCTCCAGCGACCGCCGTCGAGGTACCCCCTTCCCTCGCCCGCTCTGGGCTTGAGGCAGCTTTATTTCCTTTAGTTTTGCTTGCATTTCATTCCTTATCATCTCACGCTTCATTTCCCCCATTCATTCGTTTCAATCGTGGGTCGATTCGCCAAATCAACCCTCGCCGGAGCTATCTCCGGCCACAGTTGTGCTCAGCGCTTCCCCCATCCGCAGACCACCATCTCTTGTGCCACGTGGTCGGGGCAACTTGCCCCCGACCATATCACCTTCTCTTCTGCAGGTACCTGGGCTTCCCAACGCATCTGGGGCGTTTTTGGGTTTCGCCGGAGCTCCTGGGGCCACGCAGCTCCCTCTTCGCCGTGGGAGAGCACCGCTGAGCTCCACGCCATTTTGCCGCCTCCAGACATCAGAAGGACCTGCAGGCATCACCTGGACCAGTCTTGAAGCCCGTTGACCGCCGGAGCACGGAGTATTCGACGGAGGAAGGTCGCCACGGCGGCCCTTCTTCCGTGTTCTTCCAACGTCCCTCCTCGCCGTCCGATCAACGCCAGTCCTCCAGGCGTTCACCGACCGTCCGATCAACGCCCCCAGCTGCCGTCGATCCCCTCGCGGAGATCTAATCTGAGGCGTCGGATCTGAAGGGGTTTCGCGGGCCCTAGTGTCGACACGTGGATAAGTGAAGTTCACTCCACCGTCCGATCCTCCGCCGGCTTGGGTATTTTGCAACATTCACCCTGGCAATTTTTGTAATATTTTATTAGAACCGAAACTTTCATTTGCCGTTCAATATTTTTGTAATATTTGCATAGACACCCTTGTAGTTTAATCATTTGCGTTTGGGTCCTTCGCCACGTCACCTAACGTGACCTGTACACGTGAGGTGTGGGCATTTTGTAAGGACACCCTCGGCCTTTGTTGTATTACGTTTTAGTTCCAAAACTGAGACGTCACGTGTTAAATTTTTGGATATTTTGCATGTAAGTCCCCAGGGTTGTGGAATATTACATTTTTGTCCTCGCCAGGCGTGTGCAAGTCACGCGCCCTGGTGGGAAAATTTCTAAGAGACCCAGGCGGTTTTTGTAATTAGATTTTGGAGCTATAAATAGAATATTCAGTTCAAATATTTGTGGAAATTTGCATGTATGCCCCTGGATGTTTGAGAAATTGCATAAATACCCCTGCCAGGCATGTTTATTGATTGGATGCTTGTTGTATTTGTTTGAACTATCATTTTAAATCCAAAAATTCCACAAAAATAGGGTTAAGCTCCTGGATAGTTGTACTTTGTCGCCATATATTTAGTTTTTGATTTTATTTTATTTTTATATTTATTAAAAATCAAAAACATGTTTTTTGTGTACTGTCTAGCTTAGAAAATACAAAAAAATTATTAAAACACTTCGAAAAATTCCAAAAAAATTACCTAGTGTCTATTATACCGTATTTTAGTGTCAGTCCAAAAATCATTAAAAATCTCAAAAGAAAAACACTAAAAATTTAAAAACACTCAAAAACTTCAAAAAAAATATATAAAATCAGGGAAAACTCTAAAAAATACAAACTCAGGTTCTGTTTGTTCCTTATTTTGTTCCTTTTATTGAAAAATAGTGTGGAAAATTTTGAGTACTGATTGATATTTTTAATTTCCATTTTATTCACAACCAGCACTATTTGCACTGTTTTGCTTTATTTCAGTAATTAAAAATACCAAAAACACCTTGAAAAATCTCCAAAAATCACAAAAAACAGTAAAAAATCATAAAAATATCAAAAACAATTTATTTCTGAATTTTGGTAATTTTTACTTAGTTTTATAAATATTTTACCTTGTCTTTTATTCCATTGTCTTTAAATTCCAATATTGAAAAAGAAAAAGAAAAATATAAAATTTAAAATTATAAAAATCAGAAAATTAAAAATCAAAATACAAAATTAAAAATTAAATTAAAAATAAAAAAATTAATTTAAAATTAAAAACCCACAAAAATTGTATTTGCTTGCTTGCTTAGTGTAGACACATCACACACATACTTGTGCACACTTGTTTGAACTGCCCTGCTTGCTCCCTGTGTTCGAACTCTCTGCATACTTGACACTATACACCATTTGTGCAGAGTTAAAAATAAATTTGACTCCACACTTGTTTTTCATTGTTTGATACTTGATTGTGGGTTCATTGTTGATTAATCACATTTTA
Source organism: Ottelia alismoides (assembly GCA_037367405.1). Taxonomy (NCBI): domain Eukaryota; kingdom Viridiplantae; phylum Streptophyta; class Magnoliopsida; order Alismatales; family Hydrocharitaceae; genus Ottelia; species Ottelia alismoides. The sequence goes on along the minus strand of JAZKJV010007960.1, from coordinate 444,483 downwards.
TTGTGGGTCGCCACAGCGACGTATTTAGACCCTCGATAACTCGCAGTTATCAAATGGCGCCGTTGCCGGGGAGCAACAGCGAGTAGTTGACATTTTGCTTGTGTTGATTGTCTACCATAGCTTTAGTTTCTATCTCTTGCATTTGTGATATTGATTGATTGAGCTATCTGACCATTTCTTTTCTTGTCTTCTTGCGAGGGACCGTGGAGCAAGGCGGATTGCTTAGGTGACCCGGAGCAACCTTGGGAAGCGGAGCCGGCCTTTCTTTAGCCAGGCCAGCAGGAGAGAGCAAGAGGAGTGAGAGAGAGTGATTAGTCCAGCTTTTCTTTTATTTTTGTGAGAGAGTGATTTATTGAATTGTAATAATACAGGCACATCAGACACTTAGACACTATCGGGCCTAACTTCCGGGTGTTTGTTCACCCGGGGGCTCACTGCGGTTTTCATCGCATTTTCATCGCTGTCATTTTCCGGTTTTGTTTTCCTTTTTCCTTTCTTTTGTGGATTGAGCTCTTAGATTAGGTCATGCTTGATTCGATTAGCCTAGATCCAAACACCCTAATAACTCTTGCATGTTCCTATAGTTCGTATTTGGACTTAGATTAATTAAGTAGTTGATCATTGGCTCTCGATCCGCGCGCCGCGAGCTCACTCCACACAAGCGCTTTCTCCTAACTCAAATGTGTTGAGCAAAGGAGGAGTGAGCCTAGACCGGACATTAGGATTGGGAGTTGACGGTTAACTCGTGGTTCTTCACGCTAGCAGTTGCCTATCTTAGGATGATTGCCGCTTGCATATCGCCATGTAGTTTAGGTTTAAAAATTCTGCTTTGCATCCCGCATGGAGAGAGCTGGGATTCACTGTAAGTCCTCTTACTTTGCATGCATCATTTAGGCACAAAGGTGAGATTTCCACCTTGATGTCGACTTGCACGGCTTTTCCGACTCTATTCTCCCTCTGTTTTTGGAACAAAGTAGGATCAAGAAAATACAAAAACCGTTAGGCGCTTGTTTGAATCTACTCAAAAGAAGCGATAACACCAAAAAAATTAAAAAAGGGACTGCTAAGAAAACTTGACCAAAAATAAAATCGATAATTGGATTCATTGCTTGGGGAGAGTAACACCCTCACTTGTATTCAGGTTGCATGGGAAGGTCTCCTTCCAAGTGAGGTGAGCGCTTCGTAAGGATTAGAGCCAAAAACCCAACTTGTGGCTGCCTTGTGTATCGCCTGGATTTCCGAAGTATTGGCGCTACTATCGTACATAGTCGAGTAGGGCTTGGTCGCCATTGGTGACTCACTATTGTGTGAGCGCCGACCTTGTCCGAAGTACCGAGCTTAGGCCACGCCTTCACGGGTGTGTCTGTCTCACCGGCTGCGTCCGAGTAGGATCTTGCACGCTCACGGGTGATTCCGTTGCGAGCGAGGTCCGAAGTATTGGTTTCGCCTATCGGCTTCCTCCCTCTATTTCTTTGGTTGAGTAGGGATCCAGGAAGGGTTACAAGGACCTTAAAAAGCGCAAGTTACAGGTTACACAGGAGGAGGACAAGTACGGGGACACTTTCCTGGCAGTACTCTCGCTCCTATAGGCGTAGCGTTCTAAGGACTCGTGACAAGATAAATACCTGAAAACAAGCTAAAATTGACAAGATAAAAGCCGAACCTTCACAGCTTCACGTGTTGAGTTGGTGAACTCACCCTTGCCTTGTGTTTGATTGCTAGATTTGTTTAGGTCAAGATCAAAAACACCGCACAATTGTGCGCAAATTTTGTTGCATTTCATATCATCTTCTTCTTCTCTTGCATTTTCCCTGCTCTTCCCAAATAATCAAGATGATGGGACGGAGGTCTCTTAGGCCGACCTTGTCGGCACTGCTATCCAGCACTCCTCCTCATTCATCTAGGAATACCTCGGAGAGTCCGCTCTCCGAGCCCGAGTTCACATCCACCCTGTTCCCCCTCGACCACCCTTCCCATTCTCCTTCTCTCAGTCCAATTGTGTCAGAATTCAGTGCATCGCAGAGTTCGGCTCCCTCAACAGCACCTGAGATGGCCTCTTTTGCTTTTTCAGAAAATCCCGCAATGGCAGATAGAGGCGAGCACCCAGATGACCACGATCACCCTCCATTTATAATCGATCAAGTGGCCATCAACAACTCCTTGTTAGCATCCCTGGAGACCATGCAGAGACAGATCCGGGACTAGGGAACATTCATGGGTGATCTGATGAGAGAAATAGCGCAGATGAGAGAGAACCGACCTGGGGGCGGTGGCGGTGGAGGTGGAGGAGGACCCGATGCAGGAGGAGGCAATCCAGACGCTGAGCGACCACCACAGACCATCATGAGGGAACTGCACAACCCAGCTGCATCCCTCACTCACCGGTGGATCAGACTCCCGCCAATCCACAGAGATTTCGAGCTTCGGCCCCACACGATCCAGCTGCTACCCAAGTTTCACGGGTTGCCGACCGAAGAGCCGCACCTCCACCTCCAAGAGTTTGAAATGATTTGCAGCACTATCCATGATCGGTTGATGACTGAGGACACCATCAAGATGATCGCCTTTCCGTTCTCTTTGGTTGATAGAGCCTCCTATTGGCTCAAACACCTTGGGCGATTCGTCGATACATGGGCAGATCTCCGGACCGCGTATCTGAAGAAGTACTACCCTCTCGGCCGGGCCAACGCAGCTCGAGCCATGATCAGCAACTTTGTCATGATCCCAAACGAACAATTCCATGAAGCCTGGGATCGATTCAGAGAGCTCATCGACCGGTGTCCACATCACGACATATCCAAGCCCAACTTGGTGCAGAGTTTCTTCTGTGGGCTGACACCGGAGCTGCAGGGGCTAGTAAACGCCTCTTGTGGTGGGTCTTATTTCTCCAAGGGAGAAGACGACGTCTGGGCCATCTACGAAGGCATGGCAGAAAACTCTACTGTGATGACCCAGGCCCGAGTCTATACACAGCAGAAGCCCCCTCAAGGAGCGGGATCATTTCAGAGGATCGCCCGCATCGATGCCGGTCCCAACACAACGTCGGTAGCTGCAGCCCAAGCTGAATCAGCCACAGCCGACATGGGCATTATTAGTGAGAAGTTGGACCGCATGGAGATCCTCGAGAAGAAGTAGAACCAAGGTCTTGCCCAGATGGACCTTCTCACCAAATCCATGAGTGACCTGAAAACTCAAATCCTATGCATTCAGGAGGCACATGCTCATTCCCAACAGCCTCCCAGGTCACGGGCTGACTCCAGCGGTAGCAGCTCCAACCAACCCTCTACCTCATACCGACAGGTGAATCATATCCAGGCAGAGCCGGTTCCACTGCTACAGTACCATCCAGAGCAACCGCCATCTAAGGAGACTCAGATGGTGGTCTATCAGCCAGAGCAGCCACTGGCAGTTCTTCCTCCACCTTCCTTTGAGCAGGAACCATTGATGGAAGTTAATGGGATTTGGTACGACCGATACCCTCAGCCCGGAATTCGTCGGGATCACCCCGGATTCCGTTGGGGGCAATGGTGGATCCTCTTCCCAGCAGCAGAACCCTGCCCAAGGACACCAGAACATCCAGCCACAGCAGCATAACCAGCAGCCCCAATATGCCCAGCCTATCAGGGACAGTCGTGGAGGCAGCGCCAGCCGCCTCAGCAGTCTTATCCCCAGCCTCCCCCCCAGTATCAGCAGTCACACCAGCAGCAGCAGCCCCATTTCCAGCAGGGATAGACATCCGGTTCTCAGGGTCCCGCCTTTGAGAACCCAGCCCTTGATGATCTTGCCCGCTTGCTAGCTGAACAGCGAGCATCTTTCAGGCAAGAAATGGATGAATTCCGGCAGGAAATGCGGGACATAATCAAAGGCAAGGCCGCCATACCCGCTCAGATTGAACCTAACCCGAACAATCTGAAAAGGAAGTCTGAGCAAGTAGAGTTCACAGAGGACACCTCTCCTAGTGACTATTTGAGTGACATATCTTATTCCTATTATGATGCTGATTTTGTTACTACTAGGAGCGGTAGGATGCCAGCCGGCGGCGCCTCGTCTGAGCGACAACCAGATGCTGAACCAGGAGCGCCAGAGGAGCAGAGTAGCGGTGCTGATGCCGCTGATGACGATGTTGAAGACGGTGGTGCTGATGCCACCAATGATGGAGTCCAGGACGACGGTGCTGATGCCGTCGTGATACCAGTTGCAGACGGTGGTGCTGATGCCACCATTTTGGATGATGAACCAGAGCGTGGTGCTGACGCCGCGAAGACCGGTGCTAGTGGTGGTGCTGAGGCCACCACATCTACTTTTGTTGAGCCGCCATCTGTGATGTTGCCACATTTTGTACCTAGAGACTGTGGGAACAAGAACAAAAACAAAAATTTGAATAAAGGAAAGGTTTCTGTTCAAGTTGCGGATCCATATGTGGTGAATGATGATAATTGTATGGATTCTCCTTCTTCACAGGCACAGGGACCGATTCCTAGTCCTCCATCTGAGGAAGCCCCTACCATCCCCTTCCCTGAGGCACTCCGCCGAGCGAAGGGGAATAAAAAAGAAAATCCGAAAAAGAGCCAACAGGTAGAGTTCGGCAACGAAATGATTGACAGATTTCACATTCAGCTGACTCTACGAGAAGCATTTGAGCATATCCCCTTCTTCAAGAAGAATTTGAAAGCGACAACTACTGTCCGAAGGAAGAGGAGGTACATAGATCAAATCCATATGCTCACTCATGACACTTGCTGCGCCATTCAGAACACATTGCCAGCCAAGCGACCCGATACAGGAGCTTCCTATGTCAGATGCGAGATCCAGGAGCAGCGGTTCGATCATACTCTGTTAGACAGCGGGTCTTCGATCAACCTCCTTCCGGCAGCCTTACTCAAGCAGTTCGAGTTTGGCCCTCTTCTTCGAAGCAGAACGGTCCTTCAGTTTGCTGATAGGTCGATTAAGAGGCCGAAGGGGTTGTTGAAGGATGTGGTCGTTACCATTCAGGGCCTGAAATTCCCCGTGGACTTCGTTGTATTGGACATGGAGATCCCTGAGTCGGTAACCGATGCCCCCATCATACTTGGACGCCCATTCTTGGCCACTGCCAAGGCGGTATCCGACCATGACAGTGGGACGGTATGTTTTCGTGTAGAGGGCAAAAGCATACAAATAGATACGATCGACCAGACCAGAGCCAGAGAGTTGGCGTGCTCAGAACAATCCAGCGAAGCCGAGCAGGTGACAGAGGAAGAGCTAGACATCCACCAGGTTTGTGATTTTGAGATGACTGATGATGAATCCAACTGGAAAGATCCCGTAGCACCGACCCTTGCCTTGCCCACAGATTCACTATATCTCAAGCTCATGGCAGTCGAGAGCCGGGAGAGCACATCCTTGGATGAGGATACATCTGAAGCTGACAGTGTTGTGATGAGTGGTGCTGAGGAATTTCAATCATGTTCTTCTTCTTCAGATCCCTCGGATTCAGACATTGACTGGGATGACTTTGATGATTATTTGCCTTGTCTGATTCATTCCTTCTGAGCCAACAGCCATGACAGAGTGCGAGCCAGTGCAGTTTATTGATGATTCAGCAGGCCGCCCTTCATCAGAAATTCATGCAGAGCGAGAGTTCTCCCATGCAGACCTGGTAGCATTTACACAGACATATCAGAAGCCAGATCTGCCACCTCCTAGTTGTCCAGAACGGAAACCTTTGCTGCAGTCGATGACATACAGATTCCTTGCGGGTGAGCCAGAAATGTACCCAGTCATTATCTCAGCAGATTTGACTGGAGAGAAAGAATCTCGTCTGATGGAGGTTCTTGAAAGAAACCGCAAGGCAATCGGTTGGAGTATAGCTGATCTCCAGGGGCTGAGCCCAAATCTTTGCTCTCACCACATCTATCTTGAGGATAACGCAAAGCCGTCGCGTGAGTTCCAACGGCGGCTAAACCTGAATCATCGAGACGTTGTCATGAAAGAAATTTCAAGGTGGTGGAGCGCCGATTTCATCTATCCCATCTCCGATTCCAAATGGGTGAGTCCGCTACATGTGATACCCAAGAAGACGGGTATCACTACAGTTGTCAACGAGTCTGGAGAGGAGATCGCTACCAGAGTACCAATTTCTTGGAGGGTTTGTGTGGACTACAGACGTTTGAATGAGGCCACCAAGAAGGATCACTTCCCGCTACCCTTCATTGATCAGATTATCGAGCGGTTAGCTGGGAAGAGGCATTACTGTTTTCTTGACGGGTACTCTGGATACAATCAAGTGGCCATTGCGCCTGAAGACCAGGAGAAAACGACATTCACCTGTCCGTTTGGGACTTATGCTTTCAGACGGATGCCCTTTGGTCTATGTAACGCTCCGGCGACATTCCAAAGGTGCATGTTATCCATCTTCTCGGATATGGTGGGTGACTGTTTAGAGGTCTTCATGGATGACTTCTCGGTCTATGGCGACGGGTTCGACGCTTGTCTTGACTGCCTAGACCGTGTACTTAAGCGCTGCATTGAGGTCAACCTCGTCTTATCCTGGGAGAAGAGTCATTTCATGATGACTCAAGGGACGGTCCTTGGTCATATCATCTCCAACAGGGGCATGGAGGTCGATCCGGCTAAGGTGGATATCATCAGAAAACTCAATCCACCGTCCAACTTACGTCAGTTACGGTCTTTCTGGGGCATGTTGGTTTCTACCGACGGTTTATTCAGGACTTCAGTCGAATTGCCCGACCGCTCACTGACTTGCTCACCAAAGACACCGAGTTTATTGTCAACGATAAGTGTCTTGAATCATTTGAGTCTCTCAAAAATATGGTTGTTTCAGCTCCTGTCCTACAGCCACCTGATTGGTCTCTCCCATTCGAGATCATGACGGATGCTTCCGATTTTGCCGTTGGGGCTGTGCTTGGACAGAGGAGGGATGTACTACCCTTTGCCATTCACTACGCCAGCCGGACTTTGGATGCCGCGCAGCGGAATTACACTGTAACTGAGAAAGAGATGCTGGCCGTAGTCTTTGCTCTTGATAAGTATCGATCATATATTCTCGGATCTAGGGTAACCATCTACACTGATCACACCACCATCCGGTACCTAATGTCTAAGAAGGATGCCAAAGCACGTCTCACCAGATGGATCCTTCTACTCTAGGAATTTGATATTGAGATTAAGGATAAGCCTGGAGTCAAGAATGTGGTGGCGGATCATCTCTCCAGATTGGAGAATCTTGAGGAATCTGAGCCCAATGCACCTATCACAGAGACATTCCCAGATGAGGCGATCTTGGCTGTCACCTCACTCCCATGGTATGCCGACATTGTGAATTATCTTATTGCCAAGACGATCCCATAAGGTTGGCCCAGGCAGAAACTCGAGACCTTCCTGGCGAAGGCCAAGTTTTACCATTGGGAGGATCCCGTCCTTTATCATGAAGGAGGGGACAATATCTGGAGGAGGTGCATTCCTCAGGAAGAGCATCATAGCGTCCTCACGTACTGCCACAAACTTGAGGCAGGAGGACATCATTCTGGAAAAAGGACAGCACAGAAGGTTCTTCAATCCGGTCTATGGTGGCCTACTATCTTCAAGGATTCTGATGAGTTCGTGAAGAGATGTACTGACTGTCAGAAAATGGGAACCTGCGGACAGAGAGACATGATGCCCATGCAACCCATTCACTTCTGTGAGGTTTTTGATGCATGAGGGATTGATTTCATGGGCCCATTTCCTAAGAGTCAGGGATTCGAGCATATTTTGCTCGCTGTGGATTATGTCAGCCGATGGGTTGAGGCCATCCCCGCCCGAGCCGCAGATGCTAAAACCGTTTGCAAATTTTTGAGGAGAAATATCATTTCACGGTTCGGGGTACCTAGAGTCTTGATTTCAGATGGGGGTCTCACTTCATCAATGACAAGGTTAGGGCCCTTGCAGACGAGTTCGGCATTGACCATCGGGTTGCCACTCCTTATCACCCTCAGACTAATGGTCTTGCCGAAGTATCGAATCGGGAGATAAAGACTATCTTGCAGAAAGTTGTCCGCCCAGACCGAAAGGATTGGTCACAGCTTTTGGACTCGGTCTTGTGGGCTTATCGGACTTCTTTCAAAAATCCATTGGGGACATCTCCCTTTCGTCTCGTCTATGGCAAGCCATGCCATTTGCCAGTGGAGATCAAACACAAATCTTTTTGGGCAGTTACTGAGTTGCTTTTAGTTCCCGAGAGTATAGGAGACCAGAGAAGAGCTAAATTGGCAGCCCTGGAAGAACTGAGAGATACCGCCTTTTCGAACAGCCTACAGTACAAAGAGAAAGTGAAGACATGGCACGATTTGCATATCAGCCATAAACAGTTTGAGCCAGATCAGAGAGTATGGTTGTTTGATTCCAGGCTGAAATTATTCTCAGGGAAGTTGCAGAGCAAGTGGAAAGGTCCGTATGTGGTCAGGAAGGTACATGACAATGGCAGCATCGACTTATCCGAACCGTCATCTTCCGCTACCTTCCGCGTCAATGGTCAACGCCTGAAAATATATCTTGATCATGATCCGCCGACCATTGACGTTGCCCCCATTCTTCTGGTATGAGATGTGTCCTTTGACTCTCATTATCTGCATCTCATACATGGTGATCAATTCCATCATCCGCTGTACAGATCCATCTGTTCATATCATTCGGCCGTCTGTTGATTTATTTTCTTCTTTTCTTCTTTTCTTCTTTTCATCTTCTATCTTCTTTATCTATCAAAAAGGTGCCGCCCTTGTAGACAATTTTCCATACTTAGGACGTACTTTGTCCTAAGTATAGGGGGGTTGGCACCCCGAGTTTCTTTCATTTTCATTTCGATCCTCTCCATTGTCTCCTCCTCTTGTCTATACTTAGGGATATCTTACCCTAAGTATAGGGGGAGACAATCTGAGTACGATCTGTTCATTCCCACCCTTGACCCTCCCTGCTTTGTGTACAGTCTGCTATACTTAGGATTATTTGATCCTAAGTATAGGGGGGACGGTCAACTTCTCATTCGTTGATTCCTTCATTAGTTTGTTATTCTTTAGACTTGTCTATATTTAGTACGAGTTATGTCTTCTCTTTTCTCTCCGATCTATGAGGACATAGCTCCTGCTAAGTATAGGGGGGGCGTATATACTGTGTATATACTTTAGCCATAACTCATACTTTCGTATTTTCCTAATAATATGGCTAAAGATTCTTTAAAATTCATTAAAAATCTTTAATAAAAAGGTGTTTTATTCCTCAAATTCTTTTTGTATTTACTGATTAATAAATCAGGTGAAAATATTTTTTGCAAAATGTTTGAAATATAGTTTGAAAATCTTTGTGTACATCTATTGAAAACTATTTTGAAAATGTTTTATTACATGTTTTCAACCTGTGTAATATGTGTGGATTGTAAAATTTCTTTTCTTTGTGTGAAATAAAATTTTTGAAAAATGATTTGCAAATGGTTTGAAAAATGGTTGCAAAAATATTTGAAAAACCTATATATACTGTTTTGAAAGCCTTTGCAAAATGATTTTCAAATGTGTGTACATGTTTGAAAAATGTTTGTAAAAATTATTTTGGACTATAGTTTTCAAAAATTGTGTGAAAAAACTTGTGTCAAATAAGTTTGAGGAATATTTACATCACACCAAAATCCACTATGTACATATGTATAAAATTGACCACTTACCCTGTAAATTCTGAAAAGCCACTTCTTGTAAATATAAGAAGCACTCCCGTGTACATATTTTAACCTATTTTTCAGCCAAAATCTTTTTGTTTTCAAAAAGCCCAAAAAAATTTGCAAAATTAAAATCCAAAAACATTTGAAAAATCTTTTTGAAAAAAAAAAGATAAAAAAATGCATCTGCATATACATGCATCATCTTTTGAAAAATCCATAAAAAGTTCAAAATCTTTGAAAATTGCATCACAAAAATATTTTCTGCATTGCATAGCATTCGCATTTTTCGGATTGAGTTTGATAGTTGAACAAGTCTAAGTAAAATCCGAAAATTGGAGCTTGATTGGACCTTAAAATCTACCTAATAACAGGAACCTTATAGGAACTGGGTTTGAGGTACTTCAGGTCTAGTTGACTTAATTCTTTGAGGATTACGGGACTTGGTTCAATGGATTCTTGACTGTCTAAGTAGAGTATTTCGGAGCACACGCACGACTCTTGTTGATAATGACCTAACTTGGACACCTGCACCTTTCACATGGCTCAACTCAGTTGGAGTGGTGAGGGGATTGGATTTGCCGGTATGAGACGCACACAAGTGGAAACACTTGTCCTCCTCTAGGGAGGGAAGTGCACCCCAACCCGTCCAGTGATTAGGAAGTCCAAAGACAGGAGGCTGTGGGTTGCGATAAAGCTTCAAAAGAGGGATAGTCTACTGGCTCAAGAGGAAAAACTCTTTATGTAAATGCCGCGGTGAATAGTATTTCAAAAAAAAAAAAGAAGTTCAGGCATGTACAAAAATAAAAAGCCTGCAAGTATGTACAAAGTCAATAAGCAAGCTTGAGTTCCAAAGTCAAATATGTAAGCATGCAGCAGGATGACTTGACTACACTGGTCTTGCATCCCGGGATAGGTAGCTACACTGGCTACCGTCCATTCTTCTCTTCACCCCCTCCTCTTGAGCTGGTTGCCACTTGAACTTAGAAGGGAATACCCCGCTCCTCGAGGATGGAGTCATTGGATTGGGGAATCATTGGGTTGTTGTACTGGAGAAGTCAGTTTCTTTGTCATCCTAGTTGGGGAGAGCCATCATCACTTACACTGTGCAAGTCAGACTCATAGTCGTAAGAGTTTGCGTATGGGTTGAAGTATTTCTGACCTGGCTATTGAGGAGACTTGAGCAGAGTTTTGGGATTCTCAGGGACTATTGGATTTCAAACACGGTTCTCACTAAGGTTCCGCCCACACTAAAAGTCCAAAGGTCTGACTTAAGCTCCAAACTTTGATTTTGTGAAGACAAGTTTGATTACCAAACTAAATCCAAGTTCTTCTTTTTCTTTTCTTTCTTTTCTTTTTTTGCACTTATTGCATAAGTGTTTGCTAGGGACTAGCAAAGGTAAAGTATAGGGGGATGATGAAGCCACATTTCATCATCTTTATTCTATCATTTTGGCACTAAAAACCCTAGCAAATGCCTGTAAATACCCTTAAATAGAGCATCTTAGCATCCATGCATGTGTATCACAATAGTGTATAAAATACTGTAATTAAGGCCAAAATTATAGAATAAATAAAGAAAAGAAAAAGAATAAAATATTGTAAATATTTTATGACCCGAAACCCCGAGACCTAGGCATCTTGATGAATAGGTCGACAAGGAATAGAGTAGGGGGAGATAAGGGCCAAAATACAGATAAAAGACCTATATTTTTTTTATTATTCATTCTTTATTAATTTTGGGACCTATTTTTGGTTTCACTTTTTATACATCAAATAAAGAAACTTTGTACATGAAATTGTAGCTAATTTTATAAAGAAAAATACAAAATTGATTTCACAGAAAAATAACGTACAGATAAAAAGTTATGGTCTGAATAAAAATCCAGAATGCCAACTTCCCAGACCCGTATCTCACAAATAAAAACTCCAAATGCAGCGTACTCACCTTTAATTGTATATAGAAGAAAGTAAGCTATTTAATGGCGGTGGTTTCGCATTTGGCGGAGCTACGGTTTGAAAGTTGAGTTTTGGATCCACATTGTATACTTGTACAGATTAAAATATTCAATTTATTATTTATTTATTATTTTATTAGTTTTGTATTTTTATAATGTTGTAAATATTACTTATAATAATTATGTGTATTAAAATCAGAATAAAAATGCAAAGAAAAATAAAAAAAATAAAAATGAACATACATAGAATACATAGGTGCACTACCTATATCCATACCTTTATATTTTATTTAAATATACAAAACAATTCATAAAAATAAAATGAAAATATATTTGTGTAGATAAAAGTATTTTATAATTTCATAAAATGATAAATAAAAATAATAATATTAAAAATACCTAAATAAAAATAGAAGACTTAAAAATATAGATATATATACTATAAAGGGCATAAATGCAAACTTGTAAAAATACGTCTCATAAAAATAAATAAAAATCACCATAAATTAACTCATAAAATAATAAACATTTTTTATTTTATAATTAAAAATCAATAAAATCGTTTGCTATTTTAAATTGATTTTAGAAATCTTTTTCTCCAGGTTTTTCCTGGTTGGTCCACGTGGACCAACCAGGGGGGCTAGGAGAGTTGACCTCGGTCAACTCTCTGCCCAACACCTGGGCTGTGTCAGAGCTGCGTTTGACCTCGTTTTCAACCTTTTTTCTAGGCGAATCCTTTCATCCTTTCGTGAATCGACCTTCACGACTTTTGTAGCCCCTTCATAGAGCTTTCACGCCCTTGGATCATTTCGGGCATTGGACCACTGCTGCTCCAGATACACCTCGGTCAAGGGAGCCCTCCGTCAACCCCTTAAAAGCAAACCTTGAATCCCATTTTGAATTTTGAACCGCGAATACTCAGTGATCCACCTCCCTTGGTCGAGCAAGAGGAGCCCGGAGGTGACAGCTTCGAGCTCCACGCATCCAAGCGGCGGTAGAGCATCCAGATCGCCGCGCGTTCCAACCTCCGGCGACCGCCGTCGAGGTACCCCCTTCCCTCGCCCGCTCTGGGCTTGAGGAAGCTTTATTTCCTTTAGTTTTGCTTGCATTTCATTCCTTATCATCTCGCGCTTCATTTCCCCCATTCATTCGTTTCAATCGTGGGTCGGTTCGCCAAATCAACCCTCGCCGGAGCTATCTCCGGCCACAGTTGTGCTCAGCGCTTCCCCCATCCGCAGACCACCATCTCTTGTGCCACGTGGTCGGGGCAACTTGCCCCCGACCATATCACCTTCTCTTCTGCAGGTACCTGGGCTTCCCAACGCATCTGGGGCGTTTTTGGGTTTCGCCGGAGCTCCTGGGGCCACGCAGCTCCCTCTTCGCCGTGGGAGAGCACCGCTGAGCTCCACGCCATTTTGCCGCCTCCAGACGTCAAAAGGACCTGCAGGCATCAACTGGACCCGTCTTGAAGCCCGTTGACCGCCGGAGCACGGAGTATTCGACGGAGGAAGGTCGCCACGGCAGCCCTTCTTCCGTGTTCTTCCAACGTCCCTCCTCGCCGTCCGATCAACGCCAGTCCTCCAGGCGTTCACCGACCGTCCGATCAACGCCCCCAGTTGCCGTCAATCCCCTCACGGAGATCTAATCCGAGGCGTCGGATATGAAGGGGTATCGCGGGCCCCAGTGTCGACACGTGGATAAGTGAAGTTCGCTCCACCGTCCGATCCTCCGCCGGCTTGGGTATTTTGCAACTTTCACCCTGGCATTTTTTGTAATATTTTAATAGAACCGAAACTTTCATTTGCCATTCAATATTTTTGTAATATTTGCATAGACACCCCTGTAGTTTAATCATTTGCGTTTGGGTCCTTCGCCACGTCACCTCACGTGACCTGTACACGTGAGGTGTGGGCATTTTATAAGGATACCCTCGGCCTTTGTTGTATTACGTTTTTGTTCCAAAACTGAGACGTCACGTGTTAAATTTTTGGATATTTTGCATGTAAGTCCCCAGGGTTGTGGAATATTACATTTTTGTCCTCACCAGGCGCGTGCAAGTCACGCGCCCTGGTGGGAAAATTTCTAAGAGACCCAGGAGGTTTTTGTAATTAGATTTTGGAGCTATAAATCGAATATTCAGTTCAAATATTTGTGGAAATTTGCATGTATGCCCCTAGATGTTTGAGAAATTGCATAAATACCCCTGCCAGGCCTGTTTATTGATTGAATGCTTGTTGTATTTGTTTAAACTATCATTTTAAATCCAAAAATTCCACAAAAATAGGGTTAAGCTCCTGGATACTTGTACTTTGTCGCCATATATTTAGTTTTTGATTTTATTTTATTTTTATATTTATTAAAAAATCAAAAACATGCTTTTTGTGTACTGTCTAGCTTAGAAAATACCAAAAAATTATTAAAACACTTCGAAAAATTCCAAAAAAAAATTACCTAGTGTCTATTATATCCTATTTTAGTGTCAGTCCAAAAATCATTAAAAATCTCAAAATAAAAACACTAAAAATTTAAAAACACTCAAAAATTTCAAAAAAATATATAAAATCAGGGAAAACTCTAAAAAATACAAACTCAGGTTCTGTTTGTTCCTTATTTTGTTCCTTTTATTTGAAAAATAGTGTGAAAAATTCTGAGTACTGATTGCTATTTTTAATTTCCATTTTATTCACAGCCAGCACTATTTGCACTGTTTTGCTTTATTTCAGTAATTAAAAATACCAAAGGCACCTTGAAAAATCCCCAAAAATCACAAAAAACAGTAAAAAATCATAAAAATATCAAAAACAATTTCTTTCTGAATTTTTGGTAATTTTTACTTAGTTTTATAAATATTTTACCTTGTCTTTTATTCCATTGTCTTTAAATTCCAATATTGAAAAAGAAAAAGAAAAATATAAAATATAAAATTATAAAAATCAGAAAATTAAAAATCAAAATACAAAATTAAAAATTAAATTAAAAATTAAAAAAATTAATTAAAAAATTAAAAACCCACAAAAATTGTATTTGCTTGCTTGCTTAGTGTAGACACATCACACACATACTTGTGCACACTTGTTTAAACTGCCCTGCTTGCTCCCTGTGTTCGAACTCTCTGCATACTTGACACTATACACCATTTGTGCAGAGTGAAAAATAAATTTGACTCCACACTTGTTTTTCATTGTTTGATACTTGATTGTGGGTTCATTGTTGATTAATCACATTTTATTGTGGGTCGCCACAGCGACGTATTTAGACCCTTGATAACTCGCGGTTATCAATCATCTGATGCTGGGTTCTCAAAGGTGGGACCCTGAGAACCGGATGGTTGTCCCTGCTGGAAATGGGGCTGCTGTTGCTGCTGCGGTTGATACTGTGGGTGATGGGGATAAGATTGCTGAGGCTGCTGTCGCTGCTTCCACTGCTGTCCCTGATAGGAGGGACGAGGACCATTCTGATACTGTTGTGGCTGGGCATACTGGGGCTGCTGGTGTTGCTGTTGTGGCTGGCTGTTCTGATGTCCTTGGGCAGGATTCTGCTGCTGGGAGGAGGAGCCACCGTTGCCCCAACGGAATCCTGGATGATCACGACGGATCCCAGGCTGAGGGTACCGGTCGTACCAAATCCCATTGACTTCCATCAATGGTTCCTGCTCAAAGGAGGGTGGAGGAAGAACTGCCAGTGGCTGCTCCGGCTGATACACCACCATCTGTGTATCCGTAGATGGCGGCTGCGATGGATAGTACGGTAACAATGGAACCGGCTCTGCCTGGATGTGGTTCACCTGACGGTACGAGGTAGAGGGCTGGTTGGCATTGCTACTGCTCGGATCAGCACGTGATCTGGGAGGCTATTGGGACTGAGTTTGTGCCTCCTGGACACACAAGATATGCGTCTTCAGATCACTCATGGTCTTGGCGATCTGGTCCATCTGGGCCATGCCTTGCATCTGCTTCCTCTCGAGGATCTCGAGGCGGTCCAGCTTCTCACTGATTGTTCCCATACTGGCTGCGGATGATTCAGCTTGGGCCGCGGCAACTGACACTGTATTAGGACCGGCATCGATGCGGGCGATCCTCTGGAATGATCCCGCTCCTTGTGGGGGCTTCTGGTGTGTGTAGACACGGGCTTGGGCCATCACGGTTGAATTCTCTGCCATGCCCTCGTAGATGGCCCAGACATCGTCTTCACCCTTGGAAAAGTATGATCCACCGCAAGAGGCGTTGACAAGCCCCTGCAGCTCCGGTGTCAGCCCACAAAAGAAACTCTGCACGAGATTGGGCTTGGAAATGTCATGATGTGGACACCGATCGATGAGCTCTCGAAAGCGATCCCAAGCTTCATGAAACTGCTCATTTGGGATCATGACGAAGTTACTGATCATTGCTCTAGCTGCATTGGTCCGGCCGAGAGGGTAGTACTTCTTCAAGTATGCGGTCCGGAGATCTGCCCATGTGTCGACGAATTGCCCTAGATGTTTGAGCCAATATGCGGCTCTATCAACCAAGGAGAATGGAAAGGCGATCATCTTTATTGTGTCCTCGGTCATCAACCGATCATGGATGGTGCTGCATATCATCTCGAATTCCTGGAGGTGGAGGTGCGGCTCTTCGGTCGGCAACCCATGGAACTTGGGTAGAAGCTGGATAGTGTGCGGCCGAAGCTCGAAATCTCCGTGGATGGGCGGGAGTCGGATCCAACGATGAGTGAGGGATGCAGCTGGGTTGTGCAATTCCCTCATGATGGTCTGTGGTGGTCTCTCAGCATCTGGATCGCCTCCTCCTGCATCAGGTCCTCCTCCTCCTCCACCTCCACCGCCACCGCCCCCAGGTCGGGTTCTCTCTCATCTGAGCTATCTCTCTCATCAGATCACCCATGACGGTACCCTAGTCACGGATCTGTCTCTGCATGGTCTCCAGGGATGCTAACAAGGAGTTGTTGATGGCCACCTGATCAATTATGAACGGAGGGTGATCATGGTCATCTGGGTGCTCGCCTCTGTCTGCCATCACTGGATTTTCTGAAAAAGCAAAAGAGGCCATCTCAGGTGCTGTCGAATGAGCTGAACTCTGTGATGCACTGAATTCTGAAACAATTGGACTGAGAGAGGGAGAATGGGAAGGGTGGTCGAGGGGGAACATGGTGGATGTAAACTCGGGCTCGGAGAGCGAACTCTCCGAGGTATTCCTAGATGAATAAGGAGGAGTGCTGGATAGCAGTGCCGACAAGGTCGGCCTAAGAGATCTCCGTCCCATCATCTTGATTATTGGGAAGATCAGAGGGGATGCAGAAGAAGAAGAAGAAGAAGAAGAAGAAGAAGAAGAATGAAATGAGATGCAACAAAATTGCGCACAATTGTGCGGTGTTTTTGATCTTGACCTAAACAAATCTAGCAATCAAACACAAAGCAGGGGTGAGTTCATCAACTCAACACGTGAAGCCGTGAAGGTTCGGCTTTTATCTTGTCAGTTTTAGCTTGTTTTCAGGAATATATCTTTTCACGAGTCCTTAGAACGCTACACCTAAAGGAGAGAGAGTACTGTCGGGAAAGTGTCCCCGTACTTGTCCTCCTCCTGTGTAACCTGTAACTTGTGCTTTTTGAGGTCCTTGTAACCCTTCCTGGATCCCTACTCGGTCAAAGAAATAGATGGAGGAAGCCGATAGGCGAAACCGATACTTCGGACCTCGCTCGCAATGGAATCACCCGTGAGCGTGCAAGATCCTACTCGGATGCAGCCGGTGAGACAGACACACCCGTGAAGGTGTGGCCTAAGCTCGGTACTTCGGACAAGGTCGACGCTCACACAATAGTGAGTCACCAATGGCGACCAAGCCCTACTCGACTACGTACGATAGTAGCGCCAATACTTCGGAAATCCAGGCGATACACAAGGCAGCCACAAGTTGGGTTTTTGGCTCTAATCCTTACGAAGCGCTCACCTCACTTGGAAGGAGACCTTCCCATGCAACCTGAATACAAGTGAGGGTGTTACTCTCCCCAAACAATGAATCCAATTACCGATTTTATTTTAGGTCAAGGTTTTCTTAGCAGTCCCTTTTTTAATTTTTTTTGGTGTTATCGCTTCTTTTGAGTGAATTCAAACAAGTGCCTAATGATTTTTGTATTTTCTTGATCCTACTTTGTTCCAAAAACAGAGGGAGAGTAGAGTCGGAAAAGCCGTGCAAGTCGACACCAAGGTGGAAATCTCACCTTTGTGCCTAAATGATGCATGCAAAGTGAGAAGACTTACAGCGAATCCCAGCTCTCTCCATGCGGGATGCAAAGCAGAATTTGTAAACTTAAACTACATGGCGATATGCAAAGCGGAAATCATCCTAGAGTAGGCAACTGCTAGCGTGAAGAACCACGAGTTAACCACTAACTCTCAATCCTAGTGTCCGGTCTAGGCTCACTCCTCCTCTGATCAACACATTTGAGTTAGGAGAAAGCGCTTGTGTGGAGTGAGCTCGCGGCGCGCGGATTGAAAGCCAATGATCAACTACTTAATTAGTCTAAGTCCAAATACGATCTATAGGAGCATGCAAAGGTTATTAGTGTGTTTGGACCTATTCTAATCGAATCAAGCGGGACCTACTACTAAGGGCTCAATCCACAAAAGAAATGAAAAGGAAAATAAAACCGGAAAATGACAAGCGAGAAAAAGTGATAAAAACCGCGGTGAGCCCCCGGGTGAACAAAAACCCAGAAATTAGGCCCGGTAGTGTCTCAAGAGTCCAAGTGTCCGAGTACCTGTATTATTACAATTCAATAGGTCACTCTCTCACAACAATAAAATGCAACTAAACTGCCTCTCTCTCTCTTACTCCTCCTGCTCTCTCCTGTCGGCCTGGCTAAAGAAAGGTCGGCTCCGCTTCCCAAGGATGCTCCGGTTCACCTAAGCGATCCGCCTCGCTCCGCAGTCCCTTGCAAGAAGACAAGAGAAAAGTGGTCAGAACAGCTCAACAGGATAAATCAAAAATGCAAGAGATAGAAAATAAAGCAATAGTAGACAAACAACCACAAGCAAACGAAAATGTAAACTACTCGTTGTTGCTCCCCGGCAACGGCGCCATTTGATTTAGCCAAAATTCAAGGAGTCTAAAAGTGGTGTCTCACACAAGGCGGAGACAACCGTCGCTGTGACGACTCACAATAAATCCTGAACTAAAGTGAACAATTAACTTACACTAAAGATCAATAATTAGAAATAAATGTGGAGTTAAAATTTATTTTTAACTCTGCACAAATGATGTAAAGGGCAAGTATGCAGAGAGTTCGAACACAGGGAGCAAGCAGGGTAATTCAAACAAGTGTGCACAAGTGAGTGTGTGTGATGTCTACACTAAGCAAGCAATCAAAGGAATGTTTGTGGGTTTTTAATTTTTAAATTTTAATTTTTTTTCAATTTTTAATTTTGTATTTTGATTTTCAATTTTCTGATTTTTATAATTTTATATTTTATATTTTTCTATTTTCAATATTGGAAAATAAGGACAATGTAATAAAAGACTAGATTAAATATTTAAAAAAATGTGCAAAAATAACCAAAAATTCAGAAATAAAATGTTTTTCGTATTTTTAAGATTTTTTACTGTTTTTGTGATTTTTGGGGATTTGTCAAAGTGTTTTTGGTATTTTTAAATACTGAAATTAGGGAAAACAGTGAAATATGTGCTGGCTGTGAGTAAAATGGGGATTAAAAATAGCACATAGCCACAAAATTTGTCCACACTATTTTTCTAGTAAAGATAATAAAATCTAGAACAAATACGAACTGAGTTTGTATTTTTCTGAGTTTTCTAGGATTTTCTATATATTTTTGAAGTTTTTGAGTGTTTTTATATTTTTAGTGTTTTTCTTTCGAGATTTTTAGTGATTTTTGGATTGACACTAAAAATAGTGTAAAATACACACTAGGGAAATTTTTTAGAATTTTTCGAGTTATTTTAATATTTTTTTGGTATTTTCTAAGCTAGACAGTGAATAAAAAGCATGTTTTTGATTTTTAATAATTATAAAAATAAAATAAAATCAAAAACTAAAAATAGGGCGTCAAAATATAAACATACAGAAGCTTAACCCTAATTTTTGAGAATTTTTGGAATTTAGATGATGCTTCAAATAAATACGTTAAGCACAGAACAATTAACGGTCTAGCAGGGGCATAATTGCAAATAGTCAAAACTTCAGGTGCTGAAATGAAATTTATCCAACAAAATTTATACTGAACAAAAATTATCTGGGCCAAACCACAAAACCAAAAGCCGCAAGGGCTTGATTGTAAAACCCCCAGGCTCACGTGCGTCGCACGCACGCCTGGGAGGGGTACAATCGCAAATATTAAAAAGTCCGATGGCTGGATCGCAAAATGTCCCAGAAATTTAGAACTGCAAATGAATGCTTTGGATTAAACTTTAATACGCAAAATCCCCGGGGTCCCCTTTTGCAAAAATCCCAGACGCACGCTACAGGCACGTGCACCAGGGGGAGGACCTAAATGCAATATCGAAAACTACGGGGGTCTTTTAGCAATTATTACAAAACTTTTAATAAGGCAGACGAAAGTTTAAATATTTTTTTACGAAATACAAAACTTGACTGGGTATAAGGCAAAATTACCCAATCAAGGGGTGGATCGCACGACTGAGAAGGTGGCACTTAAGCCACGTGTCGACGAGGGAAGCCGCGATACCCCTTCAGATCCGACTCCTAGGATTAGATCTCCGCACGGAGATCTACGGCAACTTGAGGCTTCAATCGGACGGTAGGTGGACGCCTGGAGGAGCGGGCGTCGATCGGACGGCACAGAGGCACGCTGGAAGAACAAGGAAGAAGGACCGCCATGGCGACCTTCCTCCAGCTAAGGCTCCTCGCTCCGGCGGTCAACGGGCTTCAAAGTGGGTCCAGGCGATCACTGCAGGGTTCCTCTGTTGTCTGGAAGCAGCGGAGTGACGCGAAGAACGGCGGAGCTCTTCCACGGCAAGGAGGAAGTTGCGAAGCTCCAGGTGCTCCGGCGAAGACCCAAAAATGCTCCAGACGCGTTAGAACATCCAAGAACCTGCACAGAAGATGTGTGATATGATTGGGGGCAAAATGCCCCGATCACGTGGCGCAAGAAATGGTGGTATGCGGAGGTGGTTGGCGCGGAGAACAGCGGTGGTCGGAGATGCCTCCGGCGACTGTCGATTGAGCGAATCGATGCGCGGATGAAATGGATAAACGGGGGAAAATGAAGCGGGGAATGCAAGGAATGAAATGACGATGAAAAACTAAGGGTATACCACTGCCTCGAGCCCAGGAAGGGCGAGGGAAAGGTATCTCGACGGCTTGGTCGGAGGTTGATTGGAACTCGCCCAAACGTGGCTGATCCACCGCCCTGACGAGAGCTCCACGGAGCTGTCACCTCCGGGGAGTACTAGCGAGGTCAAGGATGAAGTTTGGATGGATTTGCGGTTCAAATCTTTGAATGAAGTCAAGGGGGTGTTTTTGAAGGGTCGACGAGGAGGTCCCTTGATCGAGGTCTCTGGCACGATGCAGTGGTCCTCAGCCCAAGAAGAACCTTGGGCGAGCAAGATGAATAGTAGGGGAACGATTTTGCAGAAGGAAATTTCGCGAAAGGATGAAAGACCTTGCCTCGATAAATCCGCAAAGGCGGACGAAAAACGAGGTAGCAGAGCTACAGGGAGGGTTGGTCAGACTGTTGACCTTGGTCAACAGTTCTGACCTCCTGGTTGGTCCACGTGGACCAACCAGGAAAAACCCTAAAAAAATGTTTTATTAATTAATTTAAAAATAGTAAATGGCATTATTAATTTATGATTATAAAATAAGAAATATTCATTATTTTATGTAGTATTTTATTATGATTTTTAATTTATTTTATGAGGTACATTTTTACAAGTTTACTTTTTAGCCCTATATAGGTATATTACCTATGTATTTTAGTATTTTATTTTTATTTTGTGTATTTTATTTTTATTATTTTCATTTCTTATTTTCTAAAATTATAAAATACTTTTATATACACAAATATATTTTTATTTTATTTTTCTGATTTATTTTGTGTATTTAATAAATTATAAGAGTATGTTACATAGGTATGAGTACAGGTATTATACCTATATGATCTTATATTTGTTGATTTTTATTTTGAGTTTTCTTTGTACTTTTATTCTGATTTTAATATACATATTTATTATAAGTAATATTTATATGATTATAAAAATATAAAAATACAAAAATAATGAATAAAGAATAAATTGAATATTTTATTCAGTACAGGTATACAATGTGGGTCCAAAACTCAACTTTCAAACCGTAGCTCTACCAAATGCGAAACCACCGCCATTAAATAGCTTATTTTCTTCTATATGCAATCAAAGGTGAGTATGCTGCATTTGGAGTTGTCAGTTGTGAGATACGGGTTTGGGAAGTTGGGATTCTGGATTCTTATTCGGACCATAACTTTTTATCTGTACATTATTTTTCTGTGAAATCAATTTTGTATTTTTCTTTATAAAATTATCTACAACTTTCATGTACAAAGTTTCTTTATTTGATGTATAAAAAGTGGAACCAAAAATAGGTCCCAAAATGAATAAAGAATGAATAGAAAGTATATGTATTTATATTGTATTTTTGACCTTATCTCCCCCTACTTTATTCCTTGTCGACCTATTAATCAAGATGCCTAGGTCTCGGAGGTTTTGGGTCATAAAATATTTACAATATTTTATTCTTTTTCTTTTCTTTATTTATTCTATAATTTTGGCTTTAATTACAGCATTTTATACACTATATAGATGCACACGCATGAATGCTAAGACGATGATATTAATGTTATTTACAGGCATTTGCTAGGGTTTTTTTGGTGCCAAAATGATAGAATAAAGATGATGAAATATGGATTCATCAAGCGTCAAAGTTTATATCATGTGAGCCTGCAGTCGGATGACTTGACTACACTGGTCATGCATCCCGAGATAGGTAGCTACACTGGCTACCATCCATTCTTTTCTTCACCTCCTCCTCTTGAGTTGGATACCACTTAAACTTACAAGGGAATACCTTGCTCCTCGAGGACAAAGTGCTGGATTAGGGAATCATTGGGTTGTCATTCTGGAGAAGCCAGTTCCTTCATCATTTCAGTTGGGGAGAGCCACTATCACTTACATTGTACAAGTCAGCTTCACAGTCATAAGGGTTTGCGTATGATGTAGGCTAGTTCTGATCTAGCTATTGAGGTGATTTGAACTGAGTTCTGTGACTCTCGAAGGCTGCTGTGCTTTAAATTTGGTTCCCAACCAGGTTCCACACACATTTTCACAACAAGGTCTAACCTGAGCTCCAAACTTTGATTTTATACAGACAAGTTTATTTATCAAATCCAATTCCATTTATTCTTTATCCTTTCATTTTCTTTTCTTCTTTATTCTTTTTTGATACTTATTGCATAAGTGTTTGCCAGGGACAAGCAAAGGCAACTATAGGTGGTGATGAATCTCCATTTCATTACCTTTATTATATCATTTTGGCCTTAAAAACCCTAGCAAATGCATGTAAATAGCATCAATTTGTTCATAATAGCATTCATTATTTATTGTATTATTTGTATATAAAATAAGGTTTTTAATACTAAAATTATAGAATAAATAAAAGAAAAGAAAAAGGAATAAAATATTGAAAATATTTTATGACCCTAAACCCCAAGACCAAGTCAAGAATTGAGTTGGTCGACAAGGAATAAACTAGTGGGAGATAAGAGTCAAAAAGATAATAAAAATCCCATTTATTCATTCTTTATTTATGTATTTTTGGCATCTATTTTATTCTTTATTATTTATTCATCAATTAAAGAAATTCTGTACATGAAAGATGTATATAATAATGTAAATAAAAATACAAAATTGAGTTTGTACAAAAATAATATACAATGTGCATTTTATACACAAAATAAAAAGCCAAAAACCAAACTTCACAGACCCATATCTTTTAAATAAAAACTCAAAACATATCAAAATCATATCTAATTATATATGACTTTTCACAAGCTATTTAATGGTGGTGGTTTTATATTTTTTGGAGTTACTATGTGAAAGTTAGGTTTTTGACCCCTTATTGTACATTATACCGATTAAATTATTCAATTCATTCATTATTCATTATTCTTACAAAGTCATATTGTTATAGATTTGTAAAAATTATTTATAACACATGTGCATATTAAAATTAAAATAATATCAAAAAATAAAAGGGAAAATAAAATAAAACTATGTAAAACATAGATAAAATACCAATGTTATACATGTATATAAATAAAAGGGGAAACATACTCTTTATTCTTTTATATTTTCCTAATATTGTAAATATTATATAAATTCTATTAAAAATATAGTACTAAAATAAAACTCAATAAAATACATTAAATTAAAATAGTATACATAAAACATAGGTAAAATACCTATAAATATACCTATACAATTCACATATTTATTTATTTAGGTGTACAAATAACATCATAAAAATAAAATAAAAATATATTTATACTCACAAAAATAAGTTGTAAATATATAAAATAATAGAATAAAATAATAAAATAAAATATACAAAATAAAAATAAAAAAGTATAAAACATAGATAAATATACCTATAATTATATTATTAAAAATTAAATACTAATAAAATACATCAAAATATAAATAAAATTAGTAATAAAATACTAAATAAAATAAAAAATATTTATTTTTTATATCCAAAAATTAATAAAATCATTTTTTATTTTTAAATAATTATTCTTTAATAACCCTATTGTTTTGTCATGTAGTGAGCCTACATGGATCAACGACAGGGCTTCCTCTATTGACCTCTGGTCAACTCACCGTCCATCCTCTGCAATCCGTCAAATCTGTCAAAGCTCGCATTTTCTCCCATTTTTCACGGTCTATCCATCGTTCAAATAACATCGATCCCTTCACGGAAATTACTCTCAAAACAATCATCATACATGCCCAACCCTTGTATCCTTTGTACATAACTTGATTTCTTTCCTAACAGGCGGTCAAATTGAAGGATATGGGGAGATTCTTAAGCGCATCACGGAAGCGTGAGGATCGCATCATATGTGATCGGGAGCGACTAGTCGCACTAGTTGCTCGATGCAGCGGAAATTAAAATTTTTTTATGTGACGAAACCACATGATCCAAGAACACTTATCTGATCGTTTCGTCTAAACCACAAACAAGTAATGGGATTACCTCTTGAAGCATGGTTGCGATCGAGTCTCTAAACAAAGAGATCTCCTGTCTCAAGTCCAATCCGACGGAGGAGATGCTTGCGAGCGTGTTGATGAAACACATGCTTCTTGCAATCCATGTTGATGATCCAAGCGACAGATCTCCTGATCTCGCACATGAGATCCGGCGTATTCTTCACGAGCGAGGCGCACCGAAGGAGACGGAGATCTACGAGCAAACGATCGGGCAACATAACGACGACGCTGCGGTGATGGAGAACCTCTCTAGGGCATCCATGTTGGATGACCACATGAGAGAAGAAGAGAGGGCGTGTAGAGAGAGATAAAGAGAGAGAGAGAGGGACTTATATTCTCATTGTGTAAAGAAGAGCAAAGGGATGCCTCTCCTTTTATATATTTTGGTATCCATGGATCTCAATCCATGGGCAACACAAATCCATTGGCTCTCATTGATTTTTATTTCTTTTAATGGCTAAGATTTATATTGGTAAAAACCAACAACAATTAATTTAATTTGGATTAAATATATATTGATAAATCAACCTAATTTAATCCTCAAATTAAATCACAAAATCTTGGAGATAATGTAGATGGAATCTCCCTTCCATATGGGAGAGGTGGACGGCCACCCTTTCCATAATGGAATTGGTGGCCATCCCTACTCCTAATTGGAGTAGGAGATTTCCAACGAAATCTTGGAAATCTCTAAAATTCCATGTATCTCCAATATTTACAACAACAATTGTTGTATACAAAAATAATTCATAATTATTTTGATAATATTGCAATGCCATTGGAAATTTGTGAATCTCATTCACAACCCAAAATAAAATGTAAATTGCATTTTCAATTTAATATCCAATGCGAATCCAATCCACATCAACATCTAATTAACAAATGTAAATTTCAAATAGCTCTCTCTTATATATTATAAATCACATTTATAATATATGTGATTAATATGGATAGTTCTATCCACATCATTCATTATCCATGATAATTAAATCACATTTAATCATCTTGGATCTCTATTCTCATGTGCGCAAATAATATGAACGACATTCACATTATTTACATCTTTGATAATTAAATCACATTTAATTATCTAAGATAGCTCTCTTTATAATATGAATCGAATTCATATTAATCATGATAATTAAATCACATTTAATTATCCATTTTCTCAATGCTCGGATACTTATATCAACAATGAAATTATCCTGAACTGTTTCAAGGATAATGCGCTTTCTCTGCAAATACTTGGAGATAAGGACAGGGCTATTGTATTGTTCCACGTATAGTGACTTGGATATTGAGATCACATCTCAAATCCAGATCTCGGGCCTCTCATAGATGCTTGATTAAATCAAGACCGAAAGTCTAATCTTCTCATTGCATTTGAATCACATTCAGATCAATGCCCAACATTTAGACTAAGATTAGATTACTTCTCTACTGAGAGGAGTCACTAAAATCCAGGCCCATTTTATCACTCCCTAGGAATGGAAGCGTCATAGTTATACAACCGTTTATAATTACATCACCCTCAGGTATTCCCAATACATGTACATCCTGCATACTGGAAGACCCAGAATAATCTCGAAGTATAAGATCAATTTTACACTGTCTACTTCAAGGATTTATCATTAAGTTTCTCAATTGACTATTGGGAGTTGGTATCGATCATATACTTTCCAAAAGCATATATCCTACCCAGGTGTTGATCATATACTTTCCAAAAGTATATATCAAACCTACAAATTCAGTCAAACTTCTAAAGCGAGACAACCGTGCACGGAATTTGATTCTTCCCAATATCTCATGAGTGAGCTCATGTCTTCCGGTTCAGTAATGAACCTGTATGATCCCATTGAGAGATGGTATTACTCATATGCCCTTGTATGCACACCAATGCATCGGTATAGACCTTGATTAGGTCATCAACCTATTGGTCTGCCAAAATGTACATACTCAGACATATAGTAACACATCTGTCTCCGGTCAGAGGATGTGTGCCTATATCGTGATAGCATACGACATAAGACTTTGGTTATCTCGATCTCGTTAAGTCAACTCTTTGACCTAACTAATCTAACACCTCCGAATCTCTATTCCCATGTAGAGGACATGCATCATGAGGTCGGTCAGATATCAGCCAAGTGAGAAAGGATTGCCATCTCCTACTCAGGCTTGAGATCCTCTCTTAACAATCATTTGACGGTACTTGATGAGTCCTCAATCCAACTCTTTAGATATTCATCCAAGCACCAGCCTCTATGATTCAATAATTGAATCAACAACTGTATGATAATCAAGATGGCCATGGTACATAACCCAAATTGTACTAAGGGACCTATTATGCAAATTATTTATTCTTCATTTCAGACCAGGGAAAAAATTCGCAATAACATTTATTGCATAATGGCTCGCCATGGGCTCGCATATCTAACACAAATAAGGATGCTCACTTGCTTTATAAACAACTCACCCTCCAATCTGTTCAATCCCGTGTTTTCTCCCCTTTTTTCCTGGGTGTTCCATCCATCTATCATGCTCGCTTCCTTCATATGAAATATTCCTCACTAGTCCAAGATACACGCCCATGCCTTGTATCCGTGTAAATATGATAGATTCATTGATTACGTCCGATCAATAAGGGCGACCCATTATGTTCATAAATAACTCCACCTTCCTCCTCCATGCTTTTTTGGCCATCTTCAAGCCCTAGAGTTCCGCCATTTTGGCCTAGTGTGCATCCAGGTGACAGATGGAGGTCCCTTGAGATGGATGGGAGCTCGTAGAGGAGGAGGTGCGCCCAAGGCCACCGTCACCGGTGACCTCTTCTCCTTGGCTACCGGCCAAATAAGAGCTGCGCTTTTTATTTCTTTAGGTATGTTTTAATTCATACTCTTCATTTATGCCCCTAGTTTAATGATTAAGGTAGCTAATTAGCATTAAAAAGCCCCTTCAGAGTTCACCGGAGCTCCGCTCCGACGAACATCTCAACCGTGTTTCCTTTGTCTTCCGACCACCACTTCGCCCCCATTTCCTTTCCCATCATGTTCTCCACCTCCCAGCCACCTTTGACCAACCAGAACCTTCTTGGTTATGCGAATCGAGGTCTCGCTTCGTTGCTTCGCCGGAGACTTCGTCACCCACCTCATCCTTCGTGCTCACAGCTTCATTTTTTGGTCGAGGAGCAACCCCTTGAGCTCCTCATTCTTTCTGTGCTGGTTACGCGCCCCACGGAGTCCTCCTGGGCTCGAATCACATCCGCCTGTAGGTACCTGGAGGTCCCTTCTTCACCGAGCTCGCTAAGTCTCTCTACGAGGTTCTGGAGCCTCTTTAGACCCCTAGCAGCTACAGACGTCCTCGCCGGTCGTGTAGAACCATTGATGATCGAAGAAGAGTGCCGGTGGAGGGAGGAATCGATGAACGAAGTTCGGGGAAGACGAGTTCTTCCCTGTTCTTCGTAAGGAGTAATTGTCGTCCAATCTAGGGAGGAGCCCCAGATCTGATCTCAGCCATTGGATGAAGCTACGCCACCATTGTCGGATCGCATAGCACGATCTCATCCAGGTTGTCCAGCGATGAAGCTTCATCGTGCCTCCGGGTGCCGCCACGTGTTTTAGTGAAGAAATCCAGACCTTCCGTATGCACGCAATTTGGGGTAAATTGCATATCCTCCCCGCTACTTTTTGTATTTATTATTTGATATTGTAAATAAAATATTACATGTAAATAAAGATGGGATATTTTTAATTGGACCCCTGTACTTTATAGTAATTGCAATTTGGTCCTTCCCATCCCAGCCTCACGTGCAGTCCCACGTGAGGGTTGTAATTTTGCAGAGAGGCCCCTGGAAATTTTGTATATTGTAAAATGATTCATAAAAATTAAATAAATTTTTTATTAAGGCATATTTGCACGATGGCCCCTGATGTTTACTTTATTTGCACTTAAGCCCGTACTAGGACATTAATTTTTGTAGTATGTATCTATTTAATTGAAGAACCTACCGTGCTCCTAAAAATACACAAAAATAGGGATAAATGCTTCATGCCTTTTATATTCACATACATATTTTTAATTGGCATTTTTGCATTTAATCTATTTATTAAAAATGAAATAGAGCACATTTTTGCCTTTTTTAACTTATAAAATAACAAAAAATAGAAAAACTTATTGAAAAATTACAAAAATTATAATAGTATATTTTGATAGTTTTTGAGTCCAAAAAACAAAAACCCCTAAAAAAAGTAAAAGAAAAATAAAAAAACAAAAATCTCCAAAATCCAACAAAAAATATATATAAATTCCACAAAAACTCCAAAAATATGTTTTTTATATTTTATAATTATCTATATATTATTATTTACATATTAAAATTAATTTAGGTAATTTTGGAACTTAATTATTATTTTTCAAACCCAAATCGATTTTGATTTATTTATTAATTTCATATTTGGGATATTTTTGACATTAGAATTACATAAAAATTAGCAAAAATTTCTGGAAAAATACAAAAATATTAGAAAAATATAAAAAACCCAAAAATAATTTATTTTCTGAATTTTGCCAATATTTAGTAGTATTTATAACTATACTACTATTTATTGTATGTGTAAGCCTTATATAGGCTATATTTTTATATAAAAAGAAAATATAAAAAATAAAAATATAAAAAGAAAATACAAAATCAGAAAATTAAAAACCAAATAAAAATTCTACATAACCAAAAATATAAAAATAAAAAAATATAAAAAATTAAAACCCATGAAAACAATAACATGGATGATGAATCCATGATTCATCGTCTTTATTCTTTTATTTTAGCTAAAATCCTTAGTAAAACAAATGTATATATTCATTAATTCTCATTATTTATCATTCATCATGTATTTGTTAATAATGTATATTTATCATTCTTTTTAACCAAAATAAAATAATAAAGAGGAAAATAAAAAGAAAAGAAATAAAGAAGGATGTATTTATGGAATAAATGCAGACTGACCTGAACCCCGAGAGAAGGTCAAGAATTGACCTCATCGACCAGGAATAAAGTAGGGGGAGATAGGGTCTATAACTTATAAAAATCAAGAAAACTAAATCTCACTTGTACATATTCACCATTCTCCACTTTGCACATATTTTCACCTATTTTATTTGTTAATAAAACAACTTCAAATAAAGATATTTCCTTCTTTAAAGTTGTGTGTAATAATGTATACTAATTTATAAAAATATCAGAAAAATTATTTAACCAATAAATAAATAAATACAATGAACCTAAAAAGCCTGAAAGTCCAACTTCTCAGGTTCATAACTATTTATAGAAAACTCCAAATTAACCAAACTCACTTTTAAACTTCATTTTATAATTATTACTATTTTTAAAAAATACCAAAAAATCATGGAATAAAAGGTGTGAGTTTTAGCATTTGGACCCCTTTGTATATATGTACATTATGTGTATGAAACTTATTTATTTTCTATCTATTTATTTGTAACTCCAAATAACTTAATTCTTTTTCTAAAATGTTCATAAAAATCACTAAAAAATACAAAAATATAACTTAAAAATAAATGTGAATAAATACCAATAAATCTCAAAATCTAAAAGTCGTAAAGCCTAACTTCCAAACCTCATAACTTGGCCTTATGAACTCCGATTTGAACGTACTCACTTTTAAAGTTCATTTTGTAAAAATATCTATCAAATAAAAGTGGTTTCACTGAAATCAGAGTTAATATGCAAAAAGTAGATTATGAGACCTTATGGGTATACTTGTATATATGTATATATTGTATATATTTTTATTTATTTATTTACTTATTTATTTTTGCATATATTGTATTTTTAAATGTTTTGTATATATTTATTTTTATAAAATGAAAATAAAAATTATAAAATCAGAAAATAATCAAAAATAAAAAAAGTATTTATTATATAGGTATTGTATACCTATTAATAAAGGTTCTTATTTATTTTACCTTATTTAGTTTATTTATTTTATTTATTAGAAATCATCATAAAATTATTTATTAAATTATTAACATTATTTATTTCATTATTATGTAATTTAAAACTATTTATTTATCTATTTATTTTATTTATCTCTTATTTAATCTGTTGTTTCGTCCTTTTCCTTATTTCGTCTTTTTCCTCCTTCAGTCTAAATAAACTGCTCGGCAAGCCATTTTCTCCATATTTTCTAGAGCAGGTCGTTAATCCGATCGAGTTGAGTTCTTCACCAAAATAAAGATTGTACAACTCTCATATTCGCCCATACAAAATATCAATTTTCTCACCTCGTTTTGCGCGCCGAAATTTCATTCAAAAATTGATGTTTCTCATCTTATAAATAAGGCCCCATCTTCTTCCTCCTCCCATATTTGGCCAATCTCCACCTCTCCGGTGAGCTCTAGATCTCCATTAGAGTGACAGCGTGCGGAAGCTTTGTTACAACGAGGATTCGAGTGAGAAATCGCCTTTGATCCGGTGATCCGTCGCCGTGCTCCGCCTCGTCGGCAAGCCAAGCCTCCGGCCAAGCCGATCCGTCGAGGCAATGACCTGAGGATCTTCGATCCTCAGCCCAGGCAAATCCATTCCATCTTTGTAATCTTAGGTTTAATTTTCATTTCGATTTTGTCTAAAAGCTCATGTAATTTCAATAGCCGTAGATCCATAAACTCTATTTGTTGCCGAAACCAACTCGACCAATTCGTCGCCGATTCATTTCACCTTCAATCCCCTTCGTTTTCTTCTTCTATCTCTCATACCTTCCAGATCCGATCACGGGATCATTGGAGCTCCTCCTCCGCATCGTAGCAACTCCTTTCATTCACCTCTCATATTCGTGTTTTGGACCGAGGTTTAGAGCCTTGAGTCGTGTTTACCTCTTACAGGATCGATGATCTGAAGGCGAGAAGAACAACACAAAATTGTGATTCTGCACATCTACCTGAGATCAAGATATCACTGCCTTCTAGAGCGCAACGGACAACGTCAAATTTTACTCTCGGTCCTAATCGAGCACTAAGAGGAGAATGGATTAGACAAGGAATCCAAATGCTCATTTGAAGCTGAAGCAACTTCTCATATCCAGCAATCCAATTCACACGAGATTGAGTTTTCTTTATAAAAACTTTCAGCTACATTCACTTAAATTCGTAATCTGAAGGTTAATTCTAATATCATATTCTGCAGGTCATTCACGGGAATACAAAGTCCATTATCATTGAAAACCAAATCAATGACCTGGAGGTTAAAATCATAGCAATCAACTGCAACGTATTTGTGGAGGAGAACACGCGCATCAACATCAAAAGTAAAGGCTGGACACGAGATCAGCATCGGCCACCCGTTAAGAACCTTTGAGATCGAGATTCTCCGTGAGTTGATGCCACTGTGAATCCTCAACCGGAAGCACATATTTCTTTTCCAGATCGCGTGTGATCATTTGAGCAGATCCACCTAGCCGTTGTCCGCGTGCGTTATGTCCATCGCCGGATGCAAAAGAGGGAAGAACAGTCCCTGGTCTTCCAGATTGCATTTGAGCTACACGATCCGAGCTCGGATCCAACGATCCAATGCTAGCCACGTGTCTAGACCTCCACTGAGCCGCTATGCCATCCAAGGGACGTGCACGCTATATGTTGAAGCCAAAGCTGTGAGTTAAAGATGTCGGCTGGGTAATTTTCTAAGTGCCCCCCCTTCTTTGTATTTACACACATAACTTGGTCAATTCAAACTCACGTTATTTGCATATCATTTGCTGTGAAATTTACACACATACCCCTACTTCCCTTCTCTGTTAAAGTTCACTCAAAATAATTTTTAGAAATAAAATTACAGTCCTTGCATTTGCATCACTTATTTTCTTGTCTATATCGCATGGAATAAATATCATTCTTCATCCAAAATTTCTACAAAAATTTGGTTAAGATCTTGTTAGTGTCTTTTATCTATAGTATTGCATATTTTCTTTGATTTGTTATTTTTAAAAATTCAAAAACTCATAAAAAAACATTGCCTTCCACAATATAAAAATAAAAACATAAAAACTCTCAAAAATCCAAGAGTAGCTTGTTTAGATTACCTCTTTTATTTCATTGCTTCTCTTTGAATTAAATAACTCTTGCTTAATAACTGTTGCCTGCTTGAGTTCGAACCTGGGAGCTATACCAGGTTAATAACTAAATATCAAAAATCCACCATCTTCATTGATTTCTTTGACTTGGATTTAATAATTGTTTGATTTAGCTGGTTTCTCTTTGGGTACAACGACATTCTCCATTAATAAACTAAAACCCAAGTGAGATAACCGGCCAATCAAAATGGCACTATTGCCGGGGATCGAACGGCGAGGGTAGATAGGTCTTCTTTGCCTTCTACTCTTTGTTTGTGTATATACTTGTTTTTCTTTGCTTGTTTGATTTTCTGCTTAATTTTATTTGATACATTTTTCATATTTATGATCTGACATATATTTTGTTTCTCTCTTTCTTGCGAGGGCCCGACGAGCGAGGGCGGCATTCCTAGGAGTGCCGGCGCACCCGAGCAAATGGGGGGCAACTCGTTTCTTCATCGAGCAGCAGGAGAGCGTAGGAGAAGAGGAGCAGAAGATTTGAAAGACCCTTTGAGGACTTTTAGCATTTTATTCCATTATCATTCTTGTAATAAGTTGTAATAAATTCTAGGACTTTGGACACTTAACTTTTTTGGGGTCTTTTTTGTCAAGTGCCGGTGCACTTGGGGGACTTCACCGTGTTTTGTTTTTATCGCTTTATTTTCCTTTGTTTCATGTAGATTTTTGTGCTTGAGCTCTTATATTTAGGTTTCTATTTGATTGAGCCAGGTAGCATTAGGCCCAAAGCCCCTAATAGAATATCTGTTCCTATAGAACTCGCTTGGACTTAGACAAATAAATCTGTGCTTCACAATAATAGAAGTTTCTATTTAGGACGGTTTCGCATTGCATTCATATAGATTAGTTTAAATTTATGCGCGGATCATATTGCATGTAGACTGCTGGAGAAAGGTACGCCTTCTATCTCGTGCATGCATTCATAGATTTCATCGTGCGTCGGATTTTCCATATTCCTTCCTCTGTTTTCTGGACTTGGGAATAAAATGGAAATCGAAAAATTTGTTAGACGTTTCATTGAAAATATCCAAAAAAAGAAAATCAAAAATTAAAAATTGAGACTGCTAATCGAACTTGACCATAAAATTAAACGTAACCAATCCCCTCATTGTTTTGGGAGAGCAATCCCCTCATTATATTCGCATTTATTTGTTCACGTACACACTAAGGTTAGTGCCCCAAACCCATAAGCCAACCTTAGTGTTTGTACAACTGTTGTTTGATCACCTAACTCTTAAAATTGACAAGATAAAAGACCGCACATTTGTGGTCCTCACTTTGTGTTGAGTAGGTGAATTGGGGGTTTGCATTGTGTTTGTATGCAATTGGTGTGAGTTAGTTACGATCATCATCTCTAGGTCATTAGCAGTCACCATCTGTTTCTCTTCTCGTCTTCATTCTGTTTTCTTCTCTTTTATCCCTCCCTCCCACCCTTATTTATCTTCTCCCCTCGTCATTTCTTCTCGACTCGTGATAATGGATCGATGTTCTCTTCAACCGGATCTTACGACTCCATTTTTTCATCCACATCATTCTCTTTTGACTTCGTTTGATGTCGGAACTCCGATCGATCTCTCATCTCTTTCTTCCTCTACTCTATTCCCTCTTTTTACTGGGCATGCTGAGCTTGGAGTTGACGCCCGCGAAGATCACATTGAGCAGTTACGAGCTTCAGATGACTTTTATGATGGGATGATGGATGAGCAGCCAGATTATGGAGCACAGTCATCTTCTACATTGAGTCCCTTCATTCTAGACTTAGAGTTCATTCAGCTACTGCCGAAGTTTCCAGGGGAAGTGCACGAGGAGCCATATCTTCATCTTTCTGAGTTTGGGGAGTTTTGTGGATCACGATCATATTCAGATATCACTTCTGAGGAGTTATAGCTTATGACCTTCCCTTTCACACTTCAGGGTAGAGCCAAGAGTTGGCACAGACGGTTGGGAAGAAAGTTTGCTACGTGAGGTGATTTACGGTCATTGTTCTTGCAGAGATTCTACCCCCATCGTAGAGCAGAGTTGATGCGGTTTATTATTAGAGACTTTACCTTAGACCCCCAGGAGCCATTGCATGATTCATGGCTGAGGTTTATTGACCTCTTGAGGAGATTTCCATAGCATGACATACCTTGTTGAGATCTCCATGAGGGGGATGACCGCTGAGCAGATTACACTGGTAGTGACCTCGTGTGGTGGTTCACACCACAGTCCTGACATGGATATACTTCAGACCATCTCTAGAGTACTTTCAGACATTCCACCTTCACGAGATGCTTTAGTTGGGACAACACACGAGGAGGATTCGATACCAGTTGGGTGTGTTACACTTCATGAGGATTCAGAGATCACACACCAGCCAGAGGGCGTGGATACTACATTAGAGCAGACAATTGACGATGAGCCAGCCATCGTGAGTTTCCAATTCCAGACACTGATCGAGTTTCCGTTGGTCTTCCATCCGGAGATTGAGTCAGTTCCGCACTTCACAGTTCAGGATTCTTGGATACCACCTCTTTCAGTATTCCAAGAAACAGAGGAGGAGGCCATACTGTTTCAGCCTTTTCAGTTTCCATGTCAGGACCAGTTAGATGTTACTTCTCAGAGGTACTTCTCGGATTCATACAGATATCTTAATTCATTCTAGTAGCCAGAGCATGATGAGGGACACCGTTTTGAGATACCAACCATTGAGTGTCCTGTATTTGAGCCTTTTCTCCTCCAGTTTAATGAGATAGATACATTTCATGAGGATCATGCAATAGCCAGCACTGCCGCAGCTTGAGGATCAGTTTCAAACACTTCTACAGCTTATGCGTTGTTGACCAGTACCATTTCCTATTTCTAGATTGTTCAGAGGTCATTTTCAGCTGATGAGGCATTTTGGTGTGAGGAGTGTGTGCTTGACATTGGCGCAGATTCCCAGTTAGATCTGATTCCTCTTTCTTCACTGATGATTTTGCATTACTCCCCGAGGGTTATCTGCGGGAGAATGCCACATGCTCTGTGTACTCGGTTTCACCTTCTGAGAGTGTATCCAATCTGACGGATCACGAAACCAAGTCTTCTGATCCTTCTACTTCTGAGTTGTCTCACCTCGACGACCCTCGCAAGGATGAGCCGATCCTTGAGATATTCGATGATCTGTCTGATTTTTCTCCATTAGATGCATCGGATATCAGTTTTCTTAGTGAGTATCCTTATCTTGACTTTACATACCTTTTTGAGACGGTTATTGACGCGGAGGATTCCATGACTGATCCTTCTTTCTCCATGTTCAATTTCTTTGGCTTTACCCTTCCACTCCATTCTGATCTTGAGCCGATGATTTCATTTGTGCTACCGGATCCTGATTTGATCTCCGTATATCTTTTCCCGGTAGCAGACACCTGCCTGATTTCTTATTTGGGTGTCATTGTTTACACTGTTGACCTCGTTGTTGTTCTCATACCGAGACTACAACGACAGTACGGTATTCGCCTTACAGATGTCGTCCTGAACCTTGATACTGCATTGTCCTAGCCTTTGCGCCCAGCTAGGGGCGTAAACTCTAGCGCTTGTTAAGAGGAACCTCAACATTGTATACTTTGTATATACGTGTTTTGTCTTGATTTGTTCCTTGTTTCTTCCGTTTTTGTTTTACACCCCAGGTCTCATTTAGGATTATTTTTGCTATACTTAGTATGTACTCTATCCTAAGTATAGGGTGTGTAAACACCAAGTTGTTCATTCTCGGTCCGTTTCATTACTCCTGTTGTTTCCTATACTTAGGGATCCTTCACCCTAAGCATAGGGGGAGTAATGCTGTTCTTTTATCTTGTATATATTTGTCTCAGTTTCTTCTATTCTCTCTCTTGTCCCTCAACTGTTTATATTCTTTTCTATACTTAGGGATCTTTTACCCTAAGTATAGGGATGACAAGTGGATTCGTTGATTTTGTATATTCTCTTCCTTGGTCTTCCCCGTTTGTACAGTCTTCTATACTTAGGATCACTTGATCCTAAGTATAGGGGGGATCACTGACTTCCATTCATTTCATTTTTTATTCTTCGAGTCATTGTAGTATAGGATTCTTTTCACTTTTCTATACTTTGCACGAGTTATGTCTTTCTTTGTCGCTCTTTTGATCACTATGAGGACATAGTTCGAGCTAAGTATAGGGGGATGTCGTATATATTGTATATATAGCTTATCCATAACTCGTACTTTTGCATTTTAATAATATGGCTATTATTTATAAAATTGGAATAAAAATATTTTGAAAAATATCTGTAAAAATGATTGTAAACTCTTTGTAAAAAGTTTTGTAAAATAATGTTGTAAAAACATTTTGTAAAATGATTTGTAAAAATTATTTGTAAAAACCTTTGTAAAATTATTTTTGTACAAATGATTTGTAAAATGTTTGTATAAGTTGTTTTGTTTGTAAAATGTTTGTAAATTATTTTTGTATCAAAATTATGTATATTGCACAAATGTTTGTAAAATGTATGAAAATAAAATGTTTGCAAAAATCGTTTGTAAAATTGCTTATAAAATGATTTGTAAAAATTTTGTAAAATCTTTTGTAAAATTATTTTCAAAATTATTTGTAAATCTTTTGTAAAATGTTTTGAAAATTTTTGTAAAATGGTTTGTAAATTTTTTTAAAATATCTGTCACGTGGGATATAAATTATGGGTATAAAAATTATTTTTGTAAACTTGTAAAATCGACATGTGAATAAAAGCCGTAATTATTTGTAATTTATATAATTTAAAACTTGTAAATAAATTCTTTTAAAATCCACTTGTAAAATTTGTACATAAAACTTGTAAATAAAAAGTCATTTTGTAAAACTTTGTATAAAATGTGTATAATACTTGTATATTCTTGTTGTATAAAACTCTTTGTAAAAAGTTTAGTAAAATATTTTTGTAAGAACATTTTGTAAAATGATTTGTAAAAATTATTTGTAAAAACCTTTGTAAAATTATTTTTGTACAAATGATTTGTAAAATGTTTGTAAAAATTGTTTTGTCTGTAAAATGTTTGTAGATTATTTTTGTATCAAAATTATGTATATTGTACAAATTATGTTTGTAAAATGTGTGAAAATAAAATGTTTGCAAAAATCATTTGTAAAATGATTTGTAAAAATTTTGTAAAATCATTTGTAAAATTATTTTCAAAATTATTTGTAAATCTTTTGTAAAATATTTTGAAAATTTTTGTAAAATGGTTTGTAAAAGTTTTTAAAATATTTGTCACGTGGGATATAAATTATGGGTATAAAAATTATTTTTGTAAACTTGTAAAATCCACATGTGAATAAAATCCATAATTATTTGTAATTTATATAATTTAAAACTTGTATATAAATTCTTGTAAAATCCACTTGTAAAATTTGTACATAAAACTTGTTAATAAAAAGTCATTTTGTAAAACTTTGTATACAATGTGTATAATACTTTTATATTCTTGTTGTATAAAACTCTTTGTAAATTGTGTGTAAAAGCCTTATAAATTCTTGTAAATATATATAATTCATATTGAAAAGACATAAAAATTGAAAAAAGATAAAATTCAAAAAAAAATTGAAAAACATTTCAAAAAGATTGTCTTTTATTTTCTTCTTTTAAAAAGAAAAAGTTTTGTAAATATTTTCTTGCAAGAGCATTTGCATTTTTTAGAATAATGTTGACATTTAAACTAGTCTAGAATAAAATTAGAAAATGGAACTTAGTTAAGATCTTAATCCACTTAATTTCAGAGGAACTTTATAGGATTTGGGTTTAAGACTTTTCAGGTCCATAGTGACTTAATTCTTCGAGTCCACTAGGCTATGTTCACATGTCATCTTGATGAGCCTAAGTAGAATACTTAACAACGCACGCATGACTCTCAAAGGTAATGGCTTTACTCGCACCAGCATCTTACACATAGCTCTCTACGGATGAGGTGGTGAGGAGGCAGTCTTCTTTGACTTGAAGTAGCATATGAGGGTAGTACTTCTAGGTGGAACCTCTCTTCTTCTTCTTCTAGTGAAGGAAGTGCATCTCAACTTGGTTTGGTAGCCATAAGGTCTAACGACAGGAGTTGTGGGTTGCAATAATGCTTCAAAAGAGGGATAGTCTACTGGCTCAAGAAGAAAAACTCCTTATGTATATGCTGCACCATGTAGATATGTTGTACATATGTGTTTCAAAAAAAAGAAAAAGAAAAAATGCAAAAATCAAGACCCAAACTCCAAAAAAGTGGTGGGTCTGAGAGAAAATGATAATCCCACCGGAGTGTATATAGTTCAATAAAGCAAAGCTTATGTTACCCATTCTTATCTCATGAAGCTTGCAGCAGGAGGCTTAGCTACACTGGTTGGGCTCCCAGGGATACATGACTGCACTGGTCATGGTCCATTCTCTTCTTCCTCCTCTTCTTGAGCTGGTTGAACTTGAACTTAGAAGGGAATACCCCGCTCCTCGAGGAAAGAGCTGCCAGACTAGGGAATTAGAGTTACCTTGTTGAGGGGTCTATCACTTTACCATTTCTGAGGTGGGGAGCTACATATCACTTACACAGTACAAGGAAAGATACATGGTCATTAGAGTTTGCGTATGTAGACTTGTTCTGATCTGGATTATTGAGGAGTCTTGACCATAGAATGGTGGAACTTAGAGGCTGTTGAGTCTTAAACCTATTTCCCAATAAGGTTCCTCCACACTAATAATCCAAAGGTCTGACTGAGCTCCATACTTCAATTTTATGAGGACAAGTTTAATTATCAATATTGTTCTAAATTTTTTTCCTTTTTCTTTTCTTATTCTCTTTTTCACTTCTTTTTTGAATAAGTGTTTGCTAAGGGACTAGCAAAGGTAAAGTATAGGGGAATGATGAATACATGATTCATCATCTTTATTCTTTTATTTTAGCTAAAATCCTTAGTAAAACACATGTACATATTAATTAATTCTCATTATTTATCATTCATCATATATTTGTTAATAATGTATATTTATCATTCTTTTTAACCAAAATAAAAGAATAAAGAAGAAAAGAAAAAGAAAAGAAATAAAGAAGGATGTATTTATGGAATAAATGCAGACTGACCTGAACCCCGAGAGAAGGTCAAGAATTGACCCGATCGACCAGGAATAAAGTAGGGGGAGATAGGGTCTATAACTTATAAAAATCAAGAAAACCAAATCTCACTTGTACATATTCACCATTCTCCACCTTGCACATATTTTCACATATTTTATTTGTTAATAAAACAACTTCAAATAAAGATATTTCCTTCTTGAAAGTTGTGTGTAATAATATATACTAATTTATAAAAATATCAAACAAAATTTTTATCCAATAAATAAATAAATACAATGAACCTAAAAAGCCTGAAAGTCCAACTTCTCAGGTTCATAACTATTTATAGAAAACTCCAAATTAACCAAACTCACTTTTAAAGTTCATTTTATAATTAGTACTATTTTCTAAAATACCAAAAAAAAATCGTGGAATAAAAAGTGTGAGTTTTGGCATTTGGACCTCGTTGTATATATGTACATTATGTGTATAAAACTTCTTTATTTTCTATTTGTAACCCCAAATAACTTAATTCTTTTTCTAAATTGTTCATAAAAATCAGTATAAAATACCAAACTATAACTTAAAAATAAATGTGAATAAATACCAATAAATCACAAAATCTAAAAGCCGTAAAGCCTAAATTCCAAACCTCATAACTTGGCCTTATGAACTCCGATTTGAATGTACTCACTTTTAAAGTTTATTTTGTAAAAATATCTATCAAATAAAAATGGTTTCACTGAAATCAGAGTTAATATGTAAAAAGTAGATTTTAGGACTTTATGGGTATACTTGTATATATGTATATATTGTATATATTTTTATTTATTTATTTCCTTATTTATTTTTGCACATATTGTATTTTTAAATATTTTGTAAATATTTATTTTTATATAATGAAAATAAAAATTATAAAATCAGAAAATAATCAAAAATAAAATAAAGTATTTATTATATAGGTATTTTATACCTACTAATAAAGGTTCTTATTTATTTTACCTTATTTAATTAATTTATTTTATTTATTAGAAATCATCATAAAATTATTTATTAAATTATTAATATTTCTTATTTTCATTATTTTGTAATTTAAAACCATTTATTTATCTATTTATTTTATTTATCTAATATTCAATCTGTTGTTTCGTCATTTTCCCTATTTCGTCCTTTTCCTCCTTCAGCCCAAATAAACTGCTCGGCAAGTCGTTTTCTCCAAATTTTCTAGATCGGGTTGTTAATCCGATCGAGTTGAGTTCTTCACCAAAATAAAGATTTTACATCTCTCATCTTCGTCCATACAAAATTTCAATTTTCCTGCCTCGTTTTGCGCGCCGAAATTGATTTAAAAATTGGCGTTTCTCATCTTATAAATAAGGCCCCATCTTCTTCCTCCTCCCATCTTTGGCCAATCTCCTCTTCTCCGGTGAGCTCCAGATCTCCGTTAGAGTGACAGTATGCGGAAGCTTTGTTGCAGTGAGGATTCGAGTGAGAAATCGCCTTTGATCCGACGATTCGTCGCCGTGCTCCGCCTCGCCGGCGAGCCAAGCATCCGGCCAAGCCGATCCGTCGAGGCAATGACCCGAGGATCTTCGATCCTCAGCCCAGGCAAATCCATTCCATCTTTGTAATCTTAGGTTTAATTTTCATTTCGATTTTGGCTCAAAGCTCATGTAATTTCAGTAGCCGTAGATCCATAAACTCTATTTGTTGCCGAAACCAACTCGACCAATTCGTCGCCGATTCATTTCACCTTCAATCCCCTTCGTTTTCTTCTTCTATCTCCCATACCTTCCAGATCCGATCAAGGGATCATTGGAGCTCCTCCTCCGCATCGTAGCAGCTCCTTTCATTCACCTCTCATATTCGTGTTTTGGATCGAGGTTTAGAGCCTCGAGTTGTGTTTACCTATTACAAGATCGATGATCTGAAGGCGAGAAGAACAACACAAAATTGTGATTCTACACATCTACCTGAGATCAAGATATCACTGCCTTCTAGAGCGCAACGGACAACGTCAAATTTTACTCTCGATCCTAATCGAGCACTAAGAGGAGAATGGATTAGACTGGGAATCCAAGTGCTCATTTGAAGCTGAAGTAACTTCTCAATTCCAGCAACCCAATTCACACGAGATTGAGTTTTCTTTATAAAAACTTTCAGCAAAATTCACTTAAATTCGTAATCTGAAGGTTAATTCTAATTTTATATTCTGCAGGTCATTCACGGGAATACAAAGTCCATTATCATTGAAAACCAAATCAAAGACGTGGAGGTTAAAATCATAGCAATCAACTGCAACGTATTTGTGGAGGAGAAACGTGCATCAACATCAAAAGCAAAGGCTGGACACGAGATCAGCATCGGCCACCCGTTAAGAACCTTTGAGATCGAGATTCTCCTTGAGTCGACGCCACCGCGAATCTTCAACTGAAAGCACATATTTCTTTTCCAGATCGTGTGTGATCATCTGAGCAGATCCACCTAGCCGTTGTCCGCGTGCGTTATGTCCATCGCCGGATGCAAAAGAGGGAAGAACAGTCCCTGGTTTTCCAGATTGCATTTGAGCCACACGATCCGAGCTCGGATCCAACGATCCAATGCAAGCCACGCGTCTAGACCTCCACTGAGCCGCAATGCCATCCAAGGGACGTGCGCGCTATATGTCGAAGCCAAAGCCGTGAGTTAAAGATGTCTGCTGGGTAATTTTCTAAGTGCTCCCCCCTTCTTTGTATTTACACACAGAACTTGGTTAATTCAAACTCATGTTATTTGCATATCATTTGCTGTGAAATTTTCACACATACCCCTACGTCCCTTCTCTGTTAAAGTTCACTCAAAACAATTTTTAGAAATAACATTACAGTCCTTGCATTTGCAGCACTTATTTTCTTGTCTATAGCGCATGGAATAAATATCATTCTTCATCCAAAATTTCTACAAAAATTTAGTTAAGATCTTGTTAGTGTCTTTTATCTATAGCATTGCATAATTTCTTTGATTTGTTATTTTTGAAAATTC
This sequence comes from Ottelia alismoides, assembly GCA_037367405.1. Classification (NCBI taxonomy): domain Eukaryota; kingdom Viridiplantae; phylum Streptophyta; class Magnoliopsida; order Alismatales; family Hydrocharitaceae; genus Ottelia; species Ottelia alismoides. The sequence goes on along the minus strand of JAZKJV010007960.1, from coordinate 401,361 downwards.
AAAAACTCATAAAAAACATTGCCTTCCACAAAATAAAAAAAAACATAAAAACTCTCAAAAATCCAAGAGTAGCTTGTTTAGATTACCTCTTTTATTTCATTGCTTGTCTTTGAATTAAATAACTCTTGCTTAATAATTGTTGCCTCCTTGAGTTCGACCCTGGGAGCTATACCATGTTAATAACTAAATAGCAAAAATCCACCATCGTCATTGATTTCTTTGACTTGGGTTTAATACTTGTTTGATTTAGCTGGTTTTTCTTTGGGTACAAGGACATTCTCCATTAATAAACTAAAACCCAAGTGAGATAACCGGCCAATCAATGGACAAGAGATAAAAGATGAAAATTTTGTGCATTTCTCATGCCTCCTTCTCTCGTTTACTCCCAGTGTTCGACCTCTACACATGCTTACACCTATACACATTTGCATGTAGAGTTATAATAAATTTTAACTCCACATTTTTGAGATTTAATTGCTTAATTATTTATTGTGGGTTAATTGTTGATTGAACCAAGGTCTTCGTCGGTCAACGCAGCGACTGTGTTCCTGCCTTGTGTGGAATGCACGGCCGACGATTATTTTCGTGTTATCAGGGACAGAATCATAAGCCTTCTTTAAATCATAAAGATCATATGGAGGTTCTTTCTTTTAGCTCTATAAATCTCCATTGTTCTCCTCAACAAATGGATGACTTCAATAGTTGAGCGAGCTGGCATTAATCCGAATTGGTTTTTTCTTTTACGTTGGAAACTTGCCTCAGCCTTCTTCCGATCACACGTTCCCAAATTTTCATAGTGTGACTCATCGGTTTGATATTTTGTAATTTGAACAATTTTTAATGTCTACTTTATTCTTATAAAGGGGCATCAAAATACTCCTCCTCCAATCTTCAGGCATTTCCTTGCTTTGCCAAATAACATTAAATTGATTCGTAAGCCAAGTCAAACTGCGCTCACCTAAAACTCTCCATACTTCTACAGGGATGTCATCTGGTCCTACACCTTTTCCGGGTCTCATAACCTTCAAATCCTCCTCTGCTTGCTTTCTTTGTATTCGTCTATAGCTTGTATGATTCAAGTAACTTTCACTACTAGCTATAGATCACCCAAAGTGATCTCTCTATTTCCTTCCCCAAAGAAAAGTTTATGTAGGTATTGTTTCCATCTAGTCTCTATGTCCTTCTGAGTTACAAGCACTTGACCTTCCTCATCCTTAATGCATCTCACTTGGGAAAGGTCATTGATTCTTCTTTCTCTTGCTTTGGCCATCCAGAATATATACTTTTGGCCCTCCTTAGAGTCGAGATTTTTATTAAAAAAAACTTCATAAGCATTTGACTTGGCTTCGTGTACATCTTTCTTTGCTTCCTTCTTAGCTACTTTGTTGTTTGTGACACTTTCTGTTGTTCTATCCTTAGACATAGCTTTAAAGCATGCTCTTTTAATTTTTAGCTTCTCTTACACTCCTTCACTCCACCAACAAGCCTCCTTTTAACCTGGAGATCCTCCTTTTGACTCGCCTAGTATCTCTTTGGCTATCTTTTGGATACAAGATGCTACTGCCTCCCACATCTCGTTTGCAATTCCGCTACAATTTCAAGATAAGTCTTCTAAAACCTTCTCCCTGAAGCTCGATTGCTTCAGTGGAAGATTCCACCATCTAGTTCTAGTGATCTTCAGAACCCTCCTTTTCTTTACCAGCCTTTTATTTGAACATCCAATACTAACAAGCGATGTTGGGTTGTCAAACTCTCTCCTGGGATTACTTTGCAGTCTTTACAACACAACCGATCTCTTCTCCTCAATGCAAAGTAATCTATCTTTGTTCTAGTTGGCCCACTCTTATAAGTAATTAAATGGTCCTCCCTCTTCTTGAATAGAGTGTTTGTTATGAAAAGATCATATGCCGTTACAAAATCCAGAATGACTTTTCCCTCTTCATTTCTATCCCCGAAACCAAGTTCTCCATGAAAACTAGCATACCCTGAAGCATCTTTTCCCACGTGTCCATGAAGATCTCCACCTATGCAAATCATCTCTCTTTGTGGGATTCCTTGTAAAATTTTATCCAGATCCTCCCAAAAAACTTGTTTAGTCCTTTCATGTAAACCAATTTGCGGTGCATAAAATGAGATGATATTCAGAATTTCTTCTTTAAGCATCAATTTTAGCAAAATAATCCGATCACCGAATCTTTGCACCTCAACCACACAATCCTTCAAATCCTTATGAATAACCACTACAACATTGTTTCTACCATTATCTTTATCTGAATACCAAAGTTTAAAGCACGTCTTCTCGACCTCCCTTGCTTTCTCTCGAACCCATTTAGTCTCTTGAAGACATAGTATATGAATCTTTCTTCTTTCCATCGTATCCACTATCTCCATCAGTTTTCCAGTTAAAATGCCAACATTCCAACTACCAATCCGCAACTTCCTTTGCAATCTCTTTTGGATTAACTTCTTTACTCGCATGTGTCCATTATGCGAGAACCATTGTAAATTTTGGACTACATCCGGGCGGTGATGCAGCGAAACTAGCTTATTTACCTACATGCGTTCCTCATGCAAGAACCCTTGCAAATTTTGAACTACATCCATGATGCGATGTAGCAGTCCTTACCAACTTTTCATTGCATTCAGGTGATGCAATGCATTGCAAGTAGGGAACGCCCCAACAAAATCTGTATGTTAGCTTAAATTCATGTTGAAAAGATCCGACTATCATGAGACAACTTCCTAAATTGTATTTTTTTTAAATAAATAATATTTAGGAAGTTGTATCCGACTGTTTTACGCTGGATGCCGGCTACCTAACACAACCCTCCTCATTTACTCGGGCTTGGGACCGGCCATGGCTGAGTTAATTCCAAACAAACTGAACTCACTTTTAAACTTCATTTTATACTTAATACTATTTATTAAAAACATCAAAAAAATATTAGAATAAAATGGGTGAGTTTTGGCGTTTGGACTTTGTTGTATATTTGTACTATATGTAGAAACTTCCTATATTTTTAATTAATTAACTGTAACTACGATTAACTTAATTTCTTTTCTAAAAAATGTCTAAAAATCATTATAAAATTGCAAAAATATAATTTAACTCAAAATACCAATAAACCCGAAGCCACGAAGCTGCTACCTAAATTTTCAGTGCCTCATAACTCGTCCATACGGATTCCGAATTGGGCAAACTCAGTCTTAAAATTCGTATTAGTAAATTATCTATAAAATGACATTGATTTTGCTAAAATCAAAGTTGGTATAAAAAATGTGGATTTCGGGACCGTATTGGTATATTGTACAATGTATCGTAATTTTTATTATTATTTAATATATTAATATTTTATTCTTAAATTAAAAAATTATTTTATTTACTTATTCATTAAACTACTTATTTATTATTATTATTTATTTAATAGTTTAAGTAGTTATTAAATTATATACTTAAGTAATTTGATTATTTATTTAATTAATTCCTTAATTAATTCCTTAATTATCTATTTATTTATATATTAATTAATTAATTTAATTTAATTATTAATTTAACTAATTATTAATTATTATTCTATTTATTTATTTTTTATCCTCTTCTTTTTCTCTCTCTAACTTTCCCATTTCCCCTCTTCTTCCATGTTGTCTTCTTCCCCCGATTCTTCTCCCACTGGCCAACGACCCAATGGCCTGGCCATTGGGTCAGTTGCGCTAACCTCCAGGTCAGTTCGGCCAACCTCCTCCTCCGATGCCTATATAAAAAACCCCACCCCATCTCTCTAGGATCCATCTGCCATTCTTCAACATCTTTCCACCGAGAGCTCCGGAACGAGAGGTTAATGACAATGATCTTCTCCATCGTTAAGCATCAGGCGAAGGGTGGTGGCGAGATCACATCATGGTGTCGCATCACAACTCCACCGTATAGAACCTACATGCAGCCACCGTGTCGAGGCAGAGACCCTCTGGATCTTCAGCTCCAGAACCCCAAACAACCTCATCTGTAATTTCCATCTGATTCCCGACTAGTTTTCTATCTCATGTTTCACCTCTTCTTTGCATCTTCCTTTCTCCTCTCATCCCCTCTCTTCTATTTCAATCTCTCGAGTTTTTGTTCAAAATTTTTCATGACATCGTCCATTTCTGATCATCTCTTATCGTTCATCTCCGTTCACATTTGATTGTCTCAAATCTATTCGATCTGAGCTTCGATCCTTTTTCCTCCATCCCACCGAGGATCGCCCATCCATTTCACTATTTTCTTAAATACATATTCGAGGGTCCATCCCTGAGCCAAGATTCCCATCTGCAGGTCATTCTATAAGAGTATTAGCATCAAGAGTCCGCAACCAAAGCTTCGATAGCATCGGTTGGACTTGAAGCACTTCCATTTGTATCTCTTGGAGAAGAGACCTAGAGGCACCTTTTCTTTGAGCTGATCAAATATAGATATGATGCATTGAGTGCCTGGAGGAAATATGCACGAAGCATTGTAGCCTTGCTTCAATAGAAAAATCTGAATCGTCATCTGGAGAAAGAGTATTGGACTGCATAAATCTTTGATAACACCACCACCATTGCAGCATAAATCCAGATCAAGTCAAATTACTAGAGATGAATAATCGAGCTCAACATGTTCGAGAACCATCGCAGCAATGAGGATAATATCTGAGATCATCATCCGAGAGACATCGCACCTGAGCAGAGAGCATCTGATTGAAGCTATCTCCTAAAACCCCAGCCATCGTCGATCTGGAGAAGCAGTCGCCGCCTCTATACCTGTGAAATTTGGGAAGAACGAAGCATCTATTCTGGAATTTACAGTTGTCGTACGATCGAGTTTGATCGTACGACCTGAGACCGCGCCACGCGTAGGCAGTAGGTTAGACCACCTTTGAAATGCAATCACGCGTGAAGCGCGTGACATCTGGATAGAGTTGGGGGCAATTCACATGAAGGCCCCCTCTACAGTTGATATTTGTGACCAGGTCCAAAAGATGAAAACTCCATGTGTATGGCATGTGCTCTATCCGGGCATTTTGTGAATTAACTCTTCGGAGCTAGCACTACAAGAAAAAGCGCTTTTGGCGAGCACAAAAGTCCTCCCTAGGTGCTCTCAAAGTGCTCTCCAAGTGCTCTCCAAGTCATTTGGCGAGCACATGTGCTCGCCAAGCTTGTGCTTGTTAAAACCCTACTCGCTAGCTCACATTGGCAAGGACATGTGCTCGCTATTAAAAGTGGGCGAGCACATGTGCTAGCCAAGTCCTAGCTAAGTGCTCTCCAGGTCCTGTATTAGCTAGCACTTAGCTAGGACTTGGCTAGCACACGTGCTCGCCAACTGTGGAGAATATGAAAAAAAAAATATAGGTTCTTCGGGGTTTCAAAGCCCCGTTGAACCTGTATTACCTACTATAAAGTCGTTTTAAAACTCTTATACTATATAAACATATTTTATACCAAGTTGGAGACCCATACTTCAATTTTATTGCTTTCTTCTCTTCTAGTGTTACCCTGATTTCTCATGCATATTCTTTATCTCTCATTCATAACATTATAGTGTACAAGCATATACAATAACATACACTTACAATCAGTAACATACGTAGGTATAGTAACACAAATACCATACTAACATAAGCATTTCATATCTAGAACGAAAATACTATATTTACACACTCTGCACTTTCTACCAAACATACACATGCTATATCTCTTGCATTCACATGCTAAAATATATAATACATACTAATACACACTAGTATTCACATAAGCACACACAAACACAAATGAACTTAAGCCAAACATGCACATCCTCTCTTTCACAATGTAACACATGCGAACTATAGCACAAACTAACATGATGTAACACACACACATAAACACAGTAGCATATACATACGAGCACTCTAACACACACATAAATACGCATGAACCTAGACAGTACACATATGAACATGTAAGTACTCAAAAAATCATCTTGCAAAAACATGAAAATAATACATGGAGAAAGAGTATGAATCATAATACAGAAGTAAAACATCATCATATGACTAACCTCATACATCTAGTGAAGTGCATCCTCCTTATCATCTTCTGATTATATTTTATATAGACCATACCTTGTACCTAGTCAACTCAAAGTAAAATTAAATTAATAGTTTGAAGCTTGAATATACATGTATCAAAGAAAGATGATAAAATTTAATCAAGCATACCTATTGATGTAGGATTTGGCCTTATGCATCCTCAAGATTATGTTTATACTCTTTCCAAAAACAATCATGTTCATACACACGATTATGTTCAAATGTAAGGGCTTGAAATCCTGGAATTCTGAAAAATTGGAAGTGAATACACTTTTCAAGAATAAAAAGGATAACACCTCTAGACATGCATGCTCAATAAATCATCTTGCAAAATCATGAATGTAAATATATGAAGACAAAGTGTGAATGGTGATACAATAGAATTGCATGTACGTTAATTTAGAAAGGCATGTACATGACTCTATACTTACAAATAACATGATCATCTTATCGTAAATAATTATTCATACTACATCCCATCATATTTTATATGGATACTAACATTTCCTAATTACTTAATTATAAACTTTAGTTCAAAGTTTGAAACTTGGATATACATGGATAAAAGTAGGAGGACAATATTTAATTGAGCATACCTAATGATAGAGGAGTTGATGTCTGGAAAATGAATCTACATTATGTGTGTAAGCCTGCATTCAATTATAAATGATAATCTCAATAGAAATCTAAATAAACTAAAGATAGAGAAGTTTTTACTGGAAGATAAAGTGTTACAAATAATACCGTGAGCTTTCTCCTACTATATCCAAAATAGGAATAAATGAGATAATATATGGTCACCCTGACAATCACATTCATCTGCAAAGTAATAAAAAATGTAAAATATAAAACTTGGTTAACACGTATATCCATGGTAGCCTTCTACATGTAGAAACTTTAGGTATTTAATTAATAACATCAAAATTAAAGAGCATTTTATCCAAACTTTACAAACAAATATTACACACTAAAATAAATCTAACATATTAAGAAGTATGTCCTCACTCTCATAAGCTTGTGCTCCATGCATATTAAACTAATACACTCTCTAACACATACTAACACATACTCTAATATGCATGCACACTCTCCCCGATACATAATATACTAACACACTCCCTAAGATACATGCACATGCATGCACACATAACACACATACATAAATAGCTCACGCAAATAATTTTCCCACCCCCCTTCAACATTGTATTAATACACTCTACATTCTCTAACACACACATCACACACACACACACACTAGCATACTAACACACACATGTACACATGTACTAACACATGCACAAACACACACACACACACATACTTAAATACCACAAGAACATATAAAATAAATCATTTCTATATATTCCTAAAAATGTAGGAAAATATGGATATTTAGTCTATGTATAGGTTATCACATCACATATAACAATGGAAGTTCTCAATTTTTCATTAGCATGTCATACACCTTGCATACATGTTGATTTGCATATAGAATAGCCTCACAAAATTTGTTCTAAATATAATCTATGGTAATCTAATGGTATATTGTCCAATATACAAGTAAACAAATATGAACAATATGGTTGTTTTGTAATGGTATAGTTTAGACATTTCATCATATACCTTCCATACATGTTAACTTGCATATAGAATTAGCTAACAAAATCTATTCTAACATCTAATATACATCAATATAATCGTATGATGTACAATAAACAAGTTAACAGATTCTAGAAAACACAGTATGATGTTCTATTCTAAAAAAATTGCAAACCCTAAATCATTGAATATATCTATACTATGCAACCAAAATAAAAATAAGCAAGAGAGGAGTGCTCAAAATACCTTATGGAACAAAAACTAGCGTATAGTGAAGGTAAATGATGGTCGATGGAGGTGGAGGATGCCACTCAAAGATCGTCGGAGGAGGATTTTTGAGGTTTGGTTTCATTTGGAATGAAGGATAGGGAGCCCGCTAGCGTTCTGTTTATAAGACGTGGGCGAGCACATGTGCTCGCCAATGTGCTCTCTAAGTACTCTCCCCCAGATTTTCACGCGCCATTTAAAATCGTACATTGAAATTTAAATGGGCGAGCACAAGTGCTCGTCAATGTGCTCTCCAAGTGCTCTCCCCCAAATTTTCACGCGCCATTTAAAATTACACATTGAAATTTAAATGGGCGAGGCTGGTGGGCGAGGACAAGTGCTTGCAAGGTGCTCGCCCAAAGGTGGCGAGCACATGTGCTCTCCCCGTCCTAGCCCTTTTGTGCTCGCCAAATCGTGTTTTTCTTGTAGTGTAGGGATAATTATAAGCAGGTTCAGGTCAAGGAACAACACGTGTGAGTCACATGATTTCCTGTAGAATTTGCATGAATACCCTAGGCATTTCTGATATTTTCAATCACGCCCGAAAACTTCTCAAATATTACATATATATATCCCTGTATCTATATAACTACCATATCTATATTTATAAATAATAAACAAAATAAAAAAATATAAAAATATAATAAAAATATATCAAAATATCCTATATTATACTCTATACAGCATTAAATCAGATTTAAAAAAAAAGATTTCCTATTTTTAACAATTCATTAAAATTTCTAAAAAATATATAACAAACTCTAAAAATCACAAAAAAATATAAAAATCTCTTAAAAAAATCTAAAAAAAATAGCCTTTATATATTTTATTGTATTTTACATAATAAACAAAAAATAAAACAAAAATCAAATTCAAACCAATAAAAAATACAAAATTCATTAATACTTTGAAAAATCATAACTAATTCAAGAAAAATCATAAAAATATGTGTTACATGTCATTTTAAAGATAATTTCATCTACTTTCTAATAAAAATAAAATAAAAATAACTTCTTGTTGTTACCATTTTTTAGAAATCGAAAACAAAATTTTGTTTTCAATAAAAATCTAAATTTCAATCTTAAAAATAAAAAAAAATCAATAAAAATCACCAAACACTTAGAAAATTCATAAAAATAGGAAAATAAAAATTTTAAAAATATAAATAAAATAAAAATAAAAAAATTTCAAAACATTATATAAAACCAAAAAATAATTACAAAAATCAAATAAAATTTGTGAAAATCAAATAAAAATTCAGAAAAATACCTAAAAATAAATAAAAATTAGGTAAACCTTAAAACCTTAGTTGTTTACGATTTAAACCTAGTTTCCAATAGTTTGCCTCCTTGAGTTCGACACCCCGTACTTTTACTATACATCTAAGTTTAGGAGTATAAATAATAAAAATTAATTTTCTGAAAAATCTGCCCGGTCGATACAATGACCTTTTTATCTCTTAGATCATGTGTGGTTTTTCAATTCCAGTACAATTCTATATGACATGCTTACAAAACTTGTGTGGTGTTTCAATTCCATTACAATTCTAGATGACATGCTTATAAAACTTGCAGTTCACAGTAAAATTCAAAGATACTCAGCCCACAACAAATGACTTATGCATTAGAAACATCTAATTCATGGGTGATCTGTTCATTTCGAGGGAAAATGTAATTAAAAAACATAACATCCACCCTTAAGATATCTTTTTCTTATTTTCAAGATTACAAATATATTATCAGAAATCATTAATCTAGAATTGATGAATAGTCATTCATGTACTAATATTCTTCCATTTTGTATTTAAATCCCTAACAAAACACCTGTAAATATTAAAAACTTATAGAAATTAACCTTCTTTATTCATCTGTAATTAGTACACAATTATATGTATTTAAATCCAAAATAAAGGAATAAAGAAAGGAAAATAAAGGAAGTATCAATAATATTGAGTGGCCATCAACCTCTAGACCAAGTCAATATTGATTAGGTCAACAAGGAATAAAGTATGGGAGATAAGGAGGGTTAATAGTGTGTATAATAAACCTTTATTTTTGCTATGAAAAATGCCAATTTTTACTTGATTTTATTCTTCATTTTATACCCCTCAGATAATAAAATGATCAACATGAAATTTGTACATAAAAATACTTAAAAACTTGTAAAAATAATTCCACATAAAAATAATGCACATTGCAATTGGGATGCACAGATGAAAAAGTTGTAAACTGAACTTCACAACTAATATCTTCTCCATATGAATCAAAATTCACCAAACTCACCTCCATTGTATTCTAAATTAAACTTTCTATTTAATGAAGGTGGTTTCATTAAAAATAGAGTTAAGATGCAAAAGCCAGCTTTCCGGGTCCTATTGTACTATGTACATGTATATTTTATTCATATATTTTATTCTTTATATTTTTACTCCTGTTTTATTTTTAATTAATTATATATATTATTTTAAAGATATTAAAAATATAAAATAAAAATAAAGACATTAAAAATACATTCAAATAATAATAATAAATTATATATGTATATTATAGCTATAATGTATATACCTATATTTATTTCTATATGTAAATACACCATATAAATAAAAATAATATGTAAATATGTATTAATTAAATTATAAATTTATTAATATTTATATATGATAATAACAAATAAAAAAACAAAATAAAAATAAAATACTCAAATATAAAGTAAATATACCTATGTATATACCTTTAAAAATTAACACCTAATAAATAACATCATAAAAATAAATAAAAATCATCATAAAATAGTTTATAAAATTAAAAATATTTTTATATTTTTATATTTTTGATTTTTAATTAATATAATTATTAGATATTTATTAGAATTATTAAACCTTTTATTCCTTGTTTTGTCATTTTGTGGTCCTACGTGGACCAACAGGAGGCGTGTGCTTGTTGACCCCCATGTCAAATGTCCTTTGAAAAATCACACCTGATCTAAAGTTCTAAAAATAATAACAAAGGTCGTTGTATCGACCAAATGGATTTTAGAAGAAATTTTATTTGTTTTATTTATACTCCTATACTTAGATGTGTATAGTGTTAAGTGTGGGGGTGTCGAAATCAGGGAGGTAAACTGTTTTAACCTAAGGTAAATAATAGAAACGAAGGTATAAAGGATTTCTTACTTTTTTTTATTTAATTTTAATAATTTTTTGATTTTTATGAATATTTTATTGTTTTTTATGGTTTTAATATACCTATGAAAGAAATATAGGTATACGTTTTATATATTTATATTTGGATTTAATTTTGAATTTTTTATATGTTTTATTTTTTATATGATTTTACATAATTTTTGAAATTATTTTATATTTTTTTGTTTTTAAAGTTGAAAACTAATTTGTATTTGAAAACAGAATTTTATTTATGATTTTAAAAATAATTAAAAGTAAGAAAATATTTTTACATTGTTTTTATTAGAAAATAGGTGAAAATACCTTCAAAACAATATATTGTGCGTATTTATGAATTTATAAAATCAGTTATGATTTTCTAAGTTTTTAAGTATTTTGTATTTTTTATTGGTTTTATTATTAAATTTTTATTTTATTTTTGGTTTATTTTGTGATATATAGTAAAAAATACTAAGGATAATTTTTATACAATTTTTAAGAGTATTTTTATATTAAGTTTATATTTATTTAAAGTTTGTTATATTTTTACGTATTTTTTATGAGTTATTAAAAATAGAAAATATTTTTATTTTCAAAATACTATTTAATATTGTATATAAAATATATGGTATTTATATGTATATATATTGTATTTGTTATATTTTGTATTTTTATTGATTATGTAATATAGCATGATTGTATAATAGTGATACTATATAGGGGTATACGTATTTTTTGGAAATTTTGAGGTATGATTAAAATATGTGAAGAGTTGAGGGGTACTACACAAAAGGTAGAAACTGCAGGGGGCTTCCACGCAAATTTCCCACCAAGCATATACATGGTACGTGGTTGCGCCTGTAAAGGTCCCTACTTGTAAATAGAACAAAGGCTGGGGTGTTTCGTGTAATTTGCCCAGAAATCACGTCCTCGGGCACGTACCTCAACCGTCCCTGGACATGAATGAAGTTTTCCTATAATATATGGAATATCCCTGTAAACTTTCCTAAGGTCATGTGTTTATCACATAGATGCACCTATATGGGGACATGCTTGGATTTTAAAGAAGTCAGAAGGGACTTTATGCAATACGCCCATAAATATCAGGCATGCACATGCAAAGCACTACACCACCTAATGCAAAATGGCAGGACAACGTGGACGCTTTGGTGCTGATGTGTGGCGCGTTGTCATCCACTTGATCGAAACTGATCGGGCGGCTTCTAGAGTAGACGAGTGGAGCTGCGAGGCTACGCTAGTGACGACGTGTGGCGGCACAAGTGCCTTCCGATCAAATTTGATCTGGAAGTTGTCGATTAAATGGGAGAACTATTGTTCTTTCCCAGTTGAAGGCTCCAGACGACGAGTACGACTGTGAGGCTCTAGGCAGTGGCCATGTGGTTGCTCGAACGACATATCTTGAAGTAGATGAGGTGTTTTGAGTGACGATCAACTAGGAGTGAGATGTTGAGCTCTCGACGACAGCTACAGATGGAAACAGATTCAATGCTCAATGCTTCTACGGCAAGCTACAGTTCGAGGCTCGCTCCTGCTTTGAGTACACACACCTGCAAGGAGTACATGGCTCTAGGGAGAAGCCTCAGCCCCAGGCAAATAGGATAATATGAAAGGAAGGGCGCCAATGAAGCGAAGGAATGATCCCCAAACTTTGATTCGTGTGTGATCGGATGTGTGATCGGAGATGAGCAGATATGAAAATAGAATGGGAAGCGTAAAGGTTCAGAAGGTGGGGTGAAATCATGCTTTATCAGATTCAATTCGGTGATGGTGAAAACATAGAAGAAGAGAGATCGAGAGAGAAGGAATGACGGTAGGAGGAGGCCACACCACCGGATGGCGTCATCGGCTTGGGCTCCGGTCACCGCGAGGAGTTAGGCTAACGGAGGATGTTTGGGAAGTTGAAGCAGTTGAAAAAGGTTGGCCGAGGAGAAGGAACGACAGTAGGAGGAGGCAGGCACGATGGGGACGAAGGGCACGCGCGGAGGGGATGAGAGAGAAAAAAAGAGAAGGGGAAACATGCATGGAGAGCACATGACAACAAAATTAAAAAAATTAATTAAATGATTAATTAATGTAAATAATTGATAAATTAATTAATATTTAGATTAAATAAATTAAATAAGATATAATGAAATAGAAATTAAATAACTAATTAAGTAAATAAATAATTAAATAATTAATAAACAATTAATTAGATAGATAAATTAATTAATTTTAATTTTATTTAATTTAATAATAAAATATTAATAATTATATAAATGTAGGAAATAGCATACATTAAAAAATAAAAACTAAGATACAGTGTACATTGTATACTGATGAATCCACGATTCATCGCCTTTATTCTTTTATTTTAGCATCTTTTCCTTAGTCAAATACCTGTAAATAACCATTAATTTCATAAAATTACCATTTTGCATGCATTTGTTAATTATGCATTTTTAACACTTTTTGTACATAAATAAAAGAATAAAGGAGAAAAGAAAAAGAAAAGGATGAATTTATGCAATAAATACAGACTGACCCAAACCCCGAGAGAAGGTCAAGACTTGACCTGATCGACCATGAATAAAGTAGGGGGAGATAAGGTTGTCTGTCAGAAAAATAAAAAATATATTGTACATATTTTTTCATTTATATTTGTATTAAACTTACATTAACTTATTTGTACATAATTTGACCTCAAACCACTTATTTTTGTAAATAAAAGTTGTGAATAAAATTGTGTTATAAATAATAAAAATATTTGTAAAATAAAAAAATGTATATATTGTAAATAATTACACCCAGAGAAAGCCGTAATGCGATAATTGAAACATCAATTCCGGCTCCATACGAGCTCAAATCGAACCAAACTCACTTCCATAATACTATAAATTAAATTATCTTTCAAATGGCTATGGTTTCGTATTTTTTGGAGTTACGGTTAAAAAGTCGGTTTTCTGGGGAGTATTGTGCAGTTTACCCATATATCTGTGTATATAATTATTAATATTTATTTTTACTTAATGTATATATTATAAATATTATTTTCAATAAAAATAAAAATTAAAAAAAATAAAATAAAAAAAATCTTGTATAAAAATTATTTCCTTATTTGCACCTATGTAAATTATGTTATATGTATATAATATATGTATGCCACTAACTTCCATTTATAAAATCCACCAACAAAATTAATTACTTAACATTAATTAATTTATTTTATTTAATTTCGAAATTTGTATTTAAATAATTGATTTGGTGGATTTATGTGACTTAATAAGCTACCATATATGTAGATTTGATTACACACCTTATATGGCCACCATTAAGGTGGCCAATTAATTTACAATTAATTAATTATTTTATTTTATTTATTTATTCCGAATTTTGTAAATAATTATTTAATTTATTTATTTTATTTAATTAATTATTTTAATTCACCCAATAATAACCTTCCTTTTTTGTAGATACTTTCCTTTTTTTATTTTCTTCTCTTTTTAATGGGCTCCTCCTCCCTCATTCAAACTTGATCAATCTTTGGCGGAGAGGAGCCCAGTTTCCGAGATTTTCTTGTTGAAGAGGGTCCTAGCCTCCGATCCCGTCGGTGACAGCGGCGTGAGCTTCGTCGAGGCCATCATGGCTTGTCCGAACCCCAAGGTGAGATCCACTTCTACTTGTTGTTTTTCCTAGATAATCGTAGAGTTAGATCTTTGCGTAGGAGTAGGAAGTAATTTTTAGATTAAAAAAATTCCATCACACTTTTCCGCCTCGAAACCGATTTCCATCTCATTTTCCGATCCCTACATATTCACGTTCTACCTCACGCAATCTCTCACCTCCGGTCACGCACGGTGACCAGAGCCTCGGATCTATCTCACGCATTGCCTAGATCTGCTCATTCATACATTCCAATCTTTGTTTATAAATAAATTTAAAAAAAAATCGTATCCTGTTTCTCTAACATTTGTTTTTGCAGGAACAAATAACATAAAAATTGTTGTTTTTATCTCTAACATTTTTTTTGTTACAGGAGAACTAAAAAAAAAGAAATAAAATTTTTGTTGTATTTCCTATCTAACCTTTGTGTTGCAGGAGAAATTAAACAAAAATAAAAAAAATTGTTTTCTTCTGATATCTGTTTTGCAAGATAAAAAAATAAAAAAAAACATTTAAGTACTGTTTCTTTCTCTAACCCTTTCCTGCAGGTAGAAAATTACAAAAAATAAAAAAAAACACACAAAAAAATTGTAACTGGCGGCTGCCGCCGCCCACCATCCATACAGCACGCGACCGACGGTGGCAGCGCCGCCGCTCCCTTCCCCAGGAGGCGCCACCAGCAGCCCCGCGCGGGCCCCATTCCTTCCAGCCGCCCTCCCGCGCCCGACCTCCTGCGCGAGGGTGGCGCCCCTCGCCGTCCAGTCCCGCAGCCACGCGTCCTCCCTCCTCAGTCCGTGCCTCGCGACAGCGCCGCCCCCCGCCACCGCCAACCAGCGGGCGGCGCCGCCCCCTCCTCCTCCAGATCTGTAGCCCCCGTGCCCCGCGTCTACTCCAACCGCCGTGAGCCCCCCGCCTCGCAGCGCGCCACCGCGTGGGGGCTACTCCCGCCTGGCCGCGCGTCCTCGCCCGCCGCTGCCGCACGTGAGGCCGACCGCGCCCTACTCCTGACCTCCATCTCCTCCGCGCGGTCGGCGAGGTGTCGACCCTCTCAGGCGTGCCCGACCTCCTGCTCATCCGTGCCTGGCGGTGCCACCTCTCGTGCCGTCGCGTGGCCCCCCTCCGCCGCAGCATCATCTTCAGCGGGCGGCGGCTCCACCCCGGCCTCCGTCCTCCGCTGCCCCGCAGCAGCCCGGCGGTGGCCTCGATCCGACCCTCCACGCGCCCTTGCGCCTCCGCGCCAGACGCCCGCACCTCCCTCGCGCGCGTGACGCGCGGACGCGCGTCCTCCTCTTTGGCGGCGTCGGCAGCGGCCGTGCCTCCTGCGCTGTGTGTGCGGCGGCCCCTTGCTACGTCCCTGCTTGCGAAAAAAAAGTAACGAAGGTTCCAAGAAGAAACCCTAGGTGGGGGTCAATTAAAAAAAAAGGAAATATTGCATAAGTCACCTTGAGGTTATTCAAATTTGCAGAAGAGCCTCCCTCTCCAACATAGCACATGCAAGGCATGTACCACTGGGTAATTTACACATTCTGGCCTTGTACTTATTTTTATTATATTTTAAGGCTGAAGCTTTAAGTATTTGCGTTGAAGCCCTTGTCTTGCAGAACTTAAATTTTGTGCGCTCTTTTCATTGGAATAATTTTTTTTTATTTTTTAAAAAAATCTCAAAAAAATCACATATGCTCATGCTATAGTGCTTGCCATTGTGTAAAATTTTCATAGCATTTTGACTTTATTTGATATATTTAAAAAATCAAAACGTTGTCTTTTGTGTCTTTTTGCTTGCCTACATTTTGATAATTCATAAAAATTCAAAAAAGAGCCTAAAATTTCCATAAAAATTACTGTAGTGGTTTGATTATTTTTCTAAGTGCTTGCATACATTTCTTCATTGATTTTTATATTTTTGTTAAGTGGTTTTAATCATTTTTCTCGTTGACCGAATCGTGCGGTTGGGAACAACGACCTCACTTTTGACATTATTTTCCTACATCTTAACCGTACGAATTTCGTGTCATCAGAATGGCGCCGTTGCCGGGGAGCACGGCTTTGTAGTCATTTTTCTATTTTTGTCTCTCTATATTATAATTGTTTTCTGACCTTTTTCTCTCTAATTTTTTGTGCGAGGTACTGCGTGGACAATTTGGAGCTTACTTTTTGAGGACCCGCACGGGAAGAAGAAGCAGGGAGAAGAAGAAGAATTTTATTTTTGAGAGAGAACAATATTTCTTTTGTAATAATTTAGGACCTTTAAACACTTGTGGACTTGGACATTTTTCGGGGTCTGTTTCGCCAAGTGCCGGTGCACTTGGGGGACCTCACCGTTGTTTTTCGTTGGTTTTGTTTTCTCGTATTATTTTATTTTATTTTATTTGATTCACGTGATTTTCGAGCCCCTAGCCTTAGGATTTTCTCTTGCTTGTGCCGTAATTAGTAGGGTCCCCACACTTAATTATCTGCCTGTTCCTATAGTGCGCTTAATTGGACCTACTAATAATCAATTAATAAAACTAATCGACTCATCTCCTTCGTAGCCTACGTGCCACAGTCCACCCTGTAAAGCGCTTTCTCCTACCCCCGATTTGTCGGGCAGAGGAGGGGTGGGCCAAGACCGGACCCTTTGGCTTGGAGGTCGGTGACCGATTAGACGGTTCTGCGAGTAGAACTTGCTCATCTAGGACTCGGATTTTCGCTTGCATCATTTAGGTAGTTTAAATTTCTGTATTTAATTTTCTGCGCGGATCATTTTGCATGTAGAGTGCTGGAGTAAGGTACGCATTTTCTATCTCTGCATGCATCATCGTTTTTGACCGTGCATTGGCTTTCTCGATCCCTCCCCCTGTTTTTGGATTCAAATTAATCAAAGTGGAAATCGGAAAGCTCGTTAGGCGTTATTCTTGAAAATATCCAAAAAAATCACAAAATCAAAAATTAAAAAAATTGGGACTGCTAATTGAACTTGACTCTAAAAGCAAACGTAATTGATCCACTTCATTGTATTGGGAGAGCAATCCCCTCATTGTTTGCGCTTTTACTCGCTCGCGTACACACTAAGGAGTAGTGCCCAAATCCTATTCAAGCCTCCTAAGTGTTTGTACAACTTTGTCTTATCACCTAACTCTTAAAATTGAAAAGATAAAAGACCAAATCTCACGGTCTTCACATTGTGTTGAGTTGGTGAACTGGGGGTTTGCTTTGTGTTTTGTATGTCTATGGTGTGAGTCGGTTACGATCATTCTTCTATCATTAGCAGTCACCTTCTGTCTCTATCCCACCCTCCCTCCCTTCTATCTCTCTCTTCATTCCTGCCTTTTCTTTCTTTCACTCCCTTCTATCCCTCCATCCCTCCCTTCAGTTTCCTCTCATCACGATGGGCCACTTTCCATTCCAGCCGAATTTTGCGGCTTCTTCATTGCACACCCATCACTCACGTTCACTCTCTCGAGAGGTCGGAACCCCATCCGACTTCTCATCTTCTCCCTACCCACCCTCCCATTTGGGACGTGCTGTGAGTGACACCCAAAGAGACCAGATTGACCAAATACGAGACATGGGTGTTCACATTACTGAGATGAGAGTGCGTCCCATAGGCAATCGAATGGGGCAGTTGCGAGCTTTAGATGACTTGTATCCTAGGACATTGGATGAGTACACAGATCATGAAGTCCAGTCCGCTTCTACCTTGAGACCCTTTGTTCTGGATTTAGAGTTAATTGATCTACTGCCTAAGTTTTTTGGGGAAATGCACGAGGAACCATATTTGCATATCGATGAATTTGAGGATTTTTGTGTATCACGATCATATTTGGATATCAATTCTGAGGACATGATGTTGATCACCTTCCCATTTACACTTCAGAGTAGAGCCAAGACTTGGCACAGACGATTGGGAAGGAAGATTACTACATGGGGAGATTTACGATCATTATTTTTGAAGAAATTTTACCCCCAGTGTAGAGCAGAGATGATGCGGTCATGTATTCGTGATTTTTCAGTTAACCCCCAGAAGCCATTGATAGATTCATGGTTGAGATTACGAGAACTTTTAAGGCGATTTCCTGATCATGGATTTTCTATGACTGACCTTATCCATATCGCCATGAGGGGGAGGACCGCAGAGCAAATTTCATATGTCATTACCTCGTGTGGTGGTTCACACCACAGTCCTGACCTGGATTTAGTTGGGACCATCTTGAGAACACTATCTGATCTTTCATATACACGAGATGATTTATTCAGGACAACAGATGAGGGAGAGATGACAACTGTTGAGTGTACGATACATAATGTTGATCTTGACATCACACACCGATCAAAGGATATGGATGCTACTACTTCTCATTTGATGGATGTGTTGCCTACTGTTGTGAGTTCCCAGAGCCGGACATTGGTTGAGGACCCATTGGATTTACAATCAGATTTTGAGCCAGTCCCGCGCCTTCACATTGATGATTCTTCGATTCTAGATCTGCTAGGATCCCAAGAGATAGAGGAGGAACCCACATCTCAGCCATCCTCTGGTTCTTTTCAGTGTCCATACACAGTTAATTAAGTGTCTGATCTTCAGAAGATTTCCTCAGATTCGGAGATATACTTGGATTCATCTCAGTGTAGAGAGCTTGATGAGGGACCGATTTTGGATTTTACAGACCTTGATAGTCCCGTATTTGAGCCATGTGTCCTCCCATTTGATGAGGTCGATATATTTTTGGAGGACCTGACATTTGACAGCATTGATCCCCAGTTCCCTGATGATTCGGCATTACTCCCCGAGGGTTATCTGCGGGAGGATGCCATGGACCATGTGTACTCGGTATCACTTTCTGGGAGTGCATCCGATCTGTCGGATCACGTGACCGAGTATTTTGATATTTCTGATAATGAATTTGATGATTCTCTCCTCGACGACCCTCGCGAGTATGACCCGCTCTTTGAGGTATTCGATGATTTCACTGATTTGTCTACATTCCATACATCGGATATCAACCTTTATAGTGAGTCTCTTGATCTTGGTCTTCCATATCTATTCGAGACTGTGATTGACGTGGAGGATTCCCTGACAGATCCTTCCTTCTCCATGTTTGATTACTTCGGCTCCATCCTTTCACTCCATACAGATCTTGAGCCGATGATTTCTTTTGTGCTACCCGAGCCCGACTTCATTTGCCCAAATCTTTACCCGGTAGCAAACACCCGCCTGATTGATTATCTGGGTGTTATCTTTAACTCTGTTGACCCTCCTGACTCCGTTGTTGTTCTCCCACCGAGACGACAACAACTGTACGGTATTCGCCTGACAGATGCCGTCCTGAACCTTGACACGACGTTATCCTAACATTTGCGCCCAGCTAGGGGCGTAAACTCTAGCGCTTGTTGAGAGGCACCTCAACACTGATCAACTCACATCTGTATAGACCATCTGTCCATATCATACATTCTTTCTGTCTCACACCCCATCTCTATTGCATGATCATTCCATACTTAGGGTGTACTTTACCCTAAGTATAGGGGGGGTGTCAGACGTTTGATTATTCTTTTGACTCTTTTTACCTCTGTTTTGCTGCCTATACTTAGGGATATTTTACCCTAAGTATAGGGGAGGTAGAATCTGTATATTCATCTCCTCGGTTTTCCCTTGGTGTACAGTCTGCTATACTTAGGATTACTTAATCCTAGGTATAGGGGGATCACCGACTTCTATTGATTTCATTCTTTCATTCGTCGTTGTAGTATACTATTCTTTTCACTTTCCTATATGCGGCACGAGTTATATCTTTCTTTCCAGCTCTTTGATCACTATGAGGACATAGTTCGAGCTAAGTATAGGGGGGTGTCGTATATATTGTATATATACTTTAGCCATAACTCGTACTTTCATATATTATTTTAATATGGCTAAAACACTGTGTAAATACTCAAAAAAAATCAATTAAAAAAAAACCAACTATGTATATACTTGTATAAATTACTCAAGTTGTAAATTCTTGCATCTCATTCTTGTAAAATAACCAACTCACTCTTGTGTAAATATGAATTTTTTCCTATTAAAAAAAACAACAATAAAAAAAATCTTGTATATATTTGTATATCTTACTAACTTTTTGCAAAAAAAAAAGGTTTTTGCATGTGCATCATCATTTTTCAAAAATCCATAAAAATTTCAAAATTTTGAAAATTGTTTCACAAAAAGATTTTGTTTTCTTTTCCTTGCATGTACATATTTTCTTGCATTTGCATGAGCATTTTTCAGGATGATTTTGACTATTAAACTAAGTCTGGAATAAATTTGAAGAATGGAGCTTAGTTGGACCTTAATCCACTTAATTTCAGAGGAACCTTATAAGATTTGGAGTTAAGACTTTTCAGGTCCTAGTGACTTAATTCTTTGAGTCCATAAGACTATGTTCACATGTCATCTTGATGAGTCTAAGTAGAACATTTAACAACACACACATGATTCTTTTAGACCGTGGCTTACCTTGGACACTGCACTTTACACGTAGCTCTTCATGGATGAGGTAGTGAGGGGGCATAATCTTTTGGCTTGGGGTAGCATACGAGGGTAGTACATCTAGGCGGAACCTCTCGTCCTCCTCTAGGGAGGGAAGTGCGTCTCAACCTAGTCTGGTGATGTTGAGGTCTAAAGACAGGAGCTGTGGGGTTGCAATAATGCTTCAAAAGAGGGATAGTCTACTGGCTCAAGAGGATAAACTCCTTATGTACATGCTGCACATTGTATATATTTCAAAAAAAAAAGCAAAATCTCCAAAAGTGAACAGGCCTGAAAGAAAAATAAAATGCCTGTAAAAAAAAAGAATAAGAGCTTCAAAGTCATATATTGTGAGCTTGCAGCGGGTGACATGGCTACACTGGTCATGCATCCAAGGATAGGTAACTACACTGGTTACCGTCCATTCTCTTCTCCATCCCCTCTTCTTGAGTTGGTTGTACTTGAACTTAGAAGGGAATATCCCCGCTCTTCGAGGAAAGAGTTGCCAGACCGGGTTATTGAGTTACCTTGCTGAGAGAGGCTGAATCTTTGTTACTTCTGAGATGAGGAGCTATATTTCACTTACACGTACAAGTAAGAATTCATAGTCATAAGAATTTGTGTCTGTAGACTTGTTCTGATCTGACTGTTGAGGAGACCTGAATAGGAGTCTTATGGAACTTAGAGGCTGTTAGGTTTTAATTCCATGTCCCATTAAGGTTCCGACACATTAATAATCCAAAGGTCCGACAGAGCTCCAGACTACATTTTTATGAAGATAAGTTTGAAAGTCAACATTGTTATAACTTCTTTCCTTTTTCTTTTCTTTATTTTTATTTTCACTTATTTTCCAAATAAGTGTTTGCTAAGGGACTAGCAAAGGTAAAGTATAGGGGAATGATGAATCCACGATTCATCGCCTTTATTCTTTTATTTTAGCATCTTTTCCTTAGTCAAATACCTGTAAATAACCACTAATTTCATAAAATTACCATTTTGCATGCATTTGTTAATTATGCATTTTTAACACTTTTTGTACATAAATAAAAGAATAAAGGAGAAAAGAAAAAGAAAAGGATGAATTTATGCAATAAATACAGACTGACCCAAACCCAGAGAGAAGGTCAAGACTTGACCTGATCGACCATGAATAAAGTAGGGGGAGATAAGGTTGTCTGTCAGAAAAATCAAAAATATATTGTACATATTTTTTCATTTATATTTGTATAAAACATACATTAACTTATTTGTACATAATTTGACATCAAACCACTTATTTTTTTAAATAAAAGTTGTGAATAAAATTGTGTTATAAATAATAAAAATATTTGTAAAATAAAAAAATGTATATATTGTAAATAATTACACCCAGAGAAAGCCGTAATGCGATAATTGAAACATCAATTCCGGCTCCATACGAGCTCAAATCGAACCAAACTCACTTCCATAATACTATAAATTAAATTATCTTTCAAATGTCTTTGGTTTCGTATTTTTTGGAGTTACGGTTAAAAAGTCGGTTTTCTGGGGTGTATTGTGCAGTTTACCCATATATCTGTGTATATAATTATTAATATTTATTTTTACTTAATGTATATATTATAAATATTATTTTCAATAAAAATAAAAATTAAAAAAAATAAAATAAAAAATCTTGTATATAAATTATTTCCTTATTTGCACCTATGTAAATTATGTTATATGTATATAATATATGTATGTCACTAACTTCCATTTATAAAATCCACCAATAAAATTAATTACTTAACATTAATTAATTTATTTTATTTAATTTCGAAATTTGTATTTAAATAATTGATTTGGTGGATTTATGTGACTTAATAAGCTACCATATATGTAGATTTGATTACACACCTTATATGGCCACCATTAAGGTGGCCAATTAATTTACAATTAATTAATTATTTTATGTTATTTATTTATTCCGAATTTTGTAAATAATTATTTAATTTATTTATTTTATTTAATTAATTATTTTAATTCACCCAATAATAACCTTCTTTTTTTGTAGATACTTTCCTTTTTTTTATTTTCTTCTCTTTTTAATGGGCTCCTCCTCCCTCATTCAAACTTGATCAATCTTAGGCGGAGAGGAGCCCAGTTTCCGAGATTTTCTTGTTGAAGAGGGTCCTAGCCTCCGATCCCGTCGGTGACAGCGGCGTGAGCTTCGTCGAGGCCATCATGGCTTGTCCGAACCCCAAGGTGAGATCCACTTCTACTTGTTGTTTTTCCTAGGTAATCGTAGAGTTAGATCTTAGAGTAGGAGTAGGAAGTAATTTTTAGATTAAAAAAATTCCATCACACTTTTCCGCCTCGAAATCGATTTCCATCTCATTTTCCGATCCCTACATATTCACGTTCTACCTCACGCAATCTCTCACCTCCGGTCACGCACGGTGACCAGAGCCTCGGATCTATCTCACGCATTGCCTAGATCTGCTCATTCATACATTCCAATCTTTGTTTATAAATAAATTTAAAAAAAATCGTATCCTGTTTCTCTAACATTTGTTTTTGCAGGAACAAATAACATAAAAAATTGTTGTTTTTATCTCTAACATTTTTTTTGTTACAGGAAAACTAAAAAAAAAGAAATAAAATTTTTGTTGTATTTCATATCTAACCTTTGTGTTGCAGGAGAAATTAAACAAAAATAAAAAAAATTGTTTTCTTCTGATATCTGTTTTGCAAGATAAAAAAATAAAAAAAAATTGTTTTCTTCTGATATCTGTTTTGCAAGATAAGAAAAATAAAAAAAAACATTTAAGTACTGTTTCCTTCTCTAACCCTTTCCTGCAGGTAGAAAATTACAAAAAATAAAAAAAAAAACACACAAAAAAATTGTAACTGGCGGCTGCCGCCGCCCACCATCCATACAGCACGCGACCGACGGTGGCAGCGCCGCCGCTCCCTTCCCCAGGAGGCGCCACCAGCAGCCCCGCGCGGGCCCCATTCCTTCCAGCCGCCCTCCCGCGCCCGACCTCCTGCGCGAGGGCGGCGCCCCTCGCCGTCCAGTCCCGCAGCCACGCGTCCTCCCTCCTCAGTCCGTGCCTCGCGACAGCGCCGCCCCCCGCCACCGCCAACCAGCGGGCGGCGCCGCCCCCTCCTCCTCCAGATCTGTAGCCCCCGTGCCCCGCGTCTACTCCAACCCGCCGTGAGCCCCCACCTCGCAGCGCGCCACCGCGTGGGGGCTACTCCCGCCTGGCCACGCGTCCTCGCCCGCCGCTGCCGCACGTGAGGCCGACCGTGCCCTACTCCTGACCTCCATCTCCTCCGCGCGGTCGGCGAGGTGTCGACCCTCTCAGGCCGCGCCCGACCTCCTGCTCATCCGTGCCTGGCGGTGCCACCTCTCGTGCCGTCGCGTGGCCCCCCTCCGCCGCAGCATCATCTTCAGCGGGCGGCGGCTCCACCCCGGCCTCCGTCCTCCGCTGCCCCGCAGCAGCCCGGCGGTGGCCCCGATCCGACCCTCCACGCGCCCTTGCGCCTCCGCGCCAGACGCCCGCACCTCCCTCGCGCGCGTGACGCGCGGACGCGCGTCCTCCTCTTTGGCGGCGTCGGCAGCGGCCGTGCCTCCTGCGCTGTGTGTGCGGCGGCCCCTTGCTACGTCCCTGCTTGTGAAAAAAAGTAACGAAGGTTCCAAGAAGAAACCCTAGGTGGGGGTCAATTAAAAAAAAGGAAATATTGCATAAGTCACCTTGAGGTTATTCAAATTTGCAGAAGAGCCTCCCTCTCCAACATAGCACATGCAAGGCATGTGCCACTGGGTAATTTACACATTCTGACCTTGTACTTATTTTTATTATATTTTAAGGCTGAAGCTTTAAGTATTTGCGTTGAAGCCCTTGTCTTGCAGAACTTAAATTTTGTGTGCTCTTTTCATTGGAATAATTTTTTTTTATTTTTTAAAAAAATCTCAAAAAAATCACATATGCTCATGCTATAGTGCTTGCCATTGTGTAAAATTTTCATAGCATTTTGACTTTATTTGATATATTTAAAAAATCAAAACGTTGTCTTTTGTGTCTTTTTGCTTGCCTACATTTTGATAATTCATAAAAATTCAAAAAAAGAGCCTAAAATTTCCATAAAAATTACTGTAGGTACTTTTTAGTGTCATTTGATTTCTGGCCAGTTTTTGTGCATTTTCCTTATATAAAAATCAAAAAAATTGCAAAATACAAAAAAATCTTAAATAAATTGTAGAAAATTCTAGAAAAATCCAAAAATAGTGATTTCAGTTTCTTTTTGTAGATATTGCTTTGAACTTTGTTTTAAAAATAATTTCAGGAATTTTGAGCACAAAAAGACTTTTTAATTTACAAAATACTCCTGACTGTGTACATTTTATTTATTTTCCACTTTTTCATTTTTAGAAAATAACAAAAACATCAGAAAATTGCGAAAAATTTACCAAAAATATTTTAAAATATATAAAACACAAAAACATTTTCTTTTTAATTTTCTGTGCATTTTTTATTATTTTAAAAAAATACAAAAATAGTGTTGCGTGTGCTTTTTATCATTTGTGAATATTGTTCGTCTTTTCAAAATTAAAAAAATAAAAATTCAAAAACCACTAAAAAATTAGCTTTTCTGAAATTTGACTACTTAGTTTTTAAATCGTGCTCCTTGTGTTCGACCCTGGTCGCTATACCAGGTAAAAAGAATAGCGAAAGACCGCTTACACATTGTTTTCATCGATTCATCTATTTTTCTAAGTGGTTTGATTATTTTTCTCGATTGACCGCGCTTGGTGATTTGGGTCACAACAGTAATGCTATATACTCTTGTATACCCCGGCAACGGCGCCATTCTGATGACGCGCCTGACAACTGGGTTAAGTATGTAAATAAAAAATGGTCGTCGTGACCCAAATCACCAAGCGCGGTCAACAAGAAAAATAAATGAAACCACTTAAAGAAAATATAAATCCATGAAGAACAATGTGTAAGCGGTCTTTCGCTATTCTTTTTACCTGGTATAGCGACCAGGGTCGAACACAAGGAGCACGTTTGAAAAACTAAGCAGTCAAATTTCAGAAAAGCTAATTTTTTATTGGTTTTTGAATTATATATTTTTTGTATTTTTCGAATAAGCACAAAATGCACAAGTGATAAACACACACAAAATCTTTTTGTATTTTTCAAAATAATTAAAAAAATGCACAGAAAATTAAAAGGAAAATATTTTTGAGTTTTCTATAAAAAAAAGACAGTGGAAAATAAAGAGACTATTCACAAGCAGGAGTATTTTTCAAATTAAAAATTCTTGAAGTGCTCAAAACTCCTGGAATTATTTTTAAAAGAAAGTACAACTAAATATCTACAAATATAAACTGAAATCGCTATTTTTGGATTTTTCTGCAATTTTCATAAGATTTTTTGTATTTTGCAATTTTTTTATTTTTATAAAAGAAAAATGCACGAAAATTGGATAGAAACTAAAAGAAGTCAATATGCACCTACAGGAATTTTTATGGAATTTTTAGGCACTTTTTCAAATTTTTATGAATTATCAAAATTTAGGCAAGCAAAAATACACAAAAGACAATGTTTTGATTTTTTAAAATATCTCAAATAAACTCGAAATGCTATGAAAATTTTATATAATATTAATGCACATAGCAGGAGCATACATGAATTTTCGCAAAATTTTCTGACTCATAAAAGCATTTATTCCATTCAAATAAAGCAAGCAAGTGAGTTCTGGAAATGTAGGGACCAAACTATAATTATGCAAGATTCTGCACTGAATAATAAGAAAATAAACATGCAGGAAGAAATATGAAGTTTACCCACTAAACATGTGCATGGCACATGACCTTCTGGATTAGGGGCCTTTTCGTAACTCTGAAAACTTTCAGGGGCACCTCCGCAATTAGTCCAAAAATTTTTTATTTCAAAACAAAACCCCACTAGGTTTTTTAGGGGTCTTCGATCTTCTCAACAAGATGGGGGCATGGAGCAATACCGCCGCCGCCACTAATGAAAGGCCGAAGGAGGTGGCGGACGGCGCACGGCCGCTGGAGATGGCGCCAACGCGCGTGGAGGAGCGGGCCGCTGGGCTGGCGCCTTTGGCGGGGTCGCGCACGAGAGGAGGGCGCACCGCGGCTGGAGGGTGGAGGCCACGCGTGGACGGCGTGGCTAGGCGGAGGAGTGCGCCGGTTCGCGCGCGGGGCGCGCACGGAGAGAGAGGCGGAGCCGCTGGCGGGCTCTCGCAGCTGAGGCGCTGCCCGCGCGCAGGAGGCGCGGAGCATGGGCGGTTGTGGCGGAGTCGGCGGGTGCGCCGCCGTGGCTGGCGCGGTTGGAGGAGGTCGGGGGCGACCTGGGTCGACGCCCTGTGGCTGGCGCGCGGGGGACGGACCTGCTGGAGTGACAGACGAAGGGCGGCGCCGCCGTCTGTGGCGCGACGGGAGGCCGCTGCGCGAGGAGCGGCGTCGGGTGGCCAAGGGGCTGCTTTGGGGCGCCGCACGCTGGCGGTTCTGGAGGTCGGCGCAAGGTGGCACGCCGCGGCGCCACGCGGGTGCGCGGGGTGGAGCCAAGGCGGAGGTCGGCAGATGGAGGGCGGCGGCGCCGCCTCGTGGGTGTTGCAGGCGGATGGAGGGCGGCGGCGCGGCCTCGTGGGTGCTGGAGGGGCCGCTGGTGGCTAGGTGGAGCGGGCCGTGGCTGCCTGTCTTTTTTTTTGATTTTTTTTATTTTTGTTTTGTTGTACAGAAATGATATTAAAGAATTTTTTTATACTTTTTTTTTCAAAACAGAAAATGTAATCAGAGGTTAAAAAAAGCAATTTTTTATTTTTTTTAGTCGTAAACAGAAATAGAAGTAGATTTTTTTATTTTTTTATGTTTTTTTTATGATTTCCTGCAAAACAATGTTTAGGGATAAAAAATTTTATTTATTTATTTTTACCAGCAAAACAATCATTAGAGATAAAAGATAACAAAATTTTTATTTTTTTATTTTCCTTGCAAAAAGAAGATATGAGATTAACAGGAAAAAAATGATTTTTTTATTATTTATACACAGGAATGAGAACAGTGAATGGGCAGATCTTGCGATATGGAAGAAAAATCCGTGACTCCGACCACCGTGCGTGATCGGAGAGGAGCCCAGTTTCCGAGAGGTTTCTTGTTGAAGAGGGTCCTAGCCTCCGATCCCAAAACAATCACCGATTTTCGCATATTAACTCCGATTTTAGTGAAACCAGTGTCATTTGGTAGATAATTCTATAAAACGAACTTTAGAAGTGACTACGCCCAATTCGGAGTCCATATGGACGAGTTATGAAGTCTAGAAAATTTAGATCACGGCTTCGTGGCTTCCGGATTTATTAGCATTTTGACTTAAATTATATTTTTATGTTTTTCTATTGATTTTTAGAAATACTTTGGAAAATAAATTGAGTTAAACAGGGTTAAGAATAACTAAAAAAATTGGAAAGTTTATACATATAATACAATAGAGAAAAGGGGCCTGATGACATGAAAACCTA
This sequence comes from Ottelia alismoides, assembly GCA_037367405.1. Lineage (NCBI taxonomy): Eukaryota > Viridiplantae > Streptophyta > Magnoliopsida > Alismatales > Hydrocharitaceae > Ottelia > Ottelia alismoides. The sequence goes on along the minus strand of JAZKJV010007960.1, from coordinate 372,587 downwards.
GATCGGCTAAGTTGAAAAAACAATCAAGTGTCGTTGTTCCTAGCCAAACAATTCAGTCAATCAAGAAAAATCGAGAACCACTCAAGTCAAGCAAACAATCAATCAAAGCACAATGTTAGCAGTCTCCGCTATTTATTTAACCCGGTATAGCGACCAGGGTCAAACTCAAGGAGCACGAGTAAACCTACGAAGTAGTCAGAAATCAGAACACAAAATGCATATTTTTATAAATTTTTAATTTTTGAAAATTTTGATTTTTTTAAATAAGATACTAGAAACAAGCAAATGGGAAAATAAACACAAAAACAAGCTTTTGGATTTTTATTGAAGGCTAATAATACTCGATAATTGTGAATAAAAATATTTTTTGTGTTTTTCAAATATTCAAATGTTTTGTTGATTTTCTGAGGTTTTTCCAATTTTTATATGATTTTATAAAAATCAAATAAAGGCTAAAAGGGAAAACAGTGTACAACCTGGACTAGAAGGCAAATCAAAAAAATAAAGTGCCCTAATGTCCTGGTTGTGATTTTTATGAAAAACTAAATAAAAAGATCTATAAACAGAATCTGAAATCCTATTTTTTATTTTTTAGAATTTTTAATGATTTTTAAAAGTTTTTTAGAGTTTTTAGATTTTTAGGGGTTTTATGATGATTTTTAAAACAAAAATGGTACTGAAGAAAAGCAAACAAAAACACACAAATACTGATTTTTTTTGGAATTTTTAGCCCATTTTTATAATTTTTATGTATTTTATAAAATAGACAGAACAATTTTTACGGGTTTTCGATTTTTAGAAAATATCAACTAATAATAAATTAATAAACAAAAATTACCATAAATATTATATGTTAGCAGGAGCAAATAATAATTTTATCAGATTTTAGAATTAATTAGGTATTTATTTGATCAAAAATAAAACACACAACTTGTAGGGACCTAATTGCAATTATAATAAAGTTCACAAGCCAATTAATAACACATATAAAAAGCTCAGGGCCAAAGATGCAAAAAGCCCAGGTTTCACGTGCACAACACATGAATACACCTCATAGGGGTGTAAATGCAAATATCAGAAAATATTCGTTCAAAATGTAACATGCATGAAGTTCAAGATAAAATGTGCAAAAACACCAGATAAGCACATGGGACAGCACATGACTTCATCTCAACTGCACTAAAATGCAAATACTAAATATAAAAAGGGTCCACAAGCAAAATAGTTGTACTACAACTTTATTTACAGAACTAAATAGTAAAGCATAAAAGTATTGGGGTGGAAGAGCAAAATACCCCTGCAAAGACACGTGGTGTGGATGGGAGACTTCGTGGTCGTACGACTCTGATCAGTGCAGCTTGCTCATTTGACGGTGCAGGGGCTATCGCGGACGTGTGGTTGGATCTGATGGGGCAGTGCTGATCTAACGATCGCATCAGCCTTCTTGTCGGGCATCTATGACGCAAACTGGCAGGAGGGCCCCCATCCGATGGTGAGGAAGGCGTCAGCAAGAACAGGAGCCTGACGAGGTTCACCTGAGTGTTAGCAGAGATCCGATGCTCCGATGAAGGATCGGAGGGGTCCAAAAGCTTCGTGAAAGTGCTCTGCTCCTGATAGGGTGCTCTGATGGAGGCAGCAACGGCTAGATGATCATGACGGCGACGTTCCGCTTGGAGCTGCTCCTCCTGAGCAGCTAGGGGCTCAACGGTTCTCTTTCATGCGAACCGGATCCTGCAAAGGGTAGAGGGAACTCAGGGTGTGTCTTCGGTCTACTTTATTGCAAATGGAGACATGGGAAGCATGAGGGAATGTGATTTGGGTCTTCGACAGGATGGTCGGAGCAGATGAGCTGCGGCAGAGGCAGAGTAGAATATTCGATAGGAATGGAAAATGGAGTGGAAAGATACATTACCTGAAGGTGCTGAGGAACTCAGCAAGGTCAGGCGGAGCGAGGAGACGGGGTCGTGGCCTCGACCATGCTGCGGCATGAAGGGAGGTTGGACGCGACGGAGGACTTTGGTTATGTAGTTGAGCTGTGTGAATATACCACCAAACTTCGATCCAAAGATTCCCTCCAGTGGATGTCACTCAACCGAAGATTTCTAGGGCTGAAGGAAGGGGGAGGCATGAGCTACTAAGCCATGGAGGCGGAAAAAGATTTTATATAGGATGCCAAGGGGTCTAGAATAATCGGGAAGAGGAGCGCAACCTTAAGGCGATCCAATCCTCCCTAGGGATCCGCGAGAATCACGGATCCTAGGAGAGGAATCGGGCGGTGGAATCGAGGAGAAAGAAGGCCTGATCAGATCAGGAAGAATAGGAGAAGAAGCTCTTGTAGGAAGAGAATCGAGTCGGGTCAGCTTGGGAGGAGATGCTGACCTGGGTCAGCATTCTGATGTGGCCCAATCAGAAGGGGCCTAGAATAGGACAAAACACACTACATGACAAAACAGAAGAGAAAAATAGAGATAATTACATTAAAAATAAAAAATGAATTTAAATGAAAAATGAATAAAATGAAAAATTTTATTATTTTTCAAGGAATTTTTCAATGGTTTTTATTTATTTTTATGAAAGATAAATTAGTGTATATAAAATATATAGTGTTAATACATGTATAATATACCTATGTATTATGTACAAATATTTTTTGTTATTTTTACACAAATTCCTAAATTTTATATTTTATTTATTTTCAATATAAATATAGGAGTACAAAATAATTTTTATTTTATTTTTATGGATTATTTACAGGTGTAGAATAAATAGTGGATGTTGTATATATACATATGTTTTGTACAATGAGATAGGAATTGTTATTTTATTTTATTTGATTTTTCTGATTTTTATTTTCTTTTTTATATTATTATCAGAAGTATATACAAGGAGGTAAAAAATAATGACATGATTTTGTTGGTCGAAAATAATTATATATGCATATAGGTAAAATGTACAATACAAAGTAGGCCCTATCTCTCTTTACCTGTTTTAGTTGGTAATCAGGTTAAGGCTTGACCTTCTCTTGGGGTTCGGTCACTCTGTTTATTCTAAATATCTCTTTCCTTTTTATTTTCCTTTATTATTTTATTTTTGCACAAATACATCTTAATTATGCAATATTAACAAATTTATGTTGAATGCTAAATTATTGTATTTACACCTATTTACATGATGCTTTGCCAAGATAAATAGCTAAAATAAAAGAGTAAAGAGTGAGAATCAAGGATACATCACCCCCTATACTTTACCTTTGCTAGTCCCTTAGCAAACACTAATTTGAAAAAGAAGTGAAAAAGAAAGAAAAGAAAAGAAAAGGAAGGAGAATCAAGGTTGATTATTAAACTTAGCTTCATTAAATTGAAGTATGGAGATCAATCAGACCTTTGGATTATTAGTTTGTCATAACCTTATTGGGATATAGGTTTAAGATTCAATAGCCTCTAAGTTCCACCATTCTATGGTCAAGTCTCCTCAATAATCCAGATCAGAACAAGTCTACATACACAAACTCTAATGACCATGTATCCTTCCTTGTACTGTGTAAGTGACATGTAGCTTCCCACCTCAGAAATGACAAAGAAACAGACTCCCTCAGTATGGTAACTCTAATTCCTCAATCTAGCAGCTCTTTCCTGGAGGAGCGAGGTATTCCCTTCTAAGTTCAAGTTCAACCGGCTCAAGAAGAGGGGAAAAGAAGAGAATGGAACGTGTCCAGTGTAGCCACATACCCATGGGAGCCCAACCAGTGTAGCTAAGTCTCCCGTTGCAAGCTTCATGAGATGAGAAGGTGTAATACATAAGCTTGCTTTATTTGACTATATACACTCCGGCAGGCATTTTATTTTAAATCAGGTGTGTCCACTTTTTTGGAGTTTTCTTGATTTTTCACTTTTTTTTGATGTGCATATGTACAACATATCTACATGGTGCAACATATACATAAGGACTTTTTCTTCTTGAGCCAGTAGACTATCCCTTTTTTGAAGCATTCTCGCAACCCACAACTCCTGTCTTTAGACCTCAACACCACCAGATCGAGTTGAGGTGCACATCCCTCCCTAAAGGAAGACAAGAGGTTACACCTAGAAGTACTACCCTCGTATGCTACCCCAAGACACAGAAAACTGCCTCCCCATCACCTCATCCGTAGAGAGCTATGTGTAAGGTGCTGGTCCAAATAAAGCCATTGTCTGTGAGAGTCTTGCGTGTGTTGTTAAGTGTTCTACTTAGGCTCATCAAGATGACATGTGAACATAGCCTAGTGGACTAAATGAATTAAGTCACTAATGGACCTGAAAATTCTTAACCCTAAATCCTATAAGGTTCCTCTGAGAATATGGTGAATTAAGGTCTTAATCAAGCTCCGTTTTCCAATTTAATTCCAGTCTAGTTTAAATATCAACTATGACTCAAGAGAATATACAAAATTATGTGCAAAACCTTTTTTTTAATGCAATTTTCAAACTATGCAAAATTTTTGAAAACATGCAAAATTTTTGAAAATGTTTGAAAGCATGCATGCATGAATGCAAATGTTTTTCAAACTATTTACAAACATTTACACACAAGTTTTTGCAAACTTTTATTTTCAAATATTTTTCAAAGATTTTGTACTATATACATAATTTTGATACGAAAATATTTACAGATATTTTATAAGCAAAACATTTTTACAAACATTTGTACAAAAATAGTTTTTACAAATAGCTATCTACAACGATGTATGTGCAAGAAATAATTTTATGTACAAGGAAAATTTTTTAATTTTTTGTGATTTTTAAGCTTTTGATTTTTAGCCATTTTAATTATTAACACACTCACATAAAGTACGATTTATGGCTAAAGTATATATACAATACATATGACACCCCCTATACTTAGCCCGAACGATGTCCCCAGAGTGATCAAAGAGCGATGAAGAAGACATAACTCGTGTTGAGTATAAGAAAGTGAAAATAAAGGCTATACTACAATGACGAATGAAAGAATAATATCAATAGAAGTCAGTGATTCCCCATATACTTAGGATCAAGTAATCCTCAGTATATAAATCTATACACAAGGGGAAGATCAAGGGTTAGAATGTACATGGTCTACCTCCCCTATACTTAGGGTGAAATATTCCTAAGTATAGGCAGCAAAACAAAGGTAAAAAGAATCAAAAGAGTAATAAAAAATCTGATACCCCCCATACTTAGGGTAAAACACACCCTAAATATAGCATAATCAAAAGATGGAGATGAGGTGATAGACAAAAGAATGTGCAATATGGACAAATGGATCTATACAAGGGCAGAAGAAATTGATAATCAGGCATGAGATGCAACTGATGTGAGTCAAAGACAACATCTCATGCAAAATGAATAGGGGCGACTTCAACGATTAGCAAATTATGGTCTAGATATGGCTTCATGCGTTGTCTGTTAACTCAAAAGGTGGACTCATATGATATCTCAAATATATCAATACTGCCATTGTCATGCACATTTCATACCAAGTATGGTCCCTTCCACTTACTTTGCAATTTTCCTAGTAATAATCTCAGCTTGGCATCAAACAACCATACTCTCTGGTTCGGCTCAAACTTCTTATGGCTGATATGAGAATCATGACATATCTTCACGCGCTCCTTATATTGTAGGCTGCTCGAAAAGGTTGTATCTCTAAGCTCCTCCGGGGTTGCCTATTCTGCCTTCCTTTGATCACCTATACTCTCTGGATCCAATAATATCTTAGTGACAACCTATAGTGACTTATGCTTTATCTCCACAGGTAAATGGCATGGCTTTCCATAAACGAGACGAAAGGGAGACATATCAAAAGGTGTCTTGAAGGAAGTCTGATATGCGCATAAGACCGAGTCCAAAAGCTATGACCAATCCTTTCAGTCTGGGCGGACTATCTTCTGCAGTATCATCTTGATCTCCCTATTCGATACTTTAGCAAGACCATTGGTCTGAGGGTGATATGGAGTGGCAACTCGATGGTCTATGCTGAACTCGTTATCAAGGGCCTTTACCTTATCGTTGATAAAATGAGACCCCCGGTCAGATATCAATACTCTAGGCACCCCGAACCATGAAATGATATTCTTCCTCAAAAATCGGCAAACAATCCTAGCATCTATGGTTCGGGCGGGAATGGCCTCAACTCAACGACTCACATAATCAACAGCCAACAGAATGTACTTGAATCCCTGACTCTTAGGGAATGGACCCATGAAATCAATGCCCCATGCGACAAAAACCTCACAGAAGTGAATGGGCTGCATCGGCATCATATCACGCTGTCCACAAGTGCCCATCCTCTGACAGTCAATACACCTCTTCACGAACTCATCAGAATCCTTAAAGAGGGTAGGACACCATAGGCAAGATTGGAGCACTTTCTGTGATGTTCTCCTCCCAGAATGATGTCCTCCTGTCTCAAGCTTGTGGCAGTATGTGAGGACGCTATGGTGCTCCTCCTGTAGAATGCACCGACGCCGGACGCTATCCCCTCCTTCAAGATAAAGGATGGGATCCTCCTAATGGTATGACTTGGCCTTCGTAAGGAAGTCTCAAGTCGCTATCTAGGCCAACCTTATCGAACTTTCTTGGCAACAAGATAGTTCACATTTTTGGTGTACCATGGGAGCGAGGTGATAGCAAGGATCGCCTCATCTGGGAGGTCTCAATGTTAGGCTCAATCTATCCAGATTCCTAAAGATTCTCCAATTAGGAGAGATCATCCGCCACCACATTCTTGACTCCAGATTTATCCTTAATCTCAATATCAAACTCCTAGAGCAGAAGGATCCATCTAGTCAATCTCGCTTTGCATCCTTATTTGCCATGAGGTACCTAATGGCAGTATGATCTGTGTAAATAATCACTCTGGATCCAAGAATATACGATCTGAACTTGTCCAAGGCAAATACTACGGCTAGCATCTCTTTCTCTTTGACTGTGTAGTTCCGCTAAGAGGAATCCAATGTACGGATAGTGTAGTGAATGGAAAATGGTAATCCATCCCTCCTCAGTCCTAGTACAGCCCCTGTGGCAAAATCAGAAGCATCCGTCATGATCTTGAATGGGAGAGACCAATCAGGCGGCTGCAGGACAGGAGCTTCAACAACTAGACTCTTGATAGTCTCAAAAGACGCAAGACACTTATCATCTACAATGAACTCAGTGTCTTTCCTCAGCAGATCGGTGAGCGGTCGGGCAATCCTGTTGAAATCATGAATGAATCGTTGGTAAAAATCGACATGCCCCAGAAAAAGACGGTGATGAGCTACCCGAACAACTGAGGTAAATCAGGTGTCAATAAGGCCGTTGTGACCTCAGTCACTCAGGGCTCAGAGCTCAATCAAGAAAAATTATTAAGACCTCCAAATAAGGGTAAAAATCGATGAAAATCAAAATATTGGTCTCGCTATGATATTAACCTGGTATGGTTCCCAGGGTCGAACTCGAGGAGCACGAGATGGCCTTGCGACTTACGAAGTAGTCGAAAAATAAAGAAAATATAAACAAATTATTATTGGTGGATTTTTAATAATTTTATATTTTTTTGGAATTTTTAATTATAAAGAAAATAACAAAACAAGGAAAACAAGCAACTTTCAACAATTATTTAATTACTTATAAATGCTCTAAAAATTCAGACAAAAATATTTTTAGGATTTTTATATTTTTTACTATTTTTGGTGAATTTTTGATAATTTTCTGATTTTTATAGATATTTTTAAAAATGAAATAAGGCAAAAACAAATGAAAACTATCCAATCAGGCTTCACAGACCATTTAAAAATATCAAATGGTTTGATTAAGGCCTGGAGGTATTTTTCCTGTGAAGTATGAACAAAAAGGAACAATTAGGAAAAAGATTTATTATTTTTGGAATTTTCTATGATTTACTAGAATTTTTATGGGTTTTTAAGAGTTTTTCAATTTTTATGGTTTTTATCAATTCAAAAATGGCCAAAATTGGCCAGAATATCAAACACATAATATTACACAAAGCTTAATTTTTTTTTTATAATTTTTAAAGAGGTTTTTATATTTTTTGTGGATTTTAAATCTGGACAGGCAGAAAAATAGAAGTTTTTGAATTTTTAAAAATAATAAAATGCTCAGAAATGTACTCAAAAATTGGTGAAAATTTTACACCATGGCAAGAGCTACGTATCCAATTTTCACTCAATTTAGATGAAATTTGCTATTTTATTAAAATCAAAAACAACCAAACAGTGCACAAGGACCTATCTGTAAGAAAAATAAGTTGCAAGGGCCAAAATGTAACACGATAGAAAACCTTAGGGCCCTAGGTGCAAAAATCCCACTATCCACGCGCTAGGCACGTGGTCCAGGCCTAGAAGGACTAAACTGCAATTCCCAATTAAAAAGATTCAAATCTTAACACGCCAGGAATATAGGGTATAAAATGCAAATGCCCACTAAATCACATGTCGATGCACATGGCCAATACAAACAAGGACGATAAAGTAAATATCCAAAATAAGAAGGTCCTCGATGCAATTTTTATAAAATAAAAACAACTACGAAAAGTATTTACAGGACTAAAATGTAAATTCAAAGACTGAAGGGGGCCTAAGAGCAATTACCCCTATTATTTATCTGAGGGCTGGGATGGCACCACGTATCTGATCAAACAGCTGTGAATTGCTGGCGCCTCAACGAAGGAACTCGGCTCAGATCGAACGGCTGAGGACCTCCCACGTGGCTGATCTGACGGCTAAGGTGCGCTGTGGGTAAGCCCTCGCTGGATCAACAGCTCTGAAGAGGGCACGTGGAGATCGAACGGTCTGGAATCAAGGGCACCTCTTCATCTGATCGTGCGGTCCTGATCAAGCCCCCAATGGATCGGACGGTGACGTGGCTCCTCAAATGGACGGCTCTGAGCGAATCTGGAGCTGGAGGGCTGGATGGACGGTTGAGGAAGGTCCAGGAAGAACAATACGTCGGCGATCTTCGCCGGCACACCACTGGCACGCTGGGCCTTCTCTAGAGCTGCTGAGATGCGGAGAAGAATCGCCTCGGTGGTCCGCAGCCAATGGAGGCCTCCGATGAGGCTGGAGGCGTCGGAGATGCTCCAGCGACGAAGGCGGAGCTGGAGCTCCTGTGCTGAATGTTAAGACCTCCAGATGAGGTCCTTCTGACCTGAAAAGTGGCACACAAAGCTCTTGGGTTGAGGGCAAAGTGCCTCGACCCGGTGAGAGGGTGAATGGGTGGTCGGGTGACGTGGGATGGCACCCTCTGGTGAAGCGGCGGTAAATGAAGGCGAAGGACCTGCTCCGGGATGAGACAGGGGGGTGGATGGGTGAAGAAGATGGGGAGAGGTCTGGCGAAGGTGGAGGCGTGGTCGGAGTGGCAAATGGTTGGTCGGAGGTGGCTGGCGAAGGGGAGGAGCTACGGGAACAATAAACTAAAATCTACATTCTACGCTAAACTACAAGCTAATGGAGTTACCTGGTGAAGGAGATCGACTAGGCTGGAGCTGCTGGAGCTCCGGGGGTCATGGCCTCGAGGGATCATCGAGTCCCGAGGCTGAGCGCGCTCGCGGTGGCGTACGGCGGTGGAAACGCCGGATCAGAGGATTCCCAACTGCCCGAGCCTCGCTTCCACTCCCTCTCGCACGGCTGTCACTCAGGCGAGGTGGAGGAGCTCCTTGGCGTCGAGGGGGAGGCCCAAAGATAGCGTGAAATGCGTGGCGGAGCTAGGGATTTATATGGCTAGGGGTCCGGCTAGATGGGTGTCGGGCGGGGAATTTGGAGCACGGACCCCGATGCTAACCACCGGGCGTGGATCTAGGTTGATCAGGGAAGGATTAGGACTCGGGGTTTGCTGATTTGGGTCTCAGATCGAGGCGCAAAATAGGAGAAGAGGCAGGTCGGGCGCAGATCCGCGGGTTTGTGGTCCAAGGGGGGGAGTTGACCGGGGGGTCAACATCCCCCGTGGACCAATGGGATGCGGCCACATATAAAATAATTGGAAATTCAATATAAAATAGTAAAAAGCCAATTTTGGAAAAAGTTAAAACATGAAAAATGTTTATTTATCTATAAACTATATTTTTGTGATTTTTATTTATTTTTTTGAAATAAAAATTAGGTATTTACCATATAGTATATTATATATAGGTATATACACTATACATTTTTTTTATTTTTAATTATTTATTTTTGTACATTTATTCCAATTTTATATTTTATTTATTTATATAATAAAATTTGGAATAATTTGATACTTTTATTTGATTTTTATTAAATATTTCCAAGGGTTAAATAAATAGTTTTATTTATATACTTATATGGTATATATACAAGGTTGGTTTTGATTTTTATGTTTATTTCTTTTTATTTTACTGTTGTTTTTGTAATTTTCATTTTATTTATTTACATTATGAAGTATAGAATATGTACACATTTTTATTGGATTTTATTTATTTATTTATTTATTTATAAGGAGAAATAAATAAGTATGTGGTCTTATGTACATGGTGAATATAGACAAGGGTGAAGGGATTTTATTTTCTTTTTAATTTTATTTTATTTTTATTTTTATTTAGTATTTATAAGTATATACAAATTAATATAAACCCATTTTTATTTTATTTAGAGGAAAATATTTTTATTTTATTTACAGGTATATGTACACCAATGAGCTTCCTTATCTCTCTCTACTTTGGTTTTTATGCGGTCATGCCCATGCTGAGCCCTCCCTTGGGATTAGGTCGCTCAATATTTATTCTAAATATCTCCCTCTTTTTCTTTTGTTTCTTTATTCTTTTATTTATGCACAAAAACATGCTAATTATTTTTTTATACAATGCATGCCAAATGCTAATTATTATTATTTACATATATCTACATGTGTTTGGCAAAGGTTTTGTAGCTAAAATAAAAGAATAAAGAGTGATGAATGAGTATTCATCACCCCCATATACTTAACTTTGCTAGTCCCTTAGCAAACACTTATTTGAAAAAGAAGTGAAAAAGAAAAATAAAAAGAAAAAGAGGAGAATATGCATGGATTAATGCTGAGAATTAAACTTGCCTTCATTAAATTGAAATATGGAGCTCGATCAGATCTTTGGATTATCAATGTGTCGGAACCTTATTTGGACTTAAGTTTAAAACTCAACAGCCTCTAAGATCCACTAATCTATAATCAAGACTCCTCAATAATCCAGATCAGAACAAGTCTACATACACAAACCCTGAAGACTATGAGTCTTTCCATGTACTGTGTATGTGAGGTATAGCTCTCCACCTCAGAAATGGCAACTTGACAACCCTCCCCAATAAGGTAACTCTATGACCCTAGTCTGGCCACTCTTTCCTCGAGGAGCGGGGTATTCCCTTCTAAGTTCTAGTTCAACCGGCTCAAGAAGAGGGGGAAGAAGAGAATGGACCATGGCCAGTGTAGTCATGTATCCCTGGGAGCTCAACCAGTGTAGCTAAGTCTCCTTGCTGCAAGCAACATAAGATGGAATCCATAAGTCTCAAGCTTTGCTTATTTGCACAATATACATACTCCGGTGGGATTATCATTTTCTATCAGACCCACCACTTTTTTGGAGTTATTTTCTTTTTGCATTTTTTTCAAGTGCATCTATACAACATATACATGTGCAGCATATATACATAAGGAGATTTCCTCTTAAGCCAGTAAACTATCCCTCTTTTGAAGCATTATTGCAACCCACAACTCCTGTCATTAGACCTCATGGCAACCAAACCAAGTTGAGACGTACTTCCTTCACTAAAAGAAGAAGAGAGGTTCCGCCTAGAAGTACTACCCTCATATGCTAACCCAAGTCAAGGAAGACTTCCTCCTCACCACCTCATCCGTAGAGAGATCGGTGTAAAGTGCGTGTCCAAGTCAAGCCATTATCTATATGAGTCATGTGTGTGTTGTTAAGTGCTCTACTTAGGCTCATTGAGATGACATGTGATCATAGCCTAGTGGACTTAAAGAATTAAGTCACCATGGACCTGAAAAGCCTTAACCCTAAGCCCTATAAGGTTCCTCTTAGAATTAGGTGGATTAAGATCTTAATCAAGCTCCATTTCCCAATTTAATTCCAGGCTAGTTTAAATGTCAACTATAATCCAGGAAAAACTATACAAGTATATACAAAGATGCTATTTACACAATATTTACAAAAATGCAAAATTTTTGAAAAATGTTTTAAAATCATGGATGTATGCATGAATGTAAGTTTTGTAAAATATTTACATACATTTACACGAGGTTTTTGCAAACTTTTGATTTTCAAAACATTTTGGAAAAATTTTGTACTATATACATAATTTTGATATGCACATATTTACACACTATTTACACAAAAAGTTTTTGAAAACATTTTTACAAAAATAATTTGTACAATAGCTATGTATGTGCAAATAAAAGAATGTTTTATTTACAGGGAAATTTTTTTTATTTTTATGGATTTTGGGTTTTTAGCCATTTTATTTATTAACACACTCACACAAAGTACGAGTTATGGCTAAAGTGTATATGAAATATATACACACCCCCCTATACATAGCTCGAACGATGTCCTCAGAGTCAAGAGCGATGAAGAAGACATAACTCGTGCTTAGTATAGGGAAGTGAAAAGGAAGGCTATATACAAAGACAAATGAATGAATAGAAATAAAGAGGATCTCGGATTTTCCCCCTATACTTAGGATCGAATAATCCTAAGTACAGCCGGCTGTACACTAAGGGAAAACCGAGTGAAGGATGTAGAGGGTCTACCCCCCCCCCCCCACACACACACTTAGGGTAAAATATCCCTAAGTATAGGCAACAAAAATAGGGGTAGAAAGACATGAAGAAGAACAACATATATATACAAGAAGGAGGCGCATCACTCCCCCTATACTTAAGGTGAAAAACCTTAAGTATAGGCAACGACAGAAGTGATGAAACAGAACGAGCGAACAACCTGGTGTTTCCACCCCCCTATACTTAGGATGAGGAATATCCTAAGTATAGCAAAGATAATCCTAAGCAAGACCTGGGGTGAAAACAAGAACGGAAGAAAGAAAGATCAAACTAAGACTAAACACGTATATACAAAAGTGTACAATGTTGAGGTGCTGATGAATACCCATTCATCACTCTTTATTCTTATATTTTAGCTACAAAAACCTATGCAAATGCATATAGATATGTGTAAATAGGAAAAGTTAGCAAAAGCATGCATGTTTGTAAATATAGATAATTAGCATGTTTTTGTGCAAAAATAAAAGAATAAAGATGAAAAAGAAAAAGAGGGAAATATTTAGAATAAATATTGAGCAACCTAACCCAAGGGAGGGCTCAGCATGGGCCTGACCGCATAAAAGCCAAGTAGAGGGAGATAGGGGCTCGCTTATGTATATTTTTATAAATAAATAAATTAAATATTTTCCTCACTCAAAAATATGTTGTAAATATTTGTATATATTTTGTACATAAGCTATTAAAAACAAAATAAAAATCTTAAAAATTAAAAAAGACCAAAAAGACCCCTTCACCATGTACATAAGTCCATCATCCTTATTTATTTCACCTTGTAAATAAATTTATTTATTTCCAAAATTTTTTGTAAATATTCTATGTTATATATTGTACATAAAATAAATAAAAAGAAACAAAACAAAAATCAAATAAAAATTACAAAATTAAAAACACAAAAACATATTGTATATATACCATGTATATAGTTGCACATAAATAATTATTTAACCTATGTATATAAATAATAAAAATAAAATAAAAATAGCCTTTTATTCCTCATTTTATCCTATAAATAAATAAAATATAAAATAGGAATAAAAATGTATAAAAATAAATAATTAAAAATCAAAAATCAAAAATCAATATAGTGTATATATACCTATGTATAGCTATATTATATAGACCTTATTTTTATTTCCAAAAATTAATTAAAAATCACAAAAAAATAGAAAAAAATAAAATAAAAATATTTTGTGTTTTAAGTTTTTGCAAATTCGGCCATTTAAGGCCCCAAAAAAATCACATAAAAACTCAAGCCTTGGCGGGCTCTGATTGGTCCACGGGGGATTGTTGACCCCCGGTCAACACCTCCCCCAGGACCACCAGAGCCGGATCTGGTTCGCGGACCCATCTTTCCCCATTTATTCCAACCAGACCCGACCTCCATTTGGCTTAATCCCTGGTCCTAATTGTTCCCCAGGTATCCGGGAATCTCGCCCGACATTCCTCCTAGGGATCCGTGCTCAAACGAGCCGGACCCGATCGATTCTTCCCGGACCTGCACCCATATCAAATCTCAGCTCCGCCGCACTTTCTTTGCATCTTTGGCTCTCCACCTTCACTCCCGTGACCTCCATTGCATTCAGCAAGGTGACAGCTTCCGTCTGCCGTGTTGCAGCGAGGAGGAGGGTGCCCGACCATCGATCCGGCAGCCGTGCGTCGCCGTGCTCCGCCACCTAGCTGGAGCTCGAGCCTCAGGCCTTGACGACCTTCGAGGCGACGACCAGGAGTTAGCCACACTCCAGCACAGTCTCCCACTTCGCCCAGGTAACCCTTTCGCCCTTTCATTTCGCGTAATTTCTAGTTTCGCCCAAATCGCCTCCTCACCGTGTTCCTCTGATTCCGGTCTTATCGTCCATCATTTCGATCATCGGAGCACACGCTCACCTTCGCAACTCCCTCACGCACGTTCTACGCCCACTCGTTCAACCCAGCTCGCCCCGGAGCTGGGAGTCGAGCTCCCCCATCCCCAGCTCGCCGGAGCTCATTCGCACCGACCCACCAGCCACCTTCACCCCGCTTCTTTGGGTCGAGGCACTTTGCCCTCGACCCGCGAAGCTCTTGGTTCACTTTGCAGGTCCAACGGGAGTCATCTGAGACCCCCATACGTTCAGACCAGGAGCTCTTCGCCGACGACCTCGCCGGAGCCCCTCCAGGGCTCGGCCGGGCCATCGGAGGCTACCACCAGCTGCGGGGCATCACCGCGGATCCTCTCCGATCATCAGGAGCAGCTGAGGAGGACGCTAGCACGCATACGAGGCCGGCGAAGCTCGCCGGTGGAGTGTTCTTCCACCATCCTCCAGCACCGTCCGATGGCTCCTCCGCTCCAATCCTGATCTCAGCCGTCCATCTTCCGAGGAGCAGCTACCGTAGATCACCTGGAGGGGCTCATCTGGACCGTTAGCAGCAGAGGAGAGAGGCACCTGAGCCCTACCCCGTTCGATCTTCCACGTGTCCTCGCCTCCACCGTCGATCCGGCTCAAGGGCAGACGAAGAGAAGCGCCAGCTCATCAGGACCGACCGATCTTCCACGTGGCGCCTATCCAGCCGTCGACGAATAAAGGGGTAAATTACTTAGGACCCCCTCGTAGTCGTGTGCTTTTATTTTTAGTCCTGTAAATATTTTAGTAGTTTTATTTACGTAGGGTAATTTGCACTAAGGACCTTGTGCTTGTTTTTATTTGCAATTATACCCCTGTGTATGTGAGCCCACGTGCTTCGTCACGTGTTTATTGGGTTATTTGCATTTACTGTCCTGTAGTTCTGATGGGTTAATGAATGAATGTTGACTTTTTGGTATTTGCATTTGTACCCCTGTGAAGCATTTTATTTCTACATGTGTGTGTATTAGTGGGTAAATTGCAACTGAGTCCCTGGGTTTTTGGTATGAGTTATCAAAAGCCCCTGAAACTTGGTTTTTCTTACCAAAAGGCCCCTGAGTGCCCCAGCCACGCGCCAAGAGCGTGACTTGCTGGGCTTTTTGCACCTTGGCCCTCAGACTTTAGGGTATTTGCACTTACGTCCCTGTGCATAGTGCCCCCTTCTTGATTTTTGAATAAATATCAAACCACCTCCAAATTCGATGAAAATTTGACACATGGCTCCTGCCATGTTGTTGGATTTTTGAGAATTTTTGAGGACATTTTTGATTTTATTTAGTATTTTTAAAAAATTCAAAAACCTTCTTTTTAGCTACTGTCTAGGTTTAAAAATACCAAAAAAATATAAAATCACCTCTAAAAATTCTAAAAAAATTAGCTACTGTTTCTTGCTTGTTGTTTGATTTTCTAGCCAATTTTGGCTATTTTTCATCACTTAAAAACCCTAAAAACCTAAAAACCCTTAAAAACTCCTAAAAATTATAATAAATAATATAAAAATCCAAAAACAATAATTCAGGTGCCCAAATTTTCCTTATTCTTTCTAGATTACAGGAAAATTACCTCCAGGGCTTGTTGAGATCCATAAATATTTTATTTTTGGGTTTCAAGCCTTGCTGGACAGTACCTAGGTCTTTTAGCACTGTTTGATTTTTAGAAAATAATTTACCCATTAGAAAAATATCAAAAATTCACCAAAAACACTTAAAAACTTAAAAAACATAAAAATACTTTTCCTGAATTTTTGCTTTATTTTTGGTGTGTTAAATAAATTTCTTAAGTTGGCTTGATTTTGCTTTCTTTACTTTTCTTCACATTTTAAAAATCCAAAAAAATATAAAAATTATTAAAAACCACTAAAAAACACTTTTCTTTTATTTTATATTCTTTTTACTACTCCGTAGGCCTTAGGCCAATCCGTGCTCCTTGTGTTCGACCCTGGGAGCTATACCAGGTTAATCTTATAGCTAGGACCGCTTGCTTGCCTTGTTTGATCTTTGATTGATTTTTGCGGTTCGATTTTCTTGATTGAGTGACCCCGAGTGTTAGAGGTCGCAACGACCTGTTTAGTACCTTTACCTCGTTCGCTCGGGCCGCTCATCAGGTGCCTCTCAACAAGCGCTAGTTTTTACGCCCCTAGCAGGGCGCAAAAGCTAGGATAAAGCAGTGTCAAGGTTCAGGACGACATCGGTAAGGTGAATGTCGTACTGTCGTCACAGTCTCGGTGTGAGAACAGCGACGAAAAGCAAAGTGTGAAGAAAAAAACCCATGTGTGCAATCAAGCGGGTGTCTACTACCGGCCAGGGATATGGAAGTAAGTGATCGGGATCTGGTAGCACAAAAGAAATCGTCGGCTCTGGATCAGACTGGAGTGGAAGTGTTGAGCCAAAGAAATCAAACGTGGAGAAGGATGGATCGGTCATAGTATCCTCCACGTCAATCAATGTCTCAAAAAGGTGTGTACATTCAAGATCGGGAGACTCTCTAAGAAGACTGATATCCGATGCATGAAATAGAAGCAGATCAGACAGATCATTGAATATTTCCATGATGGGCTCATTCTCACGAGGGTCGTCGAGGTGAGAAGACTCAGAAGGATCTAAAGACTCGATTTTGTGCTCCGCCAGATCGGATACACTCTCAGAAGGTGAAACCGAGTACGCATCGAGTACGGCATTCTCCCGTATGTAACCCTCAGGGATCAAAGCAAGATCAGAGGTGCAAAGTAGAGGATCAGGATCTAGAAGGGCATCTGCAGTGCTGTCAAGTATCCACTCGGTGCACCAGGCTGCATCATCATCGGAAATGTGGCTCTCGGCAATCTGGAAGCAGGAGAAGGTACTGGTCAACATCGTGGAGGCTGGCAAAATGTCTGCGGTTGATCCTCGCTCTGCAGCTATGCTGGCTGCCAATTGGTCCTCAACAAAGGTGCCTATCTCGGCAGAGTGGAGGACAAAAGGCTCGAATACGGGACTCTCTGTGTCTGTACTCTCAAAGTGGTGTCCCGTATCGAACTGTGTCTGCTGGGATGAGTCATGGTATCTGTCAGACTCCGAGAAGTGTCTCTGCAGAAAAGAAGCTGACTCCTCCGGGTCTGGAAACTGATGTGGCTGACTTAATGGCTGTAGTAGCGGGGGCTTCTCCTGTTCCTGGAATATCAGAAGATTTGATATCCAAGACTCGTCGACTGAAAACTCTGGGGCTGCCTCAAACTCCAGCTGGAAGACCAAAGGGAACTCGAGAAGACTCTGGGTTCGAACCTCTGCTATCGCAGTCATCTCCTCTGTACTCTGTGGTGCTGGAGCATCCAAGTCCTCTGGATGGTGTGTAAAAACAGAATCCTCATGTAATGCGACACACCGCACTGGTACTGCATCGTCCTCATGTGTTGTCCCGACTGCAGCATCTCGTGAAGAAGATCTCTATAAAAAGAAGCTCGAGATGGTATCCAGTAAGTGAATGTCGGAACTGTACTTTGAACCGCCACTTGTGGTAGTCACCAGTGCTATCTTCTCTGCGGTCATCCCCCGCATGGAGATCTCTATCAGGTTTGTCAGTGGAAGTCCGTGGTCTGGAAGTCTCCTCAAGAGGTCAAGAAACCTTGGCCATGCCTTTTACAATGGCTCCTGAGGGTCAACTGAAAAGTCGGTGATCAAAGACCACATAAACTCTGCTCTACGCAGGGGAAAGTATCTCTGTAAGAACTCTCTGCATAGCTCTCCCCACGTATCGAATGTCCTCCCTAATCGTCGGTGCCATCTCATGGCTCAGTCCTGTAGTGTGAAAGGGAAGGTCCTCCTCATCAGCTCCTCTGCAATGATATTTGAATAGATCCGTGCTCTGCAAAACTCCTCGAATGCGGACAGGTGAAGATAAGGCTCCTCGTGCGCCTCCCCTGAAAATGTCGGCAGTCTCTGAATGTAATCCAAATCCAAGACGAATGGACGTAATGTAGAAGCTGACTGGGCTCCCTGTCCTATCTGCTCCTCCATCCATCTGGAATAGGATCTATCTGCTGATCTCCACTGCTCTCTCTGATCACGAACGGAGTGCAATCTCAACTCAGCAATGGCCTCGTCCGTGTCTCGCATCTGCTCTATCTGATCTCCGCGGACGTCCAGCGCAGCATGCCTAGAGTAAAGAAAGGGATGGGAGGAAGGGAGCGGGAGGTCGGTCGGAGATCCGACCTCCCTCGAAGGTGGATTGGACTGATGGTCAGATGGTGGAGAAGAAGCCGCAAGAGTCGGCCTGAAGTGAGGGGGATCCATCATCCAGGGGTGAAGGAGAAGAATAAGAGAAGACTGAAGGGAGGGTGGGTGGAAGACAGATGAATGGAGAAGAAGATAGATATGGGAAGGCAGAAGGGATCTGGAAATCACACAAGATGAAAAAGCAAACCCCCGATTCACCTACGCACACGAGCTGAAGACCGTAAGGATTCGGTCAATTATCTTGTCAATTTTATTTCAGGTGATTATTCAGTCTTTCAGAGCGATTACGTGAGCTAAATAGGAATCCAAATATTTCTCAACCGACTGTCCCGTACAGAAAGCCGGTAATCAGTCGAGAAAAACTGGATATGGCTCTAACCTAAGGTGCGGGTCACTCTCTCGCTCATCCAAACCAAACAAGGAGGGGGTTACTCTCCCCAAGACAGATTTTCGATGAGATGTCTTTTAGGTCAAGTCTGATTAGCAGTCCCGATTTTATTGTTTTTCTTTTTTGGTATTTTTCAAATAAAAAGAAATCTCCTAACAAATTTTTTGATTCTCCTGGTTATTAAGTCCAAAAACGGGGGGAGAAGTCGAAAAAGCCAATGCACGAGAAAATCAATGATACATGCAGAGTAAGAGATGCATAGCTGACTCCAGCAGTCTACATGTAAAATGATCCGCGCAGAATTTAAAGACTGAAATAAACTACCTAAATGGTGCAAGCGGAAAACCGAGCCCTAAACAGCAGTTCTACTCGAAAGAACGTCTAGTCGACCACCAGCCTCCAATCCAAGAGTCCGGTCTCAGTCCACCCCTCCTCCTCTCAACAAATCGAGTTCAGGAGCAGCGCTTGGCAGGGTGGGCTGCGACACGTAGGCTCGAAGGTAGTGGATCGTCTATTTTATTAATCTTTTTATTATTGGTGCAATTACCGATCTATAGGTACAGACAGATGTATTAGGGTGTTTGGATCCTATTTATTACGTCACAGTCAAGCAGAAAATCCTAAGGCTAGGGGCTCGAAAAACTGCGAGAAACCGAATAAGCAGAAAAGAAATCAAAACCGTGAAAAAGCCGCGTAAAAACTAAGGGTCCCCGAGCACACCGGTGCTCGGCGAAATAGACCCCGATAGTCTCAAAAGAGTCCAAGTGTCCTGATGTCCCTGTATTATTACAATTATCCAAATAATGCGAGAAATAAAATCTAAGCTACTCTAATCTAAGCTCCTGCACTCGGCTGCCTCCTCACGCTCTCCTGCGGCTCCGTGCAGAAGGGAGCTGCCTCCGAAAGCTGCGGTTGCACCGACTCCTCGAAAGTCGCCGCCTCGGTCCTCGGGCCCTCGCAAGAAAACAGAAGAGTGTCACAGACCAAATAAAAATAAAGCAAATAAAATAAGAAAAAGAGAACAGGGTATATATGCAAAAATGAGAAAATAAAAATAAACAAGCAAAAACAAACAAAAACAACAATAAAAGAAAAGAAATAAAAAGAAAATAAAACAAAAATAAAAGAAAAATAAAAAGCCGCGAAAAGCTACAAAAAACAAAACAAAAAAAGAAAAAGAAACCGACTACCAAGCCGTGCTCCCCGACAACGGTGCCATTCTGATGAGCCGCCTGAACAAATGAGGTAAATCAGGTGTCACTAAGGTCATTGTGACCTCAGTCACTTGGGGCTCAGAGCTCAATCAAGAAAAATTATTAAGACCACCAAATAAGGATAAAAATCGATGAAAATCAAAATAGCGGTCTCGCTATGATATTAACCTGGTATAGCTCCTAGGGTCAAACTCGAGGAGCACGAGATGGCCTTGCGGCCTACGAAGTAGTCGAAAAATAAAGAAAATACAAACAAATTATTTTTGGTGGATTTTTAATAATTTTATATTTTTTTTGGAATTTTTAATTATAAAGAAAATAAGAAAACAAGGAAAACAAGCAACTTTCAACAATTATTTAATCACTCATAAATGCTCTAAAAATTTAGACAAAAATATTATTAGGATTTTTATATTTTTTACTATTTTGGTGAATTTTTGATAATTTTCTGATTTTTATAGAATTTTCTAAAAATGAAATAAGGTAAAAACAAATGAAAACTTTCCAATCAGGCTTCACAGACCATTTAAAAATATAAATTGGTTTGGTCAAGCATGGAGGTGTTTTTCCTGCGAAGTATGAACAAAAAGGAACAATCAAGAAAAACATTTATTATTTTTGGGATTTTCTATGATTTACTAGAATTTTTATGGGTTTTTAAGAGTTTTTCAATTTTTATGGTTTTTATCAATCCAAAAATGGCCAAAATTATCCAGAAAATCAAACACACAACAATACACAAAGTGTAATTTTTTTATAATTTTTAAAGAGGCTTTTATATTTTTTGTGGATGGCCAAATCACGTGTCGATGCACATGGCCAATACAAACAGGGACGATAATGCAAATATCCAAAATAAGAAGGTCCTCGATGCAATTTTTATATAATAAAAACAACTATGAAAAGTATTTATAGGACTAAAATGTAAATTCAAAGACTGAAGGGGGCCTAAGAGCAATTACCCCTATTATTTATCCGAGGGCTGGGATGGCGCCACGTATCTGATCGAATGGCTGTGAATTGCTGGCGCCTCAACGAAGGAACTCCGCTCGGATCGAACGGCTGAGGACCTCCCACGTGGCCGATCCGACGGCTAAGGTGCGTTGTGGGTAAGCCATTGCTGGATCAATGGCTCTGAAGAGGGCACGTGGAGATCGAACGGTCTGGAATCAAGGGCACCTCTTCATCTGATCGTGCGGTCCTGATCAAGCCCCCAATGGATCGGACGGTGGCATGGCTCCTCAAATGGATGGCTCTGAGCGAATCTGGAGCTGAAGGGCTGGATGGACGGCTGAGGAAGGTCCAGGAAGAACAATACGCCGGCAAACTTCGTTGGCGCACCACTGGCACGCTGGGCCTTCTCTGGAGCTGCTAAGATGCGGAGAAGAATAGCCTTGGTGGTCCGCAGCCAATGGAGGCCTCCGATGAGGCTGGAGGCGTCGGAGATGCTCCGACGATGAAGGCGGAGCTGGAGCTCCTGTGCTGAATGTGAAGACCTCCAGATGACATCCTTCTGACCTAAAAAGTGGCACACAAATCTCCTGGGTCGAGGGCAAAGTGCCTCGACCCGGTGAGAGGGTGAATGGGTGGTCGGGTGACGTGGGATGGCGCCCTCTGGCGAAGCGGCGGCGGAGGAAGGCGAAGGACCAGCTCCTGGGCGAGACAAGGGGGGTGGATGGGTGAAGAAGATGGGGAGAGGTCTGGCGAAGGTGGAGGCATGGTCGGAGTGGCAAATGGTTGGTCGGAGGTGGCTGGCGAAGGCGGCAGAGCTACGGGAACAGTAAACGAAAATCTACAATCTACGCTAAACTACAAGCTAATGGAGTTACCTGGTGGATGAGATCGACTGGGCTGGAGCTGCTGGAGCTCTAGGGGTCATGGCCTCAAGGGATCGTCGAGTCCCGAGGCTGAGCGCGCTCGCGGTGGTGCATGGCGGTGGAAACGCCAGATCAGAGGATTCCCAGCTGCCCGAGCCTCGCTTCCACTACCTCTCGCACGGTTGTCACTCAGGCGAGGTGGAGGAGATCCTTGGCATCGAGGGGGAGGTCCAAAGATAGCGTGAAATGCGCGGCGGAGCTGGGGATTTATATGTCTAGGGGTCCGGCTAGATGGGTGTCAGGCGAGGAATTCGGAGCACGGACCCCGATGCTAACCACCGGGCGTGGATCTAGGTTGATGAGGGAAGGATTAGGACACGGGGTTTGCAGATTTTGGTCTCGGATCGAGGCGCAAAGTAGGAGAAGAGGCGGGTCGGGCGTAGATCCGCGGGTTTGTGGTCCGGGGGGGAGTTGACCGGGGGGGTCAACATCCCCCGTGGACCAATTGGATGCGGCCACGTATAAAATAATTAGAAATTCAGTATAAAATAGTAAAAAGCTGATTTTGGAAAAAGTTAAAACATGAAAAATGTTTATTTATTTATAAACTATTTTTTGTGAGTTTTATTTATTTTTTTGAAATAAAAATTAGGTATTTACCATATAGTCTATTATATATAGGTATATACACTATACATTTTTTTATTTTTAATTATTTATTTTTGTACATTTTATTCCAGTTTTATATTTTATTTATTTATATAATAAAAGTTGGAATGCTTTTATATTTTTCTTTGATTTTTATTAATTATTTACAAGGGTTAAATAAATAGTTTTATTTATATACATATATGGTATATATACAAGGTTGGTTTTGATTTTTATTTTTATTTCTTTTTATTTTAGTGTTGTTTTTGTAATTTTCATTTTATTTATTTACATTATGAAGTATAGAATATGTAAACATTTTTATTGGATTTTATTTATTTATTTATTTATAAGGAGAAATAAATAAGTATGTGGTCTTATGTACATGGTGAATATAGACAAGGGTGAAGGGATTTTATTTTCTTTTTAATTTTCTTTTAATTTTATTTTAATTTAGTATTTATAAGTATATACAAATAAATATGAACCCATTTTTATTTTATTTAGAGGAAAATATTTTATTTTATTTACAGGTGTATGTACACCAATGAGCTTCCTTATCTCTCTCTACTTTGGTTTTTATGCGGTCAGGCCCATGTTGAGCCCTCCCTTGGGATTAGGTCGCTCAATATTTATTCTAAATATCTCCCTCTTTTTCTTTTGTTTCTTTATTCTTTTATTTATGCATAAAAACATGCTAATTATTTATTTTTACACAATGCGTGCCAAATGCTAATTATTATTATTTACATATATCTACATGTGTTTGGCAAAGGTTTTGTAGCTAAAATAAAAGAATAAAGAGTGATGAATGGATATTCATCAGACTACAACTACCTAGGTTGGATGGTGGATTGAGTTTCCTGATGGTATCCACCTTGGCCAGATCAACCTCCATGCCCCTATTGGTGATGATATGGCCAAGCATCATCCCCTGAGTCACCATGAAGTGACTCTTCTCCCAAGATAAAATAAGATGTACCTCCATGCAGCGTTGAAGCACACGGTCTAGGCAATCAAGAAAAGCATCAAACTCGTCACCGTAGATCGAGAAATCATCCATGAAGACCTCCAAGCAATCACCCATCATGTCTGAGAAGATGGACAACATGCACCTTTGGTATGTCGCTGGGGCATTACATAGACCAAAGGGCATTCGTCTGAAAGCATACGTCCCAAACGGACAAGTGAATGTCATTTTGTCCCGGTCTTCAGGCGCTACGGACACCTAGTTGTAATCGGAGTACCCATCAAGGAAGCAGTAATGACTCTTCCCAACTAGACTCTCTATAATCTGATCAATAAAAGATAGCAGGAAATGATCCTTCTCGGTAGCCTGATTTAGTCGTTTGTAGTCCACACAGACCCTCCAAGAAGTGGGTACCCGGGTAGCGATCTCCTCTCCAAACTCACTCACAACTGTGGTGATGCCCGTCTTCTTGGGCACCAAATGAAATGGACTAACCCACTTGGAGTCGAAGATGGGGTAGATAAAATCGACGCTCCACCATTTTGATATCTCTTTCATGACAACTTCTCGAAGGTTCGGGTTCAGCCGTCGCTGGAACTCACGCGATGGCTTAGTATCCTCTTCGAGATAGATATGGTGGGAGAACAGGCCCGGACTTATCCCCTGGAGATTGGTTACACTCCATCCTATTGCCTTGTGGTTCCTTTCAAGAACCTCCATCAAATGAGATTCTTGCTCTCGAGTCAAATCCGTTGAGATAATGATTGAGTACATCTCATGTTCACCTGCAAGGAATCTATACTTCAGCAACTGTGCTAAAGGCTTCGGCTCTGGACAACTGGGAGCTGGCAAATATGGCTTCTAGATGGTTTACGTGAATGAAATCAGATTTGAATGTGAGAACTCTCACTGATCATGAAACTCTGGTGAAGACAGCCCTATTGATGTGTCTGCAATCGGTACTGGCTAAGTCTCAACTGTATCTATAGGCTCTAAAGGAATCAGACAAGGTAATAGATCATCAAACTCATCCCAATCTATGTCTGAATCCGAGGGATATGAATCGGAATCACAAGAAATGTACTCTACCTCGCTATTCTAAATGCGTCGTTGATAACGCTCACCGCACCCTTAGTTAATTCGGTCAAATTAATGGTCCAAATTACTTTTAAGTGTTCGTTGCAGTCAGATACGAGAGGTTGATCAAAAACCACTTAAGTCAGATTTTGGTCAATTTTAAGCGGTGATATTTTTTTACTTGGTGGAGTCCAAGGTCGATCTCAGGGAGGCAACTGTCTCCTTAGGTGGATCACAGCAATTTTCAAGTGTTGATGTTCGAGGGTCAATTTTTTTGGTCTTTTTATTTCTTATGCAGACATATGCAGACAAATCTTAGCCAATTTAACTTTAAATTTAATTGATGTATCAAACGAAGTCCAAAAATAATGAAAATTGGCCAGATGATTATTTATGATGAAAATGACCTACACTAAATTTTTTGGAATTTTTCGACTCAAAATAAATTTTCTGTGAATTAAATAAACAGACAGAGTGATTTTCAGTGTTTAATTCTTAATAAATATCAAATCACAATTTTTCCAAGAACTAAAATTATCCTAGGAAGGTCTAATGATCAGGTACCTAGGAAAATTAACAGATCTAAAATTCACTGTGAAATGAATTAACTAAAATTAATTTAAGAAAATCACTAAACTATTTATTTAGGCCTCGATATGCGTGCAAATGATATGAAATTTTTATGGAGTGTTAAAAATGATGTCCTTAAGCTACTGTGAATTTTTGGTGATTTTTGAAGGCACTGATAATTAATTAAAAATCAAAAGGCATCACTGGGCAAAATAAGTCTCAAATGAACCAATTAATTCATTGATAATTCAATTAAGCCAACAAAAATCAGACACGTGTACAAACAGATAGAGGACAAAATTTCCAACAACATGCAATTTCTAGGATCTCAAAATGATGAAAAATGCACTCTAGGGACACGTGCAAACACAAGGGTGTAAATGCAATACTGGAAAATAAAATTTCAACAATTAAATATGCTGACAGGGACTAAAATGCAATTACCGAAAATATGCAGGACTTCTATGCAATTTTTCCACGAGACACGTGCTCCTCACGTGATGTCTGCTTCACAGGGACCTCTTCGCAATTTTTGAAAGCTCCAGGGGTATCTGTGCAAATAACCCAGGTCGCACGTGCTCCTCACGTGGGGCGACCTAGGTTCGGAAGGCGTCGGAGGCTCGGAGTAAGGCTCAGGTCCTTCTGGAGGTTCGGACTAGCCTCGGGGCAGCTTCGGGTCACCCGAGCCTAGGCTTGGGGGCCAAGGCTCGGATAAGGGCGACGTGGCGGCCTGAAGGCCCTTGGATCAAGATGGATCCAAGGGATGTCGATGAAGACGCGTGGCGAGGCGAGTACCGTTCGATCCGAGGGGTGATCAACGGTCGAGGATGAGGGCGGCGAAGGGACGCGTGGCGAGGCGAGTACCGTTCGATCAGATGATCGAACGGTTGCTGCTCCTTCTTCTCTAACGATCCTCCGCCGCCTGCGGAGGAGAGGGTTGCGCTCCGGTGAAGGCAGCCAAGCTCCGCCTCGGTTGCCAAGCTCCGGTGATGAGCTTCGTCAGCTCCCACCTTGCTCGGAAGAAGCGGAAGTGAAAGGCGAAGCCTCTGGTGGTCTCTGGATCCCTGGAGGAGGGCTGGAGCTCGGAGTCGATGAAGCTCGAGGAGAGCTCCGACGAGGCTCCGGCCAATGATGAATTGAGTACCTGCAAAAGGTTAGAAGTATAGCCGAGGCGTGCAGGTGATCGTGGAAGAGGGTGGCGTGATCAGCGAGGCCTGAGGCAAGGGGAAATGGTCGGGTGACTGGGCTCCGGCCAGGTGGCGGAGCTGCAGGTCGATGGCTGGTGAAATAGGGTATCGGAAAGTGTAGAGAGGTCAGCGAGGATCAGAGCTTCGTCGCGAAGCTCGTCGGAGTGTTGAGGAGGCGCGAAGATGGCTGATGACGGCGAATAAAAGCGGCGAAAATCCAAGAAAAAGAAGAAGAAGATTGGAGGATGATGGAGGGAATTACCTGGGGATTGGGGCTCAGCTTTGAGCTCCAGGTCGTCGCTCAAGGGGTCGGTAAGGTCCCGAGCTCTAGCAGCTGCTCGAAGGAGGCTGCGGCACGGCGGAGGTAGCTGTGGATCTCGCCGGAGTGGATCTCTGTCGTCGCTCGACAACTCAGCCAATTGTTGTCACCAATAGGAAGCTTGGAGCTCGAGGGACCTCCCTGGAGTGGCGGATGGGGATGAATGTGGCCGGAGAGGGGGTATTTAAAGGATGAAGGTGACGGCTGGAATGGGTGAGTGGCGAAGTTGGTGGCTGTCGTGGGGTGAGTGTGGCGGAGATGGTGATGTTTGAGGGAGCTGGCGAGGGAGAGGGATGAGTGGGGTGTGTCGTGGGGAGGTCAGCGGCCGGCGAGGGTGGAGGGAGCGCTTCCAAGAATAGGAAGGGGGTGCCCCTCCCGCAAGGCAGAGATCGTGGGAGAGAGGGGGCACCCGAGGTAGGAGACGAAGTCTCCACCGTTGGATCTTGTGATCCAACGGTGGAGATCAGCGCGTAGCGAGCGGTTATGATTAGATCTGGGATGCCCAGATGAGGGGTTATGAGAGCGCCACGTGGCGCGTTGTGGCGAGGCGCGAGCGGATGGTTCATATGAAAGGGTGGAGTTGATCTGAGGGTCGAGACTCGCTGGAAGATGGGCGGCTGTGATGAGAGGATCGGGGGCGCGATCGAGCGGCGTAGATGCCGCCACGTGGAAGGCTGAGAGCGCGGCGCTAAGGGACGGTGGAGATGAAGTGTGGAGCGGATCGGGTGGCTGGGAGGTGGTTAAGAGCGTGGAAGGGCCTGGACCGTTGGATCTGAAGCGCGATCCAACGGTGGAGGGCGCGGGCGGACGAGGCGAAGGGCAGCGGGCCGCGTGGCGCAATCAGAGGGCGCCACGTGGCCTGCTGTGAATGGCTGGAGGGGAAAATGCGTGTAGATCGAAGAGGAAGCCGAATTTGGAAAAACTCAAAACATGAAAGTTGTAGATCTTGATGAGATCTACAAGTTTCATGTTGACCAAAGACGAAGATAAGGTCAAATATGGTACATAAATACAAGGATACATAAATGTACATATGTAGTATACAAAATGACCCAAAAACCCAAGTTTCTCATACAAGCTCCAATTGCAATGAAATTAGTCTCATTTTGAAGGTCTTTTAATATGTAGTATTCTAAGAGTGAGTAGACCTAATTAGGGGTTTGTATGAGGGCTTTATGTGTGTTTAATGTACAAGGGTTCTCAGGATATTTGGGCTATTTTACAAGGGTGATTTTAGGCATTCTTCCCTATGTTATTAAGGAATATATACATATATATTATAGAGAAGAAGTTATTTGATGAAGATGTATTTTACAGGGGATTTTTGGCATTCTTATTTAAATGCAGATGAGCTGCTAAAATGCATGAATTATGGATGCATGCATGAGTGTTATTTATGCAAGATAAAAGGAAATATGCCTCTATTTTCTCGGGAACAAGGCTCTATTTTTGACTTTTGATGTGATGAATCACAGATTCATCAACCCCCTATACTTAAACCTTGCTCGTCCCTGAGCAACTAAATGAAATGCAAGAGTGAAATGATTTTGGGTTCCATACCAAGGTCATGAACAAAAGTTGAAAATGGAGCCTGACTCGACCTTTGGATTAGTTGTGTGGCGGAACCTTATTGGGACCTGAACTTAAGACCTAACAGACTTCAAGTTCCACAAGTCTTTTATTCAAGACGCCTCAATAGTCAGGTCAGAACAAATCCTCAGACGCAAATTTCTGATGACTATGATTCTTACTTGTACTGTGTAAGTGAGATGTAACTCTCCACATCAGAAATGGCTCAGAACCAGCCTCCTCTAACAAGGTAACTCAATAACCCGGTCCAGTAACTCTTTACTCGAGGAGCGGGGTATTCCCTTCTAAGTTCAAGTGCGACCAACTCAAGAGGAGGGGGTAGAGAAAAGAATGGACGGTAGCCAGTGTAGCTACCTATCCCAGGATGCCTGACCAGTGTAGCCAAGTCATCCAGCTGCATTTCCTTTGCTAATATACATACTCCGACAGGTATTTTTTTTTCTTAGACCTGTCTGCATTTTTTTTCTTCTTTTTTTTCCCTTTTTTTTTTGGAACTATATACAAGGTGCAGCATGTACATCAGGAGTTTTTCCTCTTGAGCCAGTAGACTATCCCTCTTTTGAAGCATTATTGCAACCCACAGCATCCTGTCCTTAGATGTCAACACCACCAGACTAGGTTGAGATGCACTACCCTCCCTAGAGGAGGACGGATGTTTCCACCCGTGTGCTACTCCAAGCTAAAGGATTCTACCTCCTCACCACCTCATCAATGAAGAGCTACGTGCATTGTGCTTGTCCAAGTTAGGTCACTGCCTATAAGAATCATGCGTGTGCACGAGATATTCTACTTAGACTAATCAAGATGACATGTGAACATAGACATGCGGACTCAAAGAATTAAGTCTCTTGACCTGAGAAATCTTAACTCCAGTTCCTATAAGGTTCCTCTGAAATTAGGTGGATTAAGGTCAAATCAATTCCATCCTCAATATCTACTCATAACTTGGTTCAGAACCCACTAGCTTTTCACTTTGCATATGCAGAAATATGCAGATGAGGTGAGATGTCATGCTATGAAAATGCAGGACTCTTTTTATTATTTTTTTATGCAGGGATGATATGCAAGAGTAAATAAGAAGCCTTTATTTTTTTTATTGTTTTTTTTTCATATTTTTACCCACCCGTAATTATTGCAAAATATATACAAAAATACGCGAAAATACGTGAAAGTACGAGCTATGGGTAAGTATATATGTAATATATACACGCCCCCCTATACTTAGCGTGTGCTATGTCCTCAGAGCACGAAAGCGACTAAAAAGACATAGCTCGGGCTAAGCGTAGGAGAGCTAAAATAACAAAAAATGTATAGAAGTCGTCTCGCCCCCCCTATACTTAGGCTCTGGCAGCCTAAGTGTAGAAGAAGATCAGAAATGGGGCGGACGAGGTTAAGAGGAGAAATGGAGGAGTATCAGTGCGGGCATCGGTCCCCCCTATACTTAGGCTTAGGTCAGCCTAAGTATCGGTAGGAAATGAGTATAAGGACCAATGTGATCTGGAGAATGTACAGTGAATCGACTCGGGTGACCCCTTCCCCCTATACTTAGGATCTGGTCATCCTAAGTACAGTCCGAGATAATGATTCGATGATGTGGGGACGGGTTACTAGAATCGTGGAGGTAAGGATAGGATATACAGGAAGAATGATATATATACAGCTGAGTCGGTCTGAATCTTTTGAAGATGCTGCTGATGGCTGGAGTTCATTGCTGCAAGGTCTCATACGCGGCTTGAGATGTATCTGCTGTATCTGTCTCGCATATGAATACAATCTCCTCCACATGGACTAACTGTTCATTGGATTCGACGAAGTGCTTCAACAGCTGCCCATTTACTAGGAATGTCAGTGCGTCATCTGCGAGATCTGAGATCTCGACACATCCACTATCATGCACCGTTCGGACAACGAATGGTCCCGTCCACTTAGACTTTAGTTTGCCTTGGAAAGTCTTCAGCCTGGCATTGAACAACCATACCTTCTGTCCAGGAACAAAGGTCTTTCGTCTGATATATCTATCGTGCCAACACTTCACCTTGTCCTTGTACACCACACTGTTGTCGTATGCTCGGTTTCTGACTTCCACAAGCTCATTCAGATCCATGTCTCTCTGTTTCTGGCCTAGGTGTGTGTTCCAGTTGACCTTCTTTATTGCCCATTCTGATTTGTGCACTAACTCTGCGGGCAAATGGCACGGCTTTCCGAATACCATTCGGAATGGGGAGGTGCCTAACGGTGTCTTGTAAGCCGTCCTATACGCCCAGAGGACTTGATCCAAGATCTGAGACCAGTCCTTCCTGTCTAGACGGACGAGCTTTTGCAATATGGTTTTCACCTCCCTATTCGACACCTCAGCCATACCATTGGTTTGTGGGTGGTAAGGACTAGCGACACGGTGTTCGATGCCGTAGTCCTTCAGGAGTTTCTTCACCTCCCGATTCACAAAGTGGCTACCCCCATCTGATATCATCATTTTGGGGATCCCGAACCTAGAGATTATGTGCTCTCTGATAAATTTACAGACAGTCCTACTGTCTGCGGCTCGGGTCGGGATAGCCTCCACCCATCTGGACAGATAGTCAACCGCAAGAAGGATGTATTCAAACCCGTGGCTGACAGGGAATGGGCCCATGAAATCGATGCCCCAGGCGTCAAAGACATCACAAATGATGACCGGCTGCATTGGCATCTCATCCTTGGAACCAACGGTTCCTCCCATTCTCTGGCAAACTGGGCACGACTTCGCGAAGGCGGTGGCATCGCGAAACAGAGTCGGCCAGTAAAAGCCACATTGAAGTACCTTCCATGCGGTCCTCTTCCCGGAGTGGTGTCCTCCTGCCTCTAAGCTATGGCATAAAGAAAGGACACTCTGGTATTCCTCCTGAGGAATACAACGTCTCCAGACACAATCCGGTCCTTCAAAGAAAAGGATCGGATCCTCCCAATGGTAGTGTCTAGCGTCCGACTTTAGTCGGTCAATTTGGCTCTTGGGCCAATCCTCGGGAACTTTCTTGGAGACAAGATAGTTCACTATATTGGCGTACCATGGGAGTGAGTCGATAACAAAAATCGACTCGTCAGGGAAGGAGTCTCGAATCGGGGAAACCTCGGAAGTATTAAGATCTTCGAGACGAGAGAGATGATCGGCTACTACATTCTTCTTTCCAGGTTTATCACGGATGTCCAAATCAAACTCCTGGATAAGTAAAATCCAACGAAGAAGACGCGCCTTCGCGTCCTTCTTCTCCATTAAATATCGTAGTGCCGTGTGGTCTGTGAACACAGTTACCTTGGATCCGATTAAATGAGATCTGAATTTGTCCAAGGCAAACACTACCGCAAGCATTTCCTTTTCGGTAACTGTATAGTTACGCTGAGCAGAATCAAGCACTTTGCTTGCGTAGTGAATTGCAAACGGGACGCCATCTCTTCTTTGTCCCAATACAGCCCCAACAGCATAATCTGAGGCATCCGTCATGATCTCAAAAGGAAGAGACCAATCTGGGGCTTGTAAGATGGGTGCGTCCATGATCATTCCTTGTAACCGCTTAAAGGCCTCAAGACACTTGTGATCGACAATAAACTCCGCGTCTTTGCCTAAAAGCTCAGTTAGCGGACGGGCAATCTTAGAAAAATCCTTTATAAATCTCCGATAAAATCCGACATGCCCGAGGAACGACCGCAACTGCCGTACGTTGGTTGGTGGCTGGAGTCGTCTGATCACGTCCACCTTGGCAGGGTCAACCTCCATTCCTCTCTTGGAGATGACATGCCCCAACACTATGCCCTCCGTCACCATAAAGTGACTTTTCTCCCAGGAGAGCACCAGATTGACCTCACAACATCTTTTGAGGACTCGGCCCAGATTCCTAAGGCAGGAATCAAAAGAGTCGCCGTGGACCGAGAAGTCATCCATGAAGACTTCCAGGAATTCGCCGACCATTTCGGCGAATACAGCAATCATGCACCTTTGAAAAGTACCTGGAGCATTGCATAGCCCAAAAGGCATGCGCCTGAAAGCATAGGTACCAAAGGGGCATGTGAACGTGGTTTTTTCCTGGTCCTCCGGAGCTATGGCTACTTGATTGTAGCCCGAGAACCCATCAAGAAAACAAAAGAATTCTTTCCCCGCTAGTCTTTCTAAAATCTGATCAATAAATGGTAGGGGGAAATGATCCTTTTTCGTCGCGGCATTCAAGCGTCTGTAATCCACACAGACGCGCCACGACGTGGGTACTCTCGTCACGATTTCCTCTCCGTCCTCGTTGGTGGTCGTCTGAATTCCCGACTTTTTCGGGACAACATGGATTGGGGCCACCCACTTAGAATCGGAGATTGGGTAAATGAAACCCGCGTCGCACCATTTTTCTATCTCTTTCTTCACAACCTCTCGTAGATTTGTATTCAACCGATGTTGGAATTCACGAGAGGGTTTGGCTTCGTTCTCCAAATATATATGGTGCGAACACAGAGCGGGATTTATCCCGTGGAGATCAGAAATGCTCCAGCCTATTGCCTTGCGGTTCTTCTCCAGGATCTCTAGCAAGCGAGACTCCTGCTCCTCGGTCAATTGCGAACTGATAATGACCGGAAATTTCTTGTCTTGGCCCGCAAGGAAGGCATACTTCAGAGTTGTGGGTAAAGGTTTGAGCTCAGGGATGGTATGATCGTCTAAGAAGTCTGGCTCAATCCGATCTGGTTCCGTGTTGGACGTGGATGGATTCTGTTCTGTAGTGGCTGCCACCAAGCTTGGCTCTGGAGTCGGATCGTCAAAGGTCTCCATGCAATCGGCAAACGCCTCGTCCGACTCGTCTTCCTCATCTTCCGATTGTCCTAAGGATGTAAGGACTGACAGGCCCACTTGGGCCTCTATGTCATCGAAGATGAAGGGCGATGCAGGCTCAGAGCTGTACTCGTTCCTGAGGATCTCGCAGACTGACTCATGCACTGGATCATCTTCAAAGGGGATGGACACATCGGTGCTGGTTGGGTTCTGTCTCCATGGCCCAACTAAGTCTACATGCTCACAGTCTGTTTCGATAAAAGAGTACTCGGTGCTGGATTTGGAGTCTGGTCTCTGCCATCTTGTCTGCTTCATCTCTAGTTCCTCATCTCCGCCTGGAGTTTGGAACTGAATTTTCCCATTCTTATAATCGAATAAGGCCCCTGCTGTTCTGAGGAAGGGCCTACCCAAAATGATCTGGGAATCTCTCCAATTACGAGGGGTTTCCATATCGAGGACAGTAAAGTCCACCATGTATTCTTGCCCCTCGACTTTGATCACAATGTTCCTTAACTCTCCTTGGGACCTCTTAGTGGATTTGTCTGCAAACTGAAGAATAGCTCTAGATTTCCTAAGAGGTCCGAGATTGAGCCGCTCATAGAGGGCTGTGGGCATTAAATTGATCGAGGAACCATTGTCCAGGAGAGTGCGTGCAAACGCGATGTCATCAACATGACTCACTACATAGTGTGCACCCATGTCTCTTCGTTTCCGAGGAAACGAGTTCTTTATTGCACAAGTCGTGGCTACTGATAGAACGTGTTTCTCAACACGGCTTTTGGTCTTCCTGCTAACCCTAGTAGGTGTGCATCTCACCTTAAGGTATTTTTGGAATGCAGGAGTCATTTCCACGAACTTGTCAAAGGGGATTGTGACCTTGATATGTTTGTTACAAAACTCAGCCATCTCAGGGTCATCTTTTGGGATTTTTTTGTTTTTCTTCTTCCCACCCTTGAGAGCTTGGGGGAAAGGGATTATTAACTCAGGTTCTGGAACTGAAATATCTTCATTAGCTACTGAAACTGAGTTCTGAACAAGACTCTGACTCGGACTTTTATACAGACTCTGACTCTGACTCTGACTCTGACGAAAAGGAAAATGCTTGGGCGAAACCGGTGATGCTTCTTCCGCTTCTTCTGACTGGTCCTCCTCAGATGGAGGTGCGGGCTCATCGGTGTCGTCGGACTCTGGATGACTGCGGGGCTGGTGCTTCGAGGACTCAGATGTCCTCTTCTTCTGCTGGTGGTGACGGTGGTGCTCCTCCTCTTCCTCCTCCGAATTCTCCTCAGGTCGAATTTCGGAGGTTCCTTCCTGTTGTGCCCGTGTCCGATCAGGTATGGTCACGGTCCTTCCGCTCCTGAGGGACATATGATTAACATTATCGTACGAAAGGATCTCATGTTCAGCTAAATAGTTATCTGAATAGTATACCTGATCTCGGGGTCGGTTCTGGCCCTGCTGTATGCTATTTGGGTTGGCCTGAACCTGTGCGGGAATTGGAGTCCTTGGTGCCATTTGTTGGTCCTGAGCACGAGAGACCCGATTGATGTCGGTTCTCATGTCCAGGTAGTCATTTTGCATCTGCTGGACCATATCAGACAGGGTCTGGATCGCCAAGGTGAGGGACTCCAACTCGGTGGGCTGGGCTGGCTGCTGAGTGGATGCGGTCCTGAACTGGCTCTGCTGGCCTTGCCGATACTGCTGCTGATGGGGCGGTGCTGGCCCCTGCTGGTAGGTGCGCTGCTGCGGCTGGTACCCCTGTTCTGGCCTGGACTGATATCGCGGGATTGTGACGGGCCTGGTCTCCTGGTAAACTGGGGTTGGGCGGTGTGCCTGATCCTTCCCCATCTCGATTTGCCGGACTAGTGGGTCACGGCTATACCAGAGCCCGTTGATCTCGTAAACGGGCGGAGGCTCCTCGTACTCTGTCTCCACTGGTGGGGGTGCATGATGGTTCTGCTGGGTGTAAGTCTGATCCCAGCTGCTCTGAGACCCCGGTGCCTGTTCCTGTACAAGATGGACTCGATGTACAGGTACAGGTGGTGCAGAAGGGGTGGGTAGCTTAATCTTGGCTACCTTTTCAGAGAGTTCCTCCACCTTCTTGGGAAGGCTCGAAAGAGACTTCATCTCAGCGACTCTCTTGTGGATCTGCTCGACCATAGTAAGCTTGTCTGCAATCATCCCCATGCTGGGGATGAGGTCCTCTGTCAGATCTGCAACAGTCCTTCTAGTTGTCTCATTGGATAGAATCGAGGGAGACAATTGATAGGCCCTTGTGGCCTGTGACCTGCCGGTTTCTGCCATCTGCTCTAGGATTTTCCACACGGCGTGCTCGTTCTTGTTCAGATAGCTTCCTCCGCAGGCGGCACTTACTAACCCCTGCATCTCGGGGGTTAGACCGCAGAACAAGGTCTGGACTAAGATCGCCTTAGAAATGCCGTGGCATGGGCACTTCTGTACTAAGTCATTGAACCTGTCCCAAGCCTCGTGGAACGGTTCGCAGGGTCCTTGGGCGAAGCTGGCAATCTTCGTTCGCATCTGATTGGTTCTACTGAGTGGGTAGAACTTCTTCAAGAAGAGGTCCTTGAACTGCATCCAGGTAGTACATACCACCCCTAGCTTTTTCAGCCAATGTGCAGCCTTATCTCCTAAGGCAAACGGGGTGGCTTTCAGTCGGATATAATCTTGGCCAACATTGGGATGGCTCAGATTATTGCAGACTAGTTCGAAGTCACGGAGGAAAGTGTACGGCTCTTCGCTTAGGTTTCCGTTGAACTTCGGCAGCAGACTAAGGAAGTGGGGCTTCAGCTCGAATGCCTGGTCGGGAACTGCAGGTGCTAGCCAATTCTGGATTTCGTTCTCCGCCGGGTTATAGGTATCGACCATTGGTCGGTCGATCCCTTCAGCTACTATTATCTGCCCCATTCGTGCAGTGAGATCAGCATTTTTCTGTTCAGCTTCAGCAAGGCGTCTAAGAATCTGTCTCATCTGGTCCTCATCGGGCGGCATCCTTGGCGGCATTTCTCCCTCTAGTTCTGGGGATTGGAAAATAAGGTCGGTGTTAGAGGTTGAATCAAGGAAGGGATTACCGAGGCAATGATCTTCCTCGGTAATCTCAGAGGAGATAAAAGGGTTGGTTTGAGAGTAACCACCCTGAGCAGGAGGGAACCAGGACTCAAGAGGGTCATGAGTCCTGGGTGGTCCAAGGTGCGCTCGGACTGGAAAAGACGAGTTACTTGGGGGACTCATAGAGAGATCAGTGAACGGTGCGTCGAGATCTCCCCAGTCACTCATCTTGGTTAAGCAAGAAGAAGATAGGATTTTACTCCTACCTGAAGCAAGCACAAGATCAATCCAAGACCCTGGATTCACACTCAACACAGTGAAGGACTCAAAGTTGAGTCCAATTTATCTTGTAGTTTTTAAGTGTGATTTTCAAGCAAATCTAGCAAGGATTACGTGGCCTAAAGGGAAGTCGGCTTAGAGCCGGATGCGTCTTCCCTGTTTATCCTGTCGTCTAAGATACCGCCGCTCCTTCCTTTCTTCGCTCCTATCCCAAGCCGATGGATTCAGTGACCACGCCCCTATCTACCTGCAAGCAGGCGGAGGCTGACAAGGCCGGAACTTCACCCCGGGGGGTTACTGGCAGCTTGTCGCGAAGTACCGCAATTTTGCCCCTATCTACCTGAGACAGGCGGAGGCTACTTGGTACTAGTCAAAGAATCTGAAAATATCCGGCTCGTGATATTTGCTAGGATCAGTTAGAACGTGATATGGAAGACGGGGATTTGGGCTCTACCTTAGGGTGTTCACACACACTCAGGTACCCTCACTCAGCCTGAAAACAAGGTCGGGGATTAGTCTCCCGCAAACAATTTTCAGTTTTTATTCCCTTTTTTATGGTCAATACTGTTAGCAGTCCCGATTTTAAAGTTAGGTTATCACTGTAATTAATCACCACAAAGCACGCCTACCGGACAGTCCCAATTTCCTTTTTAATTAAGTGAGAAAATCAGAGGGGGGAAATCGAGAAAAGCCGATGCAAGTTGAAATCGATGATGCGTATGCTGAGTAGAGAATACTTACAGTAATCCTTCTCTTTTTGATGCAGGATGCTATACAGAATTGAAAACTTTACTCTACATGCAAATGCAAGCGATGAAAGCCGCTCCTAGACAGGCAGTTCTATTAGCGTGAAGAACAGTTTAATTTGAACTAAGTCCTGCGGTCTAGGTGCGTCTTTTAAGTGTAATGTGTGGTCCTATTGATTACGAGCACAAACAAGTCCTAGATTGGCTCGAGGAGCCGCTAGTGCAAGCTAAATTACCAATCACCCACACAGCACACGGGACACGGTTTCCACTATATTTACACGCGCGAGCTCCCAAACGGGAACCGCTGGAAATAATGCAAAAGAAAAATAAAATAAAAAGTACAATGCCTCTCTTTCTCTCAACACACTTTAAATGCTAAGTCCTTGAAGCGTCGCCGACTCCTCGCGGTCCTCGCACAAAAAATGAAATAGAGGTCAGAGAGTGACACAAAAATAAAGCAAAAATAAAACAAATAAGAGAAATAATTACAAGAAAAACCGGGGGTCAGACTACCCGGGGATTAGAAATCAAACACTTCAAAAATATGCTACAATTAGCCTAAGCCGTGCCTCCCCGGCAACGGCGCCATTTGACGACGCTCACCGCACCCTTAGTTAATTCGGTCAAATTAATGGTCCAAATTACTTTTAAGTGTTCGTTGCAGTCGGATACGAGAGGTTGATCAAAAACCACTTAAGTCAGATTTTGGTCAATTTTAAGCGGTGATATTTTTTTACTTGGTGGAGTCCAAGGTCGATCTCAGGGAGGCAACTGTCTCCTTAGGTGGATCACAGCAATTTTCAAGTGTTGATGTTCGAGGGTCAATTTTTTTGGTCTTTTTATTTCTTATGCAGACATATGCAGACAAATCTTAGCCAATTTAACTTTAAATTTAATTGATGTATCAAACGAAGTCCAAAAATAATGAAAATTGGCCAGATGATTATTTATGATGAAAATGACCTACACTAATTTTTTTGGAATTTTTCGACTCAAAATAAATTTTCTGTGAATTAAATAAACAGACAGAGTGATTTTCAGTGTTTAATTCTTAATAAATATCAAATCACAATTTTTCCAAGAACTAAAATTATCCTAGGAAGGTCTAATGATCAGGAACCTAGGAAAATTAACAGATCTAAAATTCACTGTGAAATGAATTAACTAAAATTAATTTAAGAAAATCACTAAACTATTTATTTAGGCCTCGATATGCGTGCAAATGATATGAAATTTTTATGGAGTGTTAAAAATGATGTCCTTAAGCTACTGTGAATTTTTGGTGATTTTTGAAGGCACTGATAATTAATTAAAAATCAAAAGGCATCACTGGGCAAAATAAGTCTCAAATGAACCAATTAATTCATTGATAATTCAATTAAGCCAACAAAAATCAGACACGTGTACAAACAGATAGAGGACAAAATTTCCAACAACATGCAATTTCTAGGATCTCAAAATGATGAAAAATGCACTCTAGGGACACGTGCAAACACAAGGGTGTAAATGCAATACTGGAAAATAAAATTTCAACAATTAAATATGCTGACAGGGACTAAAATGCAATTACCGAAAATATGCAGGACTTCTATGCAATTTTTCCACGAGACACGTGCTCCTCACGTGATGTCTGCTTCACAGGGACCTCTTCGCAATTTTTGAAAGCTCCAGGGGTATCTGTGCAAATAACCCAGGTCGCACGTGCTCCTCACGTGGGGCGACCTAGGTTCGGAAGGCGTCGGAGGCTCGGAGTAAGGCTCGGGTCCTTCTGGAGGTTCGGACTAGCCTCGGGGCAGCTTCGGGTCACCCGAGCCTAGGCTTGGGGGCCAAGGCTCGGATAAGGGCGACGTGGCGGCCTGAAGGCCCTTGGATCAAGATGGATCCAAGGGATGTCGATGAAGACGCGTGGCGAGGCGAGTACCGTTCGATCCGAGGGGTGATCAACGGTCGAGGATGAGGGCGGCGAAGGGACGCGTGGCGAGGCGAGTACCGTTCGATCAGATGATCGAACAGTTGCTGCTCCTTCTTCTCTAACGATCCTCCGCCGCCTGCGGAGGAGAGGGCTGCGCTCCGGTGAAGGCAGCCAAGCTCCGCCTCGGTTGCCAAGCTCCGGTGATGAGCTTCGTCAGCTCCCACCTTGCTCGGAAGAAGCGGAAGTGAAAGGCAAAGCCTCCGGTGGTCTCTGGATCCCTGGAGGAGGGATGGAGCTCGGAGTCGATGAAGCTCGAGGAGAGCTCCGACGAGGCTCCGGCCAATGATGAATTGAGTACCTGCAAAAGGTTAGAAGTATAGCCGAGGCGTGCAGGTGATCGTGGAAGAGGGTGGCGTGATCAGTGAGGCCTGAGGCAAGGGGAAATGGTCGGGTGACTGGGCTCCGGCCAGGTGGCGGAGCTGCAGGTCGATGGCTGGTGAAATAGGGTATCAGAAAGTGTAGAGAGGTCAGCGAGGTTCAGAGCTTCGTCGCGAAGCTCGTCGGAGTGTTGAGGAGGCGCGAAGATGGCTGATGACGGCGAATAAAAGCGGCGAAAATCCAAGAAAAAGAAGAAGAAGATTGGAGGATGATGGAGGGAATTACCTGGGGATTGGGGCTCAGCTTTGAGCTCCAGGTCGTCGCTCAAGGGGTCGGTAAGGTCCCGAGCTCTAGCAGCTGCTCGAAGGAGGCTGCGGCACGGCGGAGGTAGCCGTGGATCTCGCCGGAGTGGATCTCTGTCGTCGCTCGACAACTCAGCCAATTGCTGTCACCAATAGGAAGCTTGGAGCTCGAGGGACCTCCCTGGAGTGGCGGATGGGGATGAATGTGGCCGGAGAGGGGGTATTTAAAGGATGAAGGTGACGGCTGGAATGGGTGAGTGGCGAAGTTGGTGGCTGTCGTGGGGCGAGTGTGGCGGAGATGGTGGTGTTTGAGGGAGCTGGCGAGGGAGAGGGATGAGTGGGGTGTGTCGTGGGGAGGTCAGCGGCCGGCGAGGGTGGAGGGAGCGCTTCCAAGAATAGGAAGGGGGTGCCCCTCCCGCAAGGCAGAGATCGTGGGAGAGAGGGGGCACCCGAGGTAGGAGACGAAGTCTCCACCGTTGGATCTTGTGATCCAACGGTGGAGATCAGCGTGTAGCGAGCGGTTATGATTAGATCTGGGATGCCCAGATGAGGGGTTATGAGAGCGCCACGTGGCGCGTTGTGGCGAGGCGCGAGCGGATGGTTCAGATGAAAGGGTGGAGTTGATCTGAGGGTCGAGACTCGCTGGAAGATGGGCGGCTGTGATGAGAGGATCGGGGGCGCGATCGAGCGGCGTAGATGCCGCCACGTGGAAGGCTGAGAGCGCGGCGCTAAGGGACGGTGGAGATGAAGTGTGGAGCGGATCGGGTGGCTGGGAGGTGGTTAAGAGCGTGGAAGGGCCTGGACCGTTGGATCTGAAGCGCGATCCAACGGTGGAGGGCGCGGGAGGACGAGGCGAAGGGCAGCGGGCCGCGTGGCGCAATCAGAGGGCGCCACGTGGCCTGCTGTGAATGGCTGGAGGGGAAAATGCGTGTAGATCGAAGAGGAAGCCGAATTTGGAAAAACTCAAAACATGAAAGTTGTAGATCTTGATGAGATCTACAAGTTTCATGTTGACCAAAGACGGAGATAAGGTCAAATATGGTACATAAATACAAGGATACATAAATGTACATATGTAGTATACAAAATGACCCAAAAACCCAAGTTTCTCATACAAGCTCCAATTGCAATGAAATTAGTCTCATTTTGAAGGTCTTTTAATATGTAGTATTCTAAGAGTGAGTAGACCTAATTAGGGGTTTGTATGAGGGCTTTATGTGTGTTTAATGTACAAGGGTTCTCAGGATATTTGGGCTATTTTACAAGGGTGATTTTAGGCATTCTTCCCTATGTTATTAAGGAATATATACATATATATTATAGAGAAGAAGTTATTTGATGAAGATGTATTTTACAGGGGATTTTTGGCATTCTTATTTAAATGCAGATGAGCTGCTAAAATGCATGAATTATGGATGCATGCATGAGTGTTATTTATGCAAGATAAAAGGAAATATGCCTCTATTTTCTCGGGAACAAGGCTCTATTTTTGACTTTTGATGTGATGAATCACAGATTCATCAGTCGTCAGCCTCGAATGTGTCCTCGACCAGGAATGTGCTTTCCGAACTCTCATCTGCTGGAAGTTGTAACTCTACAGTGTCTGAAGGTGAGAGAAGAGCTCGTGAAACAGGGTCTAGCCAAGCGGCTTCATCATCAGTGATCACAAAGTCACACTCCTGGTGGACGTCTCACTCTGTCTCTATTATCTGCTCTGCATCACTGAACTGCTCTGAGCAAGCTGAATCTTGCGCTCTAGTCTCGTAAATCATCTCTATTTATATACCCATGCCCTCGACGCGAAAATACACCTTCCCACTATCATGGTCGGACACCGCCTTGGCTGTGGACAAG
Organism: Ottelia alismoides; assembly: GCA_037367405.1. NCBI lineage: Eukaryota > Viridiplantae > Streptophyta > Magnoliopsida > Alismatales > Hydrocharitaceae > Ottelia > Ottelia alismoides. The sequence goes on along the minus strand of JAZKJV010007960.1, from coordinate 330,596 downwards.
AATGGTCATCCTAGAATGATGGGGATATCTGTCACAGACTCAGGGATCTCCATGCCCAACACAACGAAATCCATGGGGAATTTCAGGCCCTGAATTGTGACGACTACATCCTTCAACAATCCCTTTGGCCTCTTGACAGATCGATCAGCAAACTAAAGGACTTTCCTGCTCCGTCGAAGGGGACCAAGCTCGAATCAGTCAAGTAAGGCTATCGGAAGTAGGTTGATGGAAGAGCCGCTGTCTAATAGAGTACAATCGAATCTCTGCTCATGAATGTGGCATCTGACATAAGGAGCTCCTGCATCTGGCTTCTTGGCTGGCAGACGGTTCTGGATCGCGAAGCATGTTGCATGGGTAAGCACAGGGATCTCGGCATGATGGTTCCTTCTCTTCCTGTGGATGGTGGTCTTCTCTCACAGATTCTTTTGGAAGAGAGGAATGTGCTCAAGTGCCTCCTGTAGAGTCAGCTGAATCTGAAATCTGTCTACCATCTATTGGCTGAACTCTAACTGCTGGGTCTTTTTTAGATTTTCTTTTTTATCTTTCGCCAAGCAGAGTTCTTGAGGGAACGGGATGGCTGGACCCTCCTCAGATAGAGGGCTAGGAATAGGTTCCTAGTGTTGTGAAGGATTGGAATCCATACAAGGGGCATCATGCATCACATATGGACTCAAAGAAGATGAAGAAACCTTTCCTTTATTAATTTTTTTGGTTTTTTTGATATTTTCCTGAGATACAAAAATTAGAGGAGACACAACTGGAATAGAAACGGTGGCATCAGCACCACCCACGACGTTGGTCTTTACGGCATCATTACCGCGCTATGGCTCAGCATCAGGAAGAATGGTGGCATCAGTACCACCTACTGCATCTGGAGAAGCGACGACCTCAGTACCGTTGACTTGATCATCATCCTTGGTGGATTCAGCACCACTGTCATCAACATCATCATTAGCGACATCAATACCATTGTCCTCCTTGTTTGGCGCTCCTGGCTTGATGTCGTCACTCAAACAAGGCACCACCGACTGGCATCCTACTGCTCCTAAGTGACTCAAAATCAACATCAAATGTGTATGAAGAAATATCACCCAATGACATACTAGGAGTGGTGGTCTCTGTGAAATGTACCTACTCAGATTTCCTCTTGAGGTTGTTCAGATTAGGCTCTATCTAAGCGGGTATGATGGCCTTGCCCTTAATGATCTCCCTCATCTCATGCCTGAAATCGTCGATCTCCCGCCTGAAAGATGCTTGCTGGTCTGAGAGTAGGCGGGCTAGATCATCAAGGGCTGGGGTCTCATCGGCTGGTCCATGAGAACCAGACGGTTTGCCTCGCTGGAAATGAGGCTGGCTCTGGTACTAGTGAGGGGGAGGCTGAGTGAACTGTTGAGGCTGCTGCTGCTGCCTCCACTGTTGTCCCTGCTGGTAGGGATGAGGACCTGACTGGTAACATTGTTATGGCTAGGAGTAATGGGGTTGTTGCTGCTGCTGGCTGAACTTTCCACCCTGAGTTGGAGGTTGTTGCTGGGATGAGGTGCCTCCGATAGACCCCCTGAATCTGGGGTGATCACGACGAATCCCGGGCCGTCGATCATACCAAATCCTGTTGACTTCCATCTACGGTCCTGCTCATAGGGGTAAGGGGGAAGTGCCCTAATATCCTGGTTGTGATTTTTATGAAAAACTAAATAAAAAGATCTACAAAGAGAAACTAAAATCCTATTTTTGTTTTTTTAGATTTTTTAATGCTTTTTATAGGTTTTTTTTAGATTTTTTATATTTTTAGGGGTTTTATGATGATTTTTAAAACAAAAATGGCACTGGAAGAAAAGCAAACAAAAACACATAAACACTGGTTTTTTTATTTTTTAACACAATTCTTATAATTTTTTGCATTTTATAAAATATATAAAATAGTTTTTATGAGTTTTTTATTTTTAGAAAATATCAAATAATACTAAATTAATTAACAAAAATTACCATAAATATTACATGCTAGCATGAACGAATAGTAATTTTTATCAGATTTTGGAATTAATTAGGTATTTATTTGATCAAAAATAAACACTCAACTTACAGGGACCTATTGCAATTATAATAAAGTTCACATGTCAATTAATAACACATATAAAAAGCTTGGGGCCAAAGATGCAAAAATCCCAGGGATCACGTGCGCAACACATGAATACGCCTCACAAGGGTGTAAATGCAAATATCAGAAAATATTCGTTCAAAATGTAACATACATGAAGTTCAGGATAAAGTGTGCAAAAACACCATATAAGCATGTAGGAGACCACGTGACTTCATCTCAACTGGACTAAAATGCAAATACTAAAAATAGCAAGAGTCCACATGCAAAATAGTTGTACTACAACTTTATTTACATAACTAAATAATAAAACATAAAAGTGCTAGGGTGGAAGAGCGAAATACCCCTGCAGAGACACGTGGCGTGCATGGGAGACGCCGTGGTTGTACAGCTCTGATCACTCCAGCTTGCTCATCTGACGGTGCAAGGGCTGTCGCGGACGTGTAGTTGAATCTGATGGGGCAGTGCTGATCTAACGGCCGCAACAGCCTTCTTGTCGAGCGACTATGATGCAAACTGGCAGGAGGGCCCCCATCCAATGGTGAGGAAGGCATCAGCAAGAACAGGAGCCCAACGGGGTTCACCTGAGCATCAACAGAGATCCGACGCTCCGACGAAAGATCGGAGGGGTCCAAAAGCTTAGTGAAAGTGCTCTGCACCTGATAGGGTGCTCCGATGGAGGAAGCAATGGCTAGATGATCGTGATGGTGACATGCCGCTTGGAGATGTTCCTCCTGAGCAGCTGGGGGCTCAAAGGTCCTCTTTCGTGTAAACCGGATCCTGCAAAGGGTAGAGAGGACTCGAAGTGTGGTTTTAGTCTACTTTATTACAAATGAAGACATGGGAAGCATGGGGGAATGGGATTTGGGTCCCCGGCGTAGATGGAAGGAGGAAACCCGGCCTTAATCTCTACCAAGGGGTCGAGTCTAAGGATGATCAGGTTGTGGTGCAAGATGTGGGATGAGACGAGGGGTCGATCTGAGCGGATAGAGGTGGGTGGGGAAGCTCCAACAGGGTGGTCGGGGCAGATGAGCTACGACGGAGGTGGAATAGAAGATTCGACAGGAATGGAAAATGGAGAGAAAAGATACGTTACCTGAAGGTGCTGAGGACCTCAGCAAGTTCAGGAGAAGCTAGGAGACGGGGTCATGGCCTCGACCATGCTACGACAGGCAGGGAAGTCGGATCCGGGGGAGGACTCCGACCACGTTGTTGAGCTGCATGAATACACCACCAAACTTCGATCCAAAGATGCCCTCCGACCGTTGTCACTCAACCGAAGAATTCTAGGGGTGAAGGAAGGGGCGAAGCATGAGCAACTAAGCCATGGAGGCAGAAAAAGATGTTATATACGATGCCCAGGGGTCTAGAAGAATCGGTAAGAGGAGCGCAACCCTAAGGCGATCTAATCCTCCCTAGGGAGCCGTGAGACTCACAGATCCTAGGAGAGGAATCGAACGGTGGAATCGAGGAGAAAGAAGGCCTAACCCGATCAGGAAAAATAGGAGAAGAAGCTCCTGCAAGAAGAGAATCAGATCGGGACAGCTTGGGAGGAGACGTTGACCCGACTCAGCATTCTGACATGGCCCAAACAGAAAGGGCCTGGAATAGGACAAAACACACTACAGGGCAAAACAAAAGAGAAAGATAAAGATAATTACATTAAAAATAATATATGAGTTTAAATGAATAAATGAAGAAAATGAAAACTGTTTATTATTTTTTAATTATTTTTTATGAAAGATAAATTAGTGTATATACAATATATAGTGTTATATACAGGTATAATATACCTATGTATTATGTATAATATTTTATTTTGTTATTTTTACATAAATACCCTAATTTTATATTTTATTTATTTTCAATATAGTTTTAGGAGTACAAAATAATTTTTGTTTTATTTTAATGGATTATTTACAGGTATAGAATAAATAGTGGATGTTGTATATATACATGTGTTTTGTACAAAGAGAGAGGAATTGTTATTTTATTTTATTTTCCTAATTTTTTTTCTTTTTATATAATTATTAGAAGTATATACAAGGAAATAAAAAATAATGACTTAATTTTGTTTTGTCAAAAATAACTATATATGCATATAGGTAATATGTACAATACAAAGTAGGCCCTAATCTCTCTCTACTTGTTTTAGTTGGCGATCATGTCAAGGCCTGGCCTTCTCTTAGGATTCGGGTCACTCTGTATTTATTATAAATACCTCTTTCCTTTTCTTTTCCTTTATTCTTTATTTTTGCACACATACATGCTAATTATGTAATATTAACAAATGCATGATGAATGTTAAATTATTGTATTTACACCTATTTACATGATGCTTTGCCAAGATAAATAGCTAAAATGAAAGAATAAAGAGTGAGAATCGAGGATTCATCAGGGCCCAAAGCTAAAACTCACATGTTTTATTCTAATATTATTTTATATTTTTAAAAAATTTATTAGTTATAAAATGAAGTTTAAAAGTGAGTTTGGTCAAATTAGAGTTTTCTATAAATAGTTATGAACCTTGTAAGCTGGCTTTTAAGGCTTTTCTAGTCATCATATTTTATATTTTTTGTAGTAAATAATTTTTTTATTATTTTTATAAATTAATAAATATTTTGTATAAATAACTTGTGTGATGAAAATATTTTAGTTTGGAGTGATAATGATGCTAAATAAAATAGGTGAATATTTATAAGGTAAAAAATGTATAAATATATTTTTTATGATATAGATTTTCTGACATTTTTATACAATATGATCCTTATCTCTCCCTACTTATTTTTTTTATCGACCAAGTCAATATTGACCCGGTCTCGGGGTTAGGATCTGTCTATATATATTTTATATACATCCTTCTTTTCTTTATTTTTCATTTTTCTCTTTATTATTTTATTTAGGATAAAATAAGTGTTAAATATATAATATTAATAAATGTAGATAGATAGTTAATTAGTGAGAATTAGTGAATATTTACATGTATTTTACCAAGGATTTTAGCCAAAATGAAAGAATAAAAATGATGAATCATAGATTCATCATTTCCTATACTTTACCTTTGCTAGTCCCCTCAGCAAACACTTATTCTATAAATAAGTGCAAGCAAAAAGAAAAAGGAAAGGAAAAAATAAAAGACTTAGAAAGTGCTTGTTTCTTTAAACCGAAACTCACTTCACAAAAAAATTTAGAATTTGGAGTAGGCCTTTGGATTATTAGTGTGTCGAGACTCAGAAAAGGCTTACTGAAAAAGGCAATGTTGCCGACTAGTCGAAGACATGTTCTTCTGGCTCGGGGCCTCCAAGGTCGAGATTCAGAAGTTCCATAGTTTGCATCGTCAGGATTTAAGCCTCGACGGCCCTCAAGTTCAACAAATCCTTATCCAGGTGCACCTCGACAGCCAGCTCAGATCCACCGATTCATCACGCAATCTTTTCAGCTTTGAAGGCAATTTGTACTGAGTGTGAAAGGTGTTAGCTCTTCCTGTTTAAAGAAGCTGAAGAAACCGCCCATCCTACTTATACACTCCCATTGGGCCCTCATCCAGCTACTCGATCCTCGAGGAGGGGGGTATTTAGTTCTAAGGTCAAGTTTGTGTTGTGTCCATAATCGAGTAGAGAGAGAAAAAGAAGAATGGGAAGAGAACTGGAGTGTGACCAGTATAGTCACATCTCCTTGTGAAGCTCCAACCCGTTTAGCCAAGTCTCCACTAAGATAATGCAGGCTTTCTGAAGCTTGGACCATTGTGGTCATATTTGTATTTGACTTCTTTTGGTAGAGAATGATTGTTGCACTACATAGATCTTTTGTGCCCTGACGGTTTATAGAATCTTTATTTCCGTCTCTTTTTTGGTGTCTTGGAAAAATTGTGCCAGCAAATCCTTTCCTCATATAAAGCTTTATTTCAACCCTGCTCCCTTATCTTTTGACATCTGCACCACTAGACAAGGATGAAAATGCACCACCAAAATAGGTTGCCCTTCGCTGCCCCATGCAAGTTGAATTAAGTGTAAAGTGCCTGAGTTCAAAATTGGTTCAAAAGGAGAAGAGTTAAATGGATGACACCAGGTGCCTACTTTAGAAAGTTTAATTTGAATTCTGAACACGATCTCATAGAACCCAAACAATTAAGTCGAATGGCATGAAGAGTCTTAATTTCATTTCCTAATAAAGTCCCTTTAGAATTAAGTAGAAGGCCTAAACCAAGCTCCATCTATCAGACTTAGATCCATTTGTTTTAGAATCAAATTTGTTCTAAAAAATGCGAATGAATGCAATAATTTTCTTATGAAGTGGGTTTTTCGGATTAAGCTTCTTATGTGATTTCCAAAGAATTTTGCAATTTTTTTATTGAATTTTAAAATTTTTAATTGTTTAGTCATTTTTAAAGGAGTTGGTGGATTAATTCGATTTACACGAATTTTACAAGAATTTTGACATTTTACAAATAATTTTATACATATTTTATACATACAATATTACACAGATTTTATACAAGATTTTATAAAGATTTTATTTACAATGTTTATATAATAAAGTATTTTATGCAAGTATTTTACAACACTTTTTTTACAATGTTTAAAACATCTCTTCTTTTTTATAGGTCATATTTACATTTTTCTTTCGACTTTTAAAACCCAAAATATATACACCCATACTTTTAGAGAGCCATATTAATAAAAATACAATAAGGTACGAGTTGTCACTTCTAAAGTATATATAGAATATATATATATATGACACCCCCCATACTTAGCGTGAACTATATCCTCATAGTGACCAAAGAAGCGGCAAAATAAGACATAACTCAGGCTCAGTATAGATTGGTGAAAAGAATGCTATACTACAATGACTCAAAAGAATAACGAATAAAAGAATAGAAGATAATCATCCCCTCTATACTTTGGATCAAATAATCCTAAGGATAACAGACTAAAAATCGAAGATGATCGAGATCAAGAGAATGTACACAATCAATGACTCAGCTTGTCCCCCCTATACTTAGGGTAAAAAAACCCTAAGTATATAAAAGAATATCAACAATTGAGGGACAAGCGAGAGAGCAGACGATACAAAAATCGAACACAATAAAAAGCGATAATGAGCAATATCACCCCCTATAGTTAAGGTAAAACACAACCTAAGTATAAGTGATGAATCTCTATTTCATCACCTTTATTCTATCATTTTGGTCTTAAAAACCCTAATTAATGCATGTAACTACCATTAATGTTTACAAATTAACATTCATCCCTTGTTGTATAATAACTGTCTAAAATACTGTTTTTAATGCCAAAATTATAGAATAAAGAAAAGAAAATAAAAAGAATAAAATGCCAAAGGTATTTTATGACCCTAAACAACAAGACCAGGTCAAGAATTGATTTGGTCGATAAGGAATAAAGTACAGAGAGATAAGGACCAAAAATCACCAATAAATCCCATTTATTAAATCATTATATATCCATTTCGGGTCCTATTTTATTTTCCACTTTCTATATCTCAAATAAAGAAACTTTGTACATAAAAATTGTATATAATAATATATAGAAAAATAGAAAATTTAGTTCATGTAAAAAATAATATACATGTACTTTTTACATTCAAAATAAATCTCAAAACCTAAACTTCACAGACCCATATCTTCCAAAAAACTCAAAATATATCAAAATCACTTTAATTATATATAACTTTTAAAAAGCTATTTAATGAAGGTGGTTTCATATTTTTGGATTTCGTATGTGAAAGTTAGGTTTGGATCCCTATTGTACAATATACCCCAATAAAATAATCATTTTATTTATTCTTTATTATTTTTATAACTTTATATTTTTTTAATTTTGTAAACACTATTTATAATAATTGTACATATTAAACCCATAGTAAAACCATAAAGAAAACAACAAAATAAAATAAGTATATAAATACATAGGTGAAATACTTATACTTATACATATATAATATATATATACCTATTTGTTTAACTATACATATTACATCATAAAAATTAAATAAAAATATATTTAGGTGTATAAAAATAAGTTGTAAATATATAAAATAAGAAAATAAAAAAACAAAAAACAAAATTCAAAATAAAAATAAAATAGTTAATATATAGGTAAATATACTTATAAAGGAAACCCTAATAACGAACGTGTAAATCATAACCTCAAAAAAAATAAATACAATTAAAAATAATATAATATAGAAAATAATAAACAATTTTTGTTTATAATTTTAAATTAATAAAACCATATAATAATTATTATAGATTTTACAAATCTTTTTCGGGCTGGTTTTTCTTGGTTGGTCCATGTGGACTAACCAGGTGGGTATGATATTTTACCTATTGCCCCTAGCCACTGACATATCACTTTTTACCTTCCTTCTCGAATTTTTTCCTCTTGATTCATTGCTTGAGGAGATGTTGACCTTTCATGAAAAATCTCCCTTATACATCTGCCATCCACTCCTTGTACAGATGTCACATGCATCACCCGTGAACCACCCGTGAACCACCCTCGAACCTCTTACCTTCCTCGCAAGTAAATACTTCAACCACTCCCATTATTGCCCCTGGTTCTTTTTTCCCATGTGTTGACCCCTCAAAGAGCATAAGAGTGGAGCTCCTTGTGATAAGAGGAGATCCCAGCACTTCGCAGCGAGGAAGGAGCAAGGTGGGGGCGTTCCCAACCACTCTGGCGATACCTTGCTGTTGAGGTAATATCTCGTGGCCTCCCAGCCATTTGAGGTTACTTCTTTGTGCTTTAGAAAAATTTCAGCTTAGCTTTTAGTTTCGCATCATTATTCTAGCGTTTGATTGCCATATTTAGCATTATTTAATCACCTTCGAAGTTCGTCGGAGTTCCGCTCTGGCGAACATCTCCACCCTTAATTACGCGTGTCCAGCCTTGTTCTACCTCAGATGAACATCTCATCACCTTACCCCTCACCTTCTCCATTGATCCGACCACACAAACCACCCAGCTCCTCCTTGGATCTGAACTTTGAAGTCCTTCCATCGCCCTATGTCGGACTTTGCTGCCAGCACCATTTTGCCCTCGGAACCACCAAATAAATACCCATACCTATCGTTATTTCCTTGTGCTACTTGTGAACCATTTTGCATCTCTGGAGGAGCACATCTGAGCGCTGTCGCGATCACGAAACACCCTTCAGGTAGCAGCGACCTCAAGGCCTCACCAACGAGGCCTGGATGTATGTGAGACCTCCATCATATGTGGATCACTTCCAGAAGCATGTAGAGTACTTCAGAGGAGGATTGGAGGTTGGAGTTGAAAGATAAAGGTTCGAGCGAGCCCATGAGAGTTCTTCGTCCCAGTTCTTCAAGTCCATCAAGATTTGTCCGATCAGGATTTGCTCTTCGCGCGTAGCAGGTGATGTCCGATCTGACCACGCCTCGGCCATCAGATCCGTCTCCAGGATCTAATCCAGATCGTCGGAGGCCGAGCCGTCATCGCGTGTTGCGAATGCGATGGCAAGTGTCTTACATCCGATCGTTCGTCCGCGCCAATGGTGGGGGTAAATTTCAATCGTACCCCTATGTTTTTGTTATTTTATTTGTAGTTCTATAAATATTATAATTAGTTAAAACTTTTTGGTACATTTGCACAGGGCACCCCACACTTTCTTGTAATCACAAGTTGGTCCCTTGCCAGCGCATCTCACGTGTCCGTCCACGTGAGGTGCACGTATTTTGCAGAAAGGCCCTCGGGCCTTTGGTTATTTATTTTTAGTACTTAAAAATGAACTACAGTTGTATATTTTAGGTGTATTTGCAAAGTGGCCCTCTTGTTTATTTTTAATTGCAATTATGACCCTGTCAGATCAGTAATTTTTGTGCATGTCTTCTAGTTTTAATATTATAATTTCGTGCTCCAAAAATCACCAAAAATACGTGTAGACTCCTGATTGCACACATTTCATGCCACATTCTTATTTTTGCAATTTTGGATTTTTTTTAGTATTTATTAAAAATCGAAAAGAGCACACCTCAGGGTATGATATGGAGTTAGGTGAAGAAGAATTAGGGTTATGATAAAGTGTATGATGAATGTAATTAGGGTTAACTTATGTAATGTTGTTTGGTGATTCAGAGTTAGGTGAAGAACTATGGCTATGATGAAGTGTAAGATGAAGCTATTTAGGGCTAACTTATGTAATGTTGTTTAGGGTTAACTTATTTAATATTGTGTTTAGAATATAATGTTGTGTTTTAGGTTAAACTTATGTCAACATTTCATTATTGTGTATGATGAATTGTTTTGGGTTGACTTATGTAATGTTATTTTAAAGAAGATTTAGGTGCATAAATATTGGGATATATCTTTGGTGATATGTAGTTAATGTTGGGTATTATATGGAGTTAGATGAAGAATTAGGGCTATGATGAAGTATGTTATGAATGTGATTAGGGTTAACTTATGTAATGTTGTTTAGGGTTAACTTATTTAGTGTTGTGTTTAGAACATAATGTTGTGTTTTGGGTTAAACTTATATCAACATTTCAGTGTAAGGTATATGATGAAGTGTTTTGGATTGACTTAAGTAATGTTGTTTTGAAGAAGCATTAGGTGTATAAATGTTGGGATATATCTTTGGTGACATGGAGTTCATGTAAATTTGTGATAGCGTGTGTGTATAGATATGAATTTAAGGGTAGGTGTACATGTGATCAAAAGAATAGCATGGGCATGTTCATTCTATAAACAAGAATATTATGAAAAAAAGTGAGAAAGAAAGAGATGAGAAAAAAATGTGTACAGATATGCGGATTAAAATAAGTACAAAATAAAGGAAAGTAGATAACATATGTATATATGTGTGAATTTAAGTGAAGGTGTACATGTGATCGAAAGAATGGCAAGACCATGTGTGTTGTTCAACAAACAATAGCAGTTATGTTGTGATAATTTTATTATCACATTAAATTCAAGTTAATGTGGCCAAGTGTATCACATTAACTTATAGTTAGGTAGATAATAAGGCTAAAACACTGACAACTGATTATTAAATTACACAAAATATTCATATGCAGTACGTCCCTCCACATCGGGTAGTGTGTGTCCTTGCATAATGGGAGGTGTGTGTAACATGTTAAAGGATTTAATCACCTCTAATTGTGTCATATTTTTTCTAAACTTTACATAGTGCTATTGGATTTACTTAGGGATAAGATATCCCAATCCAATGGTCGTGAATTTTGAGTGTGTAGGTGTAAGAATTTTTTTTGCAGCTAAACTTCCTATAAATATCATTTAAACACATAATTAGGCACTAATTTAAAATCACATCTATCCATATCCCTATCGTTAATCAACCAAATATACACAAATGTCCAATCAACATAAATCACTAAATATTTTAAGATCATTTTATATTCTCATTTGTAGCACATACAAATGTATGTCGTAAAGTCATCTTAAAATATTATATTTATGTTGGCTTTCCTTAATTCAGGGGTCCAAGACTAAGCGAGTTTGTGAGGATTCAAACTTATTATAAGGCGATCGTTGTCACATGTTGTAGTTTATTTCTGATGGATATTCGGCAGCATAACCCATACCTCTTCAGTATACCAAACCAATCATAATCTACTACTGAAATTTTCACTACGGTAAAGGTTTTGAGAGTTGATTATGATTGGTTTATGGGGTATACCAGAGGGGTGCAGTGCTATGATGCCGAAGTTTCCTAAGAAATAATCTACCATGTGACAATGATCATCTTATAGTAAGTTTGAATCCTTATGGATGGACTCAAGTGATAACTTAATGAAAACACTTTTCTTTTCATCTTCTAAAATTAGTAAAATAGATTTAGGCTAACAATGGGTTTTGGTTTAGCTTTTCTAGGTATTGTCTCTGAACTTAAGCCGATGTTAAATCTTCTCCTCTCATTTGACCTTACAAATTTGTTAAACTCAGGTGAAATCGATGGTAAATAGAGAGTGGATGTTCAAGTGTGTAGTAGATGGACGTGTTATAGAGACCTTTCAAAAAGGTGTTCAAGAATTTGCAGAATTTTCTTACACCCAAGGTTCTCGTGTGGTGGATTCCAATGGGACTATATTGTATCTGTGTTAAAAGTGCCGTCTAATGAAGAATTGATCTAAGAATAAAATTCAGTTGCATATTTATAAAAATGATTTCATGGAAGGATATCAAATTTGGTGGAGGCACGATGAGGTCTTTGATGACACGGTTAATGAGTCAAATGGTGCATACACTATGAATCCATTTGTAGATATGATTATGAATGTGTCCAAATTTTAACAGTGATTGTCCTAACAAAGAGGAACCACATGGTGAGACAACAGACTTCTAAGAGTTGTTGGAAAAGGCAAAAGATCCATTATGGTTGGGTTGTAAGACGTTCAAAACTATCCATAGTTTTAGAACTTCTATCGATGGAGTTGGAGTATAATATGACATATCATAATTTTGATGTCATGCTTACAATTATCAAGAAAATGCTACCCAAATATACTGAATTACATGGAAATTATTATAAAATCCAAAACATAATGTGGAAGATGTGTTTAGTTGAGGTTAAGATAGAGTCTTGTATAAATCACTATATTTTATATTACAGAGAGCATGAGTATTTGACACGTTGTCCTAAATGCGATGAGACTAAGAGTGGAAAAAATATCAAGAAAATTTTTATGTTATTTTCCATTAACTTCAATATTGAAGCAATTATATTATTCTAAGGAAACAATGAAAAATATGTTATTACATTCAGAGCATAGTCGTGAAGAGTACATGGGCCATCCATCAGAGTCTGATTGTTGGAAGAAATTGATGTCAACATTTTCTTCATTTTCATAGGAAAAAAGGAATTTCATTATAGATTTATGTACAGACAGATTTAATCCTCATGGAAGAAGGATTACTCTTGTTGGGCAGTAATGACAATAATATACAATCTACCTTCATGGTTATGTAATAAGAGACAATTCCTTTTTCTATCATTATTAGTGTCAGGACCTAAGCATCCGGGAAAATACATCGACGTGTATTTATGTCCACTCATAGATAAGCTAAACATGCTCTGGTTCGATGGGGTAGATACAAATAATGCAAATAGAAGTCAAACATTCAATATGAAAGTAGCTCAACTCTAGACTATAAATGACTTCTCGGCTTATGGAATGTTATTCGGATGGAGTACGCATGGACGTAAAAGTTGTCCATATTGTATGGGGAGTACGAAGTCTTTTCAGCTTCAACATGATCGAAAACATTGTTCTTTTATTGTCATTGGCATTTTCTCTCAAATGTCCATCCGTATCAGAGACCAAAACGAGCATACAAGAGGAATACCACAGAAGTTGCATATACTCTGACAATTAATACTAGTGATATGATATTATCAAGTTTAGTGGAATTTGAAAACTCGGTCATGAGTAATAGAGATAAAACACAACCTCTACCTAGTTTTGATGATAGTCATAATTGGACTAAAAAAAGTATATTTTAGGAATTACCATATTGGAGTAAATTATCGATATGACACAACTTAGATGTTATGCATATCGAGAAAAATGTATTCAATAACATTTTTATATAGTTTTGAACATAGCTGATCATACAAAAGATACAGTAAATTCTTGTCATGATTTAAGGATCATATGTAATTGTCTAGAGTATATATTAGGGAACTTGATAATGAAGTGTCAAAATTCCTAAAGCAAAGTACACATTAGACAAAATCAAGTGAAATGTGTCTGTGAATGGACAAGTAAATTGAAATTTCCAAACAGATATGCATCGAATTTATCAAATTTGTCAATTTAAAGATGTTTTCACTTAAAGAATGAAGATTCATGACTATCATGTATTCATGGAAAGACTGCTACCAATAGTATTCATGGGACTGTTATCGAAAAATATAGTCGATGTTCTATCAAATGTGAATAGATTTTTCCAGATTCTATATTCGTCAAGCGCACGCTGAATGGATATGGAATATCTTGAGAAAAATACTCCTACGATTATGTGTAATGTGGTGAAGATATTTCCACCAGCTTTTTTTAGTCAATGGAGCATCTGATAATTCATCATCCATATGAGGCCAAAGTTAAATATCGATGGATGTATCTATTTGAAAGGTATTATTTTAGGATATATTTTTTTACTTTGAAATGTATTGTTTAATGATTAAAAACATATTTTATTTGCATAGGTTCATGTTCTTCCTTAAAAGAAAGTACGAAACAAAAGTAGAGTCGAAGGATATCAGTTCTCAGTATATTTACGAGGAAGTAGCAACATTTTGTGCAAGGTATTTTCCTGAAGATGTGGAGAATATCCACAACAGATCAAGGAATGAGACAGTTTGATCTAACGAAGAACCTCATATCAGTGTCTTTCGTTAGTCAGCTCAAGTAATAGGGAAGACTAGAGAGTGTTCATTGTTGAAATAAGAGAAAGATGCTCTTGAGCTTTGCGTACTACATAATTGTGCATAAATAACACATACGTTGAGTACGTATCTTTATTGTTTTTTCAAACAAATGAAAATTCCATTGTCCTTACTTTTTTTAATGGTTTGTTTATTCATTTTAGGGAATTTAGAAGGGTAATTATTGAAGAAAATACTACATATAAAAATGATGAAGTGGTGAGCACATATAGGAAAGAAATTCCAGAGTGGTTTACGAACCGAACAAAAGAATTAGATGGTAATGATTATAATAAAAAGATATTAAAATATTTTTCATAAGATCCTGTTTATAATGTCCGATCATACAATTGTTGTTGGAGTGATTGTTATCGATTTCATACCATAAATTTTGGTAGAAACTTAATAACTCAAAACTATGGAGTGATGGTCAGTGGATCTTTTTGTGATGAAGATCATTTGGATTATTATGGAATCTTAAAGGAGATATTGGAAGTAGAATACAATATTCTAAGCTTAAATAGAGTAATCTTTTTTATGTGACTGGTACGATCTGAATAAAGGCATAGTGATCGGTAGAAGGAATAAATTATCGATGTTATGTTGAGAAGATTTATATGCAGATTTGAGTCAATCGTTCTTGGTTCTCAAGTGGAACAAGTTTGTTATCTTCAAAAAGTATTAAAGAAGAGAATGAACATTGAAATTTTCAGTGTCATCAAGCTAAATTCAAGAAATTGTATTTCTAAAGCAGACACTCCTACATAAGATGTTATAGATTAAGCTTTCACTCCTACTCATGAGCGAATAAATGTAGCATATGTAGTCCTAATCATAAAATCTATTCGACTGACAGATAATGAGGTGATATCTACAGAACAACTTGATGATTTAGAAGTTACAAATGATAATTCAAACAACTCCGCAATCAATAGAACATGTTATAATTCACCTGAATAAAATGACAAAGATTAACTATAAGTTTTGATAAAGTACTGTACTAGTTAAAAAATCCATTAATAATTGTATAATTAACCATTATATCACCATTATAGTCATGGCGATTTTGGACGTGACGGCTCTCATGGATCTCAGTGATCCACTCGTCCAACCTCTTTGGACTCGCCTTCTTCCAATAGGAATCCCACCCTACATGTTGATTTAGTATCACTTCGTAACGAGACTCGACGGGTCATAGCCTACTACGAGTCTCTTGGTTATCCTCCTCCTCTGTTTTATGGAGGTGTATATGGAGAGCCTTCTTCCTCAGTCGCTCTCGATGCATTCCCTATCTCGGTACCTGCACAGATATCAATGGATTCTGATTTTCTTCTTCTAGATGTCTAAGCACCCATGTGCCTTTACCTATTGGAGGTAGGCAAACTTCGGAGTCCTTCCCTTTGTTGGAGGTTATTGCGGATAGGGGGTAATTTTTTTTTTAAATTTTTCTCATTTTAACTTTCATAAATATACTCTTTAATAAATTTACAAAATTTTGTAGGGATTTTTTTAATAGCAACAAGGTTGCAAAGGAGATAACCAACGTTGGCAAGACACATCTAACTAGCATTCAATTTAGTTAGGATTGCATTCCTGCTACCGAGCAAGAGAGATTGTTTGAGATGTTCATGGTAAGAATAGTATTTTATGAATTAATTGATAATTGTTGCAACTAATTTATCTAAAATTTTTCAAAAGTTTACAAAGTAAGGCATTATTTCGTTCCTAGTATGGGGAAGGAGGTTTATCATCGAGCTTTTATTCATTTGATGGAGAAAAGGATGAGCGATATATATTTCAAGATAAGAAGAGACTCGCATGCGAAAACATGATCGAGGAAATGAATTTTATGGAGATGAAGAGGTTCCCACCGACAACATTTATGGAGGATAGGTATTGTCTTATCATCATAGTTTAAAATGTAATTTTTATCATTTGTTGCAGGTGGACGGGTGATGATCGAAAAAATCACCAAGACTCGGGTGAATAAAATAGATCAAGGGTCGTTGCAACCCGGATCTCGGAGATAATTCAGTCAATCAAGAAAAATGAAGGACAGACCACCAAACAGAGATAAAAATCAATAAAAACAAATAGTGGCCTTGGTTATGAGATTAGCCTGGTGTAGCACCCAGGGTCGGACTCAGGGAGCGCAGATTGGCCTTGCGGCCTACGAAGTAGTCTAAAAACAAATAAAATATAAACACATATTTTTGGTGGATTTTAATATTTTTATATTTTTTAGGATTTTTAATAATAAAGAAAATAAGAAAACAATATAAACAAGCCATTTCAAGCAATTATTTAATGACTCAAAAATAGTCCAAAAATTCAAATAAAAATGTTTTTATGTTTTTTATATTTTTTACTATTTTTGATGAATTTTTGACAATTTTATGATTTTTATAGAATTTTATAAAAATAAAAGAAGGGAGAAAAACAGTGCTACTGTCCAGCAAGGCTTCAAGGACCAAAATAAAATACAAAATGGTCTAAAATAACCTGGATATATTTTTCATGTAAAGTATAAACAAAAAGGAAAAATTAGGAAAAGGATTTATTAATTTTTGAGTTTTCTTTAATTTTGTAGAATTTTTATGAGTTTTTAAAGGTTTTTTAATTTTTAAGCTTTTCTAAATCCAAAAATGACCAAAAATGCAAAGAAAATCAAAGACACAAAAACACACAAAACTTAATTTTTTTGTAATTTTTAAAAGGGTTTTAATATTTTTTATGAATTTTCAATCTGAACAGGCAGAAAAATAAGGGTTTTTGAATTTTTAAAAATAATAAAAGGGCTCAATATGTACCCAAAAATTGGTGAAAATTTTAGACAGTGGAAGGAGCCACGTGTCCAATTTTCACTCAATTTGGATTAATTTTGATATTTTATTTAAAACAAACAAGAGCCCATAGTGCATAGGGACCTGTTCGTAATAAAAATATCTTCTAGGGGACAAAATGTAACAAACTCAGAAACTGGGGGGTCCTTGTGTAAAAATTTCCAATATCACATGCGCCAGGCACGTGAACTGGGCACGGAAGGACCTATTTGCAACAAAAAAAAGTTCCGAGGGTTTATTAGCAACAGGTGCTAAAAGCCCAGGGTACTAATTGCAAAATGCCCAAAATATTCGACACATGTCAAATTAAACCATTCACAGGGACATAAGTGCAAATATCAAGAAATGTATTTCATTCATTAACACATCCAGACTGCAGGCCCATATCATGCAATTTTCACAAAAATCACATGACGATGCACGTGTCTACCATTCACAGGGACTCAATTGCAAATAAAATAAACAAACAGGTCTTCAGTGCAATTTTTACAAAAATAAAAGAACTATATTCGATATTTACAGGACTAAACAATAAAGACAAAACAGAAGGGGGCCTAAGTGATATTTACCCCTTATTATCCGAGGGTTGGAGCGACGCCACGTGGAAGATCTAACGGCTGCAAGTAGAGGCGCCTTAACGAAGAGAACCCGGCTCGGATCAGACGGCTGAGGACCAGCCACATGTGCTATCGAACGGTGGTTGCTGGTGGCTGACCCTCGCTTGGATGAATGGCGGAGAGGGAGCCACGTAGATGATCTGAAGGACTGGAATCAAGGGCACATCTTCGTACAACGGGCGGTCCAGATCAAAACTGGGACTCGGGGGCTGAACGGACGGTAAGGAACGATCCTAGAAGAACTCCTCGCCGACGAACTTTGCTGGAGTACTGCTGCAACGCTGGACCTCCTCGGGGGCTGCTGATGGGTGGAACAGAATCGTCACTGCCCCCTGCGATTGAAGGGCTCCTCCAATGATGCCAAGGAGCTCCAAGGAGCGCTGGCGACGACAGCGGAGCTGGGCTCCTGTGCCTGGATGTCGAGGACCTCATATGGACCTCCTCTGACCTGAAAAGCAACACAGGAAGACTCCTGGGTCGAGGGCAAAGTGCCTCGACCCGGTTAGCGACGGAATGGGGGAATGGTGCGGCGAGGTGGATGATCTCCGGCGATGCGACGGCGAGGGAGATCGACTCCCAGTTCCGAGGCGAACTGGGTTGGATGGATGGGCGTAGAACGTGCAGAGGAGTGTGGCGGAGATTATGGTCGGGTCGATCGATGAGATGGGTGAACGAAGCGGGCGTAATCGATCGGAAACGGTGAGGGATGGATTTAGGCGAAATCGAAAATTAGAGAAATATGGAAAGAATTAGGCTTACCAGGTGTGCGGGTTTGACTGGGGATGAGCTCCTGGAGCTCGGGTCGTAGCCTCGAGGGTCGTCGATGGCCCGAGGCTCAGGCGCAGCTCTGGGCGGCGCACGGCGGTGAAACGCGGCCGGATCAGTGACACGGGGCTCCTCCGCCTCTCTGCAACACACCGGTACTCAGTTGTCACTCAGAGGAATCGGGTGGAGGTCCTGGGTGGAAGGGGCGATGCCAAAGATGCGTGAAAAGGCGCGGCGGAGCTCAGCTAAATAGTGCTAGGGGTCCGACTAGATGGGAGTGGGGTACGCACGTCGAGGCATGGATCCCTAAGATCCACCCCGGGCGTGGGTCTCGGATCTGCAAGGAAGGAATAGGACCCGGGGTTTAGGGTTTTAGTGGTCGGATCGATCGAGGAGAATATGGAGAAATCGGGTCCGGCGCTGGATCCGCGGGGGGAGTTGACCGGGGTCAACAATCCCCCGTGGACCAATTAGATTATTCCAATTTTAAATTATTTAGAAATTCATTTATAAATAGTAAACGACTTATTTTCGAAAAACTCCAAACATGAAAATGTTTATTTATTTTTAAACTATTGTTTAGGGATTTTTATTTATTTTTTTGAAATATAATTTAGGTATTTGCAAAATATTATATTTATATACATATGTATTTTTTATTTTTTATTTTTAATTATTTATTTTTATACAAATTATTCCAATTTTATATTTTATTTATTTATAAGATAAAATTTGGAATAATATTGTATTTTTATATTATTTTTATTAATTATTTACAAGGGCTAAATAAATACTTTTATTTATATACATATATGGTATATATACAATGTTGGTTTTGATTTTATTTTTATTCCTTTTTATTTTATTTTTGTTTTTGTAATTTTTATTTTATTTATTTACATTATGGAATAAGGAATATGTACAGATTTTTGTGAAATTTTATTGATTTATTTACAAGGTTAAATAAATACATATGTGGTTTATATACACATGGTCTATGTACAAGGATGAAGGAGATTTTTATTTATTTTTAATTTTCTCATTTTTATTTTGATTTTATATTTACAACTATATACATATAAATACATGTAAACCCATTTTTATTTTTATTTAGAGGAAAATATTTTTATTTATATACAGGTATATATACAAGTGTGAGCTTCCTTATCTCTCTCTACTTGGGTTTTTATGCGGTCAGGCCCATGCTGAGCCCTCCCTTGGAATTAGGTCGCTCAATATTTATTCTAAATATCTCCCACTTTTTCTTTTATTTCTTTATTCTTTTATTATGCACAAAAACATGCTAATTATTCATATTTACACAATGCATGCTAAATTGCAATTATTGATATTTACAGGAATATACATGTGTTTTGCATGGATTTTGTAGCTAAAATAAAAGAATAAAGAGTGATGAATGGGTATTCATCACCCCCCTATACTTAACTTTGCTAGTCCCTTAGCAAACACTTATTTGAAAAAGAAGTGAAAAAGAAAAAGAAAAAGAGGAGAAAATGCATGGATTAATGCTGATAATTAAACTTGCCTTCATTAATTTGAAATATGAAGCTCGATCAGATCTTTGGATTATTGATGTGTCAGAATCTTATTTGGACTTAAGTTTAAAACTCAACAGCCTCTAAGATCCACTAATCTATAATCAGGACTCCTCAACAATCCAGATCAGAACAAGTCTACATACACAAACCCTGAAGACCATGAATCTTTCCTTGTACAGTGTATGTGAGGTATAGCTCTCCACCTCAGAAGTAGCAACTTGATAACCCTCCCCAACAAGGTAACTCTATGACCCTAGTCTGGCCACTCTTTCCTCGAGGAGCGGGGTATTCCCTTCTAAGTTCAAGTTCAACCGGCTCAAGAAGAGGGGAAAGAAGAGAATGGACCATGGCCAGTGTAGCCATGTATCCTTGGGAGCTCAACCAGTGTAGCTGAGTCTCCCTACTGCAAGCTACATAAGATGGAACAATGAGTCTCAAGCTTTGCTTATTGCACTATATACATACTCCGGTGGGATTATCATTTTCTATCAGACCCACCACTTTTTTGGAGTTATTTTCTTTTTGCATTTTTTTTCAAGTGCATCTATACACATATTTACAAAGTACAACATATGTACATAAGGAGTTTTTCCTCTTGAGCCAGTAGACTATCCCTCTTTTGAAGCATTATTGCAACCCACAACTCTTGTCCTTAGACCTCATGGCAACCAGACCAAGTTGAGACGCACTTCCTTCACTAAAAGAAGAAGAGAGGTTCCGCCTATAAGTACTACCCTCATATGCTACCCCAAGTCAAGGAAGACTGCCTCCTGACCACCTCATCCGTAGAGAGCTCGGTGTAAAGTGCGGGTCCAAGTCAAGCCATTGTCTATATGAGTCATGTGTGTGTTGTTAAGTGCTCTATTTAGGCTCATTGAGATGACATGTGATCATAGCCTAGTGGACTCAAAGAATTAAGTCACCATGGACCTGAAAAGCCTTAACCCTAAGCCCTATAAGGTTCCTCTTATGATTAGGTGGATTAAGATCTTAATCAAGCTCCATTTCCCAATTTAATTCCAGGCTAGTTTAAATGTCAACTATAATCTAGGAAAAAATATACATATGTACAAAGATGCTATTTACACAATATTTACACAAATGCAAAATTTTTGAAAAATGTTTTGAAATCATGAATGTATGCATGAATGCAAGTTTTGCAAAATATTTACACAAATTTACACGAGGTTTTTGCAAACTTTTGATTTTCAAAACATTTTGGAAAAATTTTGTACTATATACATAGTTTTGATATGCACATATTTACACACTATTTACACAAAAAGTTTTCGAAAACATTTTTACAAAAATAATTTGTACAATAGCCATGTATGTGCAAATGAAAGAATGTTTATTTACAGGGAAAATTTTTAAATTTTTCTGGATTTTTGGGTTTTTAGCCAATTTTATTTATTAACACACTCACACAAAGTACAAGTTATGGATAAAGTATATATGAAATATATACACACCCCCTATACTTAGCTCGAACGATGTCCTCAGAGTCAAGAGCGATGAAGAAGACATAACCCGTGCTTAGTATAGGAAAGTGAAAAGGAAGGCTATAAACAAAGACGAGTCAAAGAATAGAAAATCAAGAGAGTCTCGGCTTTTCTCCCTATACTTAGGATCAAATAATCCTAAGTATAGCAAACTGTACACAAAGGGAAAGCCGAGTGAAGAATGTATAGGGTCTACCCCCCCTATACATAGGGTAAAATATCCCTAAGTATAGGCAGCAAAAACAGGGGTAAATCAAAAGAAATACCCGAGAGTCCTACATCCCCCCTATACTTAGGGTAAAGTGCACCCTAAGTATAGCATAATCAATAGATGAGAAAAGGGATGTGAGACTAAAGAATGGAATGATATGGACAACTGGATCTATACAGGTCGGAAGAACAATGATAATCAGGCATGAGATGCATTAGATGTGAGTCAAAAGACCACATCTCACGCAAAGTGAATAGGGGCAACATCAACGACCCATGGCTCATGATCAAGATATGGCTTGAGCCGCTGGCCGTTCACTCGAAAGGTACTCTCAGAAGACAACTCAGATATGTCAATACTCCCATTGTCGTGTACCTTTCTCACCAAATACGGTCCCTTCCATTTGCTCTGTAGCTTCCCTGAAAATAGACGAAGCCTAGCATCAAACAACCATACTCTCTGTCCAGGCTCAAAATGCTTGTAGATGATATGAGAATCATGCCACTCCTTCACTCTCTCCTTGTACTGTAGGCTGTTTGAGAAGGTGGTATCACGAAGCTCCTCCAAGGCTGCTAACTCTACCCTCCTCTGATCTCCTACACTATCTGGATCCAAAAGTATATCAGTGACAACCCAAAGTGGCATTTGTCTCACCTTAACAGGTAGATGGCACGGCTTGCCATAAACAAGGCGAAAGGGAGATGTGCCCAACGGTGTCTTGAAAGACATCCTATATGCCCACAAGACCGAGTCCAAAAGCTGTGACCAATCCTTTCGATCAGGGCGGACGACTTTCTGCAATATAGTCTTGATCTCCATGTTCGACACTTCGGCAAGACCATTCGTCTGAGGATGGTATGGAGTGGCAACTCGATGGTCTATGCCGAACTCGCTAGCAAGGGCCTTCACCTGGTCGTTGTCGAAATGAGACCCCCTGTCAGATATCAACACTCGAGGTACCCCGAACCGTGTAATGATATGCTTCCTCAAAAATCTGCAAACAGTCCTAGCATCTGCGGTTCGGGTGGGGATGGCCTCAACCCAACGACTCACATAATCTACGGCCAACAGAATGTACTCGAATCCCTGACTCTTAGGGAATGGACTCATGAAATTGATGCCCCATGCATCAAAAACCTCACAGAAGTGAATGGGATGCATCGGCATCATATCACGCTATCTACAAGTGCCCATCCTCTGACAGTCAGTACACCTCTTCACGAACTCATCAGAGTCCTTGAAGAGGGTAGGCCACCATAGGCCGGATCGGAGCACTTTATGTGTCGTTCTCCTCCCAGAGTGATGTCCTCCTGCCTTAAGCTTGTGGCAGTAAGTGAGGACGCTATGGTGCTCCTCCTGAGGAATGCACCTACGCCAGACGCTATCCCCTCCTTCATGATAAAGGATGGGATCCTCCCACTAGTAGGACTTGGCCTTCGCGAGGAAGGTCTCAAGTCTCTGCCTGGGCCAATCTTGTGGAACTTTCTTAGCAATAAGAAAGTTCACAATATCGGCATACCACAGGAGAGAGGCGATAGCAAGGATCGCCTTATCTGGGAAGGTCTCACATATAGGCTCAGTCTGCTCAGAATCCTCAAGATGCTCTAATCGGGAGAGATGATCCGCCACCACATTCTTGACTCCAGGTTTATCCTTAATCTCGATGTCAAACTCCTGGAGTAGAAGGATCCATCTGGTCAATCTAGCTTTGGCATCCTTCTTTGCCATGAGGTACCTGATGGCGGTATGATCAGTGTATATGGTCACTCTAGATCCAATAATGTATCATCTGAACTTATCCAGGGCAAAAACTATGGCTAGCATCTCCTTCTCAGTGACTGTGTAATTCTGCTGCGCAGAATCCAATGTATGGCTAGCGTAGTGAATGGCAAATGGGACTCCATCCCTCCTCTATCCCAGCACGGACCCTACGGCAAAATCGGAGGCATCCGTCATGATCTCGAATGGGAGAGACCAATCAGGCGGCTGAAGGACAGGAGCCTCAATAACACATCTCTTGAGAGTCTCGAACGACGAAAGACACTTGTCATAGACAAGGAACTCGGTGTCTTTCGTCAGCAAATCAGTCAACGGTCGGTAATCCTACTGAAATCCTGAATGAAGCGCCGGTAGAAACCGATGTGCCCCAGAAAAGACCGTAACTGCCGCAAGTTGGACAGTAGTGCGAGTTTTCTAATGACATCTACCTTGGCCGGATCAACCTCCATGCCCCTGTTGGAGATGATATGGCCAAGCATCGTCCCTTGAGTCACCATGAAGTGACTCTTCTCCCAAGATAGCACAAGGTGAACCTCAATGCATCGCTGAAGGACTCGGTCTAGGCAGTCAAGACAGGAGTCGAATCCGTCGCCGTAGACCGAGAAATCATCCATGAAGACCTCCAAGCACTCCCCTACCATGTCCGAAAAGATAGACAACATGCATCTCTAAAAAGTCGTAGGGGCGTTGCATAGCCCAAATGGCATGCGTCTGAAAGCATATGTGCCGAAGGAACATGTGAAGGTAGTCTTGTCCTGGTCCTCGGGAGTGATGGCCACCTGGTTGTAGCCGGAGTACCCATCCAGAAAACAGTAATGGCTCTTCCCCGCCAATCTCTCAATGATCTGATCTATAAAGGGCAGGGGGAAATGATCCTTCTTGGTGGCATGGTTGACTCGTCTGTAATCCATGCAGACCCGCCAAGAAGTGGGTACCCGGGTAGCAATCTCCTCTTTAGACTCGCTGACAACTGTAGTGATGCCCATCTTCTTAGGCACCACATGCAACGGGCTGACCCACTTGGATTCGGAGATGGGGTAGATAAAATCGGCGCTCCACCATTTCGAAATCTCCTTCATGACAACCTCTCTCAGATTCAGGTTCAGCCGCCGCTGGAACTCACGCGACGGCTTCGCCTCCTCCTCGAGATAGATATGGTGGGAGCACAGGGCTGGACTTATCCCCTTGAGATCGGTTACGCTCCATCCTATCGCCTTGCGGTTCTTTTCAAGAACCCCCATCAGACGGGATTCCTGCTCTCCAGTCAAATCGGTGGAGATAATAACTGGGTACATCTCATGCTCACCCGCAAGGAACCTATACTTCAGCGACGCAGGAAGTGGCTTCAGCTCTGGACAACTGGGTGCCGGTGGATCTGGCCTCTGAAAACTCTGAGTGAATGCTGCCAATCCGCATGGGAGAACTGAAACTCTCGCTCACACTCTGAATCTGGAGAAGGCTGCCCTGCTGGACTGTCTCTACTCTGCTCGGCATCTACCTCCTCCCTAGGTGCAGGCTCAGTGGAAGTCAGATCTGGTATGTAATCATCAAACTCTGCCCAATCAAAATATGACTCCGATGGATCTGTATCATCCATGGTGGCCTCAGTACCACCGTCATCACAAAACAAATCTGTCTCACGGTCAAGAACCGGCTCTTCCGACTGGATGGTATCCTGGATCAGGAATGCGCTCTTCAAGCTCTCCTCTGCTGGCATCTCTACATTAGCGGACTCTGAAGGTGAGAGGATGGCCTGTGCGACTGGATCTGCCCATACTGCCTCATCATCTGTAATCACGAAGTCGCAGTCCTGGTGGATGTCTGGCCCAGCATCTGTCATCTGCTCTGTATCAGAAGTAGTCTCTGAGCATGCTGCATCTCTGGCTCTGATGTCCTCGACCGTCTCTATTTGTACACTCTCGCCCTCGACGCAAAAGTATACCTTCCCGCTATCATGGTCGGTCACTGCCTTGGCTGTGGCTAAGAACGGGTGACCTAGAATGATGGGGTATCGGTTACTGACTCAGGGATCTCCATGTCCAACACTACGAAGTCCACAGGGAATTGCAGGCCCTGAATCATGACGACAACGTCCCTCAGCAACCCCTTCGGCCTCTTGACAGATCGATCAGCAAACTGAAGGACTGTCCTGCTCTGTCGTAGAGTGCCCAACTCGAAGCGGTCGAGAAGGGCTGCCGGAAGTAGGTTAATCGATGAACCGCTGTCTAATAGAGTATGGTCGAACCTATGCTCTCTGATATGGCATCTGACATATGGGGCTCCTGAATCTGGCCTCTTGGCCAGCAGACGGTTCTGTATCGCGAAACAAGTAGCTCTGGTTAGCACATGGATCTCTGAATGGCGGTTCCTCCTCTTCCTCCTAACTGTGGTCCTGTCTCTGAGCGATCTCTGGAGTAGAGGGATGTGTTGTAAAGCCTCCTGAAGAGTTAGCTGAATGTGGAAACGGTCTATCATCTGATGTCTAAACTCTTCCTGCTGCCTTTTTTTTGGATTTTCTATTTTCTTCCCCTTTCCCATGTGAAGAGCTCTAGGGAAGGGGATCACAGGGTCCTTCTCAGATGAAGGACTAGGAGAGGGTCTAGGCTGCTCGACGGTAGGATCCACACATACATCAAGCACCACAGGTGGACCAGAAGAAAACAAACCCTTTCCTTTATTGCCAGAAGTGTTCTGAGATACATGCACAGAAGGAAAAACTATAGGACTCTCAGAAGTGAAAATGGTGGCATCAGCACCACCCTCGGCTGGTAGACGTGCGGCATCAGTACCGCGCTCTGGCTCGGCAACATCGGTGGCATTAGTACCACTTCCTCCATCTGGTGAAATGACGGCCTCAGTACCGTCGTTGGGATCAGCATCCATGGTGGCATCAGTACCACCGTCGTCATCTCTAGCGGCATCAACACCGCTCTCCTCCTCGCCTGGCGCTCTGGAAGTATCCTCGAGGTGTCTCTCAGATGAGGCGCCGCTTGCTGGCATCCTACCGCTCCTAAGTGTACAAAATCAGTATCAAACAAATATGCAGACATATCTCCAAATGTATCACTAGGAGTGGCATACTCTATGAAATCTACCTGCTCAGATTTCCTCTTGAGGTTGTTCGGGTTCGGCTCGATCTGGGCAGGTATGGTGGCCTTCCCTCTCACGATCTCACGCATCTCCTGGCGGCACTCGTCCATCTCCCGTCGAAAAGTAGCCTGCTGATCGGTAAGGAGGTGGGCTATATCATCCAAGGCGGGACTCTCATAGGATGGCCCATGAGAGCCTGACGGGTGGCCTCACTGGTACTGAGGCTGTTGTGGCTGGTGCTGTGGGTGAGACGGGTATGACTGGGGATGATACTGCGGCTGAGGCTGATTACGCCTCCAAGAATGTCCCTGCTGGTAGGGACGAGGACCATACTGCTGTGACTGCTACTGCTGCTGTTGGTACACTGGGGGTTACTGCGACTGGTGATCTCTCTGATGGCTGTATTGGCCACCCTGTCCTGACGGCTGCTGCTGGGAGCTGGAACCTCCGGCCGACCAGCGGAATCATGGATGATCTCGTCGGATACCGGGTTGGGGTCGGTCGTACCAAATCCGGTTGACATCCATCAACGGCTCTGACTCGTAAGGGGCTGGCGGGAGTACTGCCACAGGCTGATCCAGCTGGTATACCACCATCTACGTGTCTGGAGATGGTGGTGACTGGTAAGAGGGCTGCGGCTGCTGGTACGGCTCCGCTAGTACAAGGTGGACCTATCTAGGCTGCTGGTGGCTGGAGTGCTGGGACGAGCTGTCGGTGCTACTCGGATCGCCTCGTGCCTGAAGACGGGGCTGGGAAGCCGTCTGTGCCTCCTGGAGACACATGAGCTGGGTCTTCAGGTCACTCAGAGTCTGTGCCATCTGCTCCATCAACGTGATGCCCTGGCACTGCTTCTTCTCGATAATCTCCATCTGGTCCAGCTTCTCGCTGATGATGCCCATGTCAGCGGCCGTGGACTCAGCCTGTGCTGCTGCCGTTGACGAAGTGGATGGACCGACGTCAACCTGTGCGATCCTCTGGTACTGCATGGTCTGTGACTGGCGTCGTCCCTGTGTGTAGAGTCGGGTCTGGGACATCACCATATAGTTCTTGGCCTTCTCCTCGTAGATGGCCCAGACCTGATCATGGTCCTTGGCGAAATAGGACCCGCCACAAGAAGCATTCACCAGGCCATGTAGCTCTGGTGTCAGCCCGCTGAAGAAGCTCTGAACTAAGTTCGGCTTCGAGATGTCATGGTGCGGGCATCTGTCTGTCAACTCTCTAAACCTCTCCCATGCCTCGTGAAATTACTCATTGGGGAGCATGGAGAAGTTACTGATCAGGACCCTCGCATCATTCGTCTGCCTGAGTGGGTAGTACTTGTTCAAGTACTCGGTGCGGAGCTGCTCCCAGGTGTAGACAAACTTCCCCAGATGCTTCAGCCAGGTGGCTGCTCTGTATGCTAGTGAGAAGGGGAAGGCAATCATGCAGATGGTATCCTGGTCCTCCTGTCTGTTGTGGAAGGTGCTGCAGATCATCAAGAACTCCTGTAGGTGGAGATGGGGCTCCTTTGTGGCGAGCCTATGGAACCGAGGGAGAAGCTGCAAAGTGTTGGGGGGGAACTTGAAGTCCCCCACGATGGATGGAAGAACGACCCAATGATGCGTCAAAGTCGATCCGGGGTTGTGTAACTCCCGCATCGGTCTCGGCTGGTCCGGTACTGCCGCGGCTGCGGCGGCTGCTGTTGTTGCGGCGGCTGCCGCATCATCGGGTATCCTCGACCCGTCTCCTGGGCCGCGTTGGGCTCGGTCGACTCTCATCTGCTCCATCTCGCACCTCATCTCTATCATGAATGCTCCCTGATCCCTCAACTAGTGCTGAACTGTCTCGAGGGAGGCAATCAGGGTGTAGTTGATCACACCCTGGTCCAAGATGAATGTCTTCTCTGCCTAGGGACCTCTGGTATGATCATCACTGCTGCCGGCCATGGTTTCTGCAAAGGCAAAAGACCCAAGCTCAGGTGCCGATAAATCATCTGATAGTAGTCTTTCATCTGGCACTGGTATCTCGGAACTGGTAGAAGGGTGGTCGAGGGGGAACAGGGTGGAGTCGAACTCGGGTTCGGAGAGCGGGTTTCAGCTCTCGCGAACCAACCTAGATGAGTGGGCAGAAGTGCTGGGAAGATGTGCAGCAAGAGGCTGCCTAAGGGACCTTCTTCCCATCATCTTGATCTTGGCGAGTTGGGTGGATGGGATCTGGAAACAACAATGATCAGCAAGCAAACCCCCAATTCACCTACGCAACGCGAGATGAAGACCGTAAAGGTTCGGTCAATTATCTTGTCAGTTGTTATTAGGTGATCAAGTCAAGATAGCAGAGTGATTAACGTGACCTGTTAGGAATCCGGTTCCCCCAGGAGACTGGCCCAATCCCGAACTAGATCTTTCCCAGCCAGTACAAGCCGCGGACCGTTTACCGGCTACCCGATCGGCTTGCTCTGTTAAGGATATCGCGGCCCGCTTTACCGGAGATCGGAGCGATCCTTATTGGAGAACGACTAGCTCAAGAGCAGTAGTCTGAAGGAGGTCCAGATGTGGCTCTATCCTAAGGTGCGGGTCACTCTCTCGCACAAGCAAACCAGACAAGGAGGGGGTTCCTCTCCCTAAGACAAATATTTTTCGGTGTGGTGTCTTTTAGGGTCAGATATAGTTAGCAGTCCCAAATTTTATTGTTTTTCTTTTTAGGTATTTTTCAATAATCAAACAAATCGCCGAATGAATTTTTCGATTCTCCTAGTTATTTAAGTCCAAAAATTAGGGGGAGAAGTCGAAAAAGCCGATGCGCAAGAAATCAATGATGCATGCAGAGTAATAAATGCGCACCTGACTCCAGCAGTCTACATGCAAGAATGATCCGTGCAGAATTTAAAGACTGAAATAAAACTACCTAAATGATGCAGGCGGAAATCCGAGCCCTAAGCAAGCAATTCTAGTCGAAAGAACGACTAGTCGACCACCAACCTTCAATCCAAGAGTCCGGTCTAGGCTCACCCCTCCTCCTCTCGACAAATCGAGTTCAGGAGCAGTGCTTGGCAGGGTGGGCTCGCGGCGCGTAGGCTCGAAGGTAGTGGATCGACTAATTTTTATTAAATTTTTATTCTTGGTCCGATTAATCGATCTATAGGTACATGCAAGGTTATTAATGTGTGTGGACCTACTTATTTACGTCATAGTCAAGCAAAAATCATAAGGCTAGGGGCTGAAAACCGCGAGAATCAGAAAGGCAGGAAATAAACGGTAAAGAAAACTGTGAAAACCGCGAAAAAGCCGAGGGGTCCCCCGAGCACACCGGTGCTCGGCGAAACAGACCCCGAGAGTCTCAAAAGTCTGGCTGAGTGTCCTGTCTCTATTTTTTTACAACAGTAGTTCTAATGAGCAGGAAATAAAATCTAAGCTAATCCTATCTACACCCGCACTCGGCTGCCTCCTCGCGCTCTCTTGTGACTCCGTGCAGAAGGGAGCCGCCTCCGATTGCTGCAGTTGCATCGACTCCTCGAAAGTCACCGCCTCGGTCCTCGGGCCCTCACAAGCAAGCAACAAAGTGTCAAACCAGATAAAAATAAAGCAAATAAAATAAGAGAAAGAAAATAGGGTATATATGTAAAAATAGAAATAAAAATAAAAAAGCAAACACAATCAAAAACAAAAGAAAATAAAATAAAAGAAAAAAAAATAAAACAAAAACAAAAAGCCGTGAAAAGCCGCAGACGATGAAAAAGCCGCGGAAAACCGTGAAAAAGAAAACAAAACAAAATGAAAATGAAACTGACTACTAAGCCGTGCTCCCCGTCGACGACGCCATTCTGATGAGCCGAAAAATCTCTCAATCAATCCGGGATTAGATAAAATAGATCACTCTCGGGTCGTTGCGACCCGGATCGAGAGAGACAAATTAGCTCAACAAGAAAAATGAAGGACAGACCACCAAACAGAGATAAAAATCAATAAAAAACAAATAGTGGCTCTGGCTATGAGATTAGCCTGGTGTAGCACCCAGGGTCGGACTCAGGGAGCACGGATTGGCCTTGCGGCCTACGAAGTAGTCTAAAAACAAATAAAAAATAAACACATATTTTTTGGTGGATTTTAATATTTTTATATTTTTTTGGGATTTTTAATAATAAAGAAAATAAGAAAACAATATAAACAAGCAATTTCAAGCAATTATTTAATGACTCAAAAGTAGTCCAAAAATTCAAATAAAAATGTTTTTATGTTTTCTATATTTTTTACTGTTTTTGGTGAATTTTTGACAATTTTATGATTTTTATAGAATTTTATAAAAATGAAAGAAGGGAGAAAAACAGTGTTATTGTCCAGCCAGGCTTCAAGGACAAAAATAAAATACAAAATGGTCCTAAAATAGCCTAGAGGTATTTTTCATGTAAAGTATAAACAAAAAGGAAAAATCAGGAAAAGGATTTATTAATTTTTGAGTTGTCTTTAATTTTTAGAATTTTTATGAGTTTTTCAAGGTTTATTAATTTTTAAGCTTTTTTTAAATCCAAAAATGACCAAAAAAGCATAGGAAATCAAAGACACAAAAACACACCAAACTTAATTTTTTGTAGTTTTTAAAAGGGTTTTAATATTTTTTATGAATTTTCAATCTGAACAGGCAGAAAAATAAGGGTTTTTGCATTTTAAAAATAATAGAAGGGCTAAAAAATGTATCCAAAAATTGGTGAAAATTTTACACAGTGGTAGGAGCCAGATGTACAATTTTCACTCAATTTGGATTAATTTTGATATTTTAATTAAAATAAATAAGAGCCCACAGTGCACAGGGACCTGTTCATAATAAAAATATCTTCTAGGGGCCAAAATGTAACAAACTCAGAAACTGGGGGTCCTTGTGCAAAATTTCCAATATCACACGCACTAGACACGTGAACTGGGCACGGAAGGACCTATTTGCAACAAAAAATAGTTCCGAGGGCTTATTAGCAACATGTACTAAAAGCCCAGGGTACTAATTGCAAAATGCCCAAAATATTCGGCACATGTCAAATTAAACCATTCATAGGGGCATAAGTGCAAATATCAAGAAATGTATTTCATTCATTAACACATCCAGAATGCAGGCCCATATCATGCAATTTTCACAAAAATCATGTGACGATGCACGTGTCTACCATTCACAGGGACTCAATTGCAAATAAAATAAACAAACATGTCTTCAGGGTAATTTTTACAAAAATAAAAGAACTATATTTGATATTTACAGAACTAAACAATAAAGACAAAACAGAAGGGGGCCTAAGTGATATTTACCCCTTATTATCCGAGGGTTAGAGCGGCGCCACATGGAAGATCTGACGGCTGGAAGTA
Organism: Ottelia alismoides; assembly: GCA_037367405.1. Taxonomy (NCBI): domain Eukaryota; kingdom Viridiplantae; phylum Streptophyta; class Magnoliopsida; order Alismatales; family Hydrocharitaceae; genus Ottelia; species Ottelia alismoides. Next base: position 298,379 of record JAZKJV010007960.1, on the reverse strand, counting down.
GCGGCGCCTCAACGAAGAGAATCCGGCTTGGATCAGACGGTTGAGGACCAACCACGTGTGCAATCGAACGGTGGCTGTTGGTGGCTGATCCTCGCCTGGATGAACGGCGGAGAGGGAGCCACGTAGATGATCTGAAGGACTGGAATCAAGGGCACCTCTTCGTACAACGGGCGGTCCAGATCAAAACTGGGACTCGGGGGCTGAACGGACGGCAAGGAACGATCCTGGAAGAACTCCTCGCCGGCGAACTTCACCGGAGTACTGCTGCAACGCTGGACCTCCTCGGGGGTTGCTGATGGGAGGAACAGAATCGTCACTGCCCCCCGCGATTGAAGGGCTCCTCCGATGATGCCAAGGAGCTCCAAGGAGCCCTGGCGACGACAGCCGAGCTGGGCTCCTGTGCCTGGATGTCGAGGACTGATGAATACTCATTCATCACTCTTTATTCTTATATTTTAGCTACAAAAACCTTTGCAAATGCATGTATAAAGTTGTAAATAGAAATAATTACCAAAAGCATGCATTGTGTAAAAACCTATAATTAGCATGTTTTTGTGCAAAAATAAAATAATAAAGATTAAAAAGAAAAAGAGGGAAATATTTAGAATAAATATTGAGCAACCTAACCCAAGGGAGGGCTCAGCATGGGCCTGACCGCATAAAAGCCAAAGTAGAGGGAGATAGGGGCTCATGTGTGTAAATACTCATATAAATAAATAAAAGTATTTTCCTCACAAAAATAGACTCAAATTGGCTTGTAAATATATGTATATATTTATATATATAAAAACAAGATAAAAATATAAAAATCAAAAAGGACAAAAACATCACTTTCACCTTGTATATAGACCATCCACATCTATATTTATTTAGCTTTGTAAATAAATAAAATTAATTTCTAAAATTTTTGTAAATATTCTAGATTATATAGTGTAAATAAATGAAATAAAAACAATTAAAACAAAAACAAAATAAAAATAACAAAATTAAAAACATAAAAATATATTGTAAATATACCATGTATATAAATGTACATATGTATTTATTTCACCTATGTATATAAATAATAAAAATAAAATAAAAATGTCTTTTTATTCCTCATTTTATAATACAAATAAATAAAATATAAAATAGGAATAAAATTGTATAAAAATAACAATTAAAAATCAAAAATTAAAATCTTATACATTGTATATATACCTATATCTAACCCTACTATGCACATACCTTATTTTTATTTCGAAAAATTAATTAAAAATCATTAAAAATAGAAAAAAAATAAAATAAAAATATTTCATGTTTTAAATTTTTACTAATTTGGCCATTTGGTACTTTGAATTTCATTTTCAAATATTATCCACGTGGTCTTCACCCATTGGCCCTGGGGATTGTTGACCACCAGGTCAACTGCCCCCCCCCAGGACCACTTCCCACGGGTTAGGCGCCCGACCCGACTTCCCCCTATTTTAGCGCCTACACCCGATTCACCCTCACCTAATTCTCGGGTCTGATTCCTTCCTGACATATCTGAGATCCTCGCCGGAGCAACCGCATCGGGATCCGCGCTCCAGAACGCCCTACCCGCGCCCTTCTTCCCGGACCCTCCAGCGTATAAAGCTTCAGCTCCGCCTCCTCCATTCGCATCTTTGGCCATTCGTTCCACCCCCCAGTGACCTCCACTGTGTTGGCAAGAGTGACAGCTTGCTCCAGCAAGTGTCGCAGCGAGGAGAGGTGCAGTGACCCATCGATCCGGCGAGTATCGCCGCCTTGCTCCGCCCTGAGGTGGAGCTCGATCCTCGGACGTCGGCGCTCCGTGAGGCGAAGACCCAGAGCTGCGCAGGCTCGCCCACAACCCATTCAGCCACCCAGGTAGACCCTTAGCCTTTTCTTTTTCGCTAATTTTAGGTTACCCCCAAATCGCTCCGCCGTCGCATTTCGCCGATTCCGACCACCACACCGCTTCGTTCGATCATCGGAATCCACATTCATCTTCGCCTTCCTCCCGCGCATCTTCTCCGCACTCCCATTCAACCCAGCTCGCACGGGAGCTGGGACTCGAGCTCCTCCGTCTACCCCCTTCGCCGGAGCTCGTCCATACCGCACCACTGACCATCTCCACCCGCCTAACCGGGTCGAGGCAGTTTGCCCTCGACCCGCGAGTCTCCTGGTTTACTTTGCAGGTACTTCCAAGCCCGTCTGAGGGTTTGGACATTTCGGTCCAGGAGTTCTTCCTCCGCCGACCTCGCCGGAGCTCCCCAGAGCTCGGCTGGGTCATCGGAGACCACCATCAGCTGCGGAACATCATCACGGAGCTTCTCCGATCTTCACGAGCAGCAGGGGAGGTCAGGAGCATGCGCCTTGGGCCGGCGAACTTCGCCGGCGAACTGTTCTTCCTCGATCTTCCCCGACCGTCCGATCAGCCCTCTCGCTCCAGTTTTCATCGGAGCCATCCATTCCAGGAGCTTCATTCACCGGCCGATCTTTGGAGGGCTGATCCCATCCGTTGATCCAGAGAGGGTTAGCCACCTACGTCCTCACCCGTTCGATCCCCCACGTGGCGTACCCTCGACCGTCTGATCGCTGCGAGGACCTCAGCGTTGGAGCGCCACCTGATCCACACCATCAGATGCACCACGTGGCGCGCATCCATCGGTCGCATTAATAAAGGGTAAATTACCCTTAGGCCCCCTCTTTTATTTTATTTCGTATTTAGTCCTGTAATTATTTATTATAGTTGTTTAGTTTTTGGTAAAATTGCATAGAGGACCCTGCTCTTTATTTAGTTTGCAGTTATACCCCTGTGTGTGATGTGACACGTGCTTCGTCACGTGGTTTTCTGGTGTAATTTCACTTTCTATCTTGTAGTTCTGAATGTTAATGAATGAATGAAAACTTTTGAGTATTTGCATTTATACCCCTGTGCGTGGAACATTTGAGCATGTGCGGATATTTTTGGGTTATTTGCAGATTACACCCTGGACTTTTGGTACCTGTTACCAAATAGTCCTCGGAAGTAATTTTCATTACATTTGGGTCCCTGAGTGCCCCAGGCACGCACGTTGCACGTGAATCCCTGGGTATTTTGCACCAGACCCCCCAGGAATTCGGGTATTTGCACTTAGGTCCCTGTGCACAGTGCCCTCTTTTTATTTTTGAATAAAATAGCAAATCACCTCCAAATCCAACGAAAGTTGGACACATGGCTCATGCCATAGTGTAAAATTTTCGAGGATTTTTTGAGACATTTTTGTTTTATTTTGATATTTTTAAAAATTCAAAAACATCTAATTTCGTTACTATCTAACTTTAAAAATTCCCAAAAAAATATTAAAATTCATCTAAAAATCACAATAAAATTACTTACTATTTGTTTATGCTTGCTTGATTTTCTAGCCAATTTTGGATATTTTTCATTACTTAAAACACCTAAAAATTGAAAAACACTTAAAAGCTTACAAAACTTCTAATAAATAAATTAAAAACCCAAAAATAATAAATTAGGTGATCAATTTTTCCTTGTTTTATTCTCTATACAGAAAAAATACCTCCAGGCTAGTTTGGGACTTCTAGATATTTTATCTAGGTCCTTTTAGCTCAGCTGGACAGTACCTACAGTTTCAACTCATATTTGAACATAAAAATATTTTTGTTAGAATTTTTGGTTGATTTTTATTGCATTTAATAAATTGTTGAAGTGTGTTATTTAGTTACTTTTCTTATTTTCTTAACATCTTAAAAATCCAAAAAAATATAAAATATTTAAAAACCACCAAAAACATTCCTTTTATTTTCTTTTATTTCTTTTTGACTACTTCGTAGGCCGCGAGGCCAACCCGTGCTCCTTGTGTTCGACCCTGGTCGCTATACCAGGTTAAATTAATAGCAAGACCGCTATCGTGTTTTCGAGTTGATTTTCATTTTATTGGTGGTCTATTTTTCTTGATCGACACGTCTGAGTGATTGAGGTCGCGACGACCATCTTAGATATACCTGATTACCTTAGTCGCTCGGATTTCCGTGTCATCAGAATGGCGCCGTTGCTAGGGAGCACGGCTTAGTAGTTTTTATTTTACTTTCGTTTTTGTTTTTGCGGCTTTTCGCGGCTCTTTCAGAGCTCGCGGCATTTCGCGGCTTTTTGTTTATATTTTATTTTTGTTTTATTTTGTTTTATGTTCTTTTCTTTTATTTTTGCTTTTGTTTGATTTTGAGTGTTTATTTTATTTTGCATTTTTGCATATATACCCTCATTTTTTTCATTTATTTTTCTTACTATTATTTGATTTTATTGGTTTGACCACTTGTCTCTTTTCTTGCGAGGGCTCGAGGACCGAGGCGGCCGATTTCGAGAAGCCGACGCAACCGCGAGACTCGGAGGCGGCTCCTTTATGCACGGAGCCGCAGGAGAGCGTGAGAGGAGAGCTGAGTGGGAGAGGTCTAGCTTAGGTTTATTTTTCTTTCATTTGATTATTATTGTAATAATACAGGTACTCAGAGACTGTGGACTTGAACTCTTAGCGGGTCTGTTTCGCCGAGCACCGGTGTGCTCGGGGGACCCTTAGGTGATTTTCACGGCTTTTTCGTGGTTTTGATTTTTAGCTGCCTTTTCCGATGTTTACGCGGTTTTCATCGAGCCCCTAGACTTAGGATTTTCTGCTTGCTTGTGCCGTAATTAGTAGGGTCCCCACACCTAATTATCTGCTTGTTCCTATAGTGCGATTAATTGGACCTACTAATAATTGATTAATAAAAATAACTGATTCATCTCCTTCGTAGCCTACGTGCCGCAGCCTGCCCCGTAAAGCGCTTTCTCCTACCTCCGATTTGTCAGGCAGAGGAGGGGTAGGCCAAGACCGGACCTTTGGCTTGGAGGTCGGTGACCAGTTAGACGGTTCTGCGAGTAGACTTGCTCATCTAGGACTCGGTTTTCACCGCTGCATCATATAGGGTAGTTTACTTTCAGTCTTTAAAATTCTGCGCGGATCACTTGCATGTAGAGTGCTGGAGGAAAGGTACGCATATCTATCTTTGCATGCATCATTGATTTCATCGCGCATCGGCTTTTTCGACTTCTCCCTCTGTTTTTGATTAAATAACCAGGAGAACCGAAAAATTTGTTAGGCCTTTGTTTTTTTATTGAAAAAGATTAAAAAGAAAAACCATAAAATTGGGACTGCTAAAACTATTGACCCTAAAAGACACTCACCTTCAAAATTTGTCCTGGGGAGAGCAACCCCCTCATTGTTTGGTTTGCTTGCGCGAGAGAGTGACCCGCACCCTAGGCAGAGCCCTCCGGTGCTATTTCCAGCTGACTACCGACTCTTCCGTGCGGGCCAGTCGGTTGGAGTAGTATCGGGTATCCCAACAGGTCACGTAAGCGCTCTGATAGATTGCTTATTCACCTAATAAAAATTGACAAGATAATTTGACCGAGCCTTTACGGTCTTCAGCTCGTGTTGTGTTGGTGAACAGAGGGGTTTGCATTTTGATCATAGATTTTCCAGATCTCATCCGCCCTACTCGTCAGATCACGATGATGGGTAGACGCTCTCTTAGGCAGCCTCTGGCTGCACCGCTTTCAGGCACGTCTACCCATTCATCTAGGTTGGCCTGCGAGAGACGAGACCAGTTCTCCGAGCCCGAGTATGATTCCGCCATGTTCCCCCTCGACCCCCTTTCTTTCGGTTCTGATGTCATGAGCCAGAGGAGAGACTAGCAGATTTGACAGCACCTGAGTTTGGCTCCTTTGATTTTGCAGACGCCATGGCCGGCAGTTCCGAGGATCGTTCCTGTGGTCCACAGCCTGAGCACTTTGTGCTGGACCAGGGCGCGATCAACTCCACCCTGATCACCTCCTTAGAGACCGTCCAACAGCAGTTGAGGGATCAGGGAGCATTCATGCTCGACATGAGGAGAGAGATGGAGCAGATGCGAGCAGAGCGCGAGGAGCACAGAGAGGGACCGAGGATTCCAGAGGATGCAGATGCAACAGCCGCAGCAACAGCCACAGTAGCCGCCGCAACGGCAGCAGCCGCCGCAGCCGCCGCAGGAGGACCACCGAGACCGATGCGGGAGTTGCACAACCCCGGATCGACGCTGACGCACCACTGGGTCGTACTTCCAGCCATCGTGGGGGACTTCAAGTTCCCCCCGAACACCTTGCAGCTACTCCCCCGCTTCCACGGGCTCGCTACTGAGGAGCCCCATCTTCACCTCCAGGAGTTCCTGATGATTTGCAGCACTGTCCACGACCGTCAGGTGGACCAGGACACGATCAGGATGATCGCCTTCCCCTTTTCCCTAGCAGACAGAGCAGCCACCTGGCTGAAGCATTTGGGGAAGTTCGTTTACACCTGGGAGCAGCTCCGCACCGAGTACTTGAACAAGTACTATCCGCAGCGAGAGCCCTCATCAGCAACTTCTCCATGCTCCCCAACGAGCAATTCCATGAGGCATGGGAGAGGTTTCGTGAGCTTACAGATCGATGCCCGCACCATGATATTTCGAAGCCCAACCTTGTGCAGAGCTTCTTCAGCGGGCTGACACCAGAGCTCTAGGGCTTGGTGAATGCTTCTTGTGGCGGGTCATATTTCGCCAAGGATCACGACCAGGTCTGGGCCATCTACGAGGAGATGGCCGAGAACTATATGGTGAAGTCCCAGACCAGGTTATACACTCAGGGCAGACCCAGCAGCAGCCAGGACCCGTGCAGTACCAGAGGATAGCACGGGTCGACGCCGGTCCATCCAGTTCATCCGCAGTAGCAGCAGCACAGGCAGAGTCGTCCGCTGCGGATATGGGCATCATTAGTGAGAAGTTGGATCGGATGGAGCTGATTGAGAAGAAGCAGTGCCAGGGCATCACTCAGATGGAACAGATGGCACAGACTCTGAGCGACATGAAGACCCAGCTCATGTGTCTCCAGGAGGCACAGACGGCTTCCCAGCCCCGTCTTCAGTCGCAAGGCGATACCGGTGGCAGCAGCAGCTCGTCCCAGCGCTCCAGCTCCTTTCAGCAGTCTAGACAGGTTCACCTTGTACAGGCGGAGCCGTACCAGCAGCCGCAGCCCACCTACCAGTCACCACCATCTCCAGACTTGCAGATGGTGGTATACCAGCCGGATCAGCCTTAGGCAGTACTCCCGCCAGCCCCATACGATGCAGAGCCATTGATGGATGTCAACGGAATTTGGTATGACCATCCTTAGCCTGGGATCTGACGAGACCATCCCAGATTCAGGTGGGGGAGTGGAGGTACCCAGCCCCAGCAGCAGTCATCCGGTCAGGGAGGGAAGTATAGCCAGCAGAGGGATCACCAGCAGCAGCAGCAGCCCCCAGTCTACCAGTCACAGCCGCAGTCATCCTTCGTTCCTCGTCCCTATCAGCAGCAGGGACAGTCTTGGAGACGTGAGCAGCAGGCTCACCAACCACACCAGCAGCAGCACCCTTCCTCTTACCCCTCTCACCAGCAGCAGCACCAGTTCCAGCAGCCTCATCACCAGAGAGGCTATCCGTCGGGTTCCCACGAGAGCCCTGTTTTGGATGACATAGCCTGCCTCCTCACGGACCAGCAGGCTACCTTCAGACGGGAGATGGACGAGTTCCGGCAGGAGATGCGGGAAATTGTGAGAGGGAAGGCTGCCATCCCTGCCCAGATAGAGCCGAATCCCAACAGCCTGAAGCGGAAATCTGAGCAGGTAGCTTACACTGAGCACGCCACTCCTAGTGATCCATTTGTTGATACATCTTCGGATCTTTTTGATGCTGATTTTGTTACGCTTAGGAGCGGTAGGACACCAGCAGGCGGCGGCGCCTCGTCTGAGCTACACCGCGAGGATACATCCGGGGCGCCAGATGAGGAGGAGGAGAGCGGTACTGAGGCCGCTCATGATGATGATGGTGGTACTGATGCCACCAAGGATGCTGATTCCACCGGCAGTACTGAGGCCGCCGCTTCACCAGTTCGAGGAGGTGGTTCTGATGCCACCCGAGTTGCCGAGCCAGCACGCGGTATTGAGGCCGCGAGACGTCCAGCAGAGCCAGCCCGTGGTGGTACTGAGGCCACCGGTGTTCATTCAGAGAGAGTTGTTGTTTTTCCTCATGCTGATGTATCTCAGAACACTGTTTTGAATAAAGGAAAAGGTTTAGTTTCTTCTGGTCCCACTGTGGTGATTGATGTATGTGCGGATCCGGCCGTCGAGCCGTCTAGACCTATTCCTAGTCCTTCATCTGAGAAGGACCCTGTGATCCCCTTCCCTAGAGCCCTTCTGATGAAGAAGGGGAAGAAAAAAGAAAAAGACCCAAAAAAGAGAGAGCAGGAGGAGTTCAGCCAGAGCATGATTGATCGATTCCATATACAGCTGACCCTTTAGGAGGCTTTGCAGCACATCCCCCTTCTTCAACGATCGTTGAGAGATAGGACTACAGTCAGGAGGAGGAGGAGGAACCATCACTCAGAGATACATGTGCTGACGAAAGCCACGTGCTTCGCGATCCAGAACCGTCTGCCGGCCAAGAGGCCAGATTCAGGAGCCCCATATGTCAGATGTCAGATTAGTGAGCAGAGGTTCGACTGGACTCTATTGGATAGCGAATCGTCTATCAACCTCCTTCCGGCAGCCCTTCTCGACCAGTTCGAGTTGGGCACTCTTAGACAGAGCAGGACAGTCCTTCAGTTTGATGATCGATCTGTCAAGAGGCCGAAGGGGTTGTTGCGAGACGTTATCGTCACGATTCAGGGCCTGAAATTCCCCGTGGACTTCGTAGTGTTGGACATGGAGATCCTTGAGTCAGTGACCGATACCCCCATCATCCTCGGTCGTCCGTTCTTGGCCACAGCCAAGGCGGTGACTGATCATGATAGCGGGAAGGTATACTTTCACGTCGAGGGCGAAAGTGTACAAATAGAGACGGTCGAGGACTACAGAGCCAGAGACAGAGCATGCTCAGAGACCAGCACAGATACAGAGCAGCTGACAGATGCCGGGTTAGACATCCACCAGGACTGTGATTTTGTGATCACAGATAATGAGGCAGCATGGGCAGACCCTTCAGCACAGGCCATCCTCTCATTTCCTGACACCGCTGATGCCGGGATGATAGCAGAGGAGAGCTTGGAGAGCACAGCCCTGGTCCAGGATATTTCAGTGGCAGCAGAGCCGGTTCTCGACCGCGACACGGTTTCTAGTGATGGTGGTATTGAGGCCATCTTGTGTGACGGTGGTAGTGATGCCACCTTGTTTGATGCAGATCCCTCGGATTCAGAGTCTGATTGGGCAGATTGTGATGATCAGATGCCATACCTGAGTCCACCAGAGCCTACAGATGAGGAGGAGGTAGATGCAGAGCAGATCAGAGACAACACAGTTGAGCAGCCTTCTCCAGATCCAGTTTGCGAGAGCTCGTCTTCTTTCTCCCAGGCAGATTTGGCAGATTTAGCAGCATTCACACATCTTCTTCCGAAGCCAGATTTGCCAGCACCCAGCTGTCCAGAGCTGAAGCCGCTCCCTACTTCGCTGAAGTATCGGTTCCTTGCGGGCGAACCTGAGATGTACCCAGTCATCATCCCGCCGATCTGACTGGAGATCAAGAATCCCGTTTGATGGGGGTTCTTGAAAAGAACCGCAAGGCAATCAGATGGAGCGTAGCGATCTCCTTGGGATTAGTCCATCAGTGTGCTCCCACCATATTTATCTCGAGGAGGGGGCGAAGCCATCGCGTGAGTTCCAGCGGCGGCTGAACCCCAACCTGAGAGAGGTTGTCATGAAGGAAATATCAAAATGGTGGAGTGCAGATTTTATTTATCCCATTTCCGACTCCAAGTGGGTCAGCCCCTTGCATGTGGTGCCCAAGAAGATGGGCATCACGACTGTGATCAGTGAGTCGGGAGAGGAGATTGCTACACGAGTACCCACCTCTTGGAGGGTCTGTGTTGACTACAGGAGACTCAACCAGGCCACCAAGAAGGACCATTTCCCCCTGCCTTTTATCGACCAGATCATTGAGAGACTGGCAGGGAAGAGCCATTATTGTTTCCTGGATGGGTACTCGGGCTACAACCAGTTGGCCATCGCTCCTGAGGATCAGGAGAAGACCACCTTTACCTGTCCCTTCGGTACATATGCCTTTCGACGCATGCCATTTGGGCTATGCAATGCCCCTGTGACATTTCAAAGGTGCATGCTATCGATCTTTTTGGACATGGTAGGGGAGTGTTTGGAGGTCTTCATGGACGATTTCTCGGTCTACGGCGACGGATTCGACTCCTGTCTTGACTACCTAGACCAAGTACTCCAGCGATGTATTGAGTACCATTTGGTTCTATCTTGGGAGAAGAGTCACTTCATGGTGACTCAAGGGACGGTGCTTGGCCATATCATCTCCAACAGGGGCATGGAGGTCGATCCGGCCAAGGTTGATGTCATTAGAAAACTCGCACCGCCGTCCAATTTGAGGCAGCTACGGTCATTCTTGGAGCATGTTGGGTTCTATCGGAGATTTATTCATGATTTCAGCAGGATGCCCGACCGTTGACTGACCTCTTGACGAAAGACACCGAGTTCCTTGTCGATGACAAATGTCTCTCGTCCTTTGCGACTCTCCAGCAGTGTGTGATTGAGGCTCCTGTCTTCCAGCCGCCTGATTGGTCTCTCCCATTCGAGATCATGACGGATGCCTCCGATTTTGCCGTAGGGGCCGTGCTGGGACAGAGGAGGGATGGAGTCCCATTTGCTATCCACTACGCTAGCCGCACATTGGATTCCGCCCAGCGGAATTACACGGTCACAGAGAAGGAGATGCTAGCCGTAGTGTTCGCCCTAGATAAGTTTCGATCTTATATCATTGGATCTAGAGTGACCCTGTACACAGATCACACCGCCATCAGGTACCTCATGGCAAAGAAGGATGCCAAGGCCAGACTTACTAGATGGATCCTTCTACTCCAGGAGTTCGACATTGAGATCAAGGATAAGCCTGGAGTCAAGAATGTGGTGGCGGATCACCTCTCCCGTATAGAGCAGCCTGAGGAGTCTGAGCAGATTGATCCCATTTGTGAGACCTTCCCAAATGAGGCGATCCTTGCTATCGCCTCACTTCTGTGGTATGCCGATATTGTGAACTTTCTCGTTGCTGGGAAAGTCCCACAAGATTGGCCCAAGCAGAGGCTTGAGACCTTCCTTGCAAAGGCCAAGTCCTACCACTGGGAGGATCCCATCCTTTACCACGAAGGAGGGGATAGCGTCTGGCGTCGGTGTATTCCTCAGGAGGAACACCATAGCGTCCTCACTTACTGCCACAAGCTTGAGGCAGGAGGACATCATTCTGGGAGGAGAACGGCACAGAAAGTGCTCCAATCCGGCTTGTGGTGGCCTACCCTATTCAAGGACTCTGATGAGTTCATGAAGAGGTGTACTGACTATCAGAGGATGGGCACTTGTGGACAGCGTGATATGATGCCGATGCAGCCTATTCACTTCTGTGAGGTTTTTGACGCATGGGGCATCGATTTCATGGGTCCATTCCCTAAGAGTCAGGGATTTGAGTACATTCTGTTGGCCGTGGACTATGTTAGTCGTTGGGTTGAGGCTATCCCCGCCCGAGCCGCTGATGCGAGGACAGTTTGCCGATTCTTGAGGAAGCATATCATCACGCGGTTCGGGGTTCATAGAGTTCTGATTTCAGATGGGGGGTCTCATTTCATCAACGACAAGGTGAAGGCCCTTGCTAGCGAGTTCGGTATAGACCATCGTGTTGCCACACCTTACCATTGACAGACGAATGGTCTAGCCGAGGTGTCGAATAGGGAGATCAAGACTATATTGCAGAAAGTCGTCCGCCCTGACCGAAAGGATTGGTCACAGCTTTTGGACTCGGTCTTGTGGGAATATAGGACGTCTTTCAAGACACCATTGAGCACATCTCCCTTTCGCCTCGTATATGGCAAGCCGTGCCATTTGCCTGTTGAGTTGAGGCACAGGTCACTATGGGCAGTTACTGATATTCTTATGGATCCAGATGGTGTAGGAGACCAGAGGAGGGCAGAGTTAGCAGCCCTGGAGGAGTTGAGAGATACTGCTTTCTCAAACAGCCTACAGTATAAGGAGAGAGTGAAGGAGTGGCATGATTCTCACATCAGCCACAAGCATTTTGAGATTGGACAGAGAGTATGGCTGTTTGATGCGAGGCTTCGTTTATTTCCAGGGAAGCTACAGAGCAAGTGGAAGGGACCCTACTTGGTCAAAATGGTACACGACAACGGTAGCATTGATATATCCGAGTTGTCTTCTGAGAGTACCTTTCGAGTGAACGGCCAGCGGCTCAAGCCATTTCTAGATCATGAGCCGCGGGTCGTTGATCTTGCCCCTATTCATTTTGCGTGAGATGTGGTCTTTGACTCACATCTAATGCATCTCACGCCTGAGTTTCACTGATCTTCCGCCTTGTATAGATCCAGATGTCCATATCATTACATTCTTTAGTCCCACATCCCTTTCCTCATCTTATGATTATGTTATACTTAGGGTGCACTTTACCCTAAGTATAGGGGGGATGTGAGACCTTTGGGTATTTCTTTTGTTTCTGTCTACCCCTGTTTTGCTGCCTATACTTAGGGATATTTCACCCTAAGTATAGGGGGGGTAGACCCTGTACATTCTCCACTCAGTTTTCCCTTCGTAGTCAGCCTGCTATACTTAGGATTGCTTAATCCTAAGTATAGGGGGAAGACCCGAGACCCTCTTGTCTTTTCTATTTTATTCATTCGTCTTTGTATATAGCCTTTCTTTTCACTTCCCTATACCTAGCACGAGTTATGTCTTCTTCATCGCTCTTGACTCTGAGGACATCGTTTGAGCTAAGTATAGGGGGGTGTGTATATATTTCATATATACTTTAGCCATAACTCGTACTTTGTGTGAGTGTGTTAATAAATAAAATGGCTAAAAACCCAAAAAAATCACAAAAATTAAAAAATTTTCATGTACATAAACTTCTTTTATTTGCACATAAATAGCTAGTGTACAAATTATTTTTGTAAAAATGATTTCAAAAATCTTTTTTGTAAAGCTTGTGTAAATAGTTTCTTATCAAAATTATGTATATAGTACAAAATTTTTCCAAAATGTTTTGAAAATCAAAAGTTTGCAAAAATCTTGTGTAAATGTGTGTAAATATCTTTTTGCAAAACTTGCACTTTATGCATCATTCATTCATGATTTCAAAACATTTTTCAAAAATTTTGCATGTTTGTAAACTTTGTGTAAATAGCATCTTTTGTACATATGTATATAGTTTTTCTAGATGATAGTTGACATTTAAACTAGCATGGAATCAAATTGAGAAATGGAGCTTGATTAAGATCTTAATCCACCTAACTTCTAAGAGAAACCTTATAGGGCTTAGGTTTAAGGCTTTTCAGGTCCATGGTGACTTAATTCTTTGAGTCCACTAGGCTATGATCACATGTCATCTCAATGAGCTTAAGTAGAGCACTTAACAACAACACATGACTCATATAGACAATGGCTTTACTTGGACACCAGCACTATGCACCGAGCTCTCTACGGATGAGGTGGTGAGGAGGCAGTCTTCCTTGACTTGGGGTAGCATATGAGGGTAGTACTTCTAGGCAGAACCTCTCTTCTTCTTTTAGTGAAGGAAGTGCGTCTCAACTTGGTCTGGTTGCCATGAGGTCTAACGACGGGAGTTGTGGGTTGCAATAAAGCTTCAAAAGAGGGATAGTCTACTGGCTCAAGAGGAAAAACTCCTTGTATATATGCTGCACATGTATATGTTGTATAGATGCACTTGAAAAAAATGCAAAAAGAAAATAACTCCAAAAAAGTGGTGGGTCTGATAGAAAATGATAATCCCACCGGAGTATGTATATAGAGTGCAATAAGCAAAGCTTGAGTTTCATGATCCACCTGATGTAGCTTGCAGCAGGGAGACTTGGCTACACTGGTCAATCTCCCAAGGGTACATGGCTACACTGGCCTTGACCCATTCTCTTCTTCCTCCTCTTCTTGAGCCGGTTGAACTTGAACTTACAAGGGAATACCCCGCTCCTCGAGGAAAGAGTGGCCAGATTGAGGTCATAGAGTTACCTTGTTGGGGAGGGTTGTCAAGTTGCCATTTCTGAGGTGGAGAGCTTAGACCTCACATTCACAGGACAAGAAAAGATTCATGGTCTTCAGGGTTTGTGATTGATGACTTGTTCTGACCTGGAGCATTGAGGAGTCTTGGTTATAGAATAGTGGAACTTAGAGGCTGTTGAGTTTTAGACTTGAGTCCAAATAAGGTTCTGACACATTAATAATCCAATGATCTGATCGAGCTTCATACCTTAATTTAATGAAGGCAAGTTTAATAATCAGCCTTGATCTATGTACATTCTCTTTTTCTTTTTCTTTATTTCTTTTTCACTTCTTTTTCAAATAAGTGTTTGCTAAGGGACTAGCAAAGTTAAGTATAGGGGGGTGATGAATACTCATTCATCACTCTTTATTCTTATATTTTAGCTACAAAAACCTTTGCAAATGCATGTATAAAGTTGTAAATAGAAATAATTACCAAAAGCATGCATTGTGTAAAAACCTATAATTAGCATGTTTTTGTGCAAAAATAAAAGAATAAAGATTAAAAAGAAAAAGAGGGAAATATTTAGAATAAATATTGAGCAACCTAACCCAAGGGAGGGCTCAGCATGGGCCTGACCGCATAAAAGCCAAAGTAGAGGGAGATAGGGGCTCATGTGTGTAAATACTCATGTAAATAAATAAAAGTATTTTCCTCACAAAAATAGACTCAAATTGGCTTGTAAATATTTGTATATTTTTATAAATATAAAAACAAGATAAAAATATAAAAATCAAAAAGGACAAAAACATCACTTTCACCTTGTATATAGACCATCCACATCTATATTTATTTAGCTTTGTAAATAAATAAAATTAATTTCCAAAATTTTTGTAAATATTCTAGATTATATAGTGTAAATAAATGAAATAAAAACAATTAAAACAAAAACAAAATAAAAATAACAAAATTAAAAAACATAAAAATATATTGTAAATATACCATGTATATAAATGTACATATGTATTTATTTCACCTATGTATATAAATAATAAAAATAAAATAAAAATGTCTTTTTATTCCTTATTTTATAATACAAATAAATAAAATATAAAATGGGAATAAAATTGTATAAAAATAACAATTAAAAATCAAAAATTAAAATCTTATACATTGTATATATACCTATATCTAACCCTACTATGCACATACCTTATTTTTATTTCGAAAAATTAATTAAAAATCATTAAAAAAATAGAAAAAAAATAAAATAAAAATATTTCATGTTTTAACTTTTTACTAATTCGGCCATTTGGTACCTTGAATTTCATTTTCAAATATTATCCACGTGGCCTTCACCCATTGGCCCTGGGTATTATTGACCGCCAGGTCAACTGCCCCCCCCAGGACCACTTCCCACGGGTTAGGCGCCCGACCCGACTTCCCCCTATTTTAGCGCCTAAACCCGATTCACCCTCGCCTAATTCCCGGGTCCGATTCCTTCCTGACATATCCGAGATCCTCGCTGGAGCTACCGCATCGGGATCCGCGCTCCAGAACGCCCTACCCGCGCCCTTCTTCCCGAACCCTCCAGCGTATAAAGTTTCAGCTCCGCCTCCTCCATTCGCATCTTTGGCCATTCGCTCCACCCCCCAGTGACCTCCACTGTGTTGGCAAGAGTGACAGCTTGCTCCAGCAAGTGTCGCAGCGAGGAGAGGTGCAGTGACCCATCGATCCGGCGAGTATCGCTGCCTTGCTCCATCCTGAGGTGGAGCTCGAGCCTCGGACGTCGGCGCTCCGTGAGGTGAAGACCCAGAGCTGCGCAAGCTCGCCCACAGCCCATTCAGCCACCCAGGTAGACCCTTAGCCTTTTCTTTTTCGCTAATTTTAGGTTACCCCCAAATCGCTCCGCCGTCGCATTTCGCTGATTCCGACCACCACACCGCTTCGTTCGATCATCGGAATCCACATTCATCTTCGCCTTCCTCCCGCGCATCTTTTCCGCACTCCCATTCAACCCAGCTCGCACAGGAGCTGGGACTCGAGCTCCTTCGTCTACCCCCTTCGCCGGAGCTCGTCCATACCGCACCATCGACCATCTCCACCCGCCTAACCGGGTCGAGGCAGTTTGCCCTCGACCTGCGAGTCTCCTGGTTTACTTTGTAGGTACTTCCAAGCCCGTCTGAGGGTTTGGACATTTCGGTCCAGGAGCTCTTCCTCCGCTGACCTCGCCGGAGCTCCCCAGAGCTCGGCTGGGTCATCGGAGACCACCATCAGCCGCGGAACATCATCGCGGAGCTTCTCCGATCTTCACGAGCAGCAGTGGAGATCAGGAGCGTGCGCCTTGGGCCGGCGAACTGTTCTTCCTCGATCTTCCCCGACCGTCCGATCAGCCCTCTCGCTCCAGTTTTCATCGGAGCCATCCATTCCAGGAGCTTCATTCACCGCCCGATCTTTGGAGGGCTGATCCCAGCCGTTGATCCAGAGAGGGTTAGGCACCTACGTCCTCACCCGTTCGATCCCCCACGTGGCGTACCCTCGACCGTCCGATCGCTGCGAGGACCTCAGCGTTGGAGCACCACCTGATCCACACCATCAGATGCACCGCGTGGCGCGCATCCATCGGCCGCATTAATAAAGGGTAAATTACCCTTAGGCCCCCTCTTTTATTTTATTTCGCATTTAGTCCTGTAATTATTTAGTGTAGTTGTTTAGTTTTTGGTAAAATTGCATAGAGGACCCTGCTCTTTATTTAGTTTGTAGTTATACCCCTATGTGTGATGTGACACGTGCTTCGTCACGTGGTTTTCTGGTGTAATTGCACATTCTATCCTGTAGTTCTGAATGTTAATGAATGAATGAAAACTTTTGAGTATTTGCATTTATACCCCTGTGCGTGGAACATTTGAGCATGTGCAGATATTTTTGGGTTATTTGCAGATTACACCCTGGACTTTTGGTACATGTTACCAAATAGTCCTCGGAAGTAATTTTCATTACATTTGGGTCCCTGAGTGCCCCAGGCACGCGCGTTGCACGTGAATCCCTGGGTATTTTGCACCAGACCGCCTAGGACTTCAGGTATTTGCACTTAGGTCCCTGTGCACAGTGCCCTCTTTTTATTTTTGAATAAAATAGCAAATCACCTCCAAATCCAATGAAAATTGGATACATGGCTCTTTCCATAGTGTAAAATCTTCGAGGATTTTTGGAGACATTTTTGTTTTATTTTGATATTTTTAGAAATTCAAAAACATCTAATTCCTTTACAGTCTAACTTTAAAAATCCCAAAAAAATATTAAAATTCATCTAAAAATCACAAAAAAAATTACTTACTGTTTGTTTATGCTTGTTTGATTTTCTAGCCAATTTTGGCTATTTTTCATTGCTTAAAACACCTAAAAATTGAAAAACACTTAAAATCTTACAAAAATTATAATAAATAAATATAAATCCAAAAATAATAAATTATGTGCCCAATATTTCCTTGTTTTATTCTCTATACAGGAAAAATACCTCCAGGCTAGTTTGGGGCTTCTAGATATTTTATCTAGGTCCTTTTAGCTCGGCTGGACAGTACCTACAGTTTCAGCTCGTATTTGATTTTTAGAAAATTTAATAAACATCAGAAAAATCCCAAAAATTCACCAAAAATAGTAAAAATTATAAAACACATAAAAATATTTTTGTTAGAAATTTTGGTTGATTTTTATTGCATTTAATAAATTGTTGAAGTGTGTTATTTAGTTACTTTTCTTATTTTCTTAACATCTTAAAAATCCAAAAAAATATAAAATATTTAAAAACCACCAAAAACATTCCTTTTATTTTCTTTTATTTCTTTTTGACTACTTCGTAGGCTGCGAGGCCAACCCGTGCTCCTTGTGTTCGACCCTGGTCGCTATACCAGGTTAAATTAATAGCAAGACCGCTATCGTGTTTTCGAGTTGATTTTCATTTTATTGGTGGTCTATTTTTCTTGGTCGACACGTCTGAGTGATTGAGGTCGCGACGACCATCTTAGATATACCTGATTACCTTAGTCGCTCGAATTTCCGTGTCATCAAGGACCTCAGATGGACCTCCTCTACCTGAAAAGCAACACCGGAAGACTCCTGGGTCGAGGGCAAAGTGCCTCGACCCAGTTAGCGACGGAATGGAGGAATGGTGCGGTGAGGCAGATGGTCTTCGGCGATGCGACGGCGAGGGAGATCGACTCCCAGTTTCGGGGCGAACTGGGTTGGATGGATGGGCATAGAACGTGTAGAGGAGTGTGGCGGAGATGATGGTCGGGTTGATCGATGAGATGGGTGAACGGAGCGGGCGTAATCGATCGGAAACAGCGAGGGATGGATATGGGCGAAATCAAAAATTAGAGAAATATGGAAAGAATTAGGCTTACCAGGTGTGCAGGTTCGACTGGGGATGAGCTCCTGGAGCTCGGGTCGTAGCCTCGAGGGTCGTCGATGGCCCGAGGCTCAGGCACAGCTCTGGGCGGCGCACGACGGTGAAACGCGGTCGGATCAGTGACGAGGAGCTCCTCCGCCTCTCTGCAACACACCGGTGCTCAACTGTCACTCAGAGGAATCGGGTGGAGGTCCTGGGTGGAAGGGGTGACGTCAAAGATCCGTGAAAAGGCGCGGCGGAGCTCAGCTAAATAGTGCTAGGGGTCCGGCTAGATGGGAGTCGGGCACGTACGTCGAGGTACGGATCCCTAAGATCCACCTCGGGCATGGGTCTCGGATCTGCAAGGAAAGAATAGGACCCGAGGTTTAGGGTTTTAGTGGTCGGATCGAGCGAGGAGAATATGGAGAAATCGGGTCCAGCGTTGGATCCGCGGGGGAAGAAGGTCTGCGAGGGGTGTTGACCGGGGTCAACAATCCCCCGTGGACCAATCAGATTATTCCTATTTTAAATTATTTAGAAATTCATGTATAAATAGTAAATGACTTATTTTCGAAAAACTCCAAACATGAAAAATGTTTATTTATTTTTAAACTATTTTTTAGGGATTTTTATTTTTTTGAAATATAATTTAGGTATTTACAAAATATTATTATTATTATATACATATGTATTTTTTATTTTTGATTTTTAATTATTTATTTTTATACAAATTATTCCAATTTTATATTTTATTTATTTATATGATAAATTTTGGAATAAGATGGTTTTTTTATTTTATTTTTATTAATTATTTACAAGGGCTAAATAAATACTTTTATTTATATACATGTATGTTATATATACAATGTTGGTTTTGATTTTATCTTTATTCCTTTTTATTTTTGTTTTTGTAATTTTTATTTTATTTATTTACATTATGGAATAAGGAATATGTACACATTTTTATGGAATTTTATTGATTTATTTACAAGGTTAAATAAATACATATGTGGTTTATATACACATGGTCTATGTACAAGGATGAAGGAGATTTTTATTTATTTTTAATTTTCTCATTTTTATTTTGATTTTATATTTACAACTATATACATATAAATACATGTAAACCCATTTTATTTTTATTTAGAGGAAAATATTTTTATTTATATTCAGGTATATATACAAGTGTGAGCTTCCTTATCTCTCTCTACTTGGGTTTTTATGCGGTCAGGCCCATGCTGAGCTCTCCCTTGGAATTAGGTCGCTCAATATTTATTCTAAATATCTCCCTCTTTTTCTTTTATTTCTTTATTCTTTTATTTATGCACAAAAACATGCTAATTATTCATATTTACACAATGCATGCTAAATTGCAATTATTAATATTTACAGGAATATACATGTGTTTTGCATGGGTTTTGTAGCTAAAAGAAAAGAATAAAGAGTGATGAATGGATATTCATCAGCGGGTATTCATGATTTATTTATTATAGATTCTAAGTCTGGAAGGAGATCGGCAGCAGGAAGGACAAATCGCAAAAAATAAAAGATTAGATCGACCAGTGGCTCCAAAAGCCACAATCAGATTATAGCGGAGCTGGTAATTTTCTAAAAAACATATTTTTTAAATGTTAATTTATTGTAATTCTATTCTGCTATTATGATTATTTATCTTTATTTTTCCAAGCAGATAGGTTGGAAATAGAACCCTCGTTTTAGGAGTGGTGGTCTAGGTCACCGATGAATCTCCATTTCATCACCTTTATTCTATCATGTTAGCCTTAAAAACCCTATTAAATACATGTAAATAGCATTATTTTGTACAAATTAACATTATCATTTATTCCATTTGTTTTATATAAAATACATTTTTAATACCAAAATTATAGAATAAAGTAAAGAAAAGAAAAATAATAGAATGCCAAAGGTATTTTATAACCCTAAACTCTGAGACCTAGGCATCTTGATGACTGGGTCGATAAGAAATAAAGTAGGGGGAGACAAGGGTCAATAATCCCGTAAATCCCCATTCTTTTATTCATCAATAATGCATATCTGGGACCTATTTTATTTTTCTGTTATTTATACCTCAAATAAAGAAACTTCATACATGAAAGTTGTAGATAATAATATATAGAAAAATACAAAATTGATTTCTTAGAAAAATAATATATAGTGTACAATTTATACCCTAAAATAAAAAACCTGAACTCAAACTTCCCAGACTCATATCTCCTAAATAAAAACTCAAATGTATCGAAATCATTTTAATTGTTTATAACTTTTAATAAGTTATTTAATGTAGGTGGTTTCACTTAATTTGGAGTTAATGTATAAAAGTTAGGTTTTGGACCCCTCATTGTACTTTATAATTGTATGTAATACAATAATTATTTATTCCTTACATTTATTTTACTCTTATATTTTAATCTCTTTATATGATGTACAAATATTAAATAAAATAAGAAATAAAAAAAACCAATAAAAATAAATTAAATAAAGAAGTTGAAAGCACAGTTAAAGTATATATATACCTAAGATATATATACATATGTTTATTTAACAAAATAAATAAAAAGACAAAAATAAATTAAAAATATGTAAATACATATTTAAAGATACTCTAAATAAATAAATAGTGAATAATTTAATTGTACATTAAAAATACACAAAAATATATAAATATATAAAGCATATTTAACTAAATACATAGATAACACTATATAAATAACAATAATACCTAATAAATTTATTAGTAATAAATAAATAAAATTCATAATTAAATCTTACATAAATATACAAACATCCTTTATGTTTTAACTTTTGACTAATAAAATATGTAGATTTTATATTTTAACTTTTGACTAATAAAATATGTAGATATTTTATTTCGATTTATTGAGGTATTTTGTCCTATTTTGTCCACTAGTGGTCCTAGGTGGACTAATAGAGAAGCTCTAATGGTTGACCCAAGGTCAACTGTCCAGTCCTCTGCTGCATCCTCGTTCCAACCGATGGACTTCATCTCATCTCTGATTTTTCACATCTTGCACACTGCTTGAGATTGGTTGATTCTTTCACCAATTCGTTCCTCATCACTCTGATCTTCACGCATGACCTCTTCCGAGGTCAAACTCTCCTCGATTCAAGCTGAAACCCTAATGAAACCCTCGCATGTATATAATCATTGCTCTGCATCCATTTTCATTTTGATCCTTCTTCCAACATGAAACCCTAAATCTGAGCGTTGTGTCTTGCTCCTGGTGACAATAAGGACTTGATCCACTCTTTAGGTGTGAGCTTTGGTGTAGAATCGAAGAGATTCGGTTCCACCATCAGCCTCGACGGAGCTTCAGCTTTCGGTTGTTCCTTATCGGTGG
This sequence comes from Ottelia alismoides, assembly GCA_037367405.1. Lineage (NCBI taxonomy): Eukaryota > Viridiplantae > Streptophyta > Magnoliopsida > Alismatales > Hydrocharitaceae > Ottelia > Ottelia alismoides. The sequence goes on along the minus strand of JAZKJV010007960.1, from coordinate 276,540 downwards.
GCTCTCGTTTCTTTCATCTTTTTATTCATTAGGAATCGGGATGTCAATAGTTTGGTTTAATTCTTGTTTTCGAGTCCTTTCATTATATTTTCGAACTTTCCTATTTCTTCGTACGACAGAGTTTGATCTTCGTCATCTCGTTCTGATTACCCTCGACACACTCCGCCACTAAGTTCACCTCCATAGCCTCCCTCTCCACCTTGTCGGCGCCTGACACACCCCCATCCACCTCGTTCTTGCACAAAACAAGAGATCTCGACCCTCCATCGTTCGCCGAAGGGACCCTATACCCTTCATCCTCCACTCATCTGGACATCTAAATCTAGCTCTAGCTTCATGCTTTTATCTCTACTAACCCCTACAGGAAATAACAAAGAAAGAGAGCCTCCTCGAGGCTCATCGAGCAACAAGAGCACTCCAAGGTCGAGCTCCTCCGCCATTCTTCATTAGAGCCCCTCAGGGCATTTTGACGTTTCCAACCAACGTGCAAAGATCTCAGGACACTTTTGGGACCATCAGCAACGAAGGAGGAGCTCATAGCATGGAGATTTTGAAGATCGAAGCTTTCCAGGGCCGTGTTCTTCGGTCGTTTTTCCTCCACGCCAAGTTATCGTCCGATTAGAAGTCGAGCTATAGGTGCACCATAGCCATTGGTTCCTCCAGCCTCTCATCCATCATATCAAGGGACCCTTCTAATCGTGCCCCTTCATTCGTGAATCGTCGTCGGACTCTAGTGCTATGCCACGTGGATAAGTGGACACCATCGAACCGTCTGCCAGCACCATGGAATGGGTATTTTGCATATGAACTGCTGTGTCATTAAAAAGTATGTATTATTTACTCTTTGAACCCCAAACTTTCTAGTATTTGCATGTTAGTCCCCCTCCATCTCAGCCAACAAACCTTGGAGAATTTGCAAACTAACCCTTGTGGGTTTATTTTATTGGCATTTAGTCAGATTTTTTGGATATCACATGTAAATTTTGAATTAAATTTGCATTGTTACACCTGAAGGTTTGGTTATTTGCACAAGTACCCTTATCAGTGATGCTTAGTTTATTTGTGGGGATATTTATGTATGTGTCCTTGGGGATTATTTTGGTGTTGGAAAATGGACTAGGAACTTTACTGTAATTAATAATATGCCTTTGCATGTTTGTATTTTCTTTTTGTGTACTTAATTTGCTAAAAATAGTTTTTATGCTTTAAAAATCCTAAGAAAATTAATTCAAACTCGCTACTACTATATTAATCATATATATATATATATTGTGGAGTGATTAAGCTAGTCTTCTATTTTAAAAAAATCATTTTATGAGCTATTATTCCTTATTTCCAATTGAAAAGACAAAAAAAAATTAAAATGTCCTAAAAAAGCCAAAAAAAATAGTTCATATCTATTTTATGTTCTTTTAACATATATCCAAAAACAACCAAAAATATAAAAGAAAACCCATAAAAATCTCAAAATACTAAAAATCTTCTAAAAATTCTCGAAAAATCATAAAAACTCCAAAAATATATTTCTTTACCTGAAATTTGTGTTTGGAGGTATATTTTGATCTAAAATTATTTTAAGATTTTCTGAGGTGTTTATTATTTCTAAACTCAAAATTACTTCTGTTTATTTAATTTTTCACTGTTTTGACTTTTTATTCCAATTAAAAATCCATAAAAATTTTTAAAAATTCTCCAAAAATACAAAAATAATATAAAATCATAAAAAACATAAAAATATATTTTCTTTGAATTGTTGGAATATTTTAATCTACTTTTGCCTTATGTATATCTCAATAATATAAGCTTACTTTCTATCTATAATTGATGAATCCCTGATTCTCACTCTTTATTCTTGTATTCTAGCTATTTATCTTGACAATGCATCATGTAAATAGATGTAAATACAATAAGTTAACATTCAGCATGCATATGTTAACATTGTATACTTAGCATGTATTTGTGCAAAAATAAAAGAATAAAGGAAAAAGAAAAAAGGAAGGAGGTATTTAGAATAAATACATAGTGACCCAAACCCCAAGAGAAGGTCAAGCATTGTCATGATCACCAAATAAAATAAGTAGAGAGAGATAGGGCTTGCTCTATGTGTACATATTACCTATGAACATAAATAATTATTTTTTATAAAATATAAATAAAATATTCTTACTACCTCCTTGTATATACTCCCAAAAATAAAATGAAATAAAATAAAAATCAGAAAAATAAAAATAAAATCCTTTCTCACTTGTACAAAATACATGTATATATGTTTCACTCCCTGTTTATTTTATACATGTAGATAAATCATAAAAATAAAATAAAAATTATTTTGCACCACTAAAAACATGTGGAAAATAAATAAAATACAAAATTGGGGTATTTGTGCAAAAGTAACAAAAAAAATAATTGTACAAACTCCATAGGTATATTATACTTGTATATAATATTGTATATTGTATAAAGAGTAATTTATTTTTCATAAAAATAATTAAAAATCACAAGAAAAATAGTTTGAAAAATAATAAACATTTTCCATTCATTCATTTTTAATTTAAATTCATTTATTATTTTTAAATCAATTTTCTTTATTTTTCTAGCAATTTTGTCATGTAGTATCTTTTGTCCTTATTCCCCGCCCCTTTTGATTGCGCTATGTTGGATCGTCGACCCCAGCCAACTGGTCCCCTTGGACACCGTCTCTGTCGAGTCGGGTTTTTGGCCGATATTCTCCTATTTCTCTAGTCCTGGCCCAATCTCCTCTTCACCCAAATCTTCGCTCCGGATTGAAGTGGTGGATACCTAACCTTCGTCCTTTGATCTCTTGCTCGATCCACGCCTCGGTTCGCGGGCACCATCCCCATCTTCCTGGACCCCCACGCCTACATAATCAGACTGACCCTCCTCCTTTTCCGCACCTTTGCTGCTCCACCTCTTTGGTTGCATCTGCCTATTCCTTTCCAGAGTGACAGCGAGAGAGGGACAAGGCTAGGACATCTTTTGGAGGCGTGGTAACCCTAGGTCCGATGAGCCTTGCCTCTGCTCCACCGCAAGGAGCTCTAGCCTCTGGAACCGCCGTCCATCGAGGCCACAACCTCCGTGTATTTCATCCATGACTCCCAGGCAAACTCTTTCCATTTTCAGGTAACTCCTTTAACTCTTTTCGTCCATTTAATCCATCATCTCATCGTCGAACAGAGTAGCTCTGACGAGCTTCCGTTCTCCATCGTTTAACACACCTTCAATGAAACTCCACCCTGCTCCAAACTACCTTCCACTTCTACGCCACTCCCTGCATCCTCCCATCAGCTCCAATCATTGGATTGGAGTTGCATAGCAGGTCCATTCCTCCGCTTCATATAGGCCATGCCTCGTTCACAGACCCCCTTGTTTCGTTGTGCTTTTGGGTGCCTAATCCTCGCCAGAGCTTTATCTCCGAGCACGACCCACTTCTTCTACAGGGTTAGTACGTCAAGAGGCCTCATCTGGAGGCATCGCTGAGTCCAGGAAAGCCCCAGGTACCCAGTCATCCCCAGGGCCTCTCGCTTGGTCCTGGGCCCATCAGAGCCTTCCTGAAGCTGCGGAATGCCATCACCTATCAATCCCATCCATCTACAGCTTGAGAGAGCGTCGAAGCCGTGCGCAATCGACAAAAGGAACTCGCCGAAGCCGAGTTCTTCCCAGTTCATCTAGACGATCCCTCCACCATCTGATAGGAGCTCGCCCCAGGTCTAATTGGAACCGTCTATCATCGGGGAGCTCTAGATCGTCTGATTCATCCGAGGATCCAACCAAAGTCATTTATCATCGAAGGGGTACCAACCGATCTCAACCGTCCATCCTTAAGTGGAGATCCCTCGTCCGTTAGATCGCTCAATAATAAAGGGTAATTTGCACTTAGGCCCTTCCATGTTTTGCATTTACTTCCTAGTCCTGCAAATATGTATTGTAGTTAGTTTTATTTTAGACCATTTGCAATTTGAACCTCCAGTTTTTAGTATTTGCATTTCAGTCCCTCTTTATGTGTAGCACGTGGCCTGACATGTGACATTGTGGGTTATTTGTACCCTATGTCCTGAACCTTTTTTATTAATATGAAATGAATGTTATTAATTGTATTTGCATTTATACCCCCTGTGAGGCTTACTCATGTGTAGTGTACGTGTGTACCTGGTATTTTTGCAGATAAGGCCCATGAGCTTTTAATTGTGTTATTATTTGGCCTACAACTTTCATATAATTGCAATCAGGTCCCTGTGTGATGTGTGTGTTGTTTTTAATCAAATAACTACTAAATAAACTCCAAAATTCCATAAATTTTGGACCATTTGCAGTTTGAACCTCTAGTTTTTAGTATTTGCATTTCAGTCCCTCTATATGTGTAGTACATGGCCTGACGCATGACATTGTGGGTTATTTGTACCCTATGTCCTTAACCTTTTTTATTGTTATGAAATGAATGTTCATTAATTGTATTTGCATTTATACCCCCTGTGAGGCTTAGTCACGTGTAGTGCACATGTGTACCTGGGATTTTTGCAGATAAGGCCCCTAAGCTTTTAATTGTGTTATTATTTGGCCTGCAACTTTCATATAATTGCAATCAGATCCCTATGTGTTGTGTGTGTTGTTTTTATTCAAATAATTACTAAATCAACTCCAAAATTTTCATAAAAATTACAATTAGCTCCTGCTAACACGTAATATTTATGGTGATTTTTGTGAGTTAATTTAGTTTTATTTCATATTTTCTAAAAATCAAAAACCCTTAAAAAAGTGTTCGGTCTATTTTATAAAATACAAAAAAATTATAAAAAATGCTTTAAAAATCACAAAAAAATTCGTATGTGCTTGTTTTTGTTTGTTCATTTCAGTACCATTTTTGTTTGAAAATCCTTATAAAAACCCTAAAAAGCTAAAAACCCTAAAAATCTTATTAAAACCATTAAAAATTCTAGAGAAAAATAAAAAAAATATGATTTCAGTTTCTATAGTTAGATAATTTTATTTACTTTTTCATAAAATTGCACCCCAAGGCATTAGGCCATTTTTAATATTTTTAACTTGCAATATTGTCTTGGTTCTACACTGTTTCACTATTTTACTCTCATTCGATTTTTATAAAAATTGAAAAAATACCATAAAATTACTAAAAACATCTGAATATTTTAAAAATATTATTATTTCATATTTTTTAGCATTTTTAGTTTTAATAAAAATTATTGGAACTAGTTTTTATCCTTGCTTGCTTGTTTATTTTATAATTTTGAAAGTATAAAAAAATGCAAATTAAAAACCACAAAAATATGTTTTTATTCATCTGATTTCCGATTACTTCATACATTTTCGTGCTCCTTGTATTTGAGCCTGGTCGCTATACCAGGTTAAATAAATAGCGAGAGACTGTTGGCATTCCCATGTGTGTTTTGATTGATTTATTTTTATTGGTTTCTATTTGTTTGTTGAATCCGATCGGTTGATGAGGGTCACAATGACCCGTACTATTTTTGAGACTAAACCCTAGTCGGTCGGTCGCTCATCAATAATTCATTTTCTTCTTTACTTTTTTCCCATCTTATTTTATTATATTTTATTTTTAAAAATTAAAAGTCCAAGTACATTTGCAAAATTAAAAATTAAATAAAAAATAAAAATTCTAAAAAGTCCACAAAATCCTAAATTTGGCTAAATAGTGAGAGGCAAATCTATGTGTTGATTTTCTATCTTACATTGCTCTACACCCTTGTTTCTTTTGTTCGACCCCATCTTGCTTGTCATTATACATATTTAGTAGGGTATAATAAATTTTGATTCACACTTGCTTGACTTGCTTGATTTATTTGTTGTGTGGGTTGATTGTTGATTGAATGCAATTGTTGAAGAGTCGTCACAACGAATAAGTCCTCACCTTGTGAGGCTCGTTTTAGACTCCTCGCTTTTTGCTTTCATAAATCTCATATGTGTAGGAAAGAGGGAGAGTCTCAATGGTCCACTTCTGAAGCAGGAGAATTAATGGGTAATTAGAAATTTCAAAATATATTAAACTTAGTTCTTCTAATTTTGTTCAACTGTTATTTCTGGATCATCATTTGACACTATGTGCAATAAAATGAGGTGAGCCTCCTGATAGGAACCAACCACCATTTGATAATGTTATTTGGAAATAAGTATAAAAAAAATTAATTTATTTTATTCAGTTTTTAAACAGATCTACATATTATACAATGAAAATTTTAATAGATGTTGGAGGAGAGAGATGTTGTGGCGAATCAAAAGCAGACACTTGGTAGTCTTCCTCCATACTATGTGGAGGAGCATCATCAATCGTATTCTACTTAAGGTCAGCCTTTGTATTCATAGCCACAATCATCACATACATCACCGCAGATGGAGTCCTAGATGGCGATGATGGTGGAGTAGGTGGTAAAGCTCCGAGAAAATTTCAGGGCATACATATAAGTATTCTCCTTAAAACGAGTAATAATTTCATAGTTCTCTATCTTAACATGCATATCTTATTCATATTTACCTTAATATAGGTCACAAGGATGTGCATCTCAATATGAGAAGATTGAATCAAATGATGACGAGGAGGAGAATGACCTGCAAAAAGAGGCACACATGTATGCAGATTTAAGGAGGAGGAGGAGAAAAAGAAATCAAAAAAGAGTTTGATTTCAAAAAAATAGATCGAAGAAGAAATGATTTTTTTGTCTTCTGTAGTTGTTGAATTTCAGGCAAGCCTTTAATTTATAGAAACTTTGATATTAGATCAAGTTGTACTTGTAGATTAATTCAATTGTAGAACCTTTTGAGCATCTATTAGTCATGCCATTACATATACTGCAGTTTTATATGAATTTATGTGTTGAGTTTGTAAGTAAGTTCATATATATTATGTGAGTTTGATAGGTACAAGTTATTTTTACAGGTATAAGAGGATGTCTGCTACAGGGCATATTACAGGTACTTTCTCAACTCTAATAAGCACATACAGTGGTTTCTTTGTAGATTTTACAGGTTCAATGGGGTGTCTAAACCATGTCGAACATGTATACATTTTTTCAGTTCTACAAGTTGGGCGAGCACATGTGCTCGCCAAGGGATGTCAGACCGCTTGCCCTAGTTTGTGTGGGCATGCCATTTGGAGAGACCACTTGTGCACATCTAGATGGCGAGCGAGAACCAGTCATACATAGGTGCTCCCCCACCTGGCCTTGCAACTGGCTATCCGCGAGCACACGTAGTACGAGCACATGTGCTCGCCCGACATTTGGGCGTGCATATGGAATGCACATAGCGTGCACATGACGAGCCACCATGTGCACGCCAATCGCACCTTTTTATAGTGGCGATAGGTTTGCAATGTGAGAACCATTATGGCATCTAGATAGGTTCACTATAACAAAGCAGTTGGATCAATGCATTTTTGCATGTGTTAACGAGATAGTACAAAGTTTAAAAGGTGTCAGACACGTGCTTACAACAAAAAAGAATTAAAGTTTGCTAGGAATGATTGAGTCATGAGGATGTTGAGTTAGAGTAAGTAAAGGAGGATGCGTAGTGATGCAAGGAACAACATCGAACAAGGTATATAAGCTTGAGGGAAGGCTCGTAGCATGTTATGAACCGCATTTTCTCAAGGACAAATAATTCAAGAAGCTAGAGACTAGTTTATTAGTAACATATCTGCAATAGGAATATGTATTAATTAGAAATAAGTGCATTTTGGACTGTTATATTATAATGACAGACTCTCCAATCATGAAACATGTTTGGTGCAACATCAGAAAGTATTACACTGAATTGTGTAGGCATGCCCAAGAGGAGGCTTGTCTATGACAATCATCAATCGTTGTGACACCAAGTCGCAATGATTACTTGTGAGAGGAGCTTGCAGATGATAGAAATGGACCAATGAGACCTAAGTAGCATATAGATCTTGATAGATTTTAAATTACGGGTAGATTATTAGGATCAGGAGTTAAATGTTAAAATTGGAAATTCTAAAGAAAGTAAACTCTCAATCCTAGCATTCCATGTAAAGTCCTTACCGGAATAAGATTATGAGTCTTGTACTTGTGCTACATACATAACATTAAAAGCAACATCTCCACATCACAACACAAAACATAACTACAAGAGAGAGGGAGGGGAGGGAAGAGAAGAGAAGAGAAGAGAAGAGAAGGAAGAGAATGGTGAAACCAAGAGAGCTACTTGTTATTCCTCTTACCGATTTATATTCCCTTGTGGTATTGAAAGGCAACCAGCCATCATATCATATATCTTCTTCTTCATGTGCTTATGTGATTATTGATTACTTCATTTCTTTCCCAACATGAATGTCGAAGTGGTCAAGCGATTGCAATCCAACCAAATTAAGAGCCACTAAACACTGTGTAGAATAACCAAACTTTACTTTTGTATATTTAGTATTTGTATAGGTTGATGCAACAAAAGTAGATACTATGATTATTCGAATAAGTATAAAAATAACGATTCGAGCATTATACAAAATAGAATGCGTCGAAGGAAAAGTTTACTTCTTTCCTTTACTTCCTCCTTTTCATTCTAGAGTTTATTCCATTCCAGTGTAATTCCTTTCTAACATAACAAAAGGGGGAGTAACGAGGTAACTTTCGACGGTTCTTAACATTGCACGATAAAGCTACTCATACCAAACAAGTTAGAATTATAGGTTGGCCTAACAAGTCTATCAGTTTGGGTTGTTATATCTGTTTTTAAACAGAAAAAAATTCATCTAGTAGGATAAGGAGAGCGAAAAAAGAGTTAAGATAATTACAGAGCCCACAAATCTCCTCATAGTCCCGGAGAATGAACTAGGTTCTGCCATCCAGAAAGGGAGCAACGAAAAGGACACGACCCCAAGATTAGCAATCCAGAGAAGCTTTTTTCTTCAGATGGAATGGATTCGTGCCACAAATCACTACTCGACTTCACTTAAAACGTGATCATCATATAGATATATTGCGAAATGTCTACTTTCATGCATCAAAGCCTCCTGTCGAACTAAAAGAACAGAAGAATGCTAATGTGGAAGGAGAGGATCTTCTCACTCTCAAAGAACGGATATGCGGCCAGCATTAGGGTTTAACTTCCTCAACCCGTTATTGAATCTCCCTCGTGTTAATTCTATAATTGGCCTTCGAACGCATAGTTCAGAGTTTATAGTTATTCCAACTCGCAAACAGGAGGAACCCACTTGAGATCTTCCACACCACATGTCACATGAGGCACTGCTGCACCTACACGTCTCAGTGGTACTGTGAGATACATCACCTCCTCCCCTCAACCCCCCTGCAATCGAGGGCCGTATATCTCGTGACGTAGCGCGTACGTACATCACTCATTACTCAATCACCCATCTCCGAGGGAAAGCTACCAACTGTGGGAGGGAAGGGACGTGGCCATGCAGATCTATGCATTCGCAGTTGCAGTAGACAGATGAAGCCCCTACCAATTTGACTGATGCTTACAAGATATACATGAATGATCCATAGAGAGGGAGAGAGATAGGGAGTGAGAAGAAACAGTTGATGAGAAAACTTGGAGGATCACAGATCAACTAAATAAAATAGATGTGGCAACGTAAGTAAACAGTGGAAGAGGGCAGATGGTGTTTAAGGGGGAGCATTGAATGGAGCACTCGAGTTGGAGAAGGGTGGAGGTGGTGGTCAGAACACAGCACAGAGGAGCTGTGGAACAGCCACTGCAACTGCACTGTTACTGCAGGGTGTTTAATTTGCCTGTTTTTTCTAATTATTATAAATACTACTTTTATAATTACTTATTTTGTTTGGAGAAGGGTATAGTTGTCTCTTTTTTTCTTATGGAATCGATTCTAAAAATCCAAAATAAACCTATGACTCATGTTCTCCATACATATCAAATTTCGATTAAAGCCGATGCTTTTATCTATTACATCTTAATGGTCAAAAGTCCAATCCATTTCAAAATAAGATTTTAAGTTTATGAAATGTTGATATTTCTGTTGATCGTTAAGATGAAACAGCTATAAGTATCATAGTTCAACTAAATTTGGTAGATATGTAAGACATTAATCGTAGATTCGATCTATACAGTTTCATTTTTTGAATAGATTTCACAATAAAAGAGAGACCACAACGCTTCTGTTGTAGAATAGACTACACCAAGGAATCCACTCCCTTGTATTGATATGGGGGAAGAAAAGGTGTTGGTTTTCCTGTTGCATGTGAGAAGAGGCAGGATAGTAACTCTTTAAAGGTTACGTTACAACAAAATTGACATAAATCAACGAATAATTTAAACTTTCATTACCATTGTAACATCTCCACCCCAAACATAGTGTCATATCTAAAACTCACGAAGTGTGTGTGTGGTTTATAAGTGATGGGGATTACTACTTGACAATTTGGGCTTAAGCATTTTGGGTGGTTGTCAAGGGGCCATCTGGGCCCGAACCCAACAAGTTGTCAGGACCAATTTTCCTCGATAACGGACCGGGGACCTAAGCCCGGGACGTTACAACCATATCTTTCGATATGCTGGATTTATAAAAATGAATAATATTCGTTGTAAGATTAGCTTTTGTTCTTTTAATTTGGAATCAATGTCATTCATTGCCAAAGGTTCATGTATCAATATTCGTTGACTTATTAATTAATTTTTTAAGTCAACTAATTAATTTTTATTACGTAAATGTTAACCGTTGTCATATGATGCATTGCTAGGAATATGGCAATCATATACGATATTCATTGTGAATTTAAAGAATCAAGTAATGAGTAATATTCGTTGTTATTAACACTTCAACAAAATTGACCTATGACAACAAATAATTCAATATTCATTGTCATATCATACGTAGTTAAATATATAACAACAAATAATGTTCACTACATGCCTCTTTAAATTCACGACGATTATTGTATTCATCGTATATTTCTAACAACCAATCATATAACAGTTATCCATTGACGTTTTCTTCTAATCATTGCAAAATTTAAACGAACAAGCCAACTACTAAATCGGTGTTATATGAACATTTAATAACGAGTACGACATTTGTTGTTAATTACAAGAACAAAATCTAATTTTACAACAAATATTATTTGTTGTTACACATTTAACATCGAAAGATATGCCAACATATATTCACACTATTCCTTGATATAGATCCAATTTCTTATAATGTAACTATGGAAGATATACCAACAAATATCAAATTATTTGTTACCTTAAATTAATGGTGTGTAATGTTAGTTTTAAAAAGGGTTATCCTCCATTTTTCCCCTAAAACTTGTGATTTGTAGAATAACTCTTTTGTAACAATATTATTTATCTTCTCCCTTATTTGGTCAAGACGAAACTATTATAAGCGTTTATTTATTAATTTTATCAGCTCCTTCTAATTGGAATATATTACACCTCCTCATCAGTAAGGTTGAATTATTATAACAAAAAAAAGTCAAGACAACACTATATTACAAGAAGGGATATTGACACCCATAGCCCTGATTAATATGGTAATTACCCCAGGAACCCTCGATAAACACGAATTACATCCAAAACCCCGAGTAATGGCTAACCTTTACATGGCATAACCCTGTGTCAACTTCCGTCTTATTTCTCCGTTAACTCTAACGGAAATAGTCAATTTTGCCCTTCCAACCCCATCATATTTACAACATGATGCCATTCCCCCCTCCCCCCCTTCCCCCCTTGCCTGCAAGGTCGAGCATCCCTTCCCAGCGTGGCTGCAACCACCTCGAGACCTGGCCGAACCCATCCAACCCCCAGCAAAGCCTCCGCTACGAGCTCCCCCACCTCCGCCCGTGAGCTCCCCCCTCCTCCCGTCGGTCGCCTGCAAGGTCGAGCATCCCTTCCCAGCGTGCCTGTGCCCACCTCGAGACCTGGCCGAACCCATCCCCCCCCCCCAACCCATCGTCCGCGTCGTCACACAATCGCCCGTGCCGCCACACCCCGAACTCCCCCCTGCTCCCGCCGGGGGTCCGATCTCCCCCACCTCCTCACGCGAGCTCCCCCCTCCTCCAGCAACCCATCGCCCGCGAGCTCCTCCCTCCTCCCGCCGGGGGTCCGAGCCCCCACCTCCGAGCGCAAGCTCCCCCCTCCTCCAGCAACCCATCGCCCGTGATCTCCCCCCTCCTCCCGCCGGGGGTCCGAGCTCCCCCACCTCCGAGCGCGAGCTCCCCCCTCCTCCAGCAACCCATCGCCCGCGAGCTCCCCCCTCCTCCCGCCAGTTGACGACACGAAAATACGATCGACTGAGGTAAAGGTATTAAATGAGGTCGTTGCGACCTCAGTCACTCGAATGCGTCAATCAAGAAAAATGAACCACAAATGAAGATAAAATCAATGAAACACAGAGAAGTGGTCCTGCTATAGGATTAACCTGGTATAGCTCCCAGGGTCGAACACAAGGAGCACAGATTGGCCTTGCGGCCTACGATGTAGTCAGGAATCCAAAAGAATCCTTTTTTTATGGTTTTTATTTGTTTTTATATTTTTTTTTAGATTTTTTAAATGATGAGAAAATGAAAGAAGGCAAATACAAGGGAACTTCAACAATTTATTCAACACACAAGAAATGATGCAAAAATTCCAGAAAATTGGTTTTTAGGTTTTTTAAGTTTTTTACTGTTTTTGGTGAATTTTTGGAATTTTTCTATTGGGGAAATTATTTATTAAAAATCAAACAATGCGAAAAACAATGGGTACTGTCCAGTAAGGCTTAAGACCCAAAAATAAAATAATTTTGGATCTCAAAAAGCCCTAAAGGTAATTTTCCTATAATCTAGAATGAATAAGGAAAATTTAGGCACCCTAATTATTGTTTTTGGATTTTTAATTTATTTATTACAATTTTTATGAGTTTTTAGGGGTTTTTCAATTTTTAGGGTTTTTAGGTGATGAAAAATAGCCAAAATTGGCTAGAAAATCAAGCAACAAGTAAACTACAGTATCTAATTTTTTTAGAATTTTTGGTGGAGTTTTTATATTTTTTTGGTATTTTTAAAGTCAAACAGTGGCAAAAATATGTGTTTTTGAATTTTTAAAAATAATAAATGAAATCAAAAATGTCCTCAAAAATCATAGAAATTCCTACACCATGGCAGGAGCCATGTGTCAAAATCTCATTGGATTTGGAGGTCGTTTGATATTTTATTCAAAAATAAAGGTGGGGCACTGTGCACAGGGACCTATGTGCAAATACCCAAAAGTTCTGGGGTCCTGGTGCAAAATACCCAAGAAGTCACGTGCCAAACACGTGCCTGGGGCACTCAAGGACCTAAATGTAATAAAAATAAGTTCCAAGGACCTATTGATAACTCGTATCAAAAGTCCAGGGGCTTATATGCAAATTTCCCAAAATAAAACGCACATGCGCATAATCAATGTTCACAGGGGTATATATGCAAATAAACAAAACATTTTATTCAATGAATAACATCCAGAACTACAGGGCATATATTGCAAATAACCCAGGTACACACGTGACGAAGCACGTGGTCAAGCACACACAGGGGTATACATGTAATTCAAAATAAGCTCGAGGTCCAAAATGCAAATAACCCTTCGTGAATAAAGTTTTAAAAATAATTACAGGACTAAAAAGGAAATGACAAACTACGAGGGGGGCCTACGATATTTACCCCTTTATTAGCCGACGGTCGGATAGGCGCCACGTGGGTGATCTGACGGCTGGGATGGCGGCGGGACTCCTCTCTTCGTCCCTTCAGCTCGATCGACGGTGGGGAGAGGTCCACGTGGAGGATCTGACGTCTGAAACGCTGGCGCCTCTCTCCTCTGCTATCAATGGTCCAGATGCGCTCCTCGGATGGATCGACGGCTGCTGCTCCTCGAAGAATGGACGGACGCGATCAGAACTGGAGCGAGGGCTTCATCGGACGGCTCTGGAAGATGGAGGAAGAACTGATGGCCGGCGAACTTCGCCGGCCTCGTGCGTGGACTCCGGTCCTCCTCAGCTGCTGCTACTGATCGGAACACGTTCCTGTTGACTTCCCGCAGCTGATGGTGATGGCCGATGGCCCAACCGAGCCCTGGAGAGGCTCCGGCGAGGCCTACCGGCGCGAAGCTCCGGTCTGAACTGTAGGGGGGCTCAGATGCCTCCCTTTGGACCTGCAAAGTAGACACAAAGGTTCGCGGGTCGAGGGCAAAATGCCTCGACCCCAGAAAGCGGGGTGAAGATGGTCTGTGCGGTGGGGCGAGCGAGCTCCGGCGAGCGGAGGACGGTGGAGCTCGATTCCCAGATCCTGTGCGATCTGGGTTGAGTGAACGGGCGTAGAAGGTGCGCGGGGATACGGCGGAGGTGATGAGATGGTCGGATGGTCGAGATGTAACGCGAGGTGGCCGGGATCAAAGAAATGCGTCGGAGATACGATTTGGGCGTAATCGGAAATTGGGAGAAACTAGAAGGATCTAAGGTTACCTGGTGACTGCAGTAGACTATGCTGGAGCTGATCTTGCTCCTGGTCGTAGCTTCGAAGGGCGTCAAGGCCTGAAGCTCGATGCTCAACGCCGGCGGCGGAGCAAGGACGGCGAAACACGCCGGATCGATGGTCGGGACACCCTCACCTCACTGCAACAGGGGCAAACGCGAGCTGTCACCTCGGGCTTCGCTCTGGAGGTCACGGGAATAAGGATGGCGATCCAAAGATGCGGCGCGGAGGCGGCGGAGATGAGAATATATAAGGTGACAGGGGCGTTTAGGGTTGAGGCTCGACGGCGATGGAAAGCGTGGATTTGATGGCGGAAGATCCGGCGAGGGAGAGGGATGAACGGCGAAGAATCCGAGCACGGGGGTTGAGTGGGTGACAGCCTGGAGACGCGTGGATAAATCGGCGAAGGAGGCGCGGCACGCATCTTCCAGAAAAGGAAGGAGTCCGCGGGGGAGTTGACCGGGGTCAACATTCCCCCGTGGACCAATCAGGAGCGGCCACGTGTGCCCGAATTTTGTTTATTTATTTTAGGGCAGAAATAGGCCGAATTAAAGAAAACTCAAAACATGAAATATTTTTCTTTTATTTTTTTCTATTTTTTGGTGATTTTTAATTAATTTTTGGGAATAAAAATATGGTAGCCATATATATATAGGTATATGTACACTATATGGATTTTTATTTTTGAATTTTTTTATTTGTTATTTTTATGAATTTTATGCTCATTTTGTATTTTATTTATTTACAAGATAAAATGAGGAATAAAAGAATATTTTTATTTTATTTTTATCACTTATATACAAGGGTGAAATAAATGGTTGAATACATTTATATACATGGTATTTATACAATGTATTTTTGTACTTTTGATTTTGTAATTTTTATTTGATTTTTGTTTTGTTTCTTGTTATTTATTTTATTTACAGAATGTAACATAGAATATTTACAAAAAGTTTAGAAAATAATTGAATTTATTTACAAGGTTAAATAAATACAAGGGTGATGGTCTATACACATGGTGAAGGAAGAGTATTTTTGAATTTTTTTTATTTTTATCTTTTTATTTTGTTTTTAATAGTTTCTAAATATACACAATATGGACAAACATATTTTTGGGTGAGGAAAATATAAAGTTTTATTTATTTACAAATATATACATATGTGAGCCCCTATCTCCCTCTACTTGGCTTTTATGCGGTCAGGCCCATGCTGAGCCCTCCCTTGGGTTAGGTTGCTCAATATTTATTCTAAATATTTCCCTCTTTTTCTTTTTGCTCTTTATTCTTTTATTTTGTGCACAAAAACATGCTAATTATAGGTTTTTACACAATGCATGCTTTTGGTAATTATTTGTATTTACACATATCTACATGTATTTGCAAAGGGTTTTTGTAGCTAAAATAGAAGAATAAAGAGTGATGAATGGGTATTCATCACCCCCCTATGCTTAACTTTGCTAGTCCCTTAGCAAACACTTATTTGAAAAAGAAGTGAAAAAGAAAGAAAAAGAAAAAGAAAAAGAGGATGTACATGGATCAAGGTTGACTTATTAAATTTTCCTTCATTAAATTGAAATATGGAGCTCGATCAGATCTTTGGATTATTAATGTGTCGGAACCTTATTTGGACTTAAGCCTAAAACTCAACAGCCTCCAAGTTCCACCAATCTATGGGCAAGACTCCTCAATAGACCAGATCAGAACAAGTCTACATACACAAACTCTAATGACCATGAATCTTTTCTTGCGGTGTAAGTGATATGTGGCTCCCCACCTCAGAAGTGACAAAGAAACAACCTCCCTCAACCTGGTAACTCTAATGCCTCAGTCTAGCAACTCTTTCCTCGAGAAGCGGGGTATTCCCTTCTAAGTTCAAGTGCAACCGGCTCAAGGAGAGGGGGTAGAAGTATAGAGTTTTGGAAGCCTAGCCAGTGTAGCTAAGTCTCCCGCTGCAGGCTTCATGAGATGTAACATGGATACCATAAGCTTTTGCTTTATACTCCGGTGGGGTTATTAAATTTTCAATCCGACCCACCACTTTTTTGGAGTTCTTTTTGCATTTTTGCATATTTTTTTTTTCAACAACTTCTGTACAACATATCTACATGGTGCAGCATATATAAGAAATTTCCCTTTGAGCCAGTAGACTATCCCTCTTTTGAAGCTTTATTGCAACCCACAGCTTCTGTCTTTAGCTTTCAACACCACTAGACCAAGTTGAGGTGCACTTCCTTCACTATAAGAAGAAGAGAGGTTCCGCCTAGAAGTACTACCCTCATATGCTACCCCAAGCCAAAGGAAACTGCCTCCTCACCACCTCTTCCATGGAGAGCCATGTGTAAAGTGCAGATGCAAGTGAAGCCATTGTCTCTGAGAGTCATGCGTGTGTTGTTAAGTGCTCTATTTAGGCTCATCAAGATGACATATGCTCATAGCCTAGTGAACTCAAAGAATTAAGTCCTTATGGACCTGAAGAGCCTTAACCCTAAGTCCTACAAGGTTCCTCTTGAAGTTAAGTGGATTAAGATCTTATTCAAGCTCCATTTCTCAATTTAATTCCAGGCTTAGTTCAAATGTCAACTCTCATCCAGGAAAAACTATATACATATATGTACAAAAGATGCTATTTACAAATATTTTACAATCATGCAAAAATTTTTGAAAAATGTTTTGAAATCATGAATGAATGATGCATGAAGTGCAAGTTTTGCAAAAAGATATTTACAAACATTTACACAAGATTTTTGCAAACTTTTGATTTTCAAAACATTTTGGAAAAATTTTGTACTATATACATAATTTTGATACAAAATATTTACACAAGCTTTACACAAAAGATTTTTGAAATCATTTTTACAAAAATACTTTATACACTAGCTATGTATGTGCAAGAATAAAAGAGGTTTATGTACATGAAAAATTTTCAAATTTTTGTGATTTTTAGCCATTTTATTTATTAACACACTCACACAAAGTACGAGTTATGGCTAAAGTATATATGAAATATATACACACCCCCCCTATACTTAGCTCGAACGATGTCCTCAGAGTGATCACGAGCGATGAAGAAGACATAACTCGTGCTTAGTAAAAGGGAAGTGAAAAGGAATGTCTAAGTACAGGAACGAATCAATGAATAGAATGAGAGGAACTCGGGGGTCTCCCCCTATACTTAGGATTAACTAATCCTAAGTATAGAAAGCTGTACATGAAGGGAAAGCCGAGTGAAGAAGATACAGAATCTGCCCCCCCCTATACTTAGGGTAAAATATCCCTAAGTATAGGCAGCAAAAACAAGAGCAGAAAGAATGAAAAGAATACTCACAGGTCCGACATCCCCCCTATACTTAGGGTAAAGTACACCCTAAGTATAGCATAATCATAGGATGAGAGATGGGATGTGGGACTAAAGAATAGAATGATATGGACAGCTGGATCTATACAGGCGGTAGGAACAGTGAAAATCAGGCGTGAGATGTAAAAGATGTGAGTCAAAAAGACCACATCTCACGCAAAATGAATAGCGGCAATAATAACGTCCCGCGGCTCATGATCTAGAAATGGTTTGAGCCGCTGGCCGTTTACTCGGAAGGTACTCTCAGAAGATAACTCAGATATATCAATGCTACCGTTATCGTGTACCTTTCTGACCAAATAGGGTCCTTTCCATTTGCTCTGTAGCTTCCCTGGAAATAATCTAAGCCTCGCATCAAACAGCCATACTTTCTGTCCAATCTCAAAATGCTTGTGGCTGATATGAGAATCATGCCACTCTTTGACTTTCTCCTTATAATGTAGGCTGTTTGAGAAAGCTGCATCTCTAAGCTCTTCCAAGGCGGCTAACTCTGCCCTTCTCTGGTCTCCTATACCATCTGGATCCATAAGAATATCTGTGACTGCCCAGAGTGACTTGTGCCTCAGCTCAACTGGTAGGTGACAGGGCTTGCCATACACGAGGCGAAAGGGAGATGTACCCAATGGAGTCTTGAAAGACGTCCGATATGCCCACAAGACCGAGTCCAAAAGCTGTGACCAATTCTTTCGGTCAGGGCGAACGACTTTCTGCAAAATATTCTTGATCTCCCTATTCGACACTTCGGCTAGACCATTCGTCTGTGGATGGTATGGTGTAGCAACACGATGGTCTATGCCGAACTCGGTAGCAAGTGCCTTCACCTGGTCGTTGATGAAGTGAGATCCCCCGTCAGAAATCAGAACTCGTGGAACCCCGAACCGCATGATGATGTTCTTCTTCAAAAATCTGCAAACTGTCTTTGCATCTGCGGCTCGGGCGGGGATAGCCTCAACCCAACGACTAACATAATCTACGGCCAACAGAATGTACTCGAATCCCTGACTCTTAGGGAATGGACCCATGAAATCGATGCCCCATGCGTCGAAAACCTCACAGAAGTGAATGGGCTGCATCAGCATCATATCACGTTGTCCACAAGTGCCCATCCTCTGACAGTCAGTACACCTCTTCACGAACTCATCTGAGTCCTTGAAGAGGGTAGGCCACCACAAACCGGATTGGAGCACTTTCTGTGCCGTTCTCCTCCCAGAATGATGTCCTCCTGCCTCAAGCTTGTGGCAGTAAGTGAGGACACTATGATGCTCCTCCTGAGGAATACACCGACGCCAGATGTTATCCCCTCCTTCGTGGTAAAGGATGGGATTCTCCCAGTGGTAGGACTTGGCCTTCGCAAGGAAGGTCTCAATCTTCTGCTTGGGCCAATCTTGTGGGACTTTCCCAGCAACGAGAAAGTTCACAATATCGGCATACCACGGGAGTGAGGCGATAGCAAGGATCGCCTCATCTGGGAAGGTATCACAAATGGGATCAATCTGCTCAGAATCCTCAGGCTGCTCTAATCGGGATAAATGGTCCGCCACCACATTCTTGACTCCAGGTTTATCCTTGATCTCAATGTCGAACTCCTGGAGTAGAAGGATCCATCTAGTAAGTCTGGCCTTGGCATCCTTCTTTGCCATGAGGTACCTGATGGCGGTGTGATCTGTGTACAAGGTCACTCGGGATCCAATGATATATGATCTGAATTTATCTAGGGCAAACACTACTGCTAGCATTTCCTTCTCTGTGACCGTGTAGTTCCGCTGGGCGGAATCCAATGTGCGGCTAGCATAGTGTATGGCAAATGGCACTCCATCCCTCCTCTGTCCTAGCACGGCCCCTACGGCAAAATCAGAGGCGTCCGTCATGATCTCGAATGGGAGAGACCAATCGGGTGGCTGAAGGACAGGAGCCTCAATTACACATTGCTGGAGAGTCTCAAAGGACGAAAGACACTTGTCATCGACAAGGAACTCGGTGTCTTTCGTCAGAAGGTCAGTCAACGGTCGAGCAATCTTGCTGAAATCATGAATAAATCTCCTATAAAAACCAACGTGCCCCAGAAATGACCGTAACTGCTTCAGATTGGACGGCGGTGTGAGTTTCCTAATGACATCGACCTTGGCTGGATCAACCTCCATGCCTCTGTTGGAGATGATGTGGCCAAGCACCGTCCCTTGAGTCACCATGAAGTGACTCTTCTCCCAAGATAGAACCAACCGGGTAGCAATACATCGCTGGAGCACTCGGTCTAGGCAGTCAAGACAGGAATCGAATCCGTCGCCGTAAACCGAGAAGTCGTCCATGAAGACCTCCAAACACTCCCCTACCATGTCCGAAAATATCGACAGCATGCATCTCTGAAAAGTCGCAGGGGCGTTACATAGCCCGAATGGCATGCGTCGAAAGGCGTAAGTACCGAAGGGACAGGTAAAGGTGGTCTTCTCCTGATCCTCAGGAGCGATGGCCACCTGGTTGTAGCCCGAGTACCCATCTAGGAAGCAATAATGGCTCTTCCCTGCCAGTCTCTCTATGATCTGATCAATAAAAGGCAGGGGGAAATGGTCCTTCTTGGTAGCCTGGTTGAGTCTCCTGTAGTCAACACAGACCCGCCAAGAGGTGGGTACTCGTGTAGCAATCTCCTCTCCCGACTCACTGATCACAGTCGTGATGCCCGTCTTCTTGGGCACCACATGCAAGGGGCTAACCCACTTGGAGTCGGAAATGGGATAAATAAAATCTGCACTCCACCATTTTGATATTTCTTTCATAACAACCTCTCTTAGGTTGGGGTTCAGTCGCCGCTGGAACTCACGCGACGGCTTCGCCCCTTCCTCGAGATAGATATGGTGGGAGCACAATGAGGGACTAATCCCATGGAGATCTGCTACGCTCCATCCAATTGCCTTGCGGTTCTTTTCAAGAACCTCCATCAGACGGGATTCTTGTGCTCCAGTCAGATCGGCAGAGATGATGACTGGGTACATCTCAGACTCTCCCGCAAGGAATCTATACTTCAACGAAGTAGGGAGCGGCTTAAGCTCTGGACAGCTGGGTGCTGGCAAATCTGGCTTCTGAAGAAGATGTGTGTAAGCGGACAATTCTGCCAATTTTGCCTGGGAAAATGATAACGAACTCTCACAAACTGGATCTGGAGAAGGCGGGTCCTCTACATTGTCTCTAGTCTGCTCTGCCTCTACCTCCTCCTCATCTATAGGCTCAGGTGGATCCAGATCTGGCATCTGATCATCACAATCTGCCCAATCAGATTCTGAATCCGAGGGATCTGTATCAGACTCGGTGGCATCAGTACCACCGGAGAACAAGGTGGCATCAGCACCACCATCACTGGAAATCGTGTCGCGATCAAGGTCTGACTCTGCTGACTCAATAGTATCCTGAACCAGGGCTGTGCTCTCCAGACTATCCTCTGCTATCATCTCTGCATCAGCTGTAGCTGAATATGAGAGGATGGTCTGTGCTGCAGGATCTGCCCAAGCTGCCTCATCATCTGTGATCACAAAATCACAGTCCTGGTGGATGTCTGGCTCTGCGTCTGTCAGCTGCTCTGAATCCGTACTGCCATGTGAGCGGGATCTGGATCTGGCTCTGTAGTCCTTGACCGTCTCTATTTGTATACTCTCGCTCTGGACGCGAAAGAATACCTTCCCACTGTCATGGTCAGTCACCGCTTTGGCTGTGGCCAAGAACGGGCGACCGAGGATAATGGGGGAATCGGTCAACGAGTCAGGGGTCTCCATGTCCAGCACTACGAAGTCCACGGGGAATTGCAAACCCTGAATCGTGACGACAACATCTCGCAACAACCCCTTTGGCCTCTTGACAGACCGATCAGCAAACTGAAGGTATGTCCTGCTCTGTCTAAGAGTGCCCAACTCTAAGTGGTCGAGAAGGGCTGCCGGAAGAAGGTTGATCGACGATCCGCTATCTAATAGAGTGCGGTCGAACCTCTGCTCACTAATCTGACATCTGACATACGGGGCCCCTAAATCTGGCCTCTTAGTCGGCAGATGGTTCTGGATCGCGTAACACGTGGCTTTTGTTAGCACATGAATTTCTGCGGTCTTGCTCCTCTTCTTCCTCCTGACTGTGGTCCTATCTCTTAGGGATCGCTGAAGAAGAGGAATATGCTGCAAAGCCTCATTGAGGGTCAGCTGAATGTGAAATCGGTCTATCATGCTCTGGCTGAACTCCTCCTGCTCTCTCTTTTTTGGATCTTTTTCTTTTTTCTTCCCCTTCCCCAACTCAAGGGCTCTAGGAAAGGGGATCACAGGGTCCTTCTCAGATGAAGGACTAGGAATAGGCCTAGACGGTTCGATGACCGGATCCTCACAAACATCATTCACCATAGTGGGATCAGAAGAAACTAAACCTTTTCCTTTATTCAAATCAGAGTTCCGAGATACATTCATGCGAGGAAAGACAACATTTCTATCAGAATAAATGTTGGTGGCATCAGTACCACCTCTAGTTGGCTCTACAACTAGACGTCTTGCGGCCTCAGTACCGCGGGCTGGCTCGGCTCTGCTGGTGGCGTCAGTACCACCTCCTCGATCTGGTGAAGCGGCGGCCTCAGTACCGCCGGTGGAATCAGCATCTCGGGTGGCCTCAGTACCACCCTCATCATGATGTGCGGCTTCAGTACCGCTCTCCTCTTCCTCATCTGGCGCTCTAGATGGATCCTCGTGTTGTCGCTCAGATGAGGCGCCTCCTGCTGGTCTTCTACCGCTCCTAAGTGTGACAAAATCAGCATCAAATAAATCCGACGAGATAACATCAAATGAGTCACTAGAAGTGGTAGGCTCTGTGTGAACTACCTGCTCAGATTTCCTCTTCAAGTTATTCGGATTCGGCTCGATCTGTGCAGGGATGGCGGCCTTCCCTCTCATCAGGTCCCGCATCTCCTGGCGGAACTCGTCCATCTCCCGTCTAAATGTAGCCTGCTGCTCTGTGAAGAGACGGGCTAGATCATCCATGGCGGGGCTCTCATGGGAGCCCGACGGGTTGCCTCTCTGGTAATGAGGCTGCTGGACCTGCTGCTGTGGCTGAGAGGAGTAAGAGGAAGGATGCTGCTGCTGGTGAGCTTGCTGCTCACGTCTCCAATTCTGTCCCTGCTGCTGGTAGGGACGAGGTACGAAGGATGATGGCTGGTGTGGCTGGTATGCTGGGGGCTGCTGGTGATCTCTCTGCTGGGAGTACTGCCCTCCCTGACCGGCTGGCTGCTGTTGGGACTGGTTACCCCCATTCCCCCACCTGAATCCGGGATGGTCTCGTCGGATTCCAGGCTGAGGACGGTCATACCAAATCCCGTTGACATCCATCAACGGTTCCGCATCGTAAGGGGCTGGTGGGAGTACATCCAGAGGCTGATCCGGCTGATATACCACCATCTGCAAGTCTGGAGATGGTGGTGACTGGTAAGAGGGCTGCTGCTGCTGGTACGGCTCCGCCTGTACAAGGTGAACTTGTCTAGGCTGCTGCAAGGAGCTGGAGCGCTGGGACGAGCTGCGGCTGCCACCGGAATCGCCTCGCGACAGAAGACGGGGCTGAGGAGCCGTCTGTGCCTCCTGAAGACACAAGAGCTGGGTCTTCACGTCGCTCAGAGTTTGTGCCATCTGCTCCATCTGAGTTATGCCCTGGCACTGCTTCTTCTCTATGATTTCCATGCGGTCCAACTTCTCGCTTATAATTCCCATGTCCGCAGCGGCCGACTCTGCCTGTGCGGCTGCAACTGTGGACGAACTGGATGGACCTGCATCAACCCGTGCTATCCGCTGATACTGCACAGGTCCTGGCGGCTGCTGAGATCTCTGAGTATACAACCGAGTCTGGAACATCACCATGTAATTTTCTGCCATCTCTTCGTAGATGGCCCAGACTTGGTTGTGGTCCTTGGCAAAGTAGGACCCGCCGCAAGAAGCATTCACCAGACCCTGAAGCTCTGGCGTCATCCCACTAAAGAAGCTCTGAACTAGGTTCGGCTTCGAGATGTCGTGATGTGGGCATCTATCCAGAAGCTCTCTGAACCTCTCCCATGCCTCGTGAAATTGCTCATTAGGGAGCATGGAGAAGTTGTTGATCAGGGCCCTCGCTGCATTCGTCCGCCCGAGTGGATAGTACTTGTTCAAGTACTCGGTGCGGAGCTGATCCCAGGTGTAAACAAACTTCCCTAGATGTTTCAGCCAGGCGGCTGCTCTATCTGCCAGTGAAAAAGGGAAGGCCATCATTCGAATCGTATCTTGGTCCACATGACGGTCGTGGACAGTACTGCAGATCATCAAAAACTCCTGGAGATGGAGATGGGGTTCCTCAGTGGCAAGCCCGTGAAAATGAGGAAGCATCTGCAGGGTGTTCGGAGGGAACTTGAAATCCCCCACGATAGCAGGTACCACCACCCAATGATGCATCAGTGTAGATCCGGGGTTGTGTAGCTCTCGCATCGTTCTCGGTGGTCCTCCTCCGGCGGCGGCTGCCGCTGCGGCAGCTGCTGCTGCTGCGGCTGCTGCCTCTGCATCAGCGTCAGGAATGTCCTCAGGCTCGCTCGGCTCGTCTCGCTCTCTTCGGAGTCGCTCCAACTCCCTTCTCATCTCAATCATAAATGCCCCCTGATCGCGTAACTGTTGCTGAACTGTCTCTAATGACGCGATCAGGGTGGAGTTGATCGCTCCCTGGTCTAAGACAAAATGTTCGGGCTGGCGATCGTCTGAACTGCCGGCTCCAGCCATAGGGACGTCTGCAAAATCAGATGAGCCTAACTCAGGTTCTGTCAAATTAATTCGTCTTTCCTCGGGCTCATGTCTCTCAGTAGCAGAAGAAAGGGGATCGAGGGGGAACAGGGTGGAATCGAACTCGGGCCCGGAGAGCTGGTCTCAACTCTCACGGGCCAACCTAGATGATGGAGTAGACGCGCCTGAAAACGGTGCAGCCAGAGGCTGCCTAAGAGATCGTCTACCCATCATCTTGATCTGGCGAGTTGGGCGGATGGGATCTGGAGAAAATATGATCGCAAAGCAAACCCCCGGTTCACCAACGCAACACAATCTGAAGACCGTGAAAGATCGGTCAATTTATCTTGTCAATTTTATTTGGTGAACATGCAAAATATCAGAGCGCTTACGTGACCTGTTAGGATACCCGATACTCTCTCAACCGACTGTCCCGCACAGAAGAGTCGGTAATCAGTCGAGATGAGCACCAGAGGGCTTTACCTAGTGTTCGGGTCACTCTCTCGCACAATCAAACCAAACAATGAGGGGGTTGCTCTCCCCAAGACAAATTTTTAATGTGAGTGTCTTTTAGGGTTAATAGTGTTATCCAGTCCCAATTTTTATTGTTTTTCTTTTTAATTTTTTTTCAAAATAAATACAAGCAGCCTAGCGGTTTTTCCGATTCTCCTGATGATTAAGCCAAAAACAGAGGGAGAAGACGAAAAAGCCGATGCGCGAGAAAATCAATGATGCATGCAGAGAAAGAAATGCGTACCTTGTCTCCAGCACTCTACATGCAAGTGATCCGCGCAGAATTTAAATACGGAATTAAACTACCTAAATGATGCAACGAGGAAAAACCGAGTCCTAGCTGAGCAATTTCTATTGATCGTGAAGAACAATAGTTAGCCAACGGAATCGAGTCCGGAGTCCGATCTTGGGAGTCACTCGGTGCCCGCCACAACGGGTCCTGCCAGCGCTGTATGTGACTCCTCACGGCACGTGGTCTCGAATCCAATTAAACTAACTTTTTCAGTGAATTTTATCAAGGTCCAATTACGTTCTATAGAAACAGATATTCTATTAAGTGTTGGGCCTTAGATATTTACGTCACAATCAACAGAAATTCCTAAATCTAGGGGCTCGAGAAAAACCGCGTAAACACCGGAAAAGGCAGCTAGCTATCAAAACCACGATAAAAGCCGCGAAAATCCAAATGGGTCCCCCGAGCACACCGGTGCTCGGCGAAACAGACCCGCTAAGTTACAAATGTCCACAAGTCCAAAGTCTAAATTATTACAACAGTATTGTTCTCTCTCTCTCTCTAAATAGAAAATTTCTTCTCCTCTCTCTCTTCCTGCTCTTCTTCCCGTGCGGGTCCTCAAAAAGTGTACTCCAAGTTCTCAACGCAGTACCTCGCACAAAAATAGAAAGAGAGAGTGTCAGAAAACAGTTATAATGTAGAGAGACAATATGGAAAAATGACTACAAAGCCGTGCTCCCCGGCAACGGCGCCATTCTGACGACACGAAAATACGATCGACTGAGGTAAAGGTATTAAATGAGGTCGTTGCGACCTCAGTCACTCGAATGCGTCAATCAAGAAAAATGAACCACAAATGAAGATAAAATCAATGAAACACAGAGAAGTGGTCCTGCTATAGGATTAACCTGGTATAGCTCCCAGGGTCGAACACAAGGAGCACAGATTGGCCTTGCGGCCTACGATGTAGTCAGGAATCCAAAAGAATCCTTTTTTTATGGTTTTTATTTGTTTTTATATTTTTTTTAGATTTTTTAAATGATGAGAAAATGAAAGAAGGCAAATACAAGGGAACTTCAACAATTTATTCAACACACAAGAAATGATGCAAAAATTCCAGAAAATTGGTTTTTAGGTTTTTTAAGTTTTTTACTGTTTTTGGTGAATTTTTGGAATTTTTCTATTGGGGAAATTATTTATTAAAAATCAAACAATGCAAAAAACAATGGGTACTGTCCAGTAAGGCTTAAGACCCAAAAATAAAATAATTTTGGATCTCAAAAAGCCCTAAAGGTAATTTTCCTATAATCTAGAATGAATAAGGAAAATTTAGGCACCCTAATTATTGTTTTTGGATTTTTAATTCATTTATTACAATTTTTATGAGTTTTTAGGGGTTTTTCAATTTTTAGGGTTTTTAGGTGATGAAAAATAGCCAAAATTGGCTAGAAAATCAAGCAACAAGTAAACTACAGTATCTAATTTTTTTAGAATTTTTGGTGGAGTTTTTATATTTTTTTGGTATTTTTAAAGTCAAACAGTGGAAAAAATATGTGTTTTTGAATTTTTAAAAATAATAAATGAAATCAAAAATGTCCTCAAAAATCATAGAAATTCCTACACCATGGCAGGAGCCATGTGTCAAAATCTCATTGGATTTGGAGGTCGTTTGATATTTTATTCAAAAATAAAGGTGGGGCACTGTGCACAGGGACCTATGTGCAAATACCCAAAAGTTCTGGGGTCCTGGTGCAAAATACCCAAGAAGTCACGTGCCAAACACGTGCCTGGGGCACTCAAGGACCTAAATGTAATAAAAATAAGTTCCAAGGACCTATTGATAACTCGTATCAAAAGTCCAGGGGCTTATATGCAAATTTCCCAAAATAAAACGCACATGCGCATAATCAATGTTCACAGGGGTATATATGCAAATAAACAAAACATTTTATTCAATGAATAACATCCAGAACTACAGGGCATATATTGCAAATAACCCAGGTACACACGTGACGAAGCACGTGGTCAAGCACACACAGGGGTATACATGTAATTCAAAATAAGCTCGAGGTCCAAAATGCAAATAACCCTTCGTGAATAAAGTTTTAAAAATAATTACAGGACTAAAAAGGAAATGACAAACTACGAGGGGGGCCTACGATATTTACCCCTTTATTAGCCGACGGTCGGATAGGTGCCACGTGGGTGATCTGACGGCTGGGTTGGCGGCGGGACTCCTCTCTTCGTCCCTTCGGCTCGATCGACGGTGGGGAGAGGTCCACGTGGAGGATCTGACGTCTGAAACGCTGGCGCCTCTCTCCTCTGCTATCAATGGTCCAGATGCGCTCCTCGGATGGATCGACGGCTGCTGCTCCTCGAAGAATGGACGGACGCGATCAGAACTGGAGCGAGGGCTTCATCGGACGGCTCTGGAAGATGGAGGAAGAACTGATGGCCGGCGAACTTCGCCGGCCTCGTGCGTGGACTCCGGTCCTCCTCAGCTGCTGCTACTGATCGGAACACGTTCCTGTTGACTTCCCGCAGCTGATGGTGATGGCCGATGGCCCAACCGAGCCCTGGAGAGGCTCCGGCGAGGCCTACCGGCGCGAAGCTCCGGTCTGAACTGTAGGGGGGCTCAGATGCCTCCCTTTGGACCTGCAAAGTAGACACGAAGGTTCGCGGGTCGAGGGCAAAATGCCTCGACCCCAGAAAGCGGGGTGAAGATGGTCTGTGCGGTGGGGCGAGCGAGCTCCGGCGAGCGGAGGACGGTGGAGCTCGATTCCCAGATCCTGTGCGATCTGGGTTGAGTGAACGGGCGTAGAAGGTGCGCGGGGATACGGCGGAGGTGATGAGATGGTCGGATGGTCGAGATGTAACGCGAGGTGGCCGGGATCAAAGAAATGCGTCGGAGATACGATTTGGGCGTAATCGGAAATTGGGAGAAACTAGAAGGATCTAAGGTTACCTGGTGACTGCAGTAGACTATGCTGGAGCTGATCTTGCTCCTGGTCGTAGCTTCGAAGGGCGTCAAGGCCTGAAGCTCGATGCTCAACGCCGGCGGCGGAGCAAGGACGGCGAAACACGCCGGATCGATGGTCGGGACACCCTCACCTCACTGCAACAGGGGCAAACGCGAGCTGTCACCTCGGGCTTCGCTCTGGAGGTCACGGGAATAAGGATGGCGATCCAAAGATGCGGCGCGGAGGCGGCGGAGATGAGAATATATAAGGTGACAGGGGCGTTTAGGGTTGAGGCTCGACGGCGATGGAAAGCGTGGATTTGATGGCGGAAGATCCGGCGAGGGAGAGGGATGAACGGCGAAGAATCCGAGCACGGGGGTTGAGTGGGTGACAGCCTGGAGACGCGTGGATAAATCGGCGAAGGAGGCGCGGCACGCATCTTCCAGAAAAGGAAGGAGTCCGCGGGGGAGTTGACCGGGGTCAACATTCCCCCGTGGACCAATCAGGAGCGGCCACGTGTGCCCGAATTTTGTTTATTTATTTTAGGGCAGAAATAGGCCGAATTAAAGAAAACTCAAAACATGAAATATTTTTCTTTTATTTTTTTCTATTTTTTGGTGATTTTTAATTAATTTTTGGGAATAAAAATATGGTAGCTATATATATAGGTATATGTACACTATATGGATTTTTATTTTTGAATTTTTTTATTTGTTATTTTTATGAATTTTATGCTCATTTTGTATTTTATTTATTTACAAGATAAAATGAGGAATAAAAGAATATTTTTATTTTATTTTTATCACTTATATACAAGGGTGAAATAAATGGTTGAATACATTTATATACATGGTATTTATACAATGTATTTTTGTACTTTTGATTTTGTAATTTTTATTTGATTTTTGTTTTGTTTCTTGTTATTTATTTTATTTACAGAATGTAACATAAAATATTTACAAAAAGTTTAGAAAATAATTGAATTTATTTACAAGGTTAAATAAATACAAGGGTGATGGTCTATACACATGGTGAAGGAAGAGTATTTTTGAATTTTTTTGATTTTTATCTTTTTATTTTGTTTTTAATAGTTTCTAAATATACACAATATGGACAAACATATTTTTGGGTGAGGAAAATATAAAGTTTTATTTATTTACAAATATATACATATGTGAGCCCCTATCTCCCTCTACTTGGCTTTTATGCGGTCAGGCCCATGCTGAGCCCTCCCTTGGGTTAGGTTGCTCAATATTTATTCTAAATATTTCCCTCTTTTTCTTTTTGCTCTTTATTCTTTTATTTTGTGCACAAAAACATGCTAATTATAGGTTTTTACACAATGCATGCTTTTGGTAATTATTTGTATTTACACATATCTACATGTATTTGCAAAGGGTTTTTGTAGCTAAAATAGAAGAATAAAGAGTGATGAATGGGTATTCATCACCAGTCGCCTGCCCGAACCCATCCACCCCCCCCCCAGGAACCCATCGTCCGCGTCCGAACCCCCTCGTCTGGGAACCCATCCCCAGGTCGTCCGAGCCCCGCCACGCCTGGGAACCCATCCCCCTCGTCAGCGCCCTAGCCCTAGGTCGGTCGTGCCCCCCTTCCCCTCCGGCGCCGCCTGAGAACCCCGCCCATGTCAGAGCCCCTCGCCCTTCCAGGCAGGTCGAGCCCACCTCCCCCTCGTTCTTTTCTTTTTTTATTTCTGATTAATCTCAACCGTTAAATCACAGAATGGTTATATTAACTCAGCCATCTGGTTGAGTTAATCAAGTTAATTAACTGAGGGTTCTGGGAATAAAACGGAGCAATACCCGGGGTTTTGGATGTAATTCGTGTTTATCGAGGATTTCTGGGGTAATTACCATATTACTCAAGGTTATGGGTGTAAATATCCCTTATAAGAATTATACTTTGCAAGAATTTGTCTTCGTGAGAAGGAAGATCTTTTTTAAAAGCCACGACAAAATAATCGACTCCGCTTAACCAAAAATAAAAGACGAAATTATAGTCTATGTCAGGTTTTAAAAATCGGACCCGACAGCTGGTCGAATCAGTTGGATGGAGAATCGGCCTCGACTCAATCGGTTCAGCCAGTTTTATGTAATTAATTTAAAAAATAAAAAATCATGTTCCACCAGTGTTCGGACCGGATTTATCCAATTTCGATGGATTGATAAATTTTTTCAAAAAATAATTAAATAAGTAAATAACATGATTGTTATCACTTGAGTCCTTCTTAACTTATACAATATTCGTTATGCCAATTTCTTTTTTGGAATATCAGTTGTGCCATTATCCCCTTGCATAGTTTCCAGAAGCAATTATACATAAATGATTACAATATACGGTATTCGTATATAATGTTAGAAAAATATGGCTAACTTTTGTAAAGTTTTGCTCGAAATAGACAATCATGCTATTCTATTGAAAGATTTGATGTTTTAAACAAGTAGCTCATTGATATACACATACAAAATTAAGTATATGTATCCGATTTTATCGATTTAAAAAATCAATTCAACCGGTATTGATTCAAAAAATCAATCCAACTGGTTTTAACAATAATCCAACCCATTTGGACAAAACCAAAGACTGACCGATTCAACATCCGATTCGATTTTTAAAACCTTGATTTATGCAATCAATAAATCCTTCCTCGAGGAAAACCCCCAAACTAATTACTTGTTACATATAATCCAACTTATTACGTTCACTTGACATCCTACCCTTTCAAAAAAGGATTACGCTGTAAGGTTATCCACTTATATTATTTCTCCCTCTATTCAATCAATAATTCTCTCTCTCTCAAATGAGCTTACATTATTTCTCCCTGTACTCAATCAACTTACATTATTTCTTTCGTTTTTTTTTCTATTTCTCGTCCTAAGTAAAAAATGATATTTCCTCTCAATGAAAAATATATTATAACATCACATTTTTTCATCTAACAATTATACGAAAATGAAAATTCAATCTTATTTTTCAAATTTTAATAAAGTCACATCTGAACAAATCCTCACAACAACAAACTCATCCTTCAAACACCAAAACAAATAAACAACTCACTCGCAATCTTTTCCTAAAAAAACAGCTTACCTTCCGACAGTTTACACATTCATCCAAACACATTATGATTCTAACATAGGGGTTTTTCATGGAAGATTTGTAAGACCTTACTTTAGAGTTTTTAATTTAAGATATCACCATTTAGATAGCAAAGTGCATTTGAGGACAGTTTCCTCTGTAGATAAAATTGAGATAAATTTTCCGGAGTAGCTTCCACCTCTCCTCGAGATTGGGAAGTAGAAAGAAAGAACACGAACTTGGTAAAAGAATCTAGACAATGGTCATTGATTTCCTTTTAAATTCTTTCAATGCCTTAAATAGCTATCTAGGTATTAGGAGGAACATACACATGTTAGAAATTGTAGGGTAATATAGTTTGTGAGACTTTAACAAACAGTACATCTCTAAAGTAATAACCCCTGTTTTTCTTATAAACTTGACATGAAGGAGGCACGAATAATACTTCTCTAAATATCAAATAGTACAGTTCGTGAGACTTGAACATAAAGGAGGAACGAGAGTTTGCCAAAACCTCATCGGGAATAGGGTGAGATTATCAACCCCTGCGGTCCGCGACTCTCGTTCCCGATGAGCAACGTGAGATTCATCAGGAATAGTGTTGTAACAGCGGAGAGCCACTCAACCGCACGGGTGCACGGTTGTAGGAGCGTGGATCGTCTGCTGGCCAGCAGAGTCTGCTGTACATCCGGAGCTGCCCGATCGTAATCGAGCGGTTCGCATGAATTCACACCTTTTTTGTGGGCCCGACCGTGCGAATTCATGCGAACCGCTCGATCACGATCAAGCGGCTCCGGATGCTACAACAGGCTCTGCTGGCCAGCAGACAATCCGTCCCCCGGTTGTAGTGGGCCTCCTGTTGCACGTCGCTCGACCACAATCATGTGTCTCTCTACTGTTACAGCATTTCTGTTGTATAGCAGAGGATTTGCATCCTCGCGGCTAGACCTGGCCAAAGTGCGGGCCGGGCCGGCCCATGGGCCGGGTCGAGCGGGCCGAGGTTCTAAAACCCCCCGTCCAAGGCCCGGTCCGGCCCGGTCCATGGGCCATACTTCAAGGCCCAAGCCCGGCCCAAGTCTGGGCCGGGCCGGCCCATGGGTCGAATTTAAAATATTTTTTATTAATTTTTTAATCAAAGTTATGGAGATAATTAAGTTTCTTTAGCATCATCTAATCTTTCTAAATCCAAGCAACCATAATATGTGTTACTTTGCATCTAAAATATAAAATAAGATGTAATATTGATAATGTAAAAACAAAAACTTGAAGTATATTATATTAAATGTATCTAAAATGTAATTTTTAAACCTTTTTTTTTATATGTACGGGCCGGGCCGGGCCGGGCCGGGTTTTATGACTAATGTCCATGGCTCGCCCAGTTGACGGGCGGGCCAAAGAGCGGACGGGCCGGGCTGGCCCATTTCTAAAATCTCTTGGCCCAAGCTCGGCCTATGAGCGGGCTGGACGGGCTGGGCGGACGGCCCCCTGCCCATTGGCCAGGTCTACTTGCGGCTCAGCCCAAACCTTCCTTATTCATAAATGCCGGCGTAGCCAAATTGTGCGTTGACAGGTAAGTATGATTATTTATTCTTCTATCAAAACCCAAATCAGAGCCCATTGGGCCAAATACTGTCCTCTCACATCAAAGAGCCCTCACCCCAACCACACCCAAAGCCCATAACATGATAACACTAATATATTAGGCCCATTGTTTGTCCAAAATTCTTAGGTCCATTCGATAAGGAAATAAGGAGGATTAAAGGTCAGGGATAAGGTGGAATAAGATATTATTTTTGTTCGGGTGTAAGGGTATGAATAAGGGAGAATAAAGAGAAATAAGGATAGTTAGATTCTATTCTTAGTTACGTTGGTACATGAGGGAATATGAATAAAGTTCGTAAGTTAGTGGATAAAGAAGAATAAGGTAAGAATACACTACAGGAAAGTCGTGTTTTCATGACAACTTATTTCGTCATATTTACAGGCTATTTTGTCACAAAAAGGTCGTTGTGACATGTAAGTCGTTGGGTATAATTCGTAGGGAATAATCCCGTAGGGAATACTATTTCAGATAATTTTGTCGTCGGGAATAATATAAAATCCGTCACTATAAATAACATCAAGTTCTTTTTTTTAAAACTTATTCACGACGATGATCTCGTAGGAAATAATATTTTGTCTGTTTTAATCGATTGCAATTTGAATTCAAATATGACGAGTTGATCGCGGGGAATGTGATTTTCGATCAGCAACCAAATAGTTGTGTATGCAATCGTCTCTTTTTACGACTCGTGTATATATATAATATGAAATTTCTTAAACGTATAGAATTCTTTCTAGATCTCCATTCGATATGAACTAGTGGATTATCCTCATTCAAGATATTTTCTTTTCAATGATTTTATCATAATGTACCAGCAAGAAAGAACGTACAAAAACATGAGAAGAAATATCACATGTAAAAACTGCACAATAAATATATTGCAACGGATGATGATTTATTAAACATCACCTTAGATGCTCATTTAAGTGAATTTCAAAACACTCAAACATACAATTGAAAAATATTCCAGTCATTGACATATCCAAAAATACAAGTCATGGTCCTAAAAAAACAAAATATAAAAGAACATATCCAAAAAAAGTTGGATGAGATATAACTCTCGAGGCTCATTCATTTCTTTGTCATATGCCACGTTGCTATCACCATCTTCACTTCAATTACCCCTTCTATTAGCATCAAAAGTTTGACGACCGTCCTGCTAACAAAATAATGATATGATAAGTTATATATTTTATAGCAACTAAATATTCCATCGGTTAGAGAAGAAACTTTTTTATTGATTTATTTATTTGGAAATATAAGTTCACAAAGGATAACGGCAATATCAGTTTCCAATTGTTCAAATTCTTTTACATCTATGACTTTTGAGCATAACTTATTGAAAAATGAACATAGTCGAATCAATGGGGCACTAACATCAATACCTATTGACTTTCTTAGTGCGATAGCAAGTAATTGTTGCATCAAAATATGACAATCATGACTCTTCATACCAGATATCTTTTTTTCTTTTATATTGACACATCGGGAGATATTAGAAGAATATCTATCTGGTACTTTCACTGAATTTAGTGTTGTCAGAAAAACATCCTTCTCTGCAGATATCATTTGATAACTAGCTGGCGGTATATACATTCTGCCATCATTAGTTTGAATAGGTCAAAGAGTTTGTCGCAAACCCCATTCTTTGAGATCAAGTCGTGCTTGAATATTATCTTTGCTCTTCCCTTCAATATTTAATAAGGTGCCGATGATACTTTCGCATACGTTCTTTTCAACATGCATGACATCAATATTGTGTCTAATTTTCAAAGACTTCCAATATGGTAATTGAAAAAAATACTGATCTTTTTCCATGCATAAGGAAGGTTCATTTCATGTGAAGATCTTCTTTTCTTTTTACTTGCCAGGTACTCATCAGGAATTTTTCCAGATGTTATGTTTTCATAATTACAAAGCTGCGCAACGATGTCAGATCCAGATAAAGAATCTGGTGGTAACCCTTCATCAACAGTTCCATCGAAGTTCTTCTTGTCATAACGAAAATGATGATCCTTTGGTAAGAATTGTCGATGGAAACCATAGCATTGTTTCCTTCCTTTAGACAAACGACGACTAATTGTATTCTTCTGACAACAAGGACATGCAAGCTTTCCACTTGTACTCCATCCCGACAAATA
The DNA here is from genome assembly GCA_037367405.1 of Ottelia alismoides. Taxonomy (NCBI): domain Eukaryota; kingdom Viridiplantae; phylum Streptophyta; class Magnoliopsida; order Alismatales; family Hydrocharitaceae; genus Ottelia; species Ottelia alismoides. Next base: position 241,418 of record JAZKJV010007960.1, on the reverse strand, counting down.
ACCATAAGCTGGAAAATCATTGATAGTCCAAAGAAGTGATGCTCTCATTATGAAGTTTGTTGTACTTGACACATCATATGTTTGTACACCGCTGTCCCATAACAGTTTCAATTCATCAATAAGTGGTTGTAGATACACATCAATATCATTCTCAGGAGCTGAGGGACCAGCTATTAATAATGTCATGATAAAATTTGATTGTTTCATGCATAACCAAGGAGGCAAATTGTATGGTATCAAAATAACCGGCCATGTGCTATGAGATATGCTCATATTTCCGAATGGATTGAAACCATCACTTGCCAATCCAAGCCTAACATTTCGAGGTTCTAATGCAAACTCAGGAAATTCTGCATCCAAACTTTGCCATGCAATAGAGTCTGCTGGATGCCGTAATATATTATCTTTGATTCTACGATCGTAATGCCATTGCATTTCTTTAGCTAGATCAGAAGTCATATATAGTCTCTGTAATCTCGGTATAAGTGGAAAGTGCCATACATTTTTCTTTGAAATTCGATTCGACTTTGGTCTACTCTGACTTTCAATAGTCCATCGTGAAGCTCCACATGTATCACAAAACTCTTTATCAATAGAATCTTTCCAATATAGCATGCAATTATTCTCGCATGCATCTATCTTAGTATAATCATGACCAAGATCCTTGATAATATTTTTTGCATCATAATATGAAGTAGGAATTGATGCATTTTTTGGAAGAACATCTTTGAAAAATTCCAATAACAGTTCAAATGATTTATTGCTCCATCCAGACAATATCTTCATATGAAAAATCTTCACTAAAAATGATAAGATTGTATGATTTTCACATCCATCATAAAGTGGTTTTCGAGCATCTTCCAATAGACGATAAAACTTTCCTGCTTCTAAATTGATAGATTCTCTCAAATCTGGATCTTCGATATCATTTTCACTAGCATTAGAAGATTGAAAATCTGCAGCTGTAAATCTATCATTTAACATGGTATGCATATCATTGATTGCTCCTTGTGAAGACAATGATGAAGATGCTTGATTACGGCGTTCTCCATGAAGTAACCAAATTGTATAATTTGGTGTAAATCCATTAAGTATAATGTGCTCATAGATAACATCAGGCATATGTCGCTTTCTATTGTCACATTTTTTACAAGGGCAAATTAGTTGACCTTCAGAGACAAGTGTAGAATTCAGCTTTGCATATTCAATAAACTTTGAAAGTCCTTCTCGGAATTGTGCATCATTCACTCTATTTCGTCCATACATCCAAGATCTATCAGTATGAAAGTCCATCTATCACAAGAAAGTTAATTAATAAACTAACTAACTCATAAGCACTTACATGAAATAAACTTTTAAAGTCATTCACAGTGTAATACCTTATGAAAGATTGACGAACGCTAGAATATTTAGGACGTAATATATTTGACAAAACATAACAAAATTTCATTGGCAACACTAATCTATTATATTCAAGAAAATCATGATGCAGATGGAATCTTAAAGAATTGAAAGAAAAAATAACATAGAGAATGTACCTTTCTCTATCGAAGAATACTTGTGGAAGGAAATTGCCCAAGACTCCACCTATTCAACCATTGTAATAGAGAATTGGTGAGGAGCTTAGATAATCTTCTGTATCTAGATCTCTACCCACTAAAAATAGTACTTTTTCGGCATGTTTACCATATAGTTAATGGGAATTAGTAAGATACATAGGGATATAAAGATTGCGAGATTTTCAAAAGTAATGGGAATTAGTAAGATACATAGGGATATAAAGATTACGAGATTTTCAAAATCTTTCTATGGTTTACTATACACATCAATACCTAACTTATACAAATCTTAACTAATGAGCATAACTAAGGGTAGTCTTAGGGTAATAACACCTTACGAAAAGTTTGAAAAAATCACATATTTAAGAGTTAATTTATTTGACAAAAAAATAATTTTTTATTAAAAAACTAATCTATTATGTTCAAGAAAATAATTATGTAAGGAATCTTAAAGAATTGAAAGAAAGAAAGGAAACACAAACATAGAAAATGTACCTTTCCAGATCTGTCCAAGAATGCTTGTGGAAGGAACTTATCGTAGCGTCCAATGCTTCGACCTATTAAATTATTGCAATAGAGAATTAGTGAGGAGACTAAATATAGTACATTTTGGCAATTCACCATATATGTAATGGGATATCTACATGTTTCCACTACATGAAGATTCAAAAACCGACAAAGCAACAATGGAAAATACATACATATTACCATGAATGTTGCATGACAATAAAAAAAATGCAAATCAAAATCACACTACAATGAATGTTGCATGACAAAGTAGAATGGCAAATATACATGCATATGGATATATATATATATATATAGAGAGAGAGAGAGAGGTAACATGAGAAGGTGAGAACATCAACTACATGCTATCTGATTCTAAAATATATCAACTGCTCTTACATTGGAATAGTCTCAAAGAGAGCATATGACCACAGGCCTTCATGTGCAACCCCTTCTCTTCCATTATCCACAGTTATTCCTACTACCCAGCATGTCTCTTCCATTATGTTGGCCAACCCATTCTGAAAGGCCCATCGTCCAATTTCTCGCATTTTAAGACTGGCGCACCTATTACTCTTTTCTGCAAACCCAAACCACCTTAAACATTTGCGTTCTATTTGGATCATACAGACTTTTTTTCTGATGATCTTGTTACCTAGACATCCTTCTTTTCATCTTCGTTTCCGGTAGATAAATCTCATGCATGTGTTTAAGATGACATAATAGATGCAACTAATTTCTCGTATGGCGGAAGCTGGATATTGACAACATGTTGATTCATAATGACAATGTTTGATTTTAGTTTATGTTGGGTACTGTAGTATGTTCTTGTTCGGATTTATTGCACACTCTGTCTACTGTACGTTGTGTTAAACCTTATTCTTTTATCTCATCTTCACGTTGTTTTGTACAAAGAAGAAATACCTTTAGCTTTAATCAAATATTTGATTATTATTTTTACAGTACGAGTGAAATCTTTGCAAATAACAAACCAGTGATTAACTGTCCGCATTTTAACTTTCCAGACATATGATATATACAGTTGCATCTATTATATCATGCTGCCGTCTTCTGATTATGCAAGGAAGATAAAACTCAAAAGAACTTACAGGCTCTGTCGTGCTGCCGAGCGACGTCAATGGCGTCCCAACAACGTCGAGGGAAGGGCTGTGTGATCCGGCAATGCAAAGAGGAACAGATTGTAAGATCCGGCCGCGGCGTTGGAAGGAGGGATCGTGCATTCCCTAGAGTTGGAGGGAGCCTTGTAATACTGATATAGGGGTGGGACGTGCAGGCCCTAGAAATGGGTATGCTAAAAGGCCTTTGGAGGGAAAGGTGAAATAATTGGGGGGGGGGGGGGGGGGGAATTTTTTTATGACCCTTCAAATGGTATATACTACTAACAAGTCGTCACTAATTCTATAATACATTAGCTACAGAAAATCTATAGGGAATGTAATTTTTAAGTGACAGAAATTAAACCGTTAGAAATATTCGTCACTTATATATATTTTTCCTGTAGTGATAGAAGGGGAATAAAGGTTTATTCCCTCTAATAGATTCCTCGTTAACAAATCACGGAGGTGGAGTGTGTATGGGAGAGAACCATGGACGTTGCATACTAATATAAGGAGAAATTCTACCGAAATTGTTAACATATATTCAAATTTGAGGTACGACTACGTTATTCACATTCTTGATATTCTAGAGTATATTTAAAGTCTACTATGTAAGGATTTGAACACACACGTAGATGCTAGGGAACATAATCCTATCCATTAATAATGGATTTTCTATAACTTTTTGGATTTTAAATCAATTTCATGATTTAGGATTTTTCTTATGGTTGTTCTTCTTAAAAAAACCATACTAAATGAGATGAGTTAGGATTTGATTAAAAAAAGTTAATCTTTGAGTTCACATGCGTACATGAATACGATGATATAAATCTACACAAAAAAATAAGATATTATGTTAATCCAGCTCCGAACTTCTAGTCTTAGATTTATCATGAAATCGATACGATAATTTAAATTCAAGGATAAGAACTATTCGGTATAGTTAGCTGTCTTCAAAGGTCCCAAAATGAATTGCATATGCGACCACATATGCCTAAGCGGTAGGTTCATCATCCGGCGTCCTCTGTATAGTGCATCATATTCAGTCGACATTATAGATAGAGTTCACATATAAATTTGATTAATATTTACTTTCTATTAATAGTTTTGATAACATTTGCTAAGGAGAATAATGGTTAGTGGAGGCTTCTTGACCAACATATTGGTATGGGACAATATGACCATTTAATATAGTTACCAATTTCGTAGTATCCACATCTTTAGATTTGAAAATTAGCAGTGATAGAAGTAACATTTGACATGATTAAAGATATGAAAGAAGAAAAAAAGTTCTAAATTGGTACATGTTTCAGATCTAAATACAAATAATATTTGTTGTTTTCAAAACATGTACACTAGTTTTACTTGTTTTTCTTTGCTAGAGTACTTTTCTTATCTTCAACCTTATTTTTTAGGATTATAAAAGACCCTACCAAGTCTTCACAAGAACAACCGTGAAGTAGGCAGCCAAATAATCACCTATTAAAAGTTGTTACCCTTTTTTAACAGTTTATTTAAGGGATAATTACACCCATAACCCTGAGTAATTCTTCAATCTCAATCATAACCCTGCATAATCGCGAATTACATGAGGAACCCTGAGTAATGCTTAACCTTTACACGACATGACCCTGCGTCAACTTCCGTTTCGAATTTCCGTTAACTCAGATGGAAAAGGTTAGATGTGGACAATTTTGCCCCTCATGACTTTTTATATTTATAAATTGATGCCCCTGGAAGCCTGGAAGGCCCACACTCATCGGAGCTCCAACCCCCCGCCCGCCGGAGCCCCGACCCTCCTCCCGCCTGCCCGCGCCCCAACCTTCTTCCCCCTTTCCTCCTCCCTGTCGACCACTTCCTCCTCCCCCTTCCTCTCCGTCCACCACCACCTCCTCCTCCTCGCTGCCGACCTCCGCCCTGCAGCCCTCCCACCGTCTCTGCCCCCCTCTCGCTGTGCGTGCCTCCACCCACCCGCGTGCGCGCCTCCGCCATGCATCCTTCCCCTTCCCGCAAGCTCCAGCACCCTGCACGCCCCCACCTCCCCCCCCCCCCTTCCTGCGAACTCCAGTACCCCGTGCGCCCCTGCTCCGTAGGCTGCAACCCTCCCCTTCCTGCAAGCTCCAGCTGCCCGCACCCCCCCCCCCCCGGCGACCGACGACGCGCAATCGCCCCCCCCCCCCCCCCCCCGCGGCGACCGACCTCGAAGCTAAGCTTCCTCGGTCTGCTCTGACACGCGCAATTCGAATCTTTTACACAATCCGACTGAGTAGAGGGCGGTCCGGGCGGCGATCTGGAGGAGAGTTCGGAGGCGAGCAGGCTGATGGCGTCGGACAGCGCTGGAGAGGCGAGGGGCGCACGTCGCCTTCGGGCACCACAGGGGTACCCGTCGCCTGCTTCTTCAACGATGGATGGAGGCGCGCGGGCGGCGCCGCTCAACGGTGAGGCGGTGATCTCGCGGGGCGTGGCGGTGGTTTGCAACGCGGTCTGGCGTCAGAGGGGGCGCGGGCGGCGGATGTCCGGCGATTGGAGGACGGCGCGGTCGTGTGGACGGCTGAGCAGCACCCGCGAGGGGTGGCGCGAGGAGGGAGGGTGACCTGACCAGCGGCGGTGGCAGGGGGTGGCGGCCCTGCTTCCGTTCCCCCTTTATTTTAATTTTTTTTGTAAATTTGTTTTTTTTTCCTTCTATTTTTTATTTGGCTAATCCTAGCCGTTAGATCATAGTTTGGTTAGATAAACCCACTCATATGGTTGAGTTAACATATTAAACTAACGGAGGGTTATATGTGTGAAACGGAGTAACTATCCGGGGTTCCTCATGTCATTCACGATTATGCAGGGTTATGATTGAGATTGAGGAATTACTCAGGGTTATGGGTGTAATTATCCCTTTATTTAATAGCTTTTGACATGCATATAAATGTCTAGTTTTTGTGTCAGTTTTAATAATATAGTTGTGAATGAATTCTCATTTGAATGGTTTTTTAGTACAACATTTTTTCTTTAGTTAGTTTCCGAATGTCAGTGATTAGATAATGTACAATATTATGGTAGAGTATCTTAGATCCTAAAATTTGTGAGAAATCGATGACTCTTAAAAGGGATTATCACATATTGCTATTAGATCAATGGCATTTTAATAACATCTTTAAATTTAATGACTAAATATAATAGTACTTATAAATTAGAAAGGCATAGATATTATGATCTGAATACCATCCTATATTGTTGAAAATATAGTTTGTAATTTGCCCATTTGTAATTACCACTGCAAATGAGCCCATGAACATTGTCCTAAAGACCTCTTCTCTAATAAGTATTAAGAGAGAGGCCTACCTAAAGAGAATATTCTAGAATAAAGAGACATCGAGAAAATATCTAGATATTTCGCTAACTCCACAAAAAGATCTAATTATTTCCACCTAAATAAGGAGTATGGAAGGGGTTTCTAGATCCCCCTTCTAAAGTATCCCCACCTAATTTGAGGGCTTATATCTACTACTCAAGTAGTTCTCATTTGTCATCAAAATAAATACTACTCAAGCGGTCCTCATTTGTCATCACAATAAAACCATTACCAGCATAAGAGTCTTCAAGTGTCATCCTCTTCCAAGTGTTGTAAGTTCTTCCTCTCTTGTTGTAAGCATTGTGATCGTCTTCTTGTATAAGTTGAAGTCTTGTATGAAAATTTCATGTTATTAATGAGAAGAAATTTTTAAGTTTTAATTCTACCTAACGCATTAAATCATATTACAATTGTAGTCGCATTTTCTGATTTTCCTTCTAGTGAAATTGCTAAAATGCTAGGGGTATAAATGTTATTAGAAAAACTCAAAAAGGGTATAATGGATCATTGACACATGTGAGAGAGAAGAGATAAAGGGGTACTATAGTGTGGGTTAGAATGAGACTAGAATATGAATGACTTTTAAAAGTTTACATTTTATTAACTTATTAGATTTTTTCGAAAAAGGATGGTTGAATCGACGATTTGGTTCAATTGATTCAATTGGGTTTAAGTGATCTAACTGGGTTTTGATTGGTTTTATTTTTTGAATAAAAGCTAGGTGGTTGGACCGTTTTTCCTTCGTTTCTTGGTTTAGCCGATTTAACTGATCAGTTCAGTTTGATTTTTAAAACCTTATTCAAATAATACAAAAGTGAAAGGGATGAGTTTTGCGCTCCAGACCCCTTTGTACAACTATCTTAAACAAGTAGAAAATCTTCAAGATTTTTTTGCATTTTAATTCAACTCCAAATAAATTAGTTCTTTTTGTAGTTATTCAATAATGATGTAAAGAAAAATTCAAAAATAAACAAAAAATCATATCATGCTTATATCAATAAAATTAAAACCTTAGTTTTAAATATGCCTACTTAATATCTCATACAAAGGAACTCCAAGCAAAATATCTTCACCTTTAAAGTTGATTTGTAAAAATATTCTACTCTTAAAAATATTGTTGTGGAGGATTTTATGTCAAACTCAAGTTTTGGGATCTTATTGTATATTTGGACAATGTCATTTGAACTTATACATTTTCTACGAGGTATATTTTTAATCTTTTTTACTTGTTTTGATTTTTGTACATATTTTTGTTATTCCAATTTCTCAAAAAATATAATAATCATAAATCAAGCAAAAACCAAAAATATACAAAAATAAATAACCTCAATTTGTAGGTAATCTATACATATGTAACTACAAAATATATCTATTAACACAAAAATATAACTGAAAATTTTAGCAAGAGCTTAAAACATTTTGAAAATATAAGAAAATATAGTATTTATATACTTTTAATATTGAAAAATAATTAAAAATTAAAATAACAAAACAAGCCATAAATAGTTGAAAGTGCATTTCACTCCTACAAAAGTATAGGATAAGTAGTTGAATGAGCATTTCGCTCCTACAAAAAGTATAGGACTTAAAAAATAGGCGATTCACTCTTTTTATTTTGAAGTTTGGACATTAAATATTTTCATTAATTTACAAGATTTGTTGCATGGAGATTTCATAGTGCTGACACGCTCAACACCATAGGTCATCCCCTACCTCTAGGGGTGTTCAAAATATTAGGGTCAAATGGGTACCCACTCCAACCCCATGATTTTGACCCTAATTTCATGGGTACCCATAAAATTACTTGGGTTGGGTACCCATGAGTTGCTGCCCCATCCAAGCGGTTGAGCCGATGGAAACCACAGTAGAATAACTGGGTACCCGGTTGGGTGTAATCTCCATTTCAACATTGCCATTTCATTCATGGGTAAGGTTTGCTTCCAACGTCTTACAAGTTGCCAGGGCACCACCCGTTGAAGATCCCCTCTATGCACGAGCGCTCCCAACTTCTCGAGCTTTGGATTCTGTTTCGTTCATGGGGAGGGGTTGCTCCCAGTTAGGGATGGCTATTGAGTCAAGGCTCGATGAGCCAGGCTTGGGCTCGGCTCGATAAGGGCTCGTGAGCTTGGCTCATTAAGCTATTGAGCCGAGCCCGAGACAGATTTTTGGGCTCGATAGCTTATCGAGCCGAGCCCTACTCAGCTCGATAATTCAATAACGGATCGATAAGGAATATATATATATATATATTCTATTTATGAAACTACAATGAGTTTTATTTTTATTTGTATTAGTTTTGCAACATTGTTAATGGTGGATTACGTGTTTATGTTGTTTACTTAACAACAATGTTGGGTGGACTATGCTGTAGACTTAGATTTTCTACATTTTATCTAATGTTAATCTAGGTTATAGTTAGATATTTAGTATTTTTTCTTTTTTATTAACAAGCATAATGTTACAATATATATTATAATTTAACTTTTATATACAACTCGGATGGTGGCCTACTGGTAAGGTGGACGATCTATAAAAGGGTGGTCTTGGGTTCAGGCACCAGGCAAAACACTTTTTCACCAAAAAACACCTATTTCCTTAACGAGCCCGAATAGGCTCGAGCCCAGACCAGGCTTGATAAGAGGCTCGGGATCTATAAAGGGCTCGGCTCAAGACTTATCGAGCCTGAGTTGACTCGATAAGGGCTCGAACCCACCGAGATCGAGCCGGAGCCAGCTCGGCTGGGCTCGATCGAGCCCGAGCTCAGTTGGGCTTATCGAGCCCGAGCCTGAGCCCAGCCCTGGCTCGGCTCGTTAGGGTCGATAGCCAGCCCTACTCCCAGTGCTTCGCCACCCATCGAAGCCCCTCTTCCAAGCTTCGCTCCATGCCTCGTCGTGCACCATAGCCATCCTTCACATCTTGCCCCCTTGCTACCGCTCTATGACTCACCACACATCGTTGCTCCTCACCCCTCACCTCCACATGATTATGTTCCGCCCGAGTCTATCAATTTTATGGGAAAATGGAAAATTACTATTTCACCTCAAATATTTAATGGTAGTTTTGATTTGGCTACATTTATGATGGTTTTATGATGGTGGCATGTAACTTAATTGGTAAGGAGCATTATGGAAAAATAGTTGCATCTTTTGCATTTTCGTAGTTTGAGAATCCAGGAAGTATATCTATTGTGACCTATTACAACATTCGGTCCCAAATTTATTTTTGGTGATTATCAATTTCGTTTTCTTTTTAAACAGAATTCCACAACTTTTATCGTTTCTCAAGTTATTCGGTTTGATTGTCAGATTAAATAGGAGATTGCCTCCAAATCCACATAAATTGTAATTTCGAATTTCTAATTGTAGAGTTTGGAAATAATGGTTATTTTGATTCAATATACTTATGTTTAGAAGATTAGTTAACTGATACAGTTTAATTGCAATGTTTCTAGCATTATCTAGTATTTTTTTAATGATTGTTCTTTTTTCATAGCTCTTTTTCTTCGGTTATTCTGAGGATACCCACGGGTACCCGTTACCCATTCAAATAATCCGGGTACCCGTTGGAACGGGTCATATCGACCTGTAGACCATGTACTAATGGATCGGGGTGGCTCGTAATTGAATGGGTCAGATACCCGTTCCATGAACACATCTACCTACCTCCGGTCGCCTCCACATCCCAGGCAGTTGCCGTGGCCAAGAGGCCATCTTCTCCACCTTTACATGACGTTCATAATTGACCAATCACCTCATGTCTACTTTCAATCAATTGAGCCCATGATCTTCTCCCTCGATGCTAACTCAATTACTCCTCTCAAGGCCCCTAGACCTGCACGAAAACTGCCATCATGCTTTCCGAAAACCCAACTTCTTAAGCTTAAAGCTCATGACAAGATCTCCTCGAGCACATTCAAAGGAGACAAAGCAATAGCGCATGGGAGAGAGTGTTGATCCCATGCGAATTAGACTTCGTTCGAGCTTTCCAAGGCTCCAAAAAGCCAGATGCAACGCATCAATGCGAGCACTCTAACCTCGATGAAACTTCATCCCCATGCATCTTACTGCACCAAGTTCTCCGTCAATCAGTGCACATTCTCCCTTTCTATCTAATTTTACTTCCAATTTTATCAATTTCCCCATTGATTTCGCTTTATTTTGCAAAATACAGGATTCATCTGATGGTACCATCCCATAACCTAAAGCCAAGTGAGCTGCATAAGAGACATTGAAGCTTTGGGAGCCATCAAAGCCATCCCAGGTCGGCATGTAGCATATCTAGCTGTTGAGATTGTCCCCTAACTTCTAATCTCCACCGTAGATCAATGAAGCAGTAGATCTTTTACATAAAAGCCCTGGAAATTTTAAGGGATTTTTACCCTACGAACCTTGTAAACTTGTTAAATGACCTCTACAACATTCGAAATATCAATATTCCTCCATCGACCTCGTAAACTTGCTAACCCTTACCCCATAAACCTCGCGGTTAACTCTCATCCATTTACCTGTTAAATCCATTTACCCGTTAAATTTAACCGGATTCCATTAAAATAAGTTACATATTATCCTCTTTGTTTAAAAAATTACAAACAATACCATCTTCTTCCTTTCATCTCATCCCCTATCCCTCAACCTCCTCCCCCTCCCACTTGCTCCTCCACCCCTCCCCGTTACAGCTGCTCTTTTTCCCGTTGTTGTCGCAGCTGCTCCTCTCTCCCACCGCCTCCCCTCCCCGACCTCGACCTCCTTCTCCTCGTCGCCTCCCCGATCCCGACCTCCTCTCCCTTGCCTCTCCTCTCTCCCTCATCCCGACCTCCTCCTCTCCCTCGCCGCCTCCCTGACCCCTACCTCCCCCTCCTCCCCCTCGTCGCCTCCCCGATACCGACCTTCCTCTCCCCTGCATCCCCACCCTCTCCCGCATCCCGACCTCCTCACCTGTCGCAGCTGCTCTGTTCCCCGCTGCACCCGACCCTGACCTCCTCCTCTCCCATGCCGCCTCTCTGACCATTTTCTTCTGTATCGAATAAAACACGGTGTGCGGGTCATTCACGCGCAACAAACCAACAAAGTTGCCAAGGTCAATTTCGAGCAGTTAAGCATGCCTTTTTCCAGATTCTCTCCATTGATTTCCACTTCATGGCCGGACACATCTGTACAGTGAGCACGTCTTTTTTTAGATATATGCTTTGTGGGTCTTCTCCATCCGCAAGTCTTCTCCATCACTGCTCTCATCCATTTGATTTCTAGTCTTCATCTTCGGACACATCTATACAGTGAGCACGCCTTTTTCCAGATTTTTTTTGCGTTGTAGGTTATCATCATTTGATCCTCCGAAGCATAAAATTGCTCTCTGATAAAAAAAGAAGATCAACAATGGCACGCTCTCTCAGCAGGAGCATGAACACGGTCTGTGATTTCTAGGGGATCAAGGTTGCATAGGGAGAAGAAGAGGAATGAGAGAAGAAAAGATGAAAGGGGAAGAAGGAGATGAGGAGGTGGAAGATCCACCAACCAATGCCTCCCTGGTTAGATTAACCAAGGTATTTTCTACGGTAAAAGTAATTTTAACGGCAGTATTCGTGGGGTAAGACGGAGAAGTTTACGGGATCGATGGAGGAATATCGATATTTCAAAAGTTCTAGAGATCATTTAACAAGTTTATAGGGTTCGTGGGATAAAAATCTCAAATTTTAAATATTGCATATATTCTCGGGCTACTGAGGGGATCGAATTAAATTCTAGATGGTTCTTCCAAATTGCAAACATGTCCTTATGGACCATATGATGATCATTTTCCTTGAGTCCGCTCTTCATTTCAGTCCTCACATGGTCATTTTGCATTTCGGACCCTTAAAATTATTCATTTTGCTTCTAAATTTTCAGGTCTTGTATGGAAATAGCCCGAATGTATTACAATTTTATTTTGTTATTTTTTACATGTATGAATTATTTTTAATAGTTTTTATTAGGTTTTTAAGGGTTTAATTAGTTTATTTTCTTATAAATTCAAATTCATTAACTTATTTTTGAAATTTGACCAATTTGTAGGTGTTTAGGATAGCTAACTTCTCTAAAATATGGACACTAAGTTTTTGAGTTTAAATCTATTTATTTTCAAATTCGCAGATAGGAATTCTATTAAGTACTCATTGCAGAATTTGACTTCGCCAAATTTACATAGAGTTTACCTCACATCCACACATCGACTATAAGTTTTGTTTGCATAGTTGTTGCATTTGTTAGTTATTAAAAATAAAAAAAACCATAAAAATTGAAGATAACCTTGAAAATTCATTAAAAATAGAAATTATGTGTTGAAAAAATCTATAATCATTCGTGTTTATGTATTTTAATCTATAATCTCAAAAAATAAATACATCTCTCAAAAATAAAAAGACAAAAAATCCTTTCAAAAATCTTATAAAAAATACAAAAACAAAAAATTATAACATTTTTTCCTATTTGTGTGTACTATTATACATATTACCGTAGAAAGGTACCTATTTTAACATTCATTATTATCTAGTATTTTTAAGGTAATTAAAACATATAATTTCCTATATACACAAATTACTATCAAATAATAATGTTTGAAAGTGTCCTAAAGGTATAAAAATCCTTAACATTAACAAAAATAAAGTAAAACATTAAAAATACAAAAAATATTTTGAAACTTTATTTTGTTGATTTTATATATATATATATATATATGTTATTGTTTCTTTATACCGTGATTTACTTTCTTAATAAACTCTATTTCAAAATTAAATAAAAAGAAAAATAAAAAGTAAAATTTCTGAAAATATGATAACACATGGAAAATCAAACACGAAGAGTTGCATTGTATGTCACTGTCTTAGTTTTTCTAATTGCATCAAGAGTTCGACCTAGGAACTTTCTCAAGTAAAATAAATAAACGTTAATAGAACTTCTTCTTATTTGAATGAAAACCTAATTGTCGATAATACGAGTGATCAACCTTAACACACAATCTTGGGTGCTCGTTAGGTAGGGAAAGGTCGCTCTCACGCCATATTATGCAAACATAGGTAATGAAATCTTAGTTGACATCTCTATTCAATAAAAGATTTTTTTACTTTAGTATATTAGTATTAGAGTTTAATGGGGCTGTCCCTTACAGGCAGCCACCAATGGCTGCCCCCCCCCCCCCCCCCCCCGTTGTTTTCGATGCTTTTTTTTTGAAAAATATCGCCATGTATATTCATCTCTATATCCCTCCTATATGCCATTCGAATTTTTGATCGTCAGAAACAGAGACTCCTGCGGCCTCCATCGAGAAGGTGTCGATTTAAAAAATCATGTTACTGTTAGAAAAATGACTGTCTCGATGGAGGCCGTAGGAGTCTCTGTTTCGGACGAAATTCGAATGGCATACATGAGAGATATATGGATGAATATACATGGCGATATTTTTCAAAAAAAAATAAAAAAAAGCGCCGAAAATGGTGCGGGGATAGCCATGTTGGCTGCCCGCAAGGGGCAGCCCATTAAACTCTTAGTATTACTATGTGATGACAAGCGAACCCTACGTAAATTCGTCGATGCAATCGGCTAGATCATTTGTAAACATGTATTGAGACATTTATGACATGAACTACTGATGAAGTACTATAAGAACGACCTTCACATGATTCATCCATCCATGACGTGAGGTAACAAATGTGCTTGTCATAAACTAATACAACACTCTATGTTGATGAGTGAATTAGCTATACCTTTCCGTATGTGTGGCAGTTTAGCCATGGAAGAAACATGATGGCAATATGTATAACATAGTTTACTATCCCATAACTCATACTTGAATGATCCTAAATACAATTTCGTTAATTTATAATATATGATTTGGCTAAATTCTCCATCGTAATTTTATGCAATAAATCTTTTCTATCTTGTAATATATTTTATCTTCAATTCTAAATTTACTTTTTTTTAATATTTTCGTGTAACCGTTTGTATGATATACTTGCCAATGATATCCTTCTCAATACTCTATTAGGACATTTTCCCCACAGTTAAATTGCTAAATGTCAGGCACTCGATATCAAATATTATTATTGCTGAGCATCAAAGGATCCGATAACTCGAAAATAAGATCGTCAAAGGTGGCATTGCCATCCAATATGAACGGTGATATCGACGAGATCGAACTTATTAGAAATCAGGAAGATTTTTGCATATTTTGATTGTTGGAAAATCACGAGTATACTTTTTTAAAAAAAGTTCGCATTATCAGTTTACTATAATTTTGTACTGTCGATTTCTGTCAATATTCAACCTCGATTTGGCAAACATCGTACCACGAAATAGAAAATTAATAGCAATACCAACTTGAGATAATTTTCGAATTAATACTAGAGATTGATATATTCTGGAGGCCTAATAAGGCCTTAGCAAATAAGGTCTAATTTAATTGGACTCGGCCCATTTGGGATTTAGATGGATATGGGCCAAGGTGGGACAGATTGAGCTTAGATTGGACCCACTTCAATAAATCTGATATTTTCTCAACAATAAATGATATATGATATGAAATGGTAAACAAAACCTTTTGACACGTAGAACATAAATCCCTGTCGTTGGGTGGAGCATTGAGCCGGATCTGCCAATTTTCCTCGGGTCATAGATCGAGACAAGACTCAGATTTTCTGCTAGATTTCCGACTCGGACCTGACCCAAGGCCTACGTTTTGGGCCTGAGTTAGGGCCAGAAACAACTCGGTCGCAAATTCTTGCGGCATGATGCATATTGTCTTGCTTGGCCCTTTGAATACAAGAGATTAAAGTTAATGCCGTTATCTGCCTTGTGGGGATGAAGATCATCGTCGAGGCAGAGTCGACGTGTAGCAACACTGACTTCACGAGGAGGTGTCTGGCGACCTATTGGTCGTCGTCGTAAACGGAGGCACAAATTGCTCGTGGATATTCATGAGGGGCATAGCATGCATGGAAATTGCAAATTGGGGAAGGCGATGGGCAGTTTGGGTCAACCCAGGTCCCTTTGGTATCGAGTTGGGCTCGCCTCAAAATCAAAATCAAGAAAATATGATCGTTCGGGTCTAATCTGTGTGTACACAGAATTCAGACCAGCCCAATGCTCCACCCTAACTATCGAATGCCGAATTTTACAGACCGAAAGCTTGATTGACCGGTTTTTTGAAAGAAGAGTTGTCGACTCTCAATCGGATTGAACTTAGAGAATCGCCCAAAATGCTTAAATCCGTTTTAACTGTGATGACTCTTTGTATTTGCATTCTAATTTGAATCGATTTCTTCGTAATTTTTTTGAGCTTATCCTTTACATCTAATTACTGGTTTCTTCTCCGTTTATAATTTTATATACGGCAAAACTTTTCCGATTTTTTGATTTGTACGCTTCCTGTAACTCCCGTCATTGTGATGCAACATTCACGAGGAAATGATAAGTATTTAGTTGGATATTTTAAATTTGTTTTAGGGGGATTTTTAGCATTATTCATAGCATTTTAAACTACATATAAACTTATGACATATTCAAAGATTTTCTACATTGATTTGAAATCTTCCAAAATTTATGAGAAGATTCGTTGAAATATGATATGATTCTAAACCCATCTCGAATCTCAAATAGTATGACAGAATTTGTAAATTTATATAAGTTTAGAAATCTTGTCATAAACCTACAAGCTCGATTCTAAATCTATCTCGAATAGTACGGAATGAAAGCTCGGGCTTGATAAGTTCGATTCGGACAGCTCGTGAGCCGGGCTCGAAAAGCTATTGAGTTCGAGTCCAAGTTGGATAAATGAGTCACTAGGGCCAATTCGTTAGCAAGATGCGGGATACAGGATAAGGAGGGATGAAGCTGTTGTAGCCCCGTTTCCATTTGTTTGCAGGGATACAAATATGTGGAATACGCATGGATAGATGGTAGTTATGTGATATTCATTGTTCTATTGGCAAAGTAAGGGTACATATTTCAGGATAGAATTTAGGTAAATCAGTTGGATGCAATTGTCTTTTTATTTTCATTTATATGATAGAATTACAAGAAATATCGTTATACAAATTTACATTTCTGGTTCCATATAAAAAAAGCGCTTTATTTATTTTGATGCTCTTATTTATGTACACAATATTCATAACATGTATAAAATTACTCCACGTACTCTAGCAGCATTGATTTTGAAAATAGGTCGTAAATAGGATTACAAATGAAGTTGCTTCAAGACATCACCATACAGAAAATCACAAAACATAAAACTAGGAAACAACTTGATTATCACACACCTGTTCGTCAATCAGAACGTTCTCATTTTTCAAAAAAAATAGAAAAATGGGATGGACATGCGAAATTAGCTCCTAGGGGCAGCCCCATTTTAATGATATATATATATGAGAAAATGGGATTGCAATCCCTGCTACATTTTTCGGCTCTTTTTTATTTTTTTATCGAAAATATCGCCATATATTTCATCCCTATATCCTTCTTTCATTCCAATTTCACTGAAACATAAAGATAATCACTATACCCGTGTATGTATCATAATGAAGAATAAATCCTCCACCTCCTAATTCATACCACCTAAGATTGTCTATTGTCCCTTAGGACCTGGTACAAGATTAGAATTCTAGCTTATCACTGAGAGTAGTATTCCATTGATGGCTCATGTCCCTTGGAAGGATGTCTTCTTCACGTTCCATCTAAACTAAGCATGGAAGGCCTACACCCAATCTCAAGTAACAATAAAGAGTCTTTCTGTCTAGGTTGACTCAACAATAAAGTTGACCTATGGTAATAAATAATTCGAGTATTTACTGTCATATTTTTCCGATGTTAAATCTATAAGAACGAATATTATTAGTTACAAAATTAGCTTCGTTCTTGAAGTTAACATTGAAAGCCATTGACTTATTCGTTGAAATCTACATTAATCGTTGCTAACTTTGACAAAACTATAAGAAAAATCAACAAATGATCATTATTATTGTAGCGGGTACAAGTAGTCTCCATGCATCTTCTCACAAACATATTCATTTCACTTAGCCTCGCTCCGAGGCAATACTTATATTGTTATGCCTTTCATACTGGTGGGAACTTACCCGACATGATTAGGGTGAAAGGAAGCACTATTGGCAAGTCAGGTAAGATATCATGATCGAGCGGCGCACAAGGATTCGTGGTTATGGTAGGCATTCCCTTGCTGTAACAACAAAGTATTCCTGTACCCTTTCCCAGACCTAACTTACAGGACCTTAAAAACAAGAGAGCAAATGTTTCTTACAGAAACGGATGGTGTTAATCAGAAACAAAAGAATTACGATAAACACATGGAAGATAAGCATTGTTCTGCAGGCCCGAGTAGAGCATCATCGAACCCAAACAAGGAGCAGGCAGATCGAGTAATGCCAAATAATTGAGCTGATGACTCACGTACACATGCACCCATCTGTCTGTGCTCTCTCTGCATTATTATTAGTTCTGGAAAAAAAAACGAAGAAAGGGGTTTCAAAACAGCCGTGTCCTTGTGGGATGTGATTATAAATCCCAGGGGCAGTCATCATATCCACGAATTAGGCAGCGGTGCTTGCGTGGATCCTCGTAAGGAGGGGCCATCCATTAAACAGATATCATGCTGTGCTGTATGTGAGCAGACGTCGTGTCATGCGTGACTGGACGTGGCCGTGCCGTCCATGCAGAAGTGATCCGGAATGTGAGGTCGGAGACAAATCGCCTCGAGATTCGTGTCCAATCTCGTGGTCTGGATTGACCGCCGCTGATATTGGCCTGCGTTTTTGAAAACGTATCCAGGATCCATGGATCTTGCCTTTTTTAAATTTGTTCAAAAGTACTCTGCACCATCCTGTATACTTCTGACCTAATGTTTTTTATTTGAATCTCCATGTTGGGGGTAATTTCCATATGGGAAAATGTGTGGATGCCATTCTCCAGACAATCAATTTTAGCCCATTGATCTTCATCTAATTATCAAAACCAAGCTACATCTAACACCGTCTTCTCTTTTAGAATGATACGTACCATTTTTCACGGGAAATATTGTCTGACATGATCCGAGAGAGTTTTCTTTTATCCGCGCACACACAACCATCATCGCCGTTTAATTCTGATTAAACCTTCGATCATAGATGGATAGCATGTTCTTTTTTTTACAATAACAATAACAACAGAACCTTTTCTCGCATTAAGTAGGATTGGTTACATTTATTATTTACCTCCATTCAGATTTATCTTGTCTCATTCTCAGACTTAGATCCAAAAATCTGAAATCTCTTTGAATAGTCTCATTTCAATACTTATTGAGCCTTCTTAGCCCTATCTTAGCTGGCTCAATATACCAAAACTCGTATATTCTAGTTGGTACATCAACCGACCTCTTTTGCAAATGGTCAAATCATCTTAAATGATTTTCTCTCATCTTATCTTTCCTTCTAATTGCATCATTCCGAATAAGATATTTACATGTATTATTACACATACACCTTAGCATTTTCATTTCTGCTACTATCATTATTTCACATATCTATGGTTCATAAGCTAACATTAAGATCCATAAAGCATAACAACTCTCATGACTGCTTTGTAGAACCTTCATTTGATTTTATAATGATCTTTCTTATCACATAGGACAAGAGACCCCTCTCCACTTTAACCAACTCGTATTTATTCTATAATTACATCCCCATCGATTTCTCCTTCGTGTTGCAAAATAGATGTAACGTCCCGAACTTAGGTCCCTGATCCGTTATCGAGGAAAACTAGCCCTGACAAATTGTTGGGTTTGGACTCAAATGGATCCAATGGCAACCACCCAAAATGCTTAAGCCAAGTTGTCAAGTAGTAATCCCCACCAGTTATAACCCACATCCACACTTTGTGAGTTTTAGATGTGGACTATATTTTGTGGTTAGGGTGTTACAACATCCCCCGCTTATATTCACAACATCCTCGTTGCGACCTGGTCCATCACTTGTTCCTAGTGACAGTGACGGATGCACGCCCCCGGCTTAGGTCCCTTCGGGTAGCCCTTTCCACTATCAGAGGGAATCCGCTCTGATACAATTTGTAACATCACAGGCTTAGGTCCTGGTCTGTTATCAAGGAAAACTGGCCCTGACAACTTGTTGGGTTCGGGCCCAAAAGGATCCGTTGGCAACCATCTAAAATGCTTAAGCCAAGTTGCCAAGTAGTAATTCCCATTACTTATAACCCACTCTCACACTTTGTGAGTTTTAGATGCGGGACTATGTTTGAGGGAATGGGTACTATAACATCCCCCGCTTATAGTCGCAACATCCTCGTTATGACATGACCTATCACTTATTACCAGTAACAGTGGCTGATGCACGCTCCCGGCTTAGGTCCCTTCAGGTAGTCCTTTCTACTATCAGAGGGAGCCCGCTCTGATACCATTTGTAGCATACCGGACTTAGGTCCCCGATGCGTTATCGAGGAAAACTAGCCATGACATCTTGTTGGGTTCAGGTCCAAATTGAACCCCTTGACAACCACCCAAAATGTTTAAGCCCAAGTTGTCAAGTAGTAGTCCCCGCCACTCTCATACTTTGTGAGTTTTAAATGTGAGACAATTTTTGGGGGTATGAGTGTTACAACCTCTTCCAATTATATCCGCAACGTCCTCATTGCGACATGGACTATCACTTATTCCCAGTGACAGTGATGGCTGTACGCTCCAAGTAGCCATTTTCTCCTATCTCTTGAAAAATTCACATGATCAGCTGGTTCTAGTTCCTTCTTCTTGATTCCGCAAGAAGATAGAGAAAACTTTTCGCGGTCGTTGTATCGACCAGGTAAGTTTTAGCAGAAAAGATCAATTTTGAATTAATGTTTTTATTTATTTTATTTATACTCCGAAACTTAAGTGTATAGCGGTTAAGCACGGGAATATCGAACTCAGAGAGGCAAACTGTTTGAAACTAGGGGAAAACTATAGATAAACTAAGATTTTATGTTTTCCTGATTTTTATTTATTTTTACTATATTTTTTGAATTTTTATTTGATTTTAATGAATTTTATATTGTTTTTATGAATTTTAAGTATCTTGTAATTTTTTATTTTTTTAAAAATAGTTACTAATTTTTATTTTGTTATTTTTATATTTTTAGTAAATTTCCTATTTTTATAGATTTTTAAGAGGTTTTTAAGATTTTTATGAATATTAGTTATTTTTAATGTCAGAAAGTGGAATTTGTATTGAAAATTGTGAAGTATTTTGAATTTTAAAATTGAAAATAGTGCAAAAATATCTTGAATTTATTTTTATTAGAAAGTAGAGGAAATTATCTTTAAAATGATATATTGTACATTTTTAGATGATTTTTATTTAGTTAGTTATGATTTTTATAAATTTTTATGTATTTTATATTTTTATTGGTTGAAATATTTTATTTTTATTTTGTTTTTGGTTTATTATGTAAAATAAATTAAAATTTACTATGGGTAATTTTGATTAGATTTTTAAAAATATTTTATATTTTTTTATGATTTTTAAAATTTGTTATATATTTTTGTATTTTTAAATGATTTATATAATGCTAAAAAATAATTTTATTTTCGAAATATGATCTTATACTATATATAGTATAATAGTGAGTATTTATGTGTATTTTTGTTGTATTTTTATATTTTGTATCTTATTTAATATAGGGTACAAAATGTATAGTATTTATATCCTGTCATAGGGATATAAATGTAATAGGTTTGAAAACTGAGTATGTTGTGTAAATTGCTGACAATTGAGAGTGTTTCGTGCAAATGTTCCAAATACTTCATGTGTGGTCCATGAGAGCAACTAGCTAGTCGGGATTTGTCTGTAATTAACAGAATCATGGGGATCGAAATGCAAATTCGCCCAAAAATTCGAGCCGTGCACGCACTTCACGCGTGACTGCGTTCGAGCGGTGGGCTCGTAGATCCGTTGACATGTGGCATGAAGGAATGCATATGATGTGATCTGATCTTTATCTGCGACTCAGATTAATCTGCCCAAATTTGTTACGGTTCCGCCGTATTCTAACCCGAACTGTTCCTTACGCCGGAACTGCTAGATAAAACTTCATACTGACAATCAGTTGCAGGCACGGCTTCGTTGGGTCGTTGAATGCTCGAATCTCAGTCAAGTGATCGGTTCTCCTTTGGCACTAGTGTTAGTGGACATTGGAATCAATGCTTAGCGATGGAGCTTTGAGTGCGTCGAAGCTTCGGTCTTGGATGATATTCGAATCAATCTCCGATGGCTACTTTTGATGTGATTCTCGTGCAATCTCCAGGGGATGAACTCGACAAAAACAATCCAAGTACACCTCTGTCCTTGGAAGATCTTGCAATTATGTCACAAGGCTCGAGGATGCCTCGACCGGAATCTAATGGGGATTAATGAGTGGATTTGACCTCCAGTGGAATATGAAGGAAGGAGATCAGAGCTCCTATGCGCACTCTAGAGATGGATAGGTCTGAAGGTAGAATGGGAAATGGATAAGGATACGATGTTGAATGTGATGAATTGTTAACGATCGGACTTAAATCGGTAGGAATACAAGGAGAAATAGAGAGAGATTGAGAAGAGAAGAGGGATAGAAGAATGAGAGGAGAAGAAGAATAGGAATCGAATGGAGGAGAAGAAGGTTTGAGCCTGGGAATCGACAGTTAGAGGTGATGCGGATGAATCGCCTGTGGAAGGAGGTTGTAGCCTCGACGCGTCGGCGTGCACGGAGGCTGGATGCACGGCAGAGAAGTTCCTCAACGTCGACGGAGGATCACGCCGACCTCCCATGCTCAACCACTCGCTTGATATGCATGGAACTTTCACTTCTCTAGGAGCTCGAGGGTGGAGAAGATGGGGCGAAAATGGCGGATGCGTTAACAATGGGGGCTAAGATGTCCTTAAATAGTAGAGGGAGGAGCTGGTCACCGCCAGCGGTGAGGGGAGCGCATGAAGTTGGAGGAACGGTCGGCCAACGACCGACCGTTGGGATGATTAGGCGGTTGGCAGTGAGAAGAGGAAGGAAGGAGCGACGACGGCTTGGAGAGAACTGGGAAGACGAAGACAATTGGGAAAGTTAGACAGAGAGAAAAAGAGAAGAGAGAGAAAGGGATAAAAATATATTAAATTAATTAAATTAAATTACATTAAATTAATAATTAATTAGATTAATAATTAAATAATTTAAAATATAATTAAATAGTTAATTAAGTAATTAAATGGATAATTAATTAAATAAATAATTTTATATATAATCAAGTATATAATAAATATATAATAAATTAAGAAATAATTAATAATAAATAAATAAAATACTTATTATAATAATGTAGAATGAGGTACAATGTACAATATACAAATATGGTCCCGAAAATCGTAATTTTCATATTAACTCTGATTTTGCGAAACCAGTGTCATTTTGTAGATAATTGAATAATATGAATTCTAAGATTGAGTTTGCCCAATTCGAAGTTCAACAGTCGAGTTATGAGGTCTAGAAAATTTAGGTAGCGGCTTCGAGATTTCAAGTTTTATTGGTATTTTGATTTAAATATATATATATATATAAGATTTTTAGAAAAGAAATTAAGTTAATCGAATTTATAGTTAATTAATTAAAAATCCGGGAAGTTTATTCATATTGTACAAATATACAACGAGACCCAAACGCCAAAACTCACCGGTTTTATTGAAATATTTTTTTATATTTTTAATAAATAATATTAAGTATAAAACGAATTTAAAAGTGAGTTTGGTATGTTTGGAGTTTTTATAAATAGTTATGAACCTTGGAAGGCGACTTTTGCGGCTTTTACGGACCATTGCAGTTAATTATTTTTGCGACGAAATATTTTTCTGATATTTTTAAAATAATATATATTTGTGTGAATAGCTTTTATAAAATAAGTGATATAATTTAAGATGGTATAAGTGAAATATTTACACTGTATAAAATGGATATATTATATTTTTGGTCTTGATTTTTTTAGTATTTTTATAAGTTAGGATCCTTATCTCCCCCTACTTATTTATTTTATCGACCAAGTCAATATTGACCCAGACTCGGGGTTAGGATCAGTCTGTATATATTCCATATTTACAGCCTTCTTTTCTTTTATTTTTGTTTTTATCTTTATTCTTTATTTTGGGTGAAATAAGTGTTAATTATATAATATTAATAATTGTGGTTATAATGATAATTAGTTGGAATTAGTGATTATTTACATGTATTTTACCAAGAATTTTAGCTAAAATAAAAGAATAAATACGATGAATAAAAAACTTATTCATCATTCCCCTATACTTTACCTTTACTAGTCCCTTAGAAAACACTTATTCTATAAATAAGTGCAAGCATAAAGAAAAAGAAAAAGGAAAATAAAAGAACTTAGAACATGCTTGTTTCTTTAAACCGAATCTCACTTCACCCAAGAGCTGAAGCTTGGATTCAGACCTTTGGATTATTAGTGTCTTGGGACTCTATTAGAATTAGGATTTAAGCCTCGACAACCCTCAAGTTCCAAAGTCCTTATCCAGGTTCACCTCAACAACCAGCTTAGTTCCACCTGTTCATCA
Organism: Ottelia alismoides; assembly: GCA_037367405.1. Classification (NCBI taxonomy): domain Eukaryota; kingdom Viridiplantae; phylum Streptophyta; class Magnoliopsida; order Alismatales; family Hydrocharitaceae; genus Ottelia; species Ottelia alismoides. The sequence continues at coordinate 217,298 of JAZKJV010007960.1, read as the reverse complement.
CCCAAACTTTTCGGCTTTGAAAGCAATTTGTATTGTGTGTGAAAAGGTTTTAGCTCTTCTCGCTCTAGAAAAGTGCAGAAACCGTCCATCCAGTTATACACTCCCATTGGACCTTCATCCAACTACTCGATCCTCGAGGAGGGGGTATTTCCTTCTAAGGTCAGGCCGCGATGTGTCCACAATCGAATATAGAAAAAAGAAAGAAGAAAGAACAATAAGAAAAGAACTGGAGTGTGATCAGTGTAATCACATTTCCTGTGAAGAACGCTCAGTTTATCCAAGTCTCCACTAAGACTTGCAGGCTTTTCTGAAGCTCGGACCATTGTGGTCATTTTGGTATTTGTGTATTCGACTTCTTTTTGGTAGAGATAATTGTTGCATTGCATAGGTCTTTTTAACCCTGACAGATATAACATCTTTTCATTCCTTCCATTTTTGGGGTCTTAGAAAAAATTATGCCAGCAGATCCTTCCCTTATCCGAAGCTTTATTTCAACCCAAATCTCTCTCATCTTTAGACATCACCGCAACCAGACAATGATGGAAATGCACCGCCGAAATGGATTGCCCTTCGCATCCCCATGCAAGTCGAGCTAAGTGCAGAGTGCATGAGTTCAAAATTGATTCAAATGGAGAAGAGTTAAACGGATGACACCAGGTGTCCTAGTTAGGCACTTTCAAGTTGAATTCTGAACATGGTCTCATGGAACCCAAAGCATTAAGTCTAAAATACCTGAAGAGTCTCCATTCCAGATCCTAATGAAGTCCCTTTAGAATTAAGTGGATTAAGGACTAAACCAAGCTCCATCTCTCGGACTTAGATCTATTCGGTTCAAGAATCAGACTTGTTCTGAAAATTGCGAATGAATGCAATAATTTTTGATATGAGGTGTGTTAGAGATTGCAGAATATTTCCTTCTTTATAGTCTATTATAATCCCACAAGGGCTTTTATGTTAAGAGAATATTCTATGTGTCTATTTGTTAAGAGAATATTCTATAGAGAATATTCTATATTCTAAAGAATATTCTATAGAATATTCTCCTTTGAGCCCTCTAGGGTTTAGTGCTATATAAGGACCCCTAGACCTCTTGAATAAACAACGAATCATCTTTTCTTATCATTCTTTCACATGGTATCAGAGCAGCGGTCCTAGGCCGGTGTTCTGACCTAATCACCCCTCCGCCACCACCAGCCCTCCAAGTTCATCTACAACCGCGTTCCGCCTTGGGTCTCTGCACTTCCTGCCTTAGGCCCGCGTCGCCTCGGCTAAGCGTCGCCAGGCTGCTCTAGGGTAGACAGGTACCACCGCCAGGTCGGCCAGGCCCGCCTCGCGCTGCCAGGCGCCTCCGCCAGCCCTCCCAGGGCCTCCTTCCGTGCCAGGCCGACTCCGCCAGGCCCCCTCTTGTGCCTTCAAACGATCATTGCCTCATCCTTCTTATTTCTTGATGAGGGTTTAGATATTTGATGATAAATTGAGGGAAGATATACTCTCTAGGTCACTTTTTCTTGACCTAAGCCGCCACAATGACGTCTGTCGAGATCAAGCCCACGTACCCTACTTCTTCTTTGCTGCTACAGGGCACTTCTATCAAGTTGAAGGGCTCCGAAAATTATGTTCTATGGTCTCGGTCTTTCAAAGTGTTTGTTGGTGGCCAGCGCAAGAGCTACGTTCTTACAAAAGTTCCACCTGCGGAAACTGATAAGGACTATGGAAACTTGGTTTGTTGATAATTGTCAGGTTATCACTTGAATGACGAACAGTGTCGATCCAAATATTGCTGCGAATCTTCTTTACAAAGACACCGCTAAGGCAATGTGGGAAAACCTTGAGCGTACATATTCTCAAAAGATGACTAAGTCTCGTCTGTCAGACATATACACAAAAATTTGGTCTGCCACTCAGGGAGAATCAAGTCTTATCGAATACTACAGGCTTCTTACAAGCCTTTTTGAGGAACTATTTATTTTTCAGCCTGCGTGTTGTGATAAACAAGTAGGAGAACGTGCTGAATGGCAGGTTTACAGATTTCTCTCGGGGCTAAATCCAAAATATAAGCCTGTGAAAGATCAGTTTCTGATGGCTGATACTTTACCTACTCTTGAGACCATCTTCGGACGCTTACAGGAGCTAGAGGCTCCGATTCAGCACTCTACCACCCACACCTCTACAGAGACGATGGCCCACTATACCTCCTCAGGATACAGAGGGCGTCATAACTATCAAGTAGGACAGGGACGTGACTCAGGACGTGGACGTGGTCGTGAATCTGGACGCAGCCGTGACTCTGGACGCGGACGTGATCGTGGACGTGGTCGTGATTCTTCTGCTCGGTATCCAGCATGTGTACACTGTGGACGCTGGAATCACCCTTCTGATCGCTGTTGGGAAACGTTTGGTATGCAACCTAATGCTAACAATGCCTATGATGAAGTATCGTATGATGCGACTGCAGAAACATCTACTCAGAAAACCAACGAGGCACAAACCCCATTCACTGCTTCTGAATATGCTTGCCTACGACAACTGCTGCAAGAATCTAGCCCTTCTAATAATAATGCTTATGCCCCTACTGCTAGCCTGGCTACTACCTCAGGTACAGTAGCAAACTCTGTCTCTGCCTCTAAGCATGCATGGATTATTGATTCTGGAGCCTCTACCCATCTGACGGGAGAAGGAAGTTTGCTAACCTCCTCCCAGCCATCTTCCTCTGTAAAGACTGTTCGGGTTGCTAATGGGGATCATTCCCCAGTGACTGCTGTTGGTACTGTCAACTTTTCTTCCAAGCTGCATCTGACAGATGTTCATTGTGCCCCTGCTTTTCCTCTCAGCCTTCTATCAGTACAGAAGCTATGTCATCAGCTTAACTGTCGTGTTATTTTTGATGAGGTTTGTTGTTATTTTCAGGACATCCGGACGAGGAAGATTTTTGGTGGGGGTCATGAGAGGAACGGCCTCTATTACTTCGACATCCCTTCTGATTCCAACTTTGCTGGTGTAGTCTCCATCTCTGAAGATCCTTTTCTATGGCACCTTCGTCTTGGTTACCCTTCTGCTAAAGCTCTCTCCATGATGTTCCCTGAACTTTCTATGCTGAAACCCTTTGAGTGTGAAGCATGTCAGTTCGGGAAACATCATCGAGCCTCCTTTCCTGCACGAACTGAGCCTCGCCGCCGTACTCCTTTTGCACTTGTTCACTGTGATATCTGGGGACTCTGTCTGGTCCGAAGTCTAAGTGGTCATAAATATTTTGCTGTCTTTGTGGATGACTACAGTCGATCATCTTGGGTTTTTCTGTTAAAGGAACGCTCAGAAATTAACAATATTGTCAAGAATTTCTTTTACTATGTCAAAAACATCTTCTCCACTACTGTTAAAATATTTCGTTCTGATAATGCATTGGAATTTACACAAAATGATTTGACGTCCTTCTTTGCTTCTCAGGGTGCTATCCATCAAACCTCTTGCCCATATACCTCCCAACAGAATGGGGTAGCTGAAAGAAAACTTCGACATCTCCTCGACATTGCCCGCTCTCTTCTTACCCAAATGAAGGTCCCCAAAACCTATTGGGGAGATGCTATTCTCACTGCTGTCCATCTTATCAACAGAGTTCCCTCTGTCTCCCTAAATGGCTCCACACCCTTTGCCTTATTGTATCCAAATGACACCATTTCCTCTACCTCTGCGGATTTTTGGATGCACCGCCTTTGTTCACAACTTTCATACTGCAGACAGATTATCGTCACGTGCAATTAAATGTGTTTTTATGGGTTATTCCCAAACAAAGAAAGGGTATAGATGCTATGATCCTTGTGGTAAACGCTATTATATATCATCTGATGTCACCTTTTTCGAACAAACTCGCTTCTTCAATCAAGATGTGTCTGACATACCATTAGAACTTCCTCCTCCACCAATTGTCTATAAAAGAAAACATATGTCCCCTCTTATTCCTGTTCCTCTACCAGTTCCTTTGTTGCAGGAAAATATGCCATCTTCAAGTGGCCCCACCAATACTTCTCTGGATGATCCTCAGGAGCTTCCCATTGCCCTACGCAGAACAAAGAGGCAATGCACTATCCATCCTATGTCTAATTTCACGTCCACTGATAGCCTGTCATGTTCTGATAAAAGGTATGCAGATGCTCTTATGACAATCTCTATCCCAAGAGACTATCACATTGCATTACAGGACCACGGGTGGCGACAAGCTATGAATGAAGAAATGGATGCTCTCAATTCCAGAGGAACATGGGATCTAGTTCCGTGTCCCGAAGGTGTCAGGCATGTTGCCTGCAGATGGGTCTTTACTACGAAACATTCTCCAGATGGTTCTATTGATAGACTGAAAGCAAGACTTGTGGCAAAAGGCTTTACACAGACATATGGAGTTGATTACTTCGAGACTTTTTCACCTGTTGCCAGGATGGGGTCTATTCGCACTATCCTCTCTGTAGCCGTGAACAAACGCTGGCATGTTTTTCAATTGGATGTCAAGAACGCGTTTCTATATGGTGATCTTGAGGAAGAGGTTTACATGATGCAACCCCCAGGTTACGAAGTCGAGGGGGAGTATGTTTGCCGACTTCGCAAAGCAATTTATGGTCTAAAGCAAAGTCTGAGGGCATGGTTTGAGAGACTTAGTTCAGAGATTAGCACTCTGGGCTTTCAGAGAACTACATCTGACCATTCAGTCTTTGTCAGAAAACGATCAATAGGTACTGTCATACTAGCTGTATATGTGGATGACATGGTTGTTATAGGTGATGACGATAAAGGAGTGCTAGAAGTGAAGACTTTTCTGCAAAAGTTTTTGTCACCAAGGATCTGGGGCAACTTCGCTATTTTCTAGGTATAGAAGTCTTACGCACCAAGAAGGGGCTTATATGTCACAAAGAAAGTACTGCTTAGATATACTAACTGAAGCAGGATTACTTGGGTGCAAGCCATCTGGCATACCTGCAGAACCAAAGAAACATTCTACACCATATGATCCTGCCTTTGAAGATACTACAAGATACAGAAGTCTGGTTGGCAAACTTCTATACCTTATTGTTACTAGGCCAGACATATTATATGCTGTGAACAGAGCTAGCCAACAAATGGAGAAACCATGCTACAGCCACTGGCAAGATGTTCTTCAGATCCTTCGCTACCTAAAGGAATCCCCTGGACGTGGTCTATTCTATGGGGCAAATGGATACACTAAGGTTGATGCTTATGCTGATGCTGATTATGCAAGCTCACCTGAGGATCGTTGTTCTACGACGGGCTATGCGATGATGGTAGGAGGTAACCTTGTTAGTTGGAGGAGCAAGAAGCAGACGGTGGTTTCCCGATCCAGTGCAGAGGCAGAATATAGGGCAATGGCCCAAGCCACATGCGAAATTACCTGGTTACTGTCTCTTTTGCAAGAACTCAATATTGCTATCACTACTCATGTTCCTCTATACTGCGATAACAAATCTGCCACTTATATTGCTACAAATCCTGTGTTCCATGAGAGGACCAAACACATTGAGATCGACTGTCATTTTGTTCGTGATGCTGTACGAGAAGGCAAGATTTCTACACCACATATCTCAACAGATCTTTAGCTTGCAGACATATTCACAAAGGCCTTATCAAAGAAGCGCCTTTCCTGGATATCTTCCAAGTTGGGCATGATCAATGGACATGCTCCAACTTGAGGGGGAGTGTTAGAGATTGCAGAATATTTCCTTCTTTATATTCTATTGTAATCCCACGAGGGCTTTTATGTTAAGAGAATATTCTATGTGGCTATTTGTTAAGAGAATATTCTATAGAGAATATTCTATATTCTAAAGAATATTCTATAGAATATTCTCCTTTGAGCCCTCTAGGGTTTAGTCCTATATAAAGACCCCTAGACCTCTTGAATAAACAACGAATCATCTTTTCTTATCATTCTTTCATAAGGTGAATTTTTCGGATTAAGATTTTAAGTGATTTATAAAGACTTTTGCAAATTTTTATTTAATTTTAAAACTTTTCAATTTTTAGAGTCTTTTTGAAAGAGTTAGTGGATTAATTCCATTTACACAAATTTTACACGAATTTATGTACACTTTTTTAAAGATTTTAATACAAATTTTTATGTACAAGATTATACAACTTTTATACAAAATTTTATAAAGATTTTATTTACCAATTTTTAAGGATTTTATCCAAAAATTTTCCAACAATTTTTTATATACAAATTTTAAGGCATTTTTAATAAGTTATATTTATGATTTTCTTGTGGATTTTAAAAACCCAAAATATACACCCATACTTTTAAAGTTCTATATTATTAAAAATACAATAAAGTACAACTTCTAAAGTATATATAGCATATATATACGACACCCCCCTATACTTAGCATGAACTTTGTCCGCATAGTGACCAAAAAAGCGGCAAAGGAAGACATAACTCAGGCTAAGTATAGATTGGAGAAAATAATCTTATACTAAAATGACTTAAAGAATACGAATAAAAGAATTGAAATCGATCATCTCCTCTATACTTAAGATCAAGTGATCTTAAGAATGGCAGACTCAAAACTGAAATAGATGGGGGAAACTTCACTGGTCGGCGGTTCATGATCAGGAAACTCAAAACTTAAAATCAAAAGCACGTATATACAAGTGATCTTTGAAAATCAGGTATGAGATATCGGGTGTAAGAATAAAAAGATCATCTCATACAAAATAGATGGGGGAAACTTCACTGGTCGGCGGTTCATGATCGAGAAAAGGTTTTAAAAGTTGACCGTTGATTCGAAATATGGAATCAAATGACAACTCAAGTATATCAATGCTACCATTGTCGTACACCTTTTACACAGGATACAAGCATTTCCACTTGCTCTGAAGTTTCCCTGGAAACAGCTTTAGTCTTGCATCGAATAGCCATACTTTCTGATTTGGCTCAAACTGCTTGTAGTGGATGTGAGAATCATGCCACTCTTTCATCCGCTCTTTGTAGTGAAGGCTACTCGTGAAATCTTCATCACGTAATTCTTCCAAGGCTACCAGTTCAGTCTGCCTCTTATTTCTCGAATCATCCAAGCCGAAGATCACTTCTTTCACTGCCCACAAGGATTTGTGCTTGATCTCAAGAGGTAAGTGGCATGACTTGCCATAAATGAGCCGAAAGGGAGATGTGCCTAATGGAGTTTTGAAGGATATTCTATAGGCCCAAAGAACCGAGTCCAAAAGCTGCGACCAATCCTTTCGGTCTGGGCGAACAACCTTCTGCAAGATCATCTTGATGTCCCTATTCGAGACCTCGGCTAGACCATTTGTCCGAGGGTGATACAGAGTAGCAACCCGATAATCTATGTCGAACTCATTAGCAAGATCTCTTACCTTGTTGTTGATGAAGTGGCTACCCCCGTCTGAGATTAGAACATGAGGGACCCTGAACCGCGTAATGATATGCTTTCTCAGGAGCTTGCCAACCGTGTTCGCATCAGCGACTCAGGTAGGAATAGCCTCTACCCAACTAAGCACGTAATCCACAGCTACAAGGATATACTCGAACCACTGACTTTTAGGAAACGAGCCCATAAAGTCAATATCCCATGCATCAAACACTTCATAGAAGTAAATCGGTTTCATAGACATCATATCTCTATGTCTACAAGTGCCCATTTTCTAGTAGTAAGTACATCTCTTTACGAATGCATGGGCATCCGCAACAAGAGTAGGCCACCAAAGGTTGGATTGGAGCGCCTTTTGTGCTGTCCTCTTACCTAAATGGTGTCCTCCAGCTTCTAATCTATGACAATACATGAGGACACTTTGGTATTCCTCCTGAGGAATACACCGACGTCAGAGGGAATCCGCTCCTTCATGATAAAGGACCGGATCCTCTAATGAATCTACATTTCATCATCTTTATTCTATCATTTTGGCCTTAAAAACCCTAGTAAATGCGTGTAAATAGCATTAATTCATGCATTTTAGCATTCATGCATATGTGTGTAAATACTGTATAAAATACGGTTTTTAATACCAAAATTATAGAATAAAGAAAAGAAAAGAAAAAGATTAAAATATTGTAAATATTTTATGACCCGAAACCCCGAGACCTAGGCATCTCGATGAATAGGTCGACAAGGAATAAAGTAGGGGGAGATAAGGGCTAAAATACAATAAAAATACCTTACATTTCATTCATTCTTTATTCATTTTGGGACCTATTTTTGGTTCCACTTTTTATACCTCAAATGAAGAAACTTTGTACATGAAAGTTGTAGATAATTAAATAAACAAAAATACAAAATTGATTTCACAGAAAAATAATGTACAGATAAAAAGTTATGGTCGGAATAAAAATCCAGAATCCCAACTTCCCAGACCCGTATCTCACAACTGACAACTCCAAATGCAGCATACTCACCTTTAATTGTATATAGAAGAAAATAAGCCATTTAATGGCAGTGGTTTCGCATTTGGCGGAGCTACGGTTTGAAAGTTGAGTTTTGGACCCTCATTGTATAGTTGTACTGATTAAAATATTCAATTTATTATTTATTTATTATTTTTGCATTTTTATATTTTTATAATCTTGTAATTATTACTTATAATAATTTTGTATATTAAAATCAGAATAAAAATGCAAAGAAAAACTCAAAATAAAAATACTTGTAAATAAAATACCTAGATACAACACCTACATACATACCTATACATTTTATACTTATATTTTATTTAATATACAAAACATATCAGAAAAATAAAATAAAAATATATTTATTTGTATAAAAGTATTTTATAATTTTATAAAATAATAAACAAAATTAAAGAAATTAAAAACACCATAATAAAATAAAAGATTAAAATATATAGATATAGATACCTATAAAGGGTATAAATGGCAAATTGTAATTATTAGCCTCATAAAAATAAATAAAAATCATAATAAAATAATTTATAAAATAATAAACATTTTTTATTTTTAACCATAATTTAATAAATTGACTTGCTATTTTTAATTGAATTTACAAATGTTTTTCCCAGGGATTTTTGTGGTTGGTCCACGTGGACCAACCAGGTGGAAGTTGACCCGCTGGTCAACTCCCTGGTCTGCGCCTGCAGCCTGCCAGCTGCGTTTTTGATCATTTTCTCCTATTTTTCTAGGCCACGTAATTTACATTTTGACCTCGGGTCCTTCTTCACTTTTTCTCCCCATATAACCATGATACACGCCCAGTACTTACATTGGTCTTTGGATCGAAGATTCGCTCGATAAACCTCGATCTTCATGCCATCTCGGCCACTCTCTGCCCAATGTTCTGAAGCTTGTCAGACTGCATTTTTTTGGCGTTTTCTCCGAATTTTGGAGAGCGCGTCTTTCACCATTTGGCATTGCTTCCTTCTTGACTTTTGTTCACCATATATTGAGGATACACGCCCATGGTTGTTTTCGGAGAGTGCATCACTGGTGTGCTCTAGAAGCACCGTTCTTTGTGCCCCATCGACCACTCTTTAAAAAAGACCTCAAATCCTCTATTTCAATTTTGAACTCCTTTTGCCCCTTCTTCCTCCCTTCTTTCATGTGCTGAGGTTAGAGGGAGGTGACAGCAACCTCACCTCACTGTTAGGAGGAGCGGAGGAGCGGTGCGGAGGCGTATCCACCCCCATCTCCGGCCCTTGGCCGTGAGGTCCATCTCTTGGTTTTTCCCAACCAATCGAGGTCATCTTTGCTTGTTTTTCTTTATCTTTTATTTGTTGTAGACTAGATGTAGTGTAACCTTTTATTTCCTATATTTATTGGCTTGATTTGTGCTCCATTCATCATCCACTTCCCCTCACCGGAGCTAGCTCCGGCGAGTCCATTTCCGCCACCTACTCCATTCGATCATCTACATTTTCCCTAGGACCGTCTGCTGATGTAGTTGTGTTTTATTTGCAGGTCCCAGGGGTCAAGAGACTCCATTTGGAGTCGGATTTTGCCAAAGAACAGGTACCTGGAGCCGCGCCAGTTTCTTGACCTCGCGGCGGCGCACCCGTGCCCTCCTGGCCATTTTGGCACCGCCGGAAGGTAGAGCATCCCTCCAGGAGCTGCTGGACTTGCTTTGAAGCAGCACTCGGTGGCGGAAGAGGAAGATCAGGTCGCCGGAGGACCATCTCGCCGTGGTCTCCTCCCAATTCGTTCACCGCCCCTGCCCGCCGTCGGATCGCCTTGGGCGTGGGTATTTTGTGCCATTTCCCCCGCCATTTTGTGTAATGTTTATTTGGGGACTGAAACATTCATCTGCAGTTGTGAACTTTTATAAAATTTGCAAGTTGCCCCCTGGATTCCTGTCTAATTACATATATGCCCTTGCAAATAGTATAGTTTCTTGTTGTTATCTCTATTTATTGCATGCATTCATAAAATCTCAAAAATTCCCCAAAAATCAAGTTAAGCTCCTGCTGCATTGTAGTCTCACGCCATATTTTTATTTTGCATATTTGTTGCATTTTAATATTTTTAAAAATTCAAAAACATGCATTTACAGCACTGTTTGCATTAGAAAATCCATAAAAAATATAAAAGCACCTCAGAAAATTCCCAAAAAAATATATTTTGTGTCTCATAGTGTCATTTAGCTCCAGACCAAAAAACATTAACAAATACAAAACAAAACTCCTAAAATTTAGAAAAGCCCAAAAACCTTCCTAAAAATCTAAAAAATCCTAGAAAAATCCTAAAAATATAAACTCAGTTCCTGTAGTTTCTCTATTTTATTCTCTTTTATGGAAAATTAATTTGAGGAATTTTTAACACTGTTTACTATTTTTCATCCTCAATTTAATTTCGGCCAGTAACTTTTATTCACTGTTTTCTTTATTTAGCCCTTTAAAAATATCAAAAACATCTTGAAAAATACCCAAAAATCACAAAAACAGTAGAAAAGTATAAAAATACCAAAAAGATTTTATTTCTGAATTTTTGACTATTTTAGCATATTTTTATAAATATTGTAGCACCCCTTTTATTACATAGTTTAAATATTCTATTATTGAAAAAGAAAATATTAAAAAATATAAAATATAAAAAGAAAATAAAAAATCAGTAAATTGAAAATCAAAATACAAAATTATAAAATTAAAAATTAAAAATAATATAAAAATTAAAAACCCAAAAAAAGTAGCATAATAGACACTTGATCACATACACACACATTTTGAGCCTTAGTGCCCCGATCTACCTGTCTGCTCCCTGTGTTCGACCTCTACACATACTTGCACCTATACACATCTTGTTGTAGAGTTATAATAAATTTTAACTCCGCACATTTACTTTCATTGCTTGATTTATTTGTCGTGGGTTAATTGTTGTTTGAATCAGGATTTCTCGCGGGTCGCCTCAGCGACATTGTGATCCTGCCTTGTGTGGATTACTTTAGACCTGTGAAAAATCCTGTTCAACAAATGGCGCCGTTGCCGGGGAGCAACAACGCTTAGTTCGGGTCTTGTTTGTGTTTGTGATTTATTGTCTCATTCGCGGTTTTTATTTTTGCTTATTTTTGCTCTTTTATTTTGATATATCATTTGAATTGTCTGACCACCCTCTTGTTTGGCTTTGTGCGAGGTACGCGGATCGAGGGAGCCACTCCTTTCTAGGAGCGCTCGTGCAACCACGTGAGGCGGCTTCGGCTTCGCACTAAGGCGGACTTGGAGGGAATTTTGAAGACCATTCTGAGCTTTTATTTTATTGCATTTATTTTTTGTAATTCAAGTGAGAGAGAGACCACTATTATTGTAATAATACAGGTACATCGGACTTGCACTCTTGAGCCTAATTTCCAAGTGATTGTTCACTTGGGGGCTCGCCGTGGCTTTTCTCGCGTTTTCCTTCACATTCTTTTATTTTGTTTTGTTTTTCGATTTTAGTTATTTTGTGTGATTGAGCCCCTAGCTTTAGGAGTTTCTTGCGATAGACTAAGGCCAAACACCTAATACTTTGCATGCACCTATAGTTTCGTTTGGACTTAGTCAAAATTTTAAACAGTTGATCATCACCTTCAATCCGTCGCACCGCGAGCTCTCCCCGCAAAGCGCTTTCTCCTAAACTCAAGTGTGTTGAGCAGAGGAGGGGTGATCCTAGACCGGACTCTAGGGTTGAGGATTGGTGGTCGGCTTGTGGTTCTTCCCGCTAATAGCAATTTCTGAAACTTAGGGCGATTTCATCGGTTTTGCATTTGCATATAGATAGGTTTCAATTCTGCTGAGCATCTTTGCATGTAGAGTGCTGGAGGCAAGGTGATCATTTTCTCTTTAGCATTCATCATTGATTTGCCGCTTGCATTGCTTTTCCGACTCTCCCTCTGATTTTGATCACCTTGGTGCTTAAAGGAATTGACTCCTCGTTAGGTGCGTGCATTTCTCACTAAAAAAACCAAAAAAAAGTGATAATCAATAAAATTGGGACTTCTAATATTACTCGACCCTAAACTGACCAAAAAAGAAAAATTCTTTTGGGGCGAGTAATCCCCTCATTGTCCTCATTTTTATTTGCTCGCGCACACACTAAGGTTAGAGCCCAAAATCCCATTCAGCCCCCTAAGTGTTTGTGCAATTCTTTGACTTCTCACCTAACTCTAAAACAGACAAGATTAAAAGACCGCATTTTACGGTCTCTACCGAGTTGAGTAGATGAATTGAGGGTTTGACTTGTTTTCATTTTTGCTTGTGATTGATTTTTGTGTGTCCTAGATCATCCCTGCGCATTTGCGCCTTCTTCTCTACTCTCTTGCCTTGACCATCGTGCTCTCCCGATCATTCTTCCTTTGTTTTGAGATGGCCGACTAAAGCGTATTTTATCCGGACTTTGCGGATCATTCGTTCACTCCAGCCGGCCCACCTCTTTTTTTCCAGGAGGACTTTTCTCCTGACTTTTGTACATATCCGCCTCAGCCACAGTATTAGACCTCGGATTTCTACCCACACCCACCTCCACTTCCGTATTATCCACCTTCACATCCACCCGAGGCCGAGCTGTTGGAGTCACCTTTCATGGAGTCCACCCTTGAGCACTTGACCCAAATGATGGATCATATGAGACAGAGGATTGACCACCTCACTAGTACCAATAAGAGCGACCATGATATACCACCATTTGATGATATGGGTTCACTCGAGGATTTCCATGAGAGCTTGCAATCGCCCAAAATACAAAAAAATGAGAAAATTTTAAAAACACAAAAAGAGATTGGGAGACTTTTGGTCGAGTCAGACTATGAGGAGAGCGCTCACTTGCCAGATCCTTTGTCCACACATTCATTCACACCTTGTCCCACCTTTGACCCCGAGGATGCCGCTGTACAGACTGCTCTTGGCAAGCCTCATGTATATGCTTATTCTGACCTTCTCCCTTGTATGGAGGAGGTCCAAAAATTCAAAAAAATGTTATCTGAACCCGAAGTGGTGGCTACTATTCATGAGATCATCTGTGCCCCACTTCAGCAGGCCATGACCCATATGTCTGCTCCTCTTCCCAAAAAGAGAAAGCGGAGGAGCAGATCTGAGCGTCACATCTTGACCATGGCCACTGCCCACGCCATCACTCATCGTTCCATTCCTCGGAAGAGGAACACTGCCACACCTTTCATTAGCTGCACAATCTCTGACCACACTTGTGATCACACTCTCCTAGACGGCGGTGCATCGATCAGTATCATACCCTTCTCGCTGGTACAGTCTCTTCACTTAGGGCCTCTCAAGAAGACCAGGATGATCGTACAGTTTGCTGATGGATCAATAAAGAGGCCGAAGGGTATCCTTGAAAACGCCGTCATTTCGATTCAGGGCACGAGATACACTGTTGATTTTGTCGTATTGCCCATGGAGACCTCCACAGGGGAGCATTCTCCAATCATCCTGGGACGACCATTCCTCGCCTCTGCGAGAGTCGTTATTGACTACGGATCAGGAGAGATTCGCTTCCGTCCTGCCGACGAGGGCGAAGCAGTGATCACCGGACCCACTGCTGACCAGAGACCCGCACCTGATGTGACTTCACCTATCTTGGCTGACCCCGAGGACTATGATCTATATGAGGATATCAGAGAGACCTTCTTCATGACCGATGATGAGACCCGAGAATTCTTCTCCAAGGAGGAAAGCTCGGAAAGCATAGACCTTGGTGTTTCCGCTTCCTGTGATTGGCGATGTGTTGATGACATCCGCGGGATCTACACGATTGACACCATTGAGCGGAGGGCGGATTTAGAGACTATACAGGACGGACATGCTCTGACTACTTCCACTGATGAGTCCGCTCCTGTCCATGTAGATACTGATGAGACTAAGGCCGAATTTGATTTAGTTGCTTTTCTTCAGAAATTCGGGCCTTTTGATGAGAAAGATGATCCAGTTGAAATTATAGAGGACGACCAGAGTTCGACTACTTCCACCGATGAGTTCGTGCCTTTTGGTTTTAACCTGGATGACTCCTCGCAGGATGACTCTGAGTACACTACTTCCGATGATGATGAGTTCGTCCCATTCCACTTTGATATCAGCGAGACTCCCAAGGCCGGACCTAGCCGTACTTCTTTCACTACACCGGCTGTGCCTTCACACCCTAGGGCCCCTGAGGACCTTCACTCTGTCGACCCTGATCGGCTTCCGTCCACTGTGGACCCCGATGTCGACCTGCATCATACCAGATCCATTCCGCAGCGGTCCCGCAAGAAGGTTCGCTTTCTACCTTCTTGATCATGTGTACATCCACCTCTGTTGTACATTCTCCTTTGTTCATCTATGTCTCCCCCGTTTTGCTCGTCCACCCATTCTCGTGTTTGCCTTACTTAGGACGTACTTTGTCCTAAGTATAGGGGGGTGGACGAGCCGAGTGTTCTTTCATCATTCTGTGTCATCACTCCTGTTGTTGCCTATACTTAGGGCTTCTTTTACCCAAAGTATAGGGGGAGTGATGTGTATATCCTTCTCTATCTTCTGCCGTCTTCCAATTTATTTTCTTCTTTTCTTCTTTTCCTTTTCTATTTTCATTATCTATCAAAAAGGTGCCGCCCTTGTAGACAGTTTTCTATACTTAGGACGTACTTTGTCCTAAGTATAGGGAAGTGTGCACCCTGAGTTGTTCATTCTTTTCGATCCTCTCCATTGTCTCCTCTTCTTGTCTATACTTAGGGATATCTTACCCTAAGTATAGGGGGAGACAATCTGAGTACGATCTGTTCATTCCCACCCTTGACCCTCCCTGCTTTGTGTACAGTCTGCTATACTTAGGATTATTTGATCCTAAGTATAGGGGGGACGGTCAACTTCTCATTGTTTCGTTTATTCTTTAGACTTACCTATACTTAGTACGAGTTATGTCTTCTCTTTTCTCTCCGATCTATGAGGACATAGCTCAAGCTAAGTATAGGGGAGTTGTATATACTACGTATATACTTTAGCCATAACTCGTACTTTCGTTCTTTCCTAATAATATGGCTAATAATTCATCAAAATTCATTAAAATTCCTTGATAAAAAGGTGTTTTATTCCTCAAATTCTTTTTGTATTTACTGATTAATAAATCAGGTGAAAATGTTTTTTGCAAAATGTTTGAAAAATAGTTTGAAAATCTTTGTGAACATCTAATGAAAACTATTTTGAAAATATTTTGTTACATGTTTTCAACCTGTGTAAAAATGTGTGGTTTGCAAAATTTATTTTCTTTGTGTGAAATAAAATTTTCGAAAAATGATTTGCAAATGGTTTGAAAAATGGTTGCAAAAATATTTTGAAAAATCTATCTATACTGTTTTGAAAGCCTTTGCAAAATGATTTTCAAATGTGTGTACATGTTTGTAAAATGTTTGTAAAAACTATTTTGGACTATAGTTTTCAAAAATTGTGTGAAAAGCTTGTGTCAAATAAGTTTGAGGAATACTAACATCACACCAAAATCCACTATGTATATATGTATAAAATCGGTCACTTACCTGTGTAAATTCTCAAAATCCACTTCTTGTAAATATGAGAAGCACTCCCGTGTACATATTTTAACCTAGTTTTCAGCCAAAATCTTTTCGTTTTCAAAAATCCCAAAAACATTTGCAAAATTAAAATCCAAAAACATCTGAAAAATCTTTTTGAAAAATACAAAAAAAAGCATATGCATACATGCATCATCTTTTCAAAAATCCATTTCTTGAAAATTGCATCACAAAAATATCTTCTGCATTGCATTGCATATCATTCGCATTTTTCGGATTGAGTTTGATAGTTGAACAAATCTAAGTAAAATCCAGAGATTGGAGCTTGACTGGACCTTAAAATCTACCTAATAACAGGAACCTTATAGGAACTGGGTTTGAGGTACTTCAGGTCTAGTTGACTTAATTCTTTGAGGATCAGGGGACTTGGTTCAATGGATTCTTGACTGCCTAAGTAGAGTATTTCGGAGCACACGCACGATTCTTGTTGATAATGACCTAACTTGGACACCCGCAACTTTCACATGGCTCAACTCAGTTGGAGTGGTGAGGGGATTGGATTTGCCGGTATGAGACGCACACAAGTGGAAACACTTGTCCTCATCTAGGGAGGGAAGTGCACCCCAACCCATCCAGTGATTAGGAAGTCTAAAGACAGGAGGCTGTGGGTTGCGATAAAGCTTTAAAAGAGGGATAGTCTACTAGCTCAAGAGGAAAAACTCCTTATGTAAATGTTGCTATGAATAGTATTTCAAAAAAAAAAGTTCAGGCATGTACAAAAATAAAAAGCCTGCAAAGTATGTACATATGTTGTAAAGTCAATAAGCAAGCTTGAGTTCCAAAGTCATATCATGTGAGCCTGCAGCTGGATGACTTGACTACACTGGTCTTGCATCCCAGGATAGGTAGCTACACTGGCTACCGTCCATTCTTCTCTTCACCCCCTCCTCTTGAGCTGGTTGCCACTTGAACTTAGAAGGGAATACTCCGCTCCTCGAGGATGGAGTTATTGGATTGGGGAATCATTGGGTTGTCGTACTGGAGAAGTCAGTTTCTTTGTCATTCTAGTTGGGGAGAGCCACCATCACTTACACTGTACGAGTCAGATTCATAGTCGTAAGGGTTTGCGTATGAATTGAGATATTTCTGACCTGGCTATTGAGGAGACTTGGACAGAGTTTTGAGATTCTCAGGGACTGTTGGATTTTAAATTCGGTTCTCATTAAGGTTCCGACCGCACTAAAATTCCAAAGGTCCGACTTAAGCTTCAAACTTTGATTTTGTGAAGACAAGTTTGACAATTAAATTCAGTCCACCTTCTTCTTTTTCTTTTCTTTGTTTTTATTTTCTGCACTTATTACATAAGTGTTTGCTAGGGACTAGCAAAGGCAAGTATAGGGGGATGATGAATCTACATTTCATCATCTTTATTCTATCATTTTGGCCTTAAAAACCCTAGTAAATGTGTGTAAATAGCATTA
Organism: Ottelia alismoides; assembly: GCA_037367405.1. Lineage (NCBI taxonomy): Eukaryota > Viridiplantae > Streptophyta > Magnoliopsida > Alismatales > Hydrocharitaceae > Ottelia > Ottelia alismoides. The sequence continues at coordinate 199,870 of JAZKJV010007960.1, read as the reverse complement.
ATTCATGCATTTTAGCATTCATGCATATGTGTGTAAATACTGTATAAAATACGGTTTTTAATACCAAAATTATAGAATAAAGAAAAGAAAAGAAAAGAAAAAGAATAAAATATTGTAAATATTTTATGACCCGAAACCCCGAGACCTAGGCATCTCGATGAATAGGTCGACAAAGAATAAAGTAGGGGGAGATAAGGGCTAAAATACAATAAAAATGCCTTACATTTCATTCATTCTTTATTCATTTTGGGACCTATTTTTGGTTCCACTTTTTATACCTCAAATGAAGAAACTTTGTACATGAAAGTTGTAGATAATTAAATAAACAAAAATACAAAATTGATTTCACAGAAAAATAATGTACAGATAAAAAGTTATGGTCGGAATAAAAATCCAGAATCCCAACTTCCCAGACCCGTATCTCACAACTGACAACTCCAAATGTAGCATACTCACCTTTAATTGTATATAGAAGAAAATAAGCCATTTAATGGCGGTGGTTTCGCATTTGGCGGAGCTACGGTTTGAAAGTTGAGTTTTGGACCCTCATTGTATAGTTGTACTGATTAAAATATTCAATTTATTATTTATTTATTATTTTTGCATTTTTATATTTTTGTAATCTTGTAATTATTACTTATGATAATTTTGTATATTAAAATCAGAATAAAAATGCAAATAAAAACTCAAAATAAAAATACTTGTAAATAAAATACCTAGATACAACGCCTACATACATACCTATACATTTTATACTTATATTTTATTTAATATACAAAACATATCAGAAAAATAAAATAAAAATATATTTATGTGTATAAAAGTATTTTATAATTTTATAAAATAATAAACAAAATTAAAGAAATTAAAAACACCAAAATAAAATAAAAGATTAAAATATATAGATATAGATACCTATAAAGGGTATAAATGGCAAATTGGAATTATTAGCCTCATAAAAATAAATAAAAATCATAATAAAATAACTTATAAAATAATAAACATTTTTTATTTTTTAACCATAATTTAATAAATTGATTTGCTATTTTTAATTGAATTTACAAATGTTTTTCCCAGGGATTTTTGTGGTTGGTCCACGTGGACCAACCAGGTGGAAGTTGACCCGCTGGTCAACTCCCTGGTCTGTGCCTGCAGCCTGCCAGCTGCGTTTTTGGTCATTTTCTCCTATTTTTCTAGGCCACGTCATTCACATTTTGACCTCGGGCCCTTCTTCACTTTTTCTCCCCATATAACCATGATACACGCCCAGTACTTACATTGGTCTTTGGATCGAAGATTCGCTCGATAAACCTCGATCTTCATGCCATCTCGGCCACTCTCTGCCCAATGTTCTGAAGCTTGTTAGACTGCATTTTTTTGGCGTTTTCTCCGAATTTTGGAGAGCGCGTCTTTCACCATTTGGCATTCCTTCCTTCTTGACTTTTGTTCACAATATATTGAGGATACACGCCCATGGTTGTTTTCGGAGAGTGCATCACTGGTGTGCTCTAGAAGCACCGTTCTTTGTGCCCCATCGACCACTCTTTAAAAAAGACCTCCAATCCTCCATTTCAATTTTGAACTCCTTTTGCCACTTCTTCCTCCCTTCTTTCATGTGCTGAGGTTAGAGGGAGGTGACAGCAACCTCACCTCACCGTTAGGAGGAGCGGAGGAGCGGTGCAGAGGCGTATCCAGCCCCATCTCCGGCCCTTGGCCGTGAGGTCCATCTCTTGGTTTTTCCCAACCAATCGAGGTCATCTTTGCTTGTTTTTCTTTATCTTTTCTTTGCTGTAGACTAGATGTAGTGTAACCTTTTATTTCCTATATTTATTGGCTTGATCATCATCCACTTCCCCCTCGCCGGAGCTAGCTCCGGCGAGTCCATTTCCGCCACCTACTCCATTCGATCATCTACATTTTCCCTAGGACCGTCTACTGTTGTAGTTGTGTTTTATTTGCAGGTCCCAGGGGTCAAGAGACTCCATTTGGAGTCGGATTTTGCCAAAGAACAGGTACCTGGAGCCGCACCAGTTTCTTGACCTCGCGGCGGCGCACCCGTGCCCTCCTGGCCATTTTGGCGCCGCCGGAAGGTAGAGCATCCCTCCAGGAGCTGCTGGACTTGCTTTGAAGCAGCACTCGGTGGCGGAAGAGGAAGATCAGGTCGCCGGAGGACCATCTCGCCGTGGTCTCCTCCCAGTTCGTTCACCGCCCCTGCCCGCCGTCGGATCGCCTTGGGCGTGGGTATTTTGTGCCATTTCCCGCGCCATTTTGTGTAATGTTTATTTAGGGACTGAAACATTCATCTGCAGTTGTGAACTTTTATAAAATTTGCAAGTTGCCCCCTGGATTCCTATCTAATTACATATATGCCCTTGCAAGTAGTGTAGTTTCTTGTTGTTATCTCTATTTATAGCATGCATTCACAAAATCTCAAAAATTCCCCAAAAATCAAGTTAAGCTCCTGCTGCATTGTAGTTTCACGCCATACTTTTATTTTGCATATTTGTTGCATTTTATTATTTTTAAAAATTCAAAAACATGCATTTTCAGCACTGTTTGCATTAGAAAATCCATAAAAAATATAAAATCACCTCAGAAAATTCCCAAAAAAATATATTTTGTGTCTTATAATGTCATTTAACTCCAGACAAAAAATCATTAACAAATACAAAACAAAACTCCTAAAAATTAGAAAAGTCCAAAAACCTTCCTAAAAATTTAAACAATCCTAGAAAAATCCTAAAAATATAATCTCAGTTCCTGTAGTTTCTCTATTTTATTTTCTTTTATGGAAAATTAATTTGAGGAATTTTTGACACTGTTTACTATTTTTCATCCTCAATTTAATTTCGGCCAGCAACTTTTATTCACTGTTTTCTTTATTTAGCCCTTTAAAAATATCAAAAACATTTTGAAAAATACCCAAAAATCACAAAAATAGTAGAAAAGTATAAAAATACCAAAAGATTTTATTTCTGAATTTTTGACTATTTTAGCATATTTTTATAAATATTGTAGCACCCCTCTTATTACATAGTTTAAATATTCTATTATTGAAAAAGAAAATATAAAAAAATAAAAAAGAAAAAAAGAAAATAAAAAATCAGTAAATTGAAAATCAAAATACAAAATTATAAAATTAAAAATTAAAATATATATATAAAATTAAAACCCACAAAAAAAATTAGCTTAGTAGACACTTATCACATTCACACATTTTGGTGCCTTGGTACCCCGTTCTACCTGTCTGCTCCCTGTGTTCGACCTCTACACATACTTGCACTATACACATCTTTGTTGTAGAGTTATAATAAATTTTAACTCCGCACATTTACTTTCATTGCTTGATATATTTGTCGTGGGTTAATTGTTGTTTGAATAGGGATTTTCGAGCGATCACCGCATCGACTGCGGTTTCGCCTTGTGAAACCGTACGACCCTACGATTTCCCTGTTCAACATCCTCCCAATGGTAAGACTTGGCTTTCGCGAGAAAAGTCTCAAGTCTCTTTATGGACCAACCTTATGGGACTTTCTTAGCAACAAGAAAGTTCACAATGTCGACATACCATGGCAGTGAGGCGACAACAAGAATCGCCTCGTCGGAGAAGGTCTTAGTGATTGGTGCATCAAACTCAAAAGTCTCGGGGAGTTCTAGTCGGGAGAGGTGATCCGCCACCACATTCTTGACTCTAGGCTTATCCTTGATTTTGATGTCGAACTCCTGGAGTAGAAGGATCCATCTGGTCATACGTGGCTTTGAATCCTTCTTGTCCATTAGATATCGGATGGTGATACGATCTGTGAAAATAGTGACTTTGATCCTAAGATGTGGGATCTAAATTTATCTAGGGCAAATACTACAACTAGCATTTCTTTCTCTGTAACAGTGTAATTCCTTTGTGTGGAATCCAAAGTCTTGCTAGCGTAGTGTATGACATATGGAAGGGCATCCCTCCTCTGTCCCAACACAGCCCCAATAGCAAAATCGAAGGCATCCGTCATGATCTCGAATGGGAGAGACCAATCGGGTGGCTGAAGGACAGGAGCCTCTACAGTCATGTTCTTGAGATTTTTCAAACACTGAAAGACACTTATCATCGACGATAAACTCAGTGTTTTTCACGAGAATATAAGATAACGGTAGGGTAATTTTACTAAAGTCTTGTATGAAATGTCGATAAAAACCGACATGCCTGAGAAAAGACCGTAATTGCTTTATATTGGATGGTAGATTAAGTTTCTTAATGATATCCACCTTAGTTGGGTCCACCTCCATGCCCCTGTTGGAGATGATACGACCAAGGACTGTTCCTTGAGTCATCATAAAATGACTCTTCTCCTAAGAAAGTACGAGGTTAACCTCCAAGCACCTCTGAAGCATGTGGTCTAGGCTAGAAAGGCAAGAATCAAAATCATCATCATAGACCGAGAAATCATACATGAAGATCTCCAAGATATCTCCCACCATGTCCATGAATATCAAAAGCATGCACCTCTAGAATGTAGCCAGGGTATTACATAGTCTAAAGGGCATCCGTTTGAAAGCATACGTTCAGAACGGATAGGTGAATGTCATCTTTTCTTGGTCTTCTGGAGCAATATCCACTTGATTATATCCTGAGTACCCATCGAGAAAGCAATAATGGCTCTTCCCGGCTAACCGTTCGATGATCTGATCAATGAACGGTAGCAAGAAGAGGTCCAAACTCGAACTTGTCGAGTAAAGAAAGAAGGAAGAAGATTAATCGAAGATCCGCTATCTAATATATTCCGATCAAAAGTCTGATCGAGGATCTCACATCTAACATATGGCGCTCGCGAATCTGATCTCTTGGATGGGAGACGGTTTTGAATAGCATGACAGGTTTCCTTGTTCACCACATGGATCTCATAACAATGGTTGCACTGCCTTTTCTTTCTGTGGACTGTGGTTCGTTCTTTTAAGTCTTTCTGAAGAAGAGGGACATGTGCCAAGGCTTCCGAAAGAGTGAGTTGGATCGTGAACTTGCCGATCATCTCTTTCATCAGATCATTCATTTGGCTTTTTTTAGTTTTCTTTTTTATCGCCTTTTCTTAAGAAGAGTGCTTTGGGAAAAAAGAATATGTACATCCTCCTTCTTAGTCTGTATAATTTGAGGATCAGAAGAAGAAGAAGGAAATATCTTTGAAAAACGGGGACTTGCTTTTTTCGAGTCATCAAAGAGAGAAAGATATTGATCAACTATCTGTTTATTTCTTTTTCGAGTTCTTCTCGTTTGTACATTTTTTTGTGATTTTCTCTCATCATCAATATATACAAAGAACGATTCAGCAGTTGTACTAGCATTCGGCTCTGGCTGCTCTTCAGACTTGGTGGCTTCAGCACCACCATCTTCATCGTCAAAGGGTGGAGATTCAGTACCACCATCAATGTCTTCTACAGGCCCGCTTGTGTTATCAAGAATATCATCTTCGAGCCTAGTAGAGTCTTTTCATATTGGCATCCTACTGCTCCTAAGAGAAATGAAGTCAATGTCATCACAGTAAAGATAGTCATCGGAAAATACCTGTGATTGGAGGGTGGGCTCGGTCAAGTCTACTTGCTCTAATTTCGCTTCAGATTATTCGTATTAGGCTCTATCCGAGCAGGCAAGGTGGACTTCCCTTTGACCAAATCTATAAAATGAGTTTTAAACTCATCCATTTCTCACCTAAAAGAGGCCTGCTGGTCAGTAATCAGGTTGGTGAGGTCGTCTAATGCTGTGTTAACATGGAAAGACCCATGAGACCCAGATGAGTTGCCTCGATGATATTGAGGTTGCGGCTGAGATGGATGCCGCTTTGGAGGATAATGTTGCTGATACTGAGACTGATAAGTGCTCTGCCTCCGTTGAGGTTATTGGAAATGACGAGGATCAGAATGTTGCTGTTGCTCTCTGTCCTACCCCATTGGTGCCTGCAGTTGTTGTTGGGAAGAGGCATCTCCTGTTGACCAACGAAAACCAGGGTGATCGCGACGGATCCCTGGTTGTTGCGGCTGGTTGTACCAAATCCCATTGACCTCAGCCATTGTCTCATGCATTTCATAATAAGATGGGGGCATCGATGCCAAGGGTTGATCGCTCTGATACACCACCATCTGAGTGTCAGATGATGGCATCTGCTGGAGTTGCGGGTATGCCGAGGGTTGTAGTGTAAGCTCAGAATGCACATGGTAAATGTGGTTTACTGGAGGCCTCGAAAGTATGCCTCAGTCTTGACTTCCTGAGTCAGCCTGTTGATTTACACGAAATTTACGGGGTCTAAAATTAGTGTCTCACACAAGGCTGAGATAACCGTCGCTGTGGCGACCCTCAAATGAATCTCGTATAAAATCAATAATTAACCCACACACAATCAATCAAGCAATGACAAGCATATGTGAAGTTAAAATTTATTTTTAACTCTACATAATGGGTGTATAGAAAGCAAGTACATAGAGAGTTCAAACACAGGGAGAAAGGCAGGGTAGATCCACTAGTGTGTGTGTGTGTATGAAAGTGATGTGTTGTCTACAATGTCTAGTGCAAATATTTTTGTGGGTTTTAATTTTTTTTAATTTTTTATTTAATTTTTAATTTTGTATTTTGATTTTTAATTTTCTGATTTTTTTCTATTTTATATATTTTTTATTTTCTTTTTCAATATTGGAATATGTAAACTATATAATAAAAGAGGTGATACAATATTTATAAAAATAACAAAAATGCTCAAAAATTTAGAAATAAAATATTTTTGATCTTTTTATGATTTTTTTACTAATTTTGTGATTTTTGGGTATTTTTCAGAATGTTTTTGATATTTTAAAAGGCAAAATAAAGGAAAACAGGGAATAAGCTACTGGCTGAATGTAAAGTAGGAATTAAAAATATCAAACAACCACAAAATTTTTCCAAACTAATTTTAAAAAAAAGGAAATAAAATAGGGAATCTACAGAACTTGAATTTGTATTTTTCTGATTTTTCTACGATTTTATAGATTTTTTTGAAGTTTTCAGGTATTTTCAAATTTTTAAGGTTTTTCTTTTGCAATTTTAAGTGATTTTTGGATTGACACTAAAATAGGATAAAATAGATAGTAGGTAATGTTTTTGGAATTTTTCTAGGTGTTTTAATATTTTTGGGTATTTTCTAAGCTAGACAGTGGCTGAAATGCATGTTTTTGGTTTTTTAATAAATAAAAAATGCAATAAAAATGAAATGCAAAAATATGGCATGGAAGTGCAAGTTAACATGAGCTTAAGTTAAATTTTTGGGAATTTTTCGAATTAAAATGATGCCTTAAATAAATGGAGAAAGCAAGCAAAAATATATGGCCTGGCAAGGGTATAATTGCAAATATTAAAACATCCAGGGGCATACATGCAATTTTCCACAAAATGTTAAAACTAAATATGGAATTTACAAGTCCAAGTGCAAATTTCCAAACCCGGGAGGGTCTTTCTGCAAATAACCCACCAGGGCGCGTGACTGGCATGCGCTTGGCAAGGTCCCATTCGTAATATCAAAAACCTCCGGGGGCTCACTTGCTATATCTCCAAAGTTTTTACACTTAAACTAAAAGTTAGAGTACTGAAATGAAATACATAAAAGGTCGGGGCCCTCTCTGCAAAAAGCATGCGCCTCACGTGAACATGTCACGTGAGGTGACATGGCAGAGGACCTAGTTGCAAATAGTAAACACTTAAGGGCCTACTTATAAATTTTACAAAATTTTTTAAACTACCAAATAAAGTTTCAGGACCAAAATAAAATTACAAAAAGGTGGGGGGTGTACTTGCAAAATTCCCTCGCTAAGGAGATCGAACGGCTGGGGCTCTTCACTTGGACACATGGCGTGATCTCCTTGCACGATACCGCTTCGCGCTCCAACGATCACGATTAGATGATCTGGTCGATGGTGGACGGATGTGGTTGCGTGGATCGGACGGCTCCTGCTTCGCTTGAGAGGCCTTGTTGATCCGACGGCAGAGGCGGTGGCTGGAAGAACAGGGAAGAAGGGCCACCGTGGCGACCTTCCTCCGACGATTACGCCTCTCTCCGGTGGTCGATGTGCTCTAAGAGGGTCCCAGGTGGTTCCTGCAAGGCTCCTCTCTTCGCCTGGGGTCTCAAAATGCTGTGGCGAACACCAGGGCTTCTCCACGACGTCGGAGAAGGAAGAGCAGCCCAGGCGTCGCCGGCGAAGTCAAAATCGACTCCAGGCGTGCTTCAAAGCGCCAAAACCTGCACCAAAAATGTTAATGAGGTCGTGGGCAAAATGCCACGACCTCCAGTAGGTTCGCACACGGGGTGAACGACGAGATCGATGATCGTCCGGAGTAAGCTCCGGCAAGGATGTCGATTTAGCGAATCGATGGAGGAAAATTGGAAATAACATGGGCTAAATGATCCTACGGGTATTAGGAATGAAATGCAAAGGAAAAAGAGGGAAGAAATGGCTGCCTCAACGGTCAATGACCGGAGGAGGGTACCTCAACCGCCGAAGTTGGGGGAGGTGGTGGAACACCCAGGACTCGCCGCTCCGCCGCCTCGAAGAAGCCCTAAATGGAGCTGTCTCCTCCAGGGATCCAAGGCGGGTGAAATGGGGACAAAAGACCAGACCAATGGGGTTTAAAATCAAAAATGGAGGTGGCGGGTAGTTATTTGAAGAGTGGCGAGGTAGCGGACTTCGAGGCAGGATCACGGGTGCACGAAGAAGATCTAGGAAGATATGGTAGGCCGGCGAGGATCCTGGTGCTACAGGGAACAAGTTTCATGAAGACGTCCTCTTCTCTCGAGCAACACACTGATGGAAAAAATATCGAGAAGAGCGGGTCTCGGGAAGGTCTGACAAGAGGCACAGGGCTAAGACCAGTGAGTTGGCCCGAGGTCAACTCTCCTGGCCACCTGGTTGGTCCACGTGGACTAACCAGGAAAATCCCTGGAAAAAGATTTTCTAAAATCTATTAAAAATAGATAATGATTTTATTAATTTTTAATTATAAAATAAAAAATGTTTATTTTTTATGAAGTATTTTATAGTGATTTTTATTTATTTTTATGAAGTGTATTTTTACAAGCTGTCTTTTTAGCCCTATATAGGTACATATACCTATGTATTTTATTACTTTATTTTTATTTTGTGTATTTTAATTTTATTATTTTGACTTATGATTTTATAAAATCGTAGTATACTTTTATACACTTAATTGTATTTTTATTTTAATTTTCTGATGTAGTTTGTATATTTAATAAAATAAGAGTATACTTTATATAGGTATAAGTATAGGTATGACACCTATGTATCATATATACATATATTTTATTTTATGTTTTATTTAGGTTTTTATTCATGTTTTAATGTACATAATTATTATAAATAATATTTACAAAATTATAAAAATATAAAATTATAAAAATAATGAATAAATAATAAATTGAATATTTTAATCAGTTCAATTGTACAATGTAGGTCCAAAACTCAACTTTCAAACTGTAGCTCCGCCAAATGCGAAACCATCGCCATTAAATAGCTTATTTTATTCTATATACAATTAAAGGTGAGTTTCTGCATTTAGAGTTTTCATTTGTGAGATACGGGTCTGGGAAGTTGGGATTCTGGATTTTTATTCAGACCATAACTTTTTATCTGTGTACTATTTTTCAGTGAAATAAATTTTGTATTTTTGTTTATTTAATTATCTACAACTTTCATGTACAAGGTTTCTTTATTTGATGTATAAAAAGTGGAACCAAAAATAGGTCCCAAAATAAATAAAGAATGAATTCAAAAGTCTATGTATTGGACCCTTATCTCCCCCTACTTTATTCCTTGTCGACCTATTCATCAAGAGGCCTAGGTCTCGAGGGTTTGGGTCATAAAATATTTACAATATTTTATTCTTTTTCTTTTCTTTTATTTATTCTATAATTTTGGCTTTAATTACAGTATTTTATACACTATTTACATGTACATGCATGAATGCTAAGATGCTCTAATTAAGGGTATTTACAGGCATTTACTAGGGTTTTTGAGGCCAAAATGATAGAATAAAGATGATGAAATGTGGATTCATCATCCCCCTATACTTTACCTTTGCTAGTCCCTAGCAAACACTTATGCGATAAGTGCAAAAAGAAAAAGAAGAACTTGGATTTAGTTTAATTGTCAAACTTGTCTTCACAAAATCAAAGTTTGGAGCTTAAGTCGGACCTTTGGAATTTTAGTGCGGGCAGAACCTTAATGAGAACCGAATTTGAAATCCAACAGTCCTTGAGAATCCCAAAACTCTGTCCAAGTCTCCTCAATAGCCAGGTCGGAAATATTTCAATTCATATGCAAACTCTTACGACTATGAATATGACTCGTACAGTGTAAGTGATGGTGGCTCTCCCCAACTAGAATGGCAAAGAAACTGGCTTCTCCAGCACGACAACCCAATGATTCCCCAATCCAACAACTCCATCCTCGAGGAGCGGGGTATTCCCTTCTAAGTTCAAGTGGCAACCAACTCAAGAGGAGGGGGTGAAGAGAAGAATGGACGGTAGCCAGTGTAGCTACCTATCCTGGGATGCAAGACCAGTGTAGTCAAGTCATCCAGCTGCAGGCTCACATATTTGACTTTGAAACTCAAGCTTGCTTATTGACTTTACAACATTTGTACATACTTTGCAGGCTTTTTATTTGTGTACATGCCTGAACTTTTTTTTTGATACTATATACAGCAGCATTTACATAAGGAGTTTTTCCTCTTGAGCCAGTAGACTATCCCTCTTTTGAAGCTTTATCGAAACTACAGCCTCATGTCTTTAGACTTCCTCATCACTGGACGGGTTGGGGTGCACTTCCCTCCCTAGAGGAGGACAAATGTTTCCACTTGTGTACGTCTCATACTGGCAAATCCAATCCCCTCACTACTCCAACTGAGTTGAGCCATGTGAAAGGTGCAGGTGTCCAAGTTAGGTCATTATCAACAAGAGTAGTACATGTGCTCCGAAATACTCTACTTAGGCAGTCAAGAATCCATTGAACCAAGTCTCGTGATCCTCAAAGAATTAAGTCAGACCTGAAGTACCTCAAACCCAGTTCCTATAAGGTTCCTGTTATTAGGTAGATTTTAAGGTCCAATCAAGCTCCAATCTTCGGATTTTACTTAGACTCGTTCAACTATCAAACTCAATCCAAAAAATGCTCATGCTATGCAAATGCGATGCAGAATGCAGAAAATATTTTTGTGATGCAATTTTCAAAGATTTTGAATTTTTTATTGATTTTTGAAAAGATGATGATGATGCATATGCAAATGCATTTTTTTGTATTTTGCAGAAAATATTTTTCAAATGTTTTTGGATTTTAATTTTGCAAATGTTTTTGGGATTTTTGAAAACAAAAGATTTTGGCTAAAAGCTAGGTTAAAAATATTTACACAGGAGTGCTTCTTATATATACAAGAAATGGATTTTAAGAATTTACAAGGGTAAGTGATCAATTTTATAGACATATATATAAAGAGTTTTAGGGAGATGTATGTATTCCCCAAACTTACTTGACACATATTTTTCAAAGAATTTTTTTGAAAACTCTAGTCCAAAATAATTTTTACAAACATTTTTACAAACATGTACATACATTTGAAAATCATTTTGCAAAGGTTTTCCAAACAATATATATAGATTTTTCAAAGATTTTTGCAACCATTTTTCAAACCATTTGCAAATCATTTTTCAAATATTTTATTTCACACAAAGAAAATAAATTTTTACAAACCACACATTTTACGCAGGTTGAAAACATGTAACAAAATATTTTCAAAATAGTTTTCAAAAGGTTTTCACAAAGATTTTCAAACTATTTTTCAAACATTTTGCAAAAAACATTTTCACCTAATTTATTAATCAGTAAATACAAAAAGAATTTGAGGAACAAGACACCTTTTTATTAAGGTTTTTAATGAATTTTACAGAATTATAGCCATATTATTAAGAAAATACGAAAGTAAGAGTTATGGCTAAAGTATATACATAGTATATACGACCCCCCGATACTTAGCTTGAGCTATGTCCTCATAGATCGGAGAGAAAAGAGAAGACATAACTCGTACTAAGTATAGGCAAGTCTAAAGAATAAATAAATGAATGAAACAACGAATGAGAAGTTGACCAGCCCCCCTATACTTAGGATCAAATAATCCTAAGTATAGCAGACTATACACAACGCAAGGAGGGTCAAGGGTGGGAATGAACAGATCGTACTCAGATTGTCTCCCCCTATACTTAGGGTAAGATATCCCTAAGTATAGACAAGAAGAGGAGACAATGGAGAGGATCGAAAAGAGTAGAACAACTTGGGATGCACACCCCCCTATACTTAGGAAAAAGTACGTCCTAAGTATGGAAAACTGTCTACAAGGGTGGCACCTTTTTGATAGATAAAGAAAATAGAAAAGGAAAAGAAGAAAAAGAAGAAAAGAGATTAACAGATGAAAGCATGATATAGACAGATGATCTGTACAGCGGAAGATGGAAGTGATCACCATGTATGAGATGCAGATGATACGAGTCAAAGAACACATCTCATACCAGAAGAATGGGGGCAACGTCAATGGTCAGCGGATCGTGATCTAGATATAGTTTCAGGCGTTGACCATTGACACAGAAGGTAGAGGAAGATGATGGTTCGGATATGTCAATACTACCATTGTCATGTACCTTCCTGACCACATATGGACCTTTCCACTTGCTCTTTAATTTCCCTGGAAATAATTTCAGCCTAGAATCAAACAACCATACTCTCTGATCTGGCTCAAACTGTTTATGGTTGATGTGGGAATCGTGCCATGTTTTCACTTTCTCCTTGTACTGTAGGCTGCTAGAAAAGGTTGTGTCTCTCAGTTCTTCCAGGGCTGCCAACTCTGCTCTTCTCTGTTCTTCTATACTCTCGGGATCTAACAGTAACTCAGTGACTTCCCAAAAGGATTTATGCTTGATTTCCACTGGCAAATGGCACGACTTTCCATAGACGAGTCGAAAGGGAGATGTTCCCAATGGATTCTTGAAGGAAGTCCGATAGGCCAACAAGACCGAGTCCAAAAGTTGTGACTAATCCTTTTGATCTGGGCGGACAACCTTCTATAAGATAGTTTTTATCTCCCGGTTCGATACTTTGGCAAGACCATTAGTCTGAGGGTGATACGGTGTGGCAACCCGATGGTCAATGCCGAACTCGTCTGCAAGGGCCCTAACCTTGTCATTGATGAAATGAGACCCCTCATCTGAAATCAAGACTCTAGGTACCCCGAACCGTGAAATGATATTTTTCCTCAAAAATTTGCACATGGTTTTAGCATCTGCGGCTCGGGCGGGGATGACCACAACCCATGGGCTGACATAATCAATAGCGAGCAAGATGTGCTCGAATCCCTGACTCTTAGGAAATGGGCCCATGAAATCAATCCCCCATGCATCAAAAACCTCACAAAAATGAATGGGTTGCATGGGCATCATGTCTCTCTGTCCGCAGGTTCCCATTTTCTGACAGTCAGTACATCTCTTCACGAACTCATCAGAATCCTTGAAGAGAGTAGGCCACCATAGGCCGGATTGAAGCACCTTCTGTGCTGTCCTTTTTCCAGAATGATGTCCTCCTGCCTCAAGCTTGTGGCAGTATGTGAGGACGCTATGCTGCTCTTCTTGAGGAATGCACCTCCTCCAGATACTGTCCCCTCCTTCATGATAAAGGACGGGATCCTCCCAATGGTAAAACTTGGCCTTCGCCAAGAAGGTCTCGAGTTTCTGTCTGGGCCAACCTTGTGGAACGGTCTTGGCAACAAGATAGTTCACAATGTCGGCGTATCATGGAAGCAAGGTGACAGCCAAGATCACCTCATCTGGAAATTTCTCTGTGATAGGTGCGTTGGGCTCAGATTCCTCAAGATTCTCCAATCTGGAGAGATGATCCGCCACCACATTCTTTACTCCAGGCTTATCCTTAATCTCAATATCAAACTCCTGGAGCAGAAGGATCCATCTGGTAAGATGTGCTTTGGCATCCTTCTTGGCCATTAAGTACCGGGTGGCGGTGTGATCTGTGTAGATAGTCACTCTAGATCCGAGAATGTAAGATCTGTACTTATCCAAAGCAAAGACTATGGCCAGCATCTCTTTCTCAGTCACCGTGTAATTCTACTACGCGGCATCCAAAGTCAGGCTGGCGTAGTGAATGGCAAATGGCAATCCATCCCTCCTCTGTCCAAGCACAACCCCAACGGCAAAATCTGAAGCGTCCGTCAAGATCTCGAATGGGAGAGACCAATCGGGTGGCTGAAGGACAGGAGCCGAAATAACCATACCTTTGAGAGTCTCAAAGGACGCAAGACACTTATCATTGACAAGGAACTCGGTGTCTTTCGTCAGCAGATCAGTAAGTGGTCGGGCAACACGACTGAAGTCCTGAATGAACCGTCGGTAGAAACCGACATGCCCCAGAAAAGACCGCAACTGACGCAAATTGGACGGTAGATTGAGTTTTCTAATGATATCCACCTTGGCCGGATGGACCTCCATGCCCCTGTTGGAGACGATATGACCAAGGACCGTCCCTTGAGTCACCATGAAGTGGCTCTTCTCCCAAGACAATACAAGGTTGACCTCAATGCAGCGCTGAAGCACACGATCTAGGCAGTCAAGACAAGCATCAAACCCGTCGCCATAGATCGATAAGTCATCCATGAAGACCTCTAAACAGTCACCCACCATGTCTGAGAATATGGACAACATGCACCTTTGGAATGTTGTCGGAGCGTTACATAGACCAAAGGGCATCCGCCTGAAAGCATAAGTCCCAAACAGACAGGTGAATGTCATTTTCTCCTGGTCTTCGGGCACAATGGCCACTTGATTGTATCCGGAGTACCCATCAAGAAAGCAATAACGACTCTTCCCAGCTAGCCGTTCGATAATCTGATCAATGAATGGCAGCAGGAAATGATCCTTCTTGGTGGCCTCATTCAATCGTCTATAGTCCACATAGACCCTCCAAGAAGTGGGCACTCGGGTAGCGATCTCCACTCCATACTCATTCACAACTGTAGTGATACCCGTCTTCTTGGGTACCATATGTGACGGACTAACCCATTTGGAGTCGGAGATGGGGTAGATAAAATCGGCGCTCCACCACTTCGATATTTCTTTCATGACCGTGTCTCGAACATTCGGGTTCAGCCGTCGTTGGAACTCACGCAACGGCCTAGCGTCATCCTCAAGATAGATGTGGTGGGAGCACAGAGCCGGACTAATCCCCTGGAGATCAGCTATACTCTATCCGATCGCCTTGCGGTTTCTTTCAAGAACCTGCATCAGACGAGATTCTTGCTCTCCAGTCAAACCTGCTGAGATAATGACTGGGTGCATATCAGGCTCACCCGCAAGGAATCTATACTTCAGCGAATGCGGCAAAGGCTCCAGTTCTGGACAGCTGGGAGGTGGCAGATCTGGCTTCTGATATGTCTGTGTGAAGGCTACCAGGTCTGCATGTGAGAACTCTCGCTCTGCATGAATCTCTGACGAAGGGCAGCCTGCTGAATCATCAATAAACTGCATTGGCTCGCACTCTATCATGGTTGTTGGCTCAGAAGGAATCAGACATGGCAAATATTCATCAAAATCATCCCAGTCAATGTCTGAGCCCGAGGGATCAGAAGAAGATGAACAAGATTGAAAATCATCAGCACCACTCATCCCAACACTGTCAGCTTCAAGTGTATCCTCGTCCAGGGGCGTGCTCTCCAGGCTCTCGACTGCCATAAGCTTTAGATATAGTGAATCTGTAGGCAAGGCGAGGGTCGGTGCTACAGGATCTGTCCAGTTGGATTCATCATCTGTCATCACAAAATCACACTCCTGGTGGATGTCTAGCTCTTCCTCTGTCATCTGCGCGGCTTCGCTAGACTGCTCTGAGCATTCTAGTTCTCTGGCTCTTGTTTCTTTGATCGTCTCTATTTGTATGGTTTTGCCCTCTACGCGAAAACATACCTTCCCACTATCATGATCGGTTACCGCCTTGGCTGTGGCCAAGAATGGATGTCCGAGTATGATGGGGGCATCGGTTACCGACTCAGGTATCTCCATGTCCAACACGACGAAGTCCACGGGGAATTTCATGCCCTGAATGGTAACGACCACGTCTTTCAATAACCTTTCGGCCTCTTAGTCGACCTATCAGCAAACTGAAGGATTGTCCTCCTCCTAAGAAGAGGATCAAACTCGAATCGGTCGAGTAAGGCTGCCGGAAGAAGTTTAATTGAAGAGCCGTTGTCTAACAGAGTACGATCAAACTGTTGCTCTTGAATCTCGCATCTGACATAGGGAGCTCCTGCATCTGGTCGCTTGGATAGCAATTTGTTCTGAATAGTGCAGCAAGTGGAATGAGTGAGCACATGGATCTGATCTCTATGGTTCCTCCTCTTCCTGCGGACGGTAGTCTTCTCTTTCAAGTTCTTTTTGAAGAGGGGGGATGTGCTCAAGTGCTTCCTGTAGAGTCAGCTGAATGTGGAATCTATCTATCATCTGATTGCTGAACTCTACCTGTTGATCTTTTTTTTGGATTTTCTCTTTTGTTCCCCTCCGCCCGGCGGAGTGCTTCAGGGAAGGGGATGGTAGGGGCCTCCTCAGATGGAGGACTAGGAATAGGTTTCTGCGCCTGTGAAGGAATAGAATCCATACAATCATCATCATTCAACACATATGGATCCGCTATGTGAACATAAACCTTTCCTTTATTCATACTTTTGTGCTTTTTGTTGTTACCATAGTCCATAGATACAAAAGGTGGTAACACCACAGACGGAAGCTCAACAAAAGTAGATGTGGTGGCCTCAGTACCACCACAGTCACCTGTCTTCGCGGCATCAGCACCGCGCTCTGGCTCTGCATCCAAAATGGTGGCATCAGCACCACCGTCTGCATCTGGTCTCACAACGGCCTCAGTAACGTCGTCTGGAACTCCATCGTTGGTGGCATCAGCACCACCGTCTTCATCATCCTCATTAGCGGCATTAGCACCGCTACTCTGCTCCTCTAGCGCTCCTGGTTCTGCATGTGGTTGTCGCTCAGAAGAGGCGCCGCCGGCTGGCATCCTACCGCTCCTAGTAGTCACAAAATCAGCATCATACAAAGAAAGAGACATGCCACTCAAATAGTCACTAGGAGAGGTATCCTCTGTAAACTCTACCTGCTCAGACTTCCTTTTCAGATTGTTCGGATTTGGTTCAATCTGAGCTGGTATGGCGGCCTTGCCTTTGATTATCTCCCTCATCTCCTACCGGAACTCATCCATTTCTTGTCGGAAGGATGCT
The DNA here is from genome assembly GCA_037367405.1 of Ottelia alismoides. Classification (NCBI taxonomy): domain Eukaryota; kingdom Viridiplantae; phylum Streptophyta; class Magnoliopsida; order Alismatales; family Hydrocharitaceae; genus Ottelia; species Ottelia alismoides. The sequence continues at coordinate 182,520 of JAZKJV010007960.1, read as the reverse complement.
CGCTGTTCGGAGAGCAAGCGGGCAAGGTCATCGAGAGAAGGGTTCTCAAAAACGGGGGCCTGAGAATCGGATGGGTTCCCTTGCGGGAAATGAGGTTGTTGCTGTTGCTGCTGCTGGTATGGATAGTTCTGGGAAGGATGGGAATAAGACTGCTGAGGCTGCTGATGCTGCCTCCACTGCTGTCCCTGATAGGCGGGACGAGGACCCTGCTGGTATTGCTGCTGGGCATACTGGAGCTGCTGCTGCTGCTGTGGCTGGCTGTTCTGCTGTCCTTGGACAGGAGGATGCTGCTGAGATGAGGAGCCACCGTTGCCCCAACGGAATCCGGGGTGATCACGATGAATCCTGAGATGAGGGTACCGGTTGTACCAAATCCCATTGACTTCCATCAATGGTTCTTGCTCAAAGGATGGTGGAGTAAGAACTGCCAGTGGCTGCTCCGGATGATAGACCACCATCTGAGTGTCCTGAGATGGTGGATGCGCTGGGTAGTACTGTAGCAACGGGACCGGCTCTGCCTGGATATGGTTGACCTGTCAGTACGAGGCATAGGGTTGGGATGAGTTGCTATTGCTCGGATCAGCACATGACCTGGGAGGCTGCTGGGAAGAAGTCTGTGCCTCCTGGATGCAAAGAATCTGCGTCTTCAGATCACTCATCGTCTTGGCAATCTGGTCCATCTGGGCCATGCCTTGCATCTGCTTTTTCTCAAGGATCTCGAGATGGTCCAGTTTCTCACTGATTATGCCCATGTCGGCTGCGACTAATTCAGCTTGGGCTGCGGCTGCCGACGAAGTCTTAGGACCGGCATCGATGTGGGCGATCCTCTGGAATGATCACGCTCCTTGCGGGGGCTTCTGTTGTGTGTAGACGCGGGCTTGGGCCATGACGGTTGAGTTCTCTGCCATGCCTTCATAGATGGCCCAAACATCGTCTTCACCTTTGGAGAAATATGACCCACCACAAAAGGCATTAACAAGCCCCTGCAGCTCCGGTGTCAGCCCACAAAAGAAACTCTAAACCAGATTGGGCTTGGAAATATCATGATGTGGACACCGGTCGATGAGCTCTCTGAATCGATCCCAAGCTTCATGGAACTGTTCATTAGGGATCATGATGAAGTTGCTGATCATGGCTCTAGCTGCATTCGTCCGGCCGAGAGGGTAGTACTTCTTCAAATACGTGGTCCGGAGATCTGCCCAAGTGTCAATGAATCGCCCCAAATGTTTGAGCCAGTATGCGGCTCTGTCAACTAATGAATCCACATTTCATCATCTTTATTCTATCATTTTGGCACCAAAAACCTTAGCAAATGCTTGTAAATAGCATTAAAATCATCATCTTAGCATTCATGCATGTGCATCTAAATAGTGTATAAAATACTGTAATTAAGGCCAAATTTATAGAATAAATAAAAGAAAAGAAAAAGAATAAAATATTGTAAATATTTTATGACCCAAAACCCCGAGACCTAGGCATCTTGATGAATAGGTCGACAAGGAATAAAGTAGGGGGAGATAAGGGTCAAATACCTATATTATTCTATTCATTCTTTATTCATTTTGGGACCTATTTTTGGTTCCACTTTTTATTCATCAAATAAAGAAACTTCGTACATGAAAGTTGTAGATAATTTTATAAAGAAAAATACAAAATTGATTTCACAGAAAAATGATGTACAGATAAAAAGTTATGGTCTGAATAAGAATCCAGAATCCCAACTTCCCAGACCTGTATCTCACAAATGAAAATTCCAAATGCAGCAAACTCACCTTTAATTGTATATAGAATAAAATAATCTTTTTAATGGTGGTGGTCTCGCATTTGGCGGAGCTACGGTTTGAAAGTTGAGTTTTGGACCCCTATTGTATACTTGTACAGATTAAAATATTCAATTTATTATTTATTCATTATTTTTGTATTTTTATATTTTTATAATTATGTAAATATTACTTATAATAAATATGTACATTAAAAATGGAATTAAAACCTAAATAAAATACAAAATAAAATACTTACATATTTGACACATAGAGACAAGACCTATATACATACCTATACCATACATACTTCTATTTTATTAATTATACAAAACATATCAGAAAAATAAAATAAAAATATATTTACTTGTATAAAAGTATTTTATAATTTTATAAAATAATAACCAAAAATAAATAAATTAAAAACACAAAATAAAAATAAAATACTAAAATACATAGGTAATTTACCTATATAGGGATAAAAAAGTAAACTTATGAAAATATACATCATAAAGATAATTAAAAATCATAATAAAATACTACAAAAAATAACAAATATTTTTTATTTTTAAATCATAATTTAATTCAGCCTATTTCTATTTTTAAATGAATTAATAAAGGATTAAATCAGGGTTTTTCCTAGTTGGTCCACGTAGACCAACCAGGTTTCAGCCCCAGTTGACTTCGGTCAACTGGTTGTCCTAGACCCCGGTGGCTCCTAACAACCTCGTTTTTGACCCACATTTGTGGATTTATCGAGGCTAAATCTTTCACATTTTTGTGTTGCATCCTTCTGCAACATTGTTCACCAACCATCCATCTAGCCCGCCCATGCTTAATCTTGGTCTTTGGACCGAAGATTTGCTAGATACTCGTCGATCTTTGGACCCCTGTCACCTCGGGTCAACCCAAATAAGAGAACCCCCGACCTTTCGATTTGAATTTGGATACCCTTCGGACCACCCCTCTCCACCTTCTTGCGCTCCTGAGCTCCCTGGAGGTGACAGCTCCATCGCGAGGTCTTCAGCCGAGTGTTCGAGGTCGGAGGAGCTTCCCATACCTCCTGAAACACCGGCGGTCGAGGTTCGACACTTCCTCTGGCTCCGGCCATTGAGGGCCTTCCCCCTTTTATTTCTTGCATGCTTTTAGTTCCTTTTAGCTTAAGGATCAAAAACCCCCAAAAAAATCCGATTTCCTTCGCTTATTTCGCCCAACCGGTCATCTTGGCCGGAGCGCAACTCCGGCCGTCCATCGCCATTTCGCTCCACGCATCCCCACGTCCATCCAAGGGTCCAGGCAGTTTGCCCTAGACCCCTTGACTCTTTTTGCAGGTCAACGCACGCCCAAGCGTGCCTGGAGACGAATTTTGAAGCTCGCTGGAGCTTTTGAAGCCCCGTTGCTCCGCCAGCTGCCCGCGAGCACCACGGCCCTCGCCGTGGATTTTTGAAGACTCCAGGAGGAAGACGAAGACCCAGGGACGCTCCACGTCCATTTTGAAGCTCTGACATCGCCGGAGGACGGAGATCGGGGACGACGAAGTTCGCCTCGCCGACGTTCTTCATTGTTCTTCGTCATCGACTCTCCACCGTTGGATCTTGGAGACGTCCCAGATTGCACAGCCACCGTTCGATTTCCCCCTGCCTCGACCGTTGATCGTTCGTGGGAGATCTGATCTCAGCCGTGCATCCAGCGAAGCGTCATCGGCCGTTCGTTACGCGCCACGTGTTTAAGTGGCATCTCATCCGCCGTTGGATCGCGCGCAAGAGGGGTATTTTGCATTCTAACCCCAGCGCATTTTGTATTTAAATTTTAGTACCGAAACTTTCGTCTGTAGTGTAATTATTTTGTGTTCTTTGTATGTAAGCCCCGCACTTTTATTTTTATTGCACTTAGGTCCTCTACCACGTCACCTCACGTGACCTGTACACGTGAGGTGCGGGCTTTTTGCACTGAGGCCCTCCGTCCTTTTTAGTATTTCGTTTTAATCCTAGAACTGTCAGATTAACTGTTAAATTTTTGGAAATTTTGCATCTAAACCCCCAGCTTTTGTGGAAATTACATCTTGGTCCTCGCCAGGCGCGTGCAAGTCACGCGCCTTGGTGGGAAAATTGTTAGCATATCCCTGCGGGTTTCGTAATTGGTTTTTGGTCCTGTAAATTAAATATTCAGTTCAAACTTTTGTGGAAAATTGCATGTATGCCCCTGGATGTTCTGATAATTGCACTTATACCCCTGCTAGGCTCTGATATTTTTGTGAACTTGTAATATTTATTTTGACCTTCATTCTAATTCCGAAAATTCTCAAAAATTAGGGTTAAGCTCCTGTATGCTTGTTCTTCCACGTCATAATTTTAGTTTTTGATTTTATTTAATTTAATTATTTATTAAAAATCAAAAACATGCTTTTTATTCACTGTCTAGCTTAGAAAATGCCAAAAAAATATTAAAATATCTCGAAAAATTCCAAAAAAAATTCCCTAGGGTGTCTTTTAACCTATTTTAGTGTCAGTCCAAAAATCACTAAAAATCTCAAAAGAAAAACCCTAAAAATTCAAAAAATACATAAAAATTTCAAAAAATCTATAAAATCAAAGAAAACTCCAAAAATTATAAACTCAGTTCCTATTTGTTCTATATTTTATTATCTTTGTTTGAAAATTAGTGTGAAAAATTTTGGTGGTGGTTTGCTAATTCTAATTCCTATTTTACTAACAGCCAGTACATATTTCACTGTTTTCCCTTTTTCAGTATTTAAAAATACCAAAAACAGTTTGAAAAATACCCAAAAATCACAAAAATAGTAAACAATCCTAAAAATATCAAAAACATTTTATTTCTGAATTTTTTGTTATTTTTGCACATTTTTATAAATACTTAATCTCGCCTTTTATTACATTGTCTTTATATTCCAATATTAAAAAAATATAAAATATAAAATTAGAAAAATTAGAAAATTAAAAACCAAAATACAAAATTAAAAATTAAAAATAAAAAAATTAAAAATTAAAAACCCACAAAAATTCCTTTGCTTGCATAGTGTAGACATCAGTCACATTCACTCACACACATTTGATTGATCTACCATGTTTGCTCCCTGTGTTCGAACTATCTGCATACTTGCTTGCTATACATTTTGTGTAGAGTTAAAAAAAAAATTTAACTCCACATTTATTTCTAATTGTTGATCTATAGTGTGGGTTAATTGTTGATTAAATACGAGGTTCATTTGAGGGTCGCCACAACGACGGTCGTCTCCGCCTTGTGTGAGACACCATTTAGGCTCTCTTGAATTCCGTGTTTATCATCAACCAAGGAGAAAAGAAAGGCGATCATCTTGATAGTATCCTCGGTCATCAGCCTATCATGGATTGTGCTGCAGATCATTTCAAATTCTTGGAGGTGGAGGTGTGGCTCTTCGGTCAGCAACCCATGGAATTTGGGCAGAAGCTGAATAGTGTGGGGCCAAAGCTTGAAATCTCCATGGATCGGAGGAAGCCGGATCCAACGATGAGTGAGGGATGCTGCGGGATTATGCAATTCTCGCATGATGGTCTGCGGCGGCCTCTCAGCGTTGGGATCTCCTCCTTGATTCTCTACAACTGGAATTTCTCCTCCACCTCCACCGCCACCGCCCCCAGGTCGATTTTCTCGCATCTGCGCTATTTCTCTCATGAGATCACCCATGAATACTCCCTGATTGCGGATCTGCCTCTGCATGGTCTCCAGGGATGCAAGAAGTGAATTGTTGATGGCGGCTTGATCAAATAAGAAAGGGGGGTGATCATGGTCATCTGGGTGCTCTCCTCTGTCAGCCATGTATGGGTTCTCTGAAAAAGCAAAATAACCCATCTCAGGTGCCGTCAAATGCTCTGAGCTCTGTGAGGCACTAAATTCTGAGACTCTTGGACTGATGGAAGGGGAATGAGAAGGGTGGTCGAGGGGGAACAGGGTGTACGTAAACTCAGGCTCGGAGAGTGGACTCTCCGAGGTAGTACTAGATGAATGAGGATTCGGCCTAAGAGACCTCCGTCCCATCATCTTGATTATTGAGTAGAGCAAGGTGAATGCAGAAGAAGAAGGAGGAAGCAAAATTGCGCACAATTGTGCTGTGTTTTTGATCTTGACCTAAATATAACTAGCAATCAAACACAAAACAGGGTGAGTTCACCAACTCAACACATGAAGCCGTGAAGGTTCAGCTTTTATCTTGTCAGTTTTAACCTTGAATTGAGGAATTTATCTTATCACGAGTCCTTAGAGCGCTACGCCTAAAGGAGAGAGAGTACTGCCGGAAAAGTATTCCCGTACTTGTCCTCCTCCTGTGTAACCTGTAGCTTGCGCTTTTTAAGGTCCTTGTAACCCTTCCTGGATCCCTACTCAGCCAAAGTAGAAGAGGGAGGAAGCCGATAGGCGAAACCGATACTTCGGATCTCGCTCGCAACAGAATCACCCGTGAGCGTGCAAGATCCTACTTGGACGCAGACGATGAGACAGACACACCCGTGAAGGCGTGGCCTATACTCGGTACTCGGACAAGGTCGATGCTCACACAATAGTGAGTCACCAATGGCAACCAAGCCCTACTCGCCTACGTACGATAGTAGCATAAATACTTCGGAAATCCAGGCGATACACAAGGCAGCCACAAGCTGGGTTTTTGGCTCTAATCCTTACGAAGCACTCAACTCACTTGGAAGGAGACCTTCCCATGCTACCTGAAAAGAAGTGAGGGTGTTACTCTCCCCAATCAATGAGTCCAATTACCAATTTTATTTAGGTCAAAGTTTTCTTAGCAGTCCCTTTTTTAATTTTTTTTGATGTTATCGCTTCTTTTGAGTAGATTCAAACAATTGCCTAACGATTTTGTATTTCTTGATTCCTACTTTGTCCAAAAACAGAGGGAGAAAAGAGTCGGAAAAGCCAATGCAAGTCGGCACCAAGATGGAAATCTCACCTTTGTGCCTAAATGATGGATGCAAAGATAGAGGACTTTCAGTGAATCCCAGCTCTCTCCATGCGGGATGCAAAGTAGAAATTTATAAACCTACACTACATGCCGATATGCAAGCGGAAATCGTCCTAAGCAGGAAATTGCTACGTGAAGAACCACGAGTCAACCACCAATCCCCAATCCTAAAGTCCGGTCTAGGCTCACCCCTCCTCCTCTCGACACAATGAGTTCAGGAGAAGGGCTTGGTGGGATGAGCTCGCGGCGCGGCGGATCGAAGACTAATGATTAATTGTTTAATTAAACTAAGTCCAAATACGATCTATTGGTGCATGCAAAGGTTGTTAGGGTGTTTGGACCTAATCTAATCGATCAAGCAAAGGCCTAAAATCTAAGGGCTCAATCCACAAAAGAAATGAAAAATGAAAACAAAACCAGAAAATGACTGCAGAAAACACAACAAAATCCGCGGTGAGCCCCCGGGTGAACAAACACCTGGAAATTGGGCTCGAAGTGTCTGAGAGTCCAAGTCCTGTATTATTACAAATTAATAATCACTCTCTCACCAAATAAAATAAAAGCTAATCTAATCACTCTCTCTCAATTCTCCCGCTCTCTCCTGCCGGCTTGGCTTAAGAAAAGCCGGCTCCGCTTCCCAAGGTTGTTCCGGATCCCCTAGGCGATCCGCCTCGCTCCGCAGTCCCTCACAAGAAGACAAGAAAAGAAATGGTCAGAAAGCTCAACAATATATATCAAAAATAGATGAGAGATAAAAGCAAGCAATGGTAGACAAACAAACACAATCAAAGAAAAATGTAATCTACTCGTTGTTGCTCCCCAGCAATGGTAGACAAACAAACACAATCAAAGAAAAATGTGATCTACTCGTTGTTGATCTCCAGTGGTCGATGTGCTCCAAGAGGGTCCCAGGTGGTTCCTGCAAGGCCCCTCTCTTCGCCTGGGGTCTCAAAATGTTGCGGCGAACATCAGGGCTTCTCCACGACGTCGGAGGAGGAAGAGCGTCCCAGGCGTCGCCGGCGAAGTCAAAATCGACTCCAAGCGTGTTCAAAGCGCCAAAACCTGCACCAAAAACGTTAAAGAGGTCGTGGGAAAAATGCCACGACCTCCAGTAGGTTCGCACACGGGGTGAACGACGAGATCGATGATCGGCCGAAGCAAGCTCCGGCGAGGATGTCGATTTAGCGAATCGATGGAGGAAAATGGGAAATAACAGGGGCTAAATGATCCTACGGGTATTAGGAATGAAATGCAAAGGAAAAAGAGGGAAGAAATGGCTGCCTCAACGGTCAATGATCGGAGGGAGGGTACCTCAACCACCGAAGTTGGGGGAGGTGGTGGAACACCCAGGACTCGCTGCTCCGCCGCCTCGAAGAAGCCCTAAATGGAGCTGTCACCTCCAGGGATCCAAGGCGGGTGAAATGGGGACGAAAGACCAGACCAATGGGGTTCAAAATCGAAAATGGAGGTGGCAGGTGGTTATTTGAAGAGTGGCGAGGTAGCGGACTTCGAGACATGATCACGGGTGTACGAAGAAGATCTAGGAAGATCTGGTAGGCCGACGAGGATCCTGGTGCTACAGGGAACAAGTTTCATGAAGACGTCCTCTTCTCTCGAGCAACGCACTGATGGTGAAAATATCGAGAAGAGCAGGTCTCGGGAAGGTCTGACAAGAGGCACAGGGCTAAGACCAGGGAGTTGACCTGAGGTCAACTCTCCTGGCCACCTGGTTGGTCCACGTGGACCAACCAGGAAAATCCCTGGAAAAATATTTTCTAAAATCTATTAAAAATAGATAATGATTTTATTAATTTTTAGATATAAAATAAAAAATGTTTATTTTTTTATGAAGTATTTTATAGTGATATTTATTTATTTTTATGAAGTGTATTTTTACAACCTATCTTTTTAGCCCTATATAGGTACATATACCTATGTATTTTATTACTTTATTTTTATTTTGTGTATTTTGATTTTATTATTTTTACTTATGATTTTATAAAATCATAGTATACTTTTATACATTTAATTGTATTTTTATTTTAATTTTCTGATGTAGTTTGTATATTTAATAAAATAAGGGTATACTTTATATAGGTATAAGTATAGGTATGATACCTATGTATCATATATACATATATTTTATTTTATGTTTTATTTAGGTTTTTATTCATGTTTTAATGTACATAATTATTATAAATAATATTTACAAAATTATAAAAATATAAAAATATAAAAATAATGAATAAATAATAAATTGAATATTTTAATCAGTTCAATTGTACAATGTAGGTCCAAAACTCAACTTTCAAACCGTGGCTCCGCCAAATGTGAAACTACCGCCATTAAATAGCTTATTTTATTCTATATACAATTAAAGTGAGTTTGTTGCATTTGGAGTTTTAATTTGTGAGATACCGGTCTGGGAAGTTAGGATTCTGGATTTTTATTCAGACCATAACTTTTTATCTGTGTATTCTTTTTTAGTGAAATAAATTTTTTATTTTTGTTTATTTAATTATCTACAACTTTCATGTACAAGGTTTCTTTATTTGATGTATAAAAAGTGGAACCAAAAATAGGTCCCAAAATAAATAAAGAATGAATTCAAAAGTCTAGGTTTTGGACCCTTATCTCCCCCTACTTTATTCCTTGATGACCTATTCATCAAGATGCCTAGGTCTCGGGGGTTTGGGTCATAAATAATTTACAATATTTTATTCTTTTTCTTTTCTTTTATTTATTCTTCAATTTTGTCTTTAATTACAGTATTTTATACACTATTTACATGTACATGCATGAATGCTAAGATGCTCTAATTAAGGGTATTTACATGCATTTGCTAGGGTTTTTGAGGCCAAAATGATAGAATAAAGATAATGAAATGTGGATTCATCACCTGTGATCTCGAAGACCAGATGGAGTCTGCTTGTATCTCTTGAAGGCACATAATTTGTGTCTTCAAATTACTCAGGCACCTCTCAAACTCGTCGATCTTATCGAGATTGTCTAAATTCTGATACTTCTTCTCAATTATCTCCATACGATCCAACTTCTGAAAAATGATCCCCATATCAGCTGATGAGGATTCGATAGAAATTGAAACAACAGAAGATGGATTCCCTTCATTGTGTGCCACTCGGGAGTGCTGGTGATAAGTAGGTGGCTTCGTCTGATTGAGAACCCGAGTCTGGGACATTATTGTATAATTCTCTACCATTTTCTCATAAATGGCCCAGACTTGATCCTCATGCATAGAGAAGTATGATCCACCGCAGGAAGCATTCACCAATCCCTGTAACTCCAGTGTCAGCTCGCTAAAGAAACTTTGTACAAGAGTAGGCTTGGAAAGTTCATGATGGGGACACCGATCAATGAGCTCTCTAAAACGGTCCCATGCCTCGTAGAACTGCTCGTTCCCAATCATGGTGAAGTTACTGATCATGGCTCTGATAGCATTTGTTCGACCGAAGGGGTATTGCTTGTTTAGATATACGGTGTGTAGCTCCTCCCACGTCGAAACATATTTCCCTAAGTATTTCAGCCAGTAGGTTGCTCGGGTCGACAAGGGAGAAAGTAAAAGCGATCAATTTGATTGTATCCTCGTTCACATGTGCATCGTGCACCGTACTGCAGATCAGCTCAAACTCTTGAAGGTGCAGATGCGACTCCTCAGTAGAAAGCCCGTGAAACTTGGACAGCAGTTGGATCGTTTGAGGACGGAACTCAAAGTTCCCGTGAATAACCAGGAGACGGATCCACCTATGGGTTGTAGTAGCTCCAGGGTTGTAGAGCTGATGCATCATGTAGTTCGGTCCAAGTGGAGTTCTCTCTGCTCCATGAGGTTGCTCCTGATCCTCAAGTCCTAGGTTCTCAACATCTGGATGATCTCGTTGTGCTCTCAGCTAAGTCAGCTCAGCTCTGACATCGTTCATGAGTCTACCTTTCTCCTTAATCTGGTTCTACATTGTCTCAAGGGTAGCAAGTAGACCGTTGTTGATCGCAGCCTGATCTATGACTATGGAGGTTGCCTGCGGTCCTTTTTCAGCCATGTCTTCTGGAAAGGAGAAAGAATCTAGGTTAGGCTCGGCCAAATCAATAAGTAATTGCTGGTGTTCTTCTGGAATTGGAGGTGATGATGAGGGAGAATGGGAAGGAGAAGAAATCGACGACGATCTTCCAATATTAGAGTCATGCCTGGAAGTAGCAACTCAATTAGATTTTGATTTGGGATGAGAGATATCCCGAACCGATCTGGATGAATGGGCAGGTAGCGAGAGAGTGGATCGATCAGAGTCGACCAAAGCGATCGACTTCCCATCATCTTGATAGATTAAGTTGATCAAGATCTCAGAATGATTGGACTCGCACCGCAAGCAAACACAAAGCAAACCCGAGTTCACCTACGCAACCCTAGTGATGATCGTAAGATTTCGGTCGTTTATATTGTCAATTTTAAAGTTGTTTGGCAAATAAATCTTCTCACAGATTAGAGAGATCAGATAGGTGCCCGTAATTTCCCCAGAAAATAATCCCGAGTATTTACGAGAAATCACCTATTCCCATCCAGTATGGGAGTAAGTACGGACCGTTGGTGGCTACCCGTGTTACTTGAGGATCGTGCCTTACGTAGTGTCCTCTAAACCTCCCACTTTGTTAGGTAAACTCGGACCATTTCCAGCTACCCGAGAGTACCCACTGAAGATTAAGTGATTAAACGCATGAACTCAGTAGTATTCCGAAGGAAATTCAGACTCTGGCTCTACCTTATATGTCATCTCTCACTCACAAATCTGGAGAGAGTACCTGCAATGCAATTGTGGGGATTGCTCTCCCAAAAAAAGTGGAGTCCTTATGTTTTATTTTAAAGTCAGATAAAATTAGTAGTCCCTGTTTTATTTTCGGTTATCACTTTTTTTGGGTATTTTCAGAAAAATCATCTAACGTATTTTTATCTTTTTGGGTATGGTACTAAGTACAAGCAAATTGGTGATTCAACCAAAGCAAGCACCTAGCTACGATTGCGTAGAGAAGGGAAAAATCATGAAATCCTAACAAACACCTATCCTAAAAAAATGCAGAAAACCGTCGATAAAATCACGATGTGAAAAGCCACGGTGGATGCCCTTCTCCACCAGTATTACATCGCTGATGAAACAGACCCCGAGAAGAAAGGAGGGAGAGGTACAAGTCAGGATACCCTGAAGGGGCCCCTTCCTACGAACAATGTTTAAGATTTTATTACAAGAAAATTACAGGAAAATCGGCTTTGCGGTTCTCAGCTATGCGGCTCGACCTGTGCTGTACTAATCAGAATCAAAAAGTCGTGAGGTTAGGAAATAAAATGACGAAAAGAGAAACCCTAAACCTAGGTCTACGGTTACCCTAGCACGCCTCCCTAGCAACGTCGCCATCTGAAAAATCCACCTGATCAGCTGGTTCCAATTCCTTCTTTCTCGATCCTCCAAGAAGATAGAGAAAAATTTCCGCGATCGTTGTATCTACCCGATGAGTTTTAGCATAAAAGATCAATTTTGAATTAATCTTTTTATTTATTTTATTTTATACTCCTAAACTTAAATGTATAGCGGTTAAGCACGGGAGTGTCGAACTCATGGAGGCAAAGTATTTGAAACTAGGGGAAAACTATAGGCAAACTAAGGATTTAGGTTTTCCTAATTTTTATTTTTTTTAGACATTTTTTGAATTTTTATTTGATTTTAATGAATTTTATAATGTTTTGTGAATTTTAAGTATTTTGTAATTTTTATTATTTTAAAAAAATGGTTAGCAATTTTTATTTGATTTTTATTTTGTTATTTTTTATATTTTTATTATATTTCCGATTTTTATGGATTTTTAAGAGGTTTTTAAGATTTTTATGAATTATGGTTATTTTTAATGTGAGAAAATGGAATTTTTATTGAAAACTGTTAAGTATTTTGAATTTTCAAAATTGAAAATAGTGCGAGAATATCTTTATTTTATCTTTATTAAAATGTAGAGGAAATTATCTTTAAAATGATATATTGTGCATTTTTAGGTGATTTTTATTTATTTAGTTATGATTTTTACAAGTTTTTATGTATTTTGTATTTTTTTGTTAATATTTGATTTTTATTTTTTTATTATGTAAAATACAATAAATTCTAGTGTGGGTAATTTTAATTAGATTTTAAAAAATGTTTTTTTATTTTTTATGATTTTTAAAGTTTGTTATATATTTTTATGTTTTTTAATGATTTATATAATGCTAAAAAGTATTTTTATGTTGAAATATGATCTTATACTATATATAGTATAATATTGAGTATTTATGTGTATTTTTGTTGTATTTTTATGTTTTGTATCTTATTTTATATAGGATATAAAATGTATAGTACTTATATCCTGTTATAGGGATATAGATGTGATAGGTCTGGAAACTGAGTATGTTGTGTAAACTGCTAAAAATTGAGGGTGTTTCACGTAAATGTTCCAAATACTTCATGTGTTGTCAATGAGAGCAACTAGCTAGTCAAGATTCGTCCGTAATTAACGGAATGACGAGGATCGAAATGCAAATTCGCCCAAAAATTCAGGCCGGGCACACGCTTCGCGCGTGACTACGTTCGAGCGGTGGGTTGGTGGGCTCTTAAATCCGTTGACACGTGGCGTGAAGGGATGCATACGATGTGATTTGATTAGTATCTACGGCTCATATTAATCTGCCCAAATTTGTTTCGGTTCCATCGTGTTCTTCCCCCGAATTGTTCCTTACGACAGAACTGCTCGATAAAACTTCAGATTGACAATCAGTTGCAGGCGCGGCTTCGTTGGGTCACTGAATGCTCGGATCTCAGTCAAGTGACTAGTTCGCCTTTGGCACTAGTGTTCGTGGACATTGGAATCGATGCTCAGTGGTAGAGCTTTGAGTGCGTCGAAGCTTCGGTCTTGGATGATATTCGAATCTATCTCCGATGGCTACTTTTGATGCGATTCTCGTGCAATCTCCAGGTGTTGAACTCGAAAAAGCCAATCCAAGTATACCTCTGTCCTTGGAAGATCCTGCAATTATGTCACAAGGCTCGAGGATGCCTCGACCGGAATCCAAAGGGGAATAATGAGTGGAATTGACCTCCCATGGAATATGAAGGAAGGATATCAGAGCTATTGTATGCACTCACAAGAGATGGATAGGTGGCTTTCCGGAAGGTAGATCGATTGCTTCGAATTCCAGCACTCTCTGGAAGCGCTTAAGGAAATAGCTTGAGCGTCAATCTCAAAGAAATTGTCAAGCTTGGCAAGAAGACCCATTTGAATCACGGATCCCTCTATCCTAGGTAACATCCAACGATGGATTCAGAGAAGGAAAAGGAACTAAGGAGAAGAGCGAGTTTCGGAAAAAAGCCTATCGTCGTCAAATACTCTTGATCTCTTTTCCTTTTGACCTCTGTCATCACCTTCCGAGGCACGTCTACGCTCGCTTCGTCAACTAGGCTCGCACTCTCTACCCCTTTTATATAGTATCTTCCATTTTATATGTATTTGAGATCTCAAAGCTTCAGTTCCCTGGTTAGGCTTCAGAAAGGCAAGGAAAGAAGATGAGAAATAGATAGATAGTGAGTTCCCCTTGCCTCAGGGGATTGGGGAAGTTGACTCATTCCCCGCTACTATTAGTTGTATAGTTGTAGTTGTGGGAAGACTCAGAAAAGAGCTAATTAAACATGAACGGTTAACTAAATCCTAACCTGGAATAACATGATGAATTCCCATTGAAGGTAGAATGGGAAATGGATAAGGATACAAGGTTGAATGTGATGAAGTGTTAACGATCGGACTTATATCGATAGGGATACAAGGAGACGTAGAGGGAGATTGAGAAGATAAGAGGGATATAAGAATGAGAGGAGACGAAGAATAGGAATCAGATGGAGGAGAAGAAGGTTCTAGCATGGGAATCAACAGATAGAGGTGATGGATGAATTGCATGTTGAAGGAGGTTGCAGCCTCAACGTGTCAGTGTGTACGGAGGCTGGACGTACAACAGAGAAGATCCTCGATGCCGGCAGAGGATCGCACCAACCTCCTGTGCTCAACCACTCGCTCAGCGTGCACGGAACTATCACTTCTCTAGGAGCTCGAGGGTGGAGAAGACGGGGCGAAAATGGCGGATGCGTTGACAATGGGGGCTCGGATGTCCTTAAATAGGAGAGGGAGGAGGTGGTCACCGCCAACGGTTAAGGGAGCGCTGGAAGTTGGAGGAACGGGCGGTCGTTGGGATGATTGGGCGGTTAGCAGTAAGAAGAGGAGGGCGGTAACGTCTTGGAGAGAACGGGGAAGACAAAGATATTTGGGAAAGTTAGAGAGAGAGAGAGAGAAATAGAAGAGAGAAAAAGGGATAAAATTACATTAAATTTAATTTAATTAAAATAAAATAATAATTAAATAAACTAATAATTAAATAATTTTAAAATATAATAAATAGTCCTAAAAACCACATTTTTCATATTAACTCTGATTTTAGCGAAACTAGTGTCATTTTGTAGATAATTGAATAATATGATTGGTAAGACTGAGTTTGCCCAATTCGAAGTTCATACGGCCGAATTATGAGGTCCGGAAAATTTAGGTAGCGGTTTCGAGGCTTCAAGTTTTATTAGTATTTTGACTTAATTATATTTTTATATTTTTATATATATTTTTAGAAAATAAATTAAGTTAATCGAATTTACGATTAATTAATTAAAAAATCCAGGAAGTTTCTACATATTGTACACACACACATATATATATACAACGGGGCCCAAATGTCAAAACTCACTGGTTTTATTTGAATATTTTTTGATAATTTAATAAATATTATTAAGTATAAAACAGATCTTAAAAGTGAGTTTGGTTTTTTTGGAGTTTTCTGTAAATACTTATGAACCTTGGAAGTCGGCTTTTACGGTCCATTACTGTTAATTATTTTTGTGACGAAATATTTTTCTGATATTTATAAAATAATATATATTTTTGTGAAAAACTTTTATAATAGAAGTGATTTAATTTGAGATGGTATAAGTGATGAATAAAATAGGTGAAATATTTACCTTTGTGTAAAACGGATAAATTATATTTTTGGTCTTGATTTTCTTAGTATTTTTATAAGTTAGGATCCTTATCTCCCCCTACTTATTTATTTTGTTGACTACGTCAATATTGACCTGGTCTCGGGGTTAGGATCAGTCTGTATATATTTCATATTTACATCCTTCTTTTCTTTTATTTTTATCTTTATTCTTTATTTTAGGTGAAATAAGTGTTAATTATATTATATTAATAATCGTGGTTAGAATGATAATTAGTTGGAATAAGTTATTATTTACATGTATTTTACCAAGGATTTTAGCCAAAATAAAAGAATAAAGGCGACGAATCACGGATTCATCATCTCTTTGTAGGGGTGGCTCCACCTCTCAGGTATCCCTTTCCACTATCAGAGGGAAATTGATTCGGATACACTTTGTAACAGATCGAGACTTAGTGATGGTCCATGTCGCAACGTGGATGTTGCGAATATAAGTGAAAACACGATCGATCGAGTCATCTATGAGTAGACAGGTGTCGTTGTAATGATCAGTCGAATTTTTACAGAAAGTTTTTTTTTTATTTATACTCCTAAACTTCAATGTATATAGTGTAAGTACTTGAGTGTCGAACTCTGGGAGGAAAAATGTTTAGAAACTAGGGTAAAACTGTAGAAAACTAATGTAAAATGAGCTTCCTAATTTATTTATTTATTTATAGGTAATTTTCTAAATTTTTATTTGATTTTATGAATTTAATATACCTATGTAATATACCTTTGTAGGAATATAGGCATAATTTTTATTTGATTGTTTGTGATTTTACTGTACCTATGTAAGAATATATGTATAAATTTTGTAGTTTTATATTTTATTCTTAGTTTAGTAGTTTTTATGTCTTTTACTTATTTTATCATTTTTATGTAAATTTTTTAAAATTGTTTTATGATTTTTATTTGGTTTTTCAAGTTTGAAAACTTATTTTTATTTGAAAACATATTTTTATTTTAGATTTTAGAAATAGAAAATATTGAGAGAAAAAATTTTGATTTTATTTTTATTTAGAGGAAAACATCTTCAAAAAGATATGTTGTTTGTTTTTATGCAAGTTTTATTTATTTAGTTACGATTTTTTAAGTTTTGATTGATTTTGTAAATCCACCCATTTTTTATTTTTGATCTTGATTTCCCCCTTGAAATCCCATGATTTTGTGCACTAGGGTTTGATGGTGATAGCAGTAAATTCCTCAGCCCTTTGGATGTGGAGGAAAGAGGACATAAGTCGACGATCCATATCTCGTCGGAGATCCGACGGTGAGGTGCTCCTGCTCCTTGTTCCAGGTCAGAGAAGCTCCCCTTTCTTGCTTATTAGGTAGCTTGTAGCCTTAGGATTAATTTTACACTTTTAAATTAGGTTTTAATCCATTACTATAATTTGAATCCTCGACCTTGTAGCTCACTGGAGCTTCGTTTTGGCCATCATCCCACAGTGCCTCCACCTTGTTCCGATACCGCTTTCACCTCCATTTCATTTCCCACCGCTTTCTCCACCTTCCTTCATGCAAAGACAACCATGCAATAAATGAGGAGTATGCCATTTTTATTTGATATTTAGCACGGTAGAGATGATGCAAAATGGTAAGAGGATGCATGTATAAATATGCCCTGAAATGATTTAGATATTGAGCAAATTTAAGGTGATTTGATTTCATTATCGAATTGATTATCAAAATCAAACAAAGACTTAATAATGGCATTTAAATGATGAACAAATGACACAATTACATGAATAAATTAGCATGTATAATAAGGTGTCAAATCAGATAAATAAGTCTACCATTAGAAAGAGAATGAAATAAGCGACCAAATGACACTGAAATCAACTGAAAAGGAGTTCATATGCTCAATATATTAAATAAAGAGTGCAAGGGAATAAATGCAAGAAAAATATGAGGAATAAAAAGGATAAATATGCAAATAGGCCATTTGTAGGTGGCATTTCTATAATTTTTGAAAGTTGGTGGGGTGTCTCTACAAATTACCCATGCACACACGTGAGGAGAATGTGCCTGGGAGGGACCTATATGTAAAATATGAAAACTCTAAGGGTGCAACTACAATTTACCCAACCAAACATGCATCACATGCGTGCGGCTAGTCTTAGATGGTGGCTCGATAGGCCGTAGGTTCAGGGGCCATGTGGCGTGGCCTCCATGCTTCATTCTTGCTTCAGGTCCTTTGATGCTCATGGCTTGTGGAGGAGACACAGACATATTTTGGACCTTCCGATCAAATCGATTGGACTGTAACTGTTATCTACTACTCTGTAGTCTACCTCTTCGCGTACAGCGGAGGAGGCTATGCTTTGGTGGGGCTGGGGTTCCACCTCTAACATCTAGTTGCTCCCTTGAAGGTTAAGAAACTTTCCTGAGAAACAGGCAAGGTTGGAGGACATCTGGGGAATGATCAGGGATACCCATAGCTTCCCATCGGTGAAGGTTCATTGATGAAGAACCTCGAGGATGGAAATGGTCTAAAGCTTCCAACCATTGAGGGCTTTGACCTACAAAAAAACATTATAGAATACACGTAGCGTGATGTGTGTGGGTTTTATGAGGTGAATGGAGGGTCGTAGGTGGAAGGGGCAAGGCCCTAATGGGTTCCTCCTCCTTATGGGAGGAGGAAGATGGTCAGAGCGGAGGGGTTTCTGGAGAAGGGAATCATGTGATCGGAGGGTGGCGCAAAAGTCATGGATGTGGGGAGATGATCAGAGGATGGTCACATTGGTCGGACGGTGTACGCATGCATAGGGAAAATAAAGAGAAAAATAGATAAAAAGACGAGAGAAAATCTATATGATCAGAGGTGAATCCCCGATGGAAGAGGGTGGCTTGGGATGAGAAGTGGTTGCCGATGTGAGTCGTCGCTCATCGTACACAGTCGGGGCACGGAGCTCAGCGGTATTAAAGCACCGTGACATGGCTAGGTTGATCATGGTTCAACTCCTAGCTGCATATGCCATTATGACCTCTCGATCCGACCTCGGTCTATCTCAAGGAGGTGGAGAGGGATAGGATTTAGGCCATGGAATGGTGGACAGATTGGGACAGAGAAGGAACGGACATTTTATAGGCGGAGGTGCTCGGTCGTTATGGTGGTGACGGTGAAGTTTTGGAATAGTCAAGTAATGGGCGAGAAGGTGAGGCATTAATGGGTGAGCGAGGATCATGGGAGTAGTGGCTGCAAAGAGAGGCTGTTAGGGAGTGGAGAGGGTAATCGGGGAAACCTCAAGAATAGGAAGGGGGAGCGGCAGGTCAGTGTGTGTTACATGTGGGAAGAGAAAAACTGGAGGAGGAAGATAGGTTTTGGGTCGTTGGATCGCAAGATCCAACGATCCAAGTGTGAGCGCGACGGAGCATATTGGATTAGATCCGAAAATCTAATCGTACGGCTGAGGTGGCAGTGGAAATGGATGGTTGCGATGGAGACAAGGCAGAGGGAAATGGACAGCTGAGAGAGGGACAGGGCGACACACAGATAAGGGGCCACGTGGGTGGCCTAACGGGATCCACATGGCCCAACCAGATTATTCTAAAATAGGAAAAAGAAAAGAAATTAAGACAACTATAAAAGGAAGAAGAATTTATAAAAAGTCAAAACATGAAAGTTGTAGATCTCGAGGATATCTGCAAGTTTCATGTTGGACACAAGGTCAAAAGAGATCAAATGAACAATACACAAATTTTGGAAGTATATTTAATAGATACAATATTATTTTTAATTGTTTTGAGATTTTTTGTATTTTTAATTTCTGTTAAAGCTCAAAGTAAATATATACAATATTTATCTAATTTTTTGAGAATTTTAATAAAGGAGAAAATAAAGAAAATATTAGTGTTACAAAACCAATAGTTAGTATTAGTAATTAGGGTTAATTGTACAATAGTCATAGTTAATTATAAACGACAGACTAATTATTAATATTAATGAATTAAATGTGAATTTTATTGATTTGTTCAGTTTAGGAGGGTAATAAATAATAAATAATATGGTGTATCATAGATTCATTAGGTATATACACATGTATTTAGATTATTATATTTATATTTTATATTTTATATTTTATGATTATATTCAGGTATTTTATATGTTTACAACTTATTTAATTATTTATTTACATATTTTTATCTTATTTTTCTGAATTTATTTATTCACCTAAATAATTAAGTACATATATTATATAGGTATATTATAGGTATATTATACCTATATATTGAAGTACCTTGTTTGTTTTAATGTATTTTCATGGTTTTATTTTATTTTTATTATTTACAAGTATGTTAAATAATAGGGTTTTTATCAGTTTTGCCCCTCCGAGATATTTCAATATTACTTATGCCCCTCCCTTTTTGGGAATATCAGTTGTGCCCCCAACTTCTTGCCGTTCTATCACTTGTACCCCTCCGTTAGTTTAACCGTCAATGAGTTGACTTAACCATATTTTTTTAAACCATGATGCAGTTAAGAAGGATATAATTGTCTAGACTTATTCTTCATCTTCTTCCTCCTTCATTTGTTCTTCTTCCTTTCTCTTCATAATTTCTCTCTCTTAATTACACCTTCGTGCATCCATAAAATCATTAAAAATTTTGCATTTTTATGGATATATCACTCCTTGCGGATCAAATGGTGATCTTTATAGCACTTTCGATGAACTTTCATGAATCAGTTAATAAAAATGTATCTTAAATAAACAAATGCTGAACGTATGAGGTGGAGGAGGGGGCATGTTGGGGGCGGAGGAGATCATCAGCCTGGGAGGAGGAGGGAGGCTGGGGGCGGAGGAGGTCGTTGGCTGAGGACAGAGGAGGTCGTTGACCTGGGAGGAGGATGAGAGGCAGAGGAGAGGACATGGCTGAGGAGAGAGGAGTCTGGAGTGGAGGAGGGGGAGGCTGGGGAGGAGGAAGGATGAGGCAGAGGAGGGGGAAGCTGGGGCGGAGGAAGGACGGAGCGGAGGAGGGGGGAGGCTGGGGCAGAGGAAGGACGGGGCACAGGAGGGGGAGGCTGGGGCGGAGGAAGGATGGGGCGGAGAAGGGGGGAGGATGGGGCGGAGGAGGGGTGAGGCTGGGGCGGAGGAATGACATGGCGGAGGAGGGGGGAGGCTAGAGCAGAGGAAGGACGGGACAAAGGAGGGGGAGGCTGGGCGGAGGAAGGTGATGAGCGCGAAATTTGCCTCTTCAATAATGTAAAATTGTCGTAGTATAGGAGAAAAATTCGGTTCAGCAAAAACCACAATCGTTTGAATGTTGTGGAGTATTTATACTTGGCAAGCCTACCTAGGTCGAAAGCAAGGACACAACTACCTAATTAATTTATCGATCTTTGATTCATGAAGCACAAGTGTGAATTATTTTCAATCTCAGGTCTGCATGAGGAACTATGAATTTTATGAAGCAATAATATGATGTATGCAATATTTCGTAGGTTTTTATGCAATTATAAAGTGATGCATGAAAATAATGCAAGGAAATTTATACGCAGACAAAAGATTACAAATATACCCTAAAACTATGAGCAACAAAATAAAAATGGAAATCAGGGTCATTTTAATCACAACATGAAGAACAATCATCAAATCAAAGCAAGAACAAGGAGAGCAGGATTACCATCTATCACAAAAATTCACTTCATTTAAAACAGTGGCATATGAGAAAATTAAACATGCTATGATGTAGAGGACGAAACAAGGATCAAAACGATACTAAAATCATGCAATTTGGATATACGATGCTCAAGTTATGAAGAAAACAATGCAGGGGCACAATTGTAATAAAAATGCAAGAAAAAGTAAATGATAAATATTACATTTAGGTCCCTGGAGGGACCTAAATGCAAATACCAAAAACCAGCAGGGGTCTAGTGTAAATTTTCCATTGTGCGTAGGGACCTTTTTGCAATTAAAGGAAAATTGGAGGGCCTCCCTATAAATTACCCAGGCACGCACGTGAGCCACGTGCCTGTGGACCAAATTGTAAATAGCAGAAAGTCCGGGGTCCTGGCTCCTCCGTAGGTCGTCGGAGAAGGCGGGTCTTCGGCGAACCACTATTGGCTCCTCCGTGCTCCGCGAGGTCCCCTGAATATCAGAGAAGCAAGATAGGGACCTTGCAAAGAAGCTGGTGGTGCGGCGAAGCTCCGGAGCTGGTTGACATGAGCGGTCGATGAAGCTTCGCCAGAGGAGAAAGGCTTGAAGGAGCTCCATCGCGAACTCCGACCATTGATGATCCTGCATGTGTTAGACGATAGCCAAAGCTCGTGCGAGTACGTGCGAGTGAAGTAAGGTGAGTGAGGGCCGTAAGAGCGACAGGAAGCGGTGGCTGGTTGTCTCTTCTCTGGCGGAGCAGGGGAAGAGCGCAGTCGGAGCGGAGGTGGTTTTGAAGAAGAGGGGATGGGTCGACGAGGATGTTGGTGGTCAGGCGGAGCTAGTGAGATGATAAGATGAGGGCGACGACAAGTGTTGAAGTCGGAAAAATAAAGAGAAAGTCAAAGAAAAAGAAGGTAAGGGAGGACCTCGTCGGAGATGGGAATCCGATGGAGGAGGAGGTCTAGGCTGAGGGTTGCATCAACCCTCGGGTCATGGCTCGACCTGGCCGACCGATCCAGGGAGCTTAGCTACCACCGGGAAGGCGGAGCTTACATGGCGGATATGCCATGGATCACACCGGGTTTCAGCCGTCGTCGCCTCCATGCGAGGGCTCCTCCGCTGTCACCGGAGAACCGGAGGCTGGGCCGAAGCCCCAGAATGGTGGATGGGGGTTAACGATGGCGGAGGAAGGCTTTTATAGGTGGAGAAGGTTGGGCGATTACATGGTGAAGAGGGGGGTTTCGATGGGGGTTTTAATGGTGAAGGAGTGATGGCGAGTGGTCCTGGAGGTTACGTGAGGAAGAAGGAGGGTAGGGCTACGAGGGAGAGGCGTTAGGAGATCTAGAGGCGGTTGGGAGGAGATGCTAAATATGGAAGGGGGCGGAAGGCGCGCAAGGTGAAATGGTTGGGGAAGGGGGTTACGGAGGTGGAAGACGACCTCCCAGCTGTTGGATCTTTTGATCCGACAGTTACGATTCGAGAGCAGGTGGATGGCAACGATTAGACCCCTGGATTGATTGAACGATTAGGAGTTCGGCGCTGACGAGTGGATGGGATGTGAGCTGAGGGTTTCATCCTACGGCGGTTGAGAGTGGGGTAACGTGGAGTGTGGGGAAGCGTTGGATGGTATATGATCGGGCGGATGTGGAGAAGGGGCGACGTGGCATGAGGATAGGCGTAGGATGAGAGGAAGATCTAGTGACTGAGGTTTAGGCGCTTGTGAGCGACGAGGATTAGATCTGGAAACGGATCTGACGGCTGGGGAGTGGAGTGGCAGTGGACGGTTTAGATGAAGGCGGAAATGAGTAGATCCGACGGACCCTGGAGGTGCCGGGTGGCGGAAGGGGAGGCGGGCCACGTGGCGACCCAGAGGGTGCCATGTAGCCCAATGATAAAATTCAGAGAATAAAAATAAAGATAAATACAAAAGAAATAGTTAGAGGCAAACTTAGAAAAAAGTCAAAACATGAAGTTGCTCGTCTCGACAAGATTTACAAGTTTCATGTTGGTTAAAAAGCCAAAAGAGGTCATTTGTACAAAAAGGATTTTTTAGGGTAATTTTTAAGGGAATAAAAACACCGATTTTTATCTTTCAGTTGTTTTTGTATTTTTTTAGTCTTTTTAAAGGTCAATGAATTATAGACAATTAATCTATATAATTTTTAGTGGTTTTTTATGATAAAATAATTACAAGAAAAATAAAGGAAATTAAATACAAATAATTAATGGTTAACTATACACAATATAAGATAAGATAAAAATAAAGAATTAAAGGTGATTTTTATTGGTTTGATTAAGCCAGGGTTTTAATAAGTAGATTTTAGCATGATGAATACGAGATTCATCATACCCCTATACTTAACCCATGCTCGTCCTCGAGCATCTAAAGAATGAAGGAGTCAGATTAATTCCTGACAGTGCAAGTGAAGATTTCAAGGCTCAATCTTTCGACGACCCTTAATTTAAGAGATCCTAAAATTCTGGGTTTATCCAAGCCTTAGTCAGAAGGAATCCAACTTCTCTAATTATCAGACTCTCTTTTTGTACATATAATATAAGGATATGACATTAGGTGTACTGCATTTCATGAGAGTCGAGTCAATGCATCACTCAAAGTTCCAGTCCCAAAGACTCTCCTCTAGACTTAATCCTCAATACTAGGGAATAAGTCTATTCTTGCTTCAGTCAACCGTCTCATTAGTTTGTCAGACTTGAAAGTGTAGATGGATGGTCAGATGATGGAGGGTATGGGATTGTGTCTATTTTCTCTCCCTCACTTTGGAACAAGGGGCCTCTCAAGTGCCTTTTTACTCAACACATGTTAATTTTTATATTTGTTGATCAATGTGTCCGTCAAGAGAGTTGGAGTCGTCTGCACTTGTTTATATGGGAGTACACGGGGTGTGTCTTTTTTGAGTATCTAAGATACCTTCGATACCCAGACTTGTATCGCTTACGATGCAGAGCCCTTTTTGTGGTGTCAGCCCGGCTCCTTGGTCCTAATTAGCGCTTGGTCCAAGTGGACACTTTGAAAATGTTTGGGAGCGCTCGCCATTGGTGGAAGCTCATTTGTAATCTGACTTTGGTATTTAGAGCTTTTTCTTTGAGAATTCTTTTCTTTTGTTGGCTAGCTCCACTGCTTTTACCAAACGTTGGCGTACACTGATCAACAATTTCCATTAAGTTTCATCACACCCTGGCACATAGGTAAATATCAAAGAGATAGCATATGAATCTTGTTCACATACTGGCTAGGGTTTTGCTGACCCTCAGGTTTTCTGAAGCCTTCATTAACTTTATCCCATCCTCGAATATCATTAGATTGGATTTAAACTCAAATCTCTGGTCCTAGTCCTCAAGTGATATCTCAACTCATCTCATCAGTCATGCAGTTGTGAAAGTGACTTGTGCTGATCATATTCTTTTGAAAGTAGAGATGAAGAGTGTAATATAGCGCTAAAATCTTTCAAACTAGGGAAGTGTGGATATTTAAGTTTAAAAACCCTAATGACTAAGGTATGTTAACTCAGACTCTCAAGATCACAGAAATCCAGTGTCCTCAAAAATCCTCAAGCCTTGAGTGAATGTGAATGTGTCAGGAATACACCAACTCCTTAGTTAGTGATTTTTGTGTGATTCTTGACTTTTGCATATTTTTATGGGTTTTAATTTTTTTGCATTTTTTTGAAGAGATAATGACTGGCCCATGCTCAAATGAATAAAAGTATCTACTCTCAGCCAGTATGGGTGTAAGTACCGACCGATAAACGGACCTGTGATCCTTAAGGACAGAGCCATATGCGGTGTCCTCTAAACCACCCACTCTGCTAAGGGAGACCAAAGTTCCCTCACTGAAAGTGTCTACTAAGCCTAGTAGTCAGAGTCTAAATCAAAGAAAGGTTTTTTTGAAAAGGGTTACTAGCACAGATTAATCCCTCAATTTTTAAGAAAACAATTTACAAGGTTTTTACAAAACTCAGTTCACAAGTTTACCAAAACCCAGCCCGAAAATAAAATTTAAAAAGTTTTAAAAACACGAGCTAAGGCTAAAGTAAATATACAGTAATATACGATATATCCCCCTATACGTAAATTTTGCAATGTCCTCATAGCACAAGTGTCATGAAGCCATGGCTCGATCAAATATAGGGTGATATAGAGGAACTGAGGAGGAGGATCCCCCTATACTTAGGTCAAAAATTGACCTGAGTACAAGAGGATAATTTGAGGGAAGGAAGAGTAGGCGGGTCCCCCCTCTACTTAGGCTACAAATAGCCTAAGTAAGGTCTGAGTTAGGGGGGTGTATGTACTATGATACACAGATGGAGGGGGGGCTGGTGAAATATACATAGAGAGAGAGCGAGAGATTGTGAAAAATACAGAGGGAAGGGAGATGGGGTGAGGTGAGTGTGTATGTGCAAGTGTGTGTGTGGGGGGTAGATCATCAAGTGATCTACTTTTTCTTTTTTCTTTTTTTTTTACAACATGCAAGCCCTTTAGGAGGACTGTTGAAATAAATATGCACATGCAACAATATTTTTTTACAATATGTAAATGCAGGCTGATTGATAAAAGGTCCTTAAAATTTTCTTCACAATTTCTTTTGCAGCCTCGTCAGCGGAATCTCTCAACTTTACGCCTTCATGAAGATCAAGCATCCTCGATTTTCATGGGCCCTGCCACAAAAGAGAAAAGTTAGAAAAATACAAAGGAATTTAATCATCAGACGTGATGCAAGAAATGATGCATGAAATGGGGACCTGTAAACCATGAAAATATTCGACAAAGAAAATCAAAATTCAAAAATTAAGTTAAGTCGTGTCCCCGGCAACGGCGTCATTTGGTGAGCGCGAAATTTGCCCCTTCAATAATGTAAAATTGTCATAGTATAGGAGACAAATTCGGTTCAGCAAAAACCACAATCGTTTGAATATTGTGGAGTATTTATACTTGGCAAGTCTACCAAGGTCGAACGCAAGGACACAACTACCTAATTTATTTATCGAATTTTGATTCATGAAGCACAAGTGTGAATTATTTTCAATCTCAGGTCTGCATGAGGAATTACGAATTTTATGAAGCAATAATATGATGTATGCAATTTTAGTTGGTTTTTATGCAATTTTAAAGTGATGCATGAAAATAATGCAAGCGAACTTTTACGCAGACAAAAGATTACAAATATACCCTAAAAATATGATCAACAAAATAAAAATGGAAATCAGGGTCGTTTTAATCACAACATGAAGAATAGTCATCAAATCAAAGCAAGAACAAGGAGAGCAGTATTACCATCTATCACAAAAATTCACTTCATTTAAAACAGTGGCAGATGAGAAAATTAAACATGCTATGATGTAGAAGACGAAACAAGGATCAAAATGACACTAAAATCATGCAATTTGGACCTACGATGCTCAAGTTATGAAGAAAACAATGCAGGGGCATAATTGTAATAAAAATGCAAGAAAAATAAATGATAAATATTACATTTAGGTCTCTGGAGGGACCTAAATGCAAATACCAAAAACCGACAGGGGTCCTGTGTAAATTTTCCATTGCACACAGGGACCTTTTTGTAATTTAAGGGAACTTGGAGAGCCTCCCTTTAAATTACCCAGGCACGCACGTGAGCCACGTGCATGGGGACCAAATTGTAAATAACAGAAAGTTTGAGGACCATCGTGCAAATTACCCAGGCCCTCACATGCGCTGCACGTGAGGAGCCTAGGCTCGGGAGGCGGCTGAGGTTCGGGCCACGTGGCAGCGACTGGTGGCTTGGGTGGAAGTTCGGAGGACCCGAGCCTACAGGTCTGGAGACGAGGCTCGGGCGCCATGTGTATATCATCACACCTGTCCCATCCGGATGATCGGACGGCTACGGTGTCGTCTGGCTCCTCCGCAGGTCGCAAGAGAAGGCGGGTCTCCAACGAACCATTGTTGGCTCCTCCGTGCTCCGCGAGGTCCCCTGAATATCGGAGAAGCAAGATAGGGACCTTGCGAAGAAGCTGGTGGTGCGGTGAGGCTCCGGAGCTGGTTGACGTGAGCGGTCGTTGAAGCTTTGCCGGAGGAGAAAGGCTTGAAGGAGCTCCGTCGCGAACTCCGACCACTGACGATCCTGCATGTGTTAGACGATAGCCGAAGCTCGTGCGAGTGTGTGCGAGTGAAGTGAAGTGAGTGAGGGCCGTGAGAGCGACGGGAAGTGATGGTCGGTGGTCTCTTCTCCGGTAGAGCAGGGGAAGAGGGGAGTTGGAGCAGAGGTTGTTCTGGAGAAGAGGGGATGGGTCGGCGAGGATGCTGGTGGTCGGGCGGAGCTAGTGAGATGATAAGATGAGGGCAACAACAAGTGTTGAAGTCGGAAAAATAAAGAGAAAGTCAAAGACAAAAAAGAGAAGGGAGGACCTCGTCGGAGAGGGGAATCTGATGGAGGAGGAGGTCTAGGCTGAGGGTTGCATCAACCCTCGGGTCATGGCTCGACCTGGCCGACCGGTCTAGGGAGCTTAGCTACCGCCGGGAAGGCAGAGCTTACATGGCGGATATGCCATGGATCACACCGAGGTTTCGGCTGTCGTCACCTCCATGCGAGGGCTCCTCCGCTGTCACCGGAGAGCCGGAGGCTGGGCCGAAGCCCCAGAATGGTAGATGGGGGTTAACGATGGCAGAGGAAGGCTTTTATAGGTGGAGAAGGTTGGGCGGCTACATGGTGAAGAGGGGGGTTTTGACGGGGGTTTTAATGGTGAAGGAGTGATGGCGAGTGGTCCTGGAGGTTACGCGAGGAAGAAGGATGGTAGGGCTACGAGGGAGAGGCGCTAGGAGATCTAGAGGCGGTCGGGAGGAGATGCTAAAAATGGAAGGGGGCGGAAGGCGCGCGAGGTGAAACGGCTGGGGAAGGGGGTTACGGAGGTGGAAGATGACCTCCCAGCCGTTGGATCTTTTGATCCGACGGTTAGGATTTGAGCGCAGGTGGATGGCGATGATTAGATCCGTGGATTGATCGAACGGTTAGGAGTTAGGCGCCGACGAGTGGCTGGGATGTGAGCTGAGGATTTCATCCTACGACGGTTGAGAGTGGGGTGACGTGGAGTGCGGGGAAGCATTGGATGGTATATGATCATGCCACTATGGAGAAGGGGCGACGTGGCATGAGGATAAGCGTAGGATGAGAGGAAGATCTAGTGGTTGAGGTTTAGGTGCTGGTGAGCGACTAGGATTAGATCTGGAAACGGATCTGACGGCTAGGGAGTGGAGCGACGGTGGACGGTTTAGTTGAAGGCGGAAAGGAGTAGATCCGACGGCCCTGGAGGCGCTGGGTGGCGGAAGGGGAGGCGGGCCACGTGGACGGCCCAGACGGAGCCACGTGGCCCAATGAGAAAATTCAGAGAATAAATATAAAGATAAATACAAAAGAAATAATTAGAGGCAAAATTAGGAAAAAGTCAAAACATGAAAGTTGCTCATCTAGACGAGATCTACAAGTTTCATGTTGGTCAAAAAGACAAAAGAGGTCATTTGTACAAAAAGTATTTTTGAGGGTAATTTTTAAGGGAATAAAAACATCGATTTTTATCTTTGAGTTGTTTTTGTATTTATTTTTAGCCTATTTAAAGGTTAGTGAATTATAGACAATTAATCTATCTAATTTTAGGGGTTTTTTATGATAAAATAATTACAAGAAAAATAAAGAAAATTAAATATAAATAATTAAAGGTTAATTATACACATTATAAGATAAGATAAAAATAAAGAATTAAAGGTGATTTTTATTGGTTTGATTAAGCCAGGGTTTTAATAAGTAGATTTTAGCATGATGAATATGAGATTCATCAGAAGGATGAGGCAGAGGAGGGGGCAGGCTGGGGAGGAGGAAGGATAGGGCAGAGGAGGGGGTTGGCTGGGGCGGAAGAAGGACGAGGCAGAGGAGGGGGCAGGTTGGGGGCAGAGGAGGTCGTTGGCTTGGGAGGAGGATGAGGGGAGGAAGGAGGTCGTCGGGGGAGGAGTTGCGAGTGGAGGGTGACCAGACAGGGGTGGGGGAGGAGTTCCGGGCAGAGAGGGAGGAGGAGGAAGTTGGAGGAGGAGGAAGAGGATGGGGGAAGATGAGGAAGAAGAAGAGGGTGACAAAAGACCACTAAACCTTTTTTTTTAAATTAATTCCTCTTATGTCCTCAAAGTTAACGTCCATTTGCAATATGGGTGGACGACAACTAACCCAAGGGGCACAAGTGATAGAACTGCAAGAAGTTAGGGGTACAATTGATATTCCCAAAAAGGGAGGGGTATAATTGATATTGCAATATCTCAGAGGGGCACAACTGATAAAAACCCTAAATAATATCTAAAAATATAAGAACGTGAAAATATAAAGAATAAATATATTAAATAGTATATACATGTATATTGTACAATGAGGGCCTAAAAGCTAACTTTTGCATCTTAACTTCAAATTGAATGAAACCATCTTCATTAAATATATAATTAAATTTTATAAATAATAAAGGTGAGTTTGGTGAATTTTGAGTCTGTATTCAGAAGATACATGTCGATAAAGTTTTCTTTACAACTTTTTATTCTGTGTGTCCCTCGCACGCTGTGCATTATTTGTGAATAAAATAAATTTTGTATTTTTCTTTGTATTTTTTTGTACAAGGTTCATGTTGAGGATTTATTGATTTGAGGGGTAAATAATGATGAATAAAATAGGTCCCAAAATGCAATTATTGGGATATAAAAATAGGGTTTCTGAGTTGTGTTTTTTGTACATTTGGTTGCCCTATCTCCCCCTATTTTATTCCTTGTCCACCAAGTCATCATGATGACTGGTCTCGAGGCCTAGGGTCACTCAATATCTTTGACATTTCATTCCTTTTCTTTTCTTCTGTTATTCTTTTATTTTGATATTAAATACAGTATTTTATACAATATTTGTTGTCTATTTATTGAGTGTTATTTTGTATAAATTAATGCTATATGCATGTATTTAGCTAGGGATTTAAGGCTATAATAAAAGAATAAATGTGACGGAATGGAGATTCATTAGAAGGGATTGCACTGGGTCACATTATTTCTAGATGTAGAATTGAAGTTGATAAGTCCAAAGTAGAATTGATCCCCAAACTTCCACCTTCAGCATTAGTTGTTCCAGTTAGATCTTTTCTTGGACATCTCAATTTTGATAGGAAATTCATCATAGAATTCTAGTTCCATCGACCCCATAGATTTATTTGAAGAAAATCATCCACATAAGTATGAGTTATTGTATGTTTGTCTGTGTGTTTGAGAGAATATGTATGTGTGTCTTCACATGAGGTCTGATCTTTCTTGATATTTTTTAATATCTAATGCCAGTTTGACAAAATTTGTGATTTTTTGCGAGTTATAAACTATATAACATAATATGAGTAGTGAAAAGCATGCATTATTGAAAAATAAAATCTACGTGTAACTAATATTGTTCGATTATTTGTAATTAACTGCATATTTATCTCCATGT
This sequence comes from Ottelia alismoides, assembly GCA_037367405.1. Lineage (NCBI taxonomy): Eukaryota > Viridiplantae > Streptophyta > Magnoliopsida > Alismatales > Hydrocharitaceae > Ottelia > Ottelia alismoides. Next base: position 151,616 of record JAZKJV010007960.1, on the reverse strand, counting down.
TTATATAATGATAGATTTTATTTATGGAGAAGTAGGGGTCCTAGTGAGAGCAGGAGGAGGTGATGGTGGTGCCTTAGAGGTTCTTCGAGATGAGGAAGAGGTCTGCTTCGAAACTTCGAGCTTGTCCATTCTATCAGATAAGCGATTGAGGAGTTTGCTTGTTCATTCTGAAAAATGACATAGTCATTGATATAGTGAGCATGTTGATGTTGTATGACATCATCAACTCCACGCTTTCTTGTACTATTTATAATGAGTGAGATTTATGACATATGTGGATCAAAAGAATGATCTAGAGGGATTTATTGGTTCAGATATCCCAAAAATAACTGAAAGGTGATGACAATGATCGACAAGGGTGAGGAATATACACATGGAAATGAGGTGCCTAATGAATCCATGATTCTCACTCTTTATTCTTTTATTTTAGTTCTTCTTTTTAGCAAAACCACATGTAAATACTTGTAAATTCAATAACTTAGCATTTTGCATGCCCTTGTTAATATTTCATATTTAAGCATTTATTCTGCAAAAATAAAAGAATAAAGGAAAAATAAAAAGAATGATTTATTTAGAATGAATACAGAGTGATCCAAACCCCAAGAGAAGGTCAAGTTTTGATCAGACCACAAAATAAAATAAGTAGAGAGAGATAGGGTCTACTATGTATTGTACATGTCACCTATGCATGTACATAATATCTATTTATTTATTTTTGACAAAATAAATTAGTTTACTCTTTTTAACCCTTGTATACAACTTTAATAATATTATAGAAATAAAATAAAAATAAGAAAAATAAAATAAAATAAAATCATCAAACTTTCGTACAAAATACACATATGCATACCACATTCACTATTTATTTTACACCTTAAATAATTTATAAAAATAAAATAAATTTTTTTTATACTCTTTAATTTATGTTGTAAATAAAGAAAATATAAATAAAATTATTTTTGTAAAAATAATAAAAAATACTTGTACATAAGATATAGATATAATGTACATGTATATAATACTATATATTGTATATACATTATTTTATTTTTCATAAAATAACTAAAAATTACAGAAAAATAGTTTGTAAAATAAAAATATTTTTTATTTTAAACACTTTTTAATTTAAATTCATTTATTATTTGTAATCCTATTTTCTTTGATTTTTGTAAATTTTAATTTCCGATTGGTCCACATCGGACCATTGACCCCGATCAACGGCCTCTTCCAGACCGGGTCGGGTTGCATCCTTCTCGCCGGGGACTATTCTCCAAATTTTCAAGCCCAAACCCGACCACTTCTTGACTCCATTTCTACACTCGATTGAAGCACAAACTCCCATGATCCTCGCGGATCCCTAGGCGCAGTCAGATCTGCCTAGGGTTCCGTGTATCCCTCCGATCTTTTGGGACCCTCGTGCAGCCTATATAACATCTCCTTCCTAGCCTCCATCGCCTTAACTCATCCCTCGTGCCACCATAGACATTGAGCCGCCTTCCTTAGAGTGACAGTTATCGGAGGAGAGTCTTAGGACCCTGAGCCACCTTCCTTAGAGTGACACCTTGCTCGATGCCCACCTTCGCCTGAAGCCTAGGAGCGTATCTGAACCTTCAGGTATCTATCTTTTCTTCCACATTTCCGCTTTTGATTACACCTTTCCATTTCATGTTGACGCCTATTCATCTGCTCCGACCCATTGGTCGGAGCTCCGTTACACATCTCCATTCGTTCCATTGATCCCTCGACTCGCCCTACACCTCCCTACGCAACATGATCATCCTAAGGCTCGACCATCGGGTCGAGATTAGGACGGGTCTCTATCCCCTACTTTCGTAGGAGACCCAAAACATCGTCCCTCGCTACTTCTCTTGTTGTTTTACTTCAATAAACCTTGCCGGAGCTTCGTCTTCGAGCATCGCATCCTTTGCAGGCACAATCGTGTGCTAGGAGCCCACTTTGGATCCCAGCTGCTCAGGCGGAGTAGCTCCAGCCGAGCCGTCACCGCATGATTATCCACCCGCAGTCACCTTCATCGGAGCCCGCCAATGGATGCACCTTACTTCCACGATCATGCCGGGCCTCTCCGACTCTTCATTGGGATGTCATATCTTCTCCGATGCTCGATTGAAGTCCGTCGGGGGAGTGTTCTTACAGACACCCTCTCAGCCGTTGGTTTTGCTCGCCTCTGTCAAATCGGATCTGAGCCACATGACCATGTAGCTTTTGAGCCATTAGATCTGAGCCTCTGATGCATCTGCCATGCACGTCCTCGACATTCCCTACACTGTCAGATCTTGCAGCTGTAGTCATCAGAGCCGGACGCCAGTGCCCTCCTCCATGCACGACATGTGTCCGTGTCAAGGGTATATTTCACTTTTAGCCCTGATGTTTCTTTTTTTAGCTTTACTCCATTAAATAAATGTGGTAGTTAAGAATATTTATAGTTTGGACCTCATACTTTAGGTATTTGCATTTTAGTCCCCCCGAGACTAAGGTGTGTGTATGCTCACGTGTATTTTGGGTTATTTGCATTTCCTGCCTTGAACTTTTATGTTGTTGATGAACGAATGTTAAGTTTTTAAAAATTGCATTTATACCCCTGTACATGTAGTATTGAGCATGTGTGTGAATTAGGTAGGCTTTTTGCAGATCAGGCCCAGAGCTTTTATCTTGTGTTATTCATTCGGTCCAGAAACTTAAAATAGTCGTGAATTGGTCTTGGTAAACTGTGATTAATTGCATGCTTTTTATTGGACTTAATGAATATTATATTAATTCTAAAAATTACCTAAAAATTACTATTAGCTTCTACTAGTGTGTAGTTTTTATTGTAATTTTCATGGATTTGATTTGATTGCATTTATTATTTTTAAAAATATTTAAAAACCTCTAAAAAAGACCTTGTTTGCCTTATAAAAATTATAAAAAATAAAAAAATGCTTTAAAAATTCTATAAATATTCTTGTATTTGTATTTTGATGTGCTTTACCTCTGGTTTTATTTTTTTTGAAAATTTTTTTATAAAAAATCTAAAAATTACAAAACAACCAAAAACTTATAAAAATCATATAAAATCAAAGAAAAAAAAATCCAAAAATTGTAATTTCATTTTTCGTTTGTAGCTTTATACTTCTATTTTATCTTAAATTTCTATCCAGGACCTTAGGGTAACTAAATATTTTTAATTTGCAGTTTTGTCCTGGCTATGCACTGTGTTGAGTTTTGAACACTATTTGATTTTTATAAAATCACAAAAATATTTAAAAATTCCCTGAAAATTCTGAAAAACATTTTAAAACCCAACAAATACAAAAATATTTTTACTTTAATTTTCTAAATATTTTTTATTATTTTGAAAAAAAATAGCAAAAAGAGTGTTGTGATTGTTTTCTTTTTTGTGCTTGTTTGCTTTATTAAAATTTGATAATCTAAAAAATTTAAAACCACTAAAATTTTGTTTCTTTGAATTTTTACTACTTCGTAGTTTTCTCGTGCTCCTTGTGTTCGACCCTAGTGGCTATATTAGGTAAATAAAAAATAGCGAACTACTTACATTCTTTGATTGCTTGACTTTTATTGAGTGGTTTTATTTTTCTCCATTGAGTCAGCTTGTTGATTGCGGTCGCAGCGACCTTTCTTTTACTTTGTTACTTAACCCTAATCGGTAGGTCGATCATCAGTGACGATGCTAATAGAAAGGGGTTGGGTTGAGAGGTAGGAGGATGTGATAGAGGGTTGTCATATGCAGTTCTAAAGAACTTCATAGAATCTTCTCCAAATGACTGGACTCTCTTGATCTTGCTTGGATCATCCACATTGGGAATAGAGAAATAAGTCATTATGTGGCACACAAGAACTACAAGGGAAATGCAAAAATTTGGGTAAATTCAAATTTTGAATTTGAAAGGCAATAAAGTGATTAGATGTATGCCATAAGTCAATTTAAGATGGGTGTCGATTGAGAAAATCAAGGGATTATGAGATTTGAGGAGATAAGATCACAACAAATCGTATCTTGAATTGATCGATTAGTCCATTCCTTATGATCGATCATAGGGTGATCGATCAAACTGATTACAAATATCTTAAAGAATTTTAAATTAGATCTTTCAATGTACAAAGACTTAATTCTCTTCTTAGTTGCTCAAATCGAGCAGTAGTTAAGGGTTTTGTGAAAATGACAGCTAATTTCTTTTTTGTTGAAACGTAATTCAAACAGACTTCTCCTTTTAAGACATGTTCATGTAGGGAATGATGTCAACCATCTATATGCTTGGTAATCAAATTATTGATAGGATTTTTTGCTAAATTAGAAATCTAGTATTATCGAAAAAAATAACTTTTAGGGAATGATAGAACAAGGTATGAAGGATTTTTTTCATCCATAATAGCCGAGAACAAGCCAAAGCTACCGCTATATACTCAACTTCTATCATTGATAGTGCAACGTAATTTTGCTTTTTAGAAAGCCATGATACTAGCCCATAAATTAACAAGTACCACTATCACTTTTTCTATCTATATGTCTTCCAACGTAGTCTGCATCACTATATGTGAAGACTTCCATGTTGTTTGTCTTATGAAAAAAACAAACCAAAATATTCAGTAGTAGCCTAATAACGAAAGTTTCTTTTAACAACTTTCAAATGACTCTCTTTAGGGGAGGACTGAAAAAACATGTAATTAAATCTTTGTTGAAAAGAATCTTAGGTTTACTTGTAGTTTAATAGAGTAAGGAACCAATCATACCTCGATTAGACTTGGCCAAATTACGAGCCAGGATGGGCCATGGGTCGGGCTGAACGAGATGGGGCTTTAAAACTCCCTGTCTAATGCCCGGGCCAAACCAGCCCATGGGCCATACTCCAAGGCCCACGCCCCACCTAGGTCTGGGTCGGGCCGGACAATCGGTCGAATGTAAAGTATTTTTTCTATTTTTTTAATTTGATTTATAGAGATAATTAAGTTTTTCAGCATCATCTAATCTTTCTAAATCTAAGCAACCATAATAGGTGTTACTTGGCATGTAAACAATAACATATGATGTAATATTGATGATGTAAATAAAAACTTGAAGTATATTATATTAAATGTATCTAAAATGTAATTTTTAAACCCATATTTTTATATGTGTGGGTCGGGCCTGGCTGGATTTTATGTCACATGTCCACGACCCGCCTAGTTGACGGACGGGCCAAAGAGAGGGTTGGGTCGGGCCGGCCCATTCATGAAATATCTTTGCCCAAGCTCATTCCATGAGCGAGCTAGCCCCCGACCCATTGTCCAGGTCTAACCTCGATACTCTCTTGCATCTACAAGCTTGCCTCCTTCATCTTGATCCAATGAGCAAGGCGAATCTAGAGGAGTAGGCTTCGTGGAACACGAAGCAAGCCCAGACTTCTTTAATAGTTCCTTGGTGAACTTTTGCTTCAAGAAAAAGTCACATGTTCAAGCTGGGATATAAAGACCAAAGAAAAACTTAAATGCTCCACTAAAGTTATCTCAAACTCATCATGCATAAGATTAGAGAACCCTTTACGCAAAAATTCATTAGTAGATTCAAAATACAATTATCGACTAGTACTCGATTGATAAGAAGTATTGGTCTATCATAAGGCCGGTCAGCATATTCGACTTTCAAATAAATGAGAGGTCAAAAAAGTTATTTTACCAATAAATGAAAAGTAACGTTCAAATGATTGATCAAAGAAAAAATATTACCGATCAGACAAATTGTAATGATTGATCGGACTACGGTAATTTTCAGGAGGCTGCAAATGATTGATCAAATCGAGGTCAGTGAGTAATCATGGTATGATAGATCAACAATAGCAAAATGATCGATCAACTTGAATTTTTAGAGTTGACTTGAACTTTGACTTTGCTACTTCAACCTTGACTTGATAGTAACATGACTGACTCTAATATAGAAGTTTAAAGATACAACTTTTATTAACTTGAGTACAATCGATGATTTAAACAATAACTACAAAGCTTAGGACTCAAAGATAACATATAATATGAAAGAAAAACTTCTGAAGAGATTCTCATGAGGTTCTAAACTTTTTCTAGAATGTTGGATATGTGAGCCCATGACAAGCTATTATGCAATAAAAGTTATTGTAAATCACTCCTTAGTCTAAAGTGAAGAACAACTAATTTGCATAATAGGCCCCTTCTTAGAATTAGGGTTGCGTACAATGGTCATCTTGATATCGTACAACTATTGATCAAAATGTTGGATCATAGAGGATGGTGCATGATTGAATATCCAAAGGGTTAGATTGATGACTTAATCACACCGTCAATTGATTATCTAGAAAGGATCGCTAGCCTGAGAAGGAGAATGTACTCCTTACTCTAAAGGTTGACATCTAACTAGCCTTTTGATGTAGATACTTTGCATAGGAATGAAGATTCGGAGGTGTCGGATGAGTTAGGACAAAGAGTTGACTTACTGAGATCAAGATAACCAAGACCTATATCATATATTATCACGATACATGCACACATCCTCTAATCGAAGACATATATATTAATATATATCTTGTTATATACATTTGAAAAACCAATAAGTTGATGACCTAATCAAGGTCTATACACCGACAAACTAGTATGCATATAAGGACATATGAGTAATATGATCTTTCAAAACGATTATGCAAGTTCACTAATGAACTGGAAGATATGAGCTTACTCATGAAATATTGTGATAAACCTGATTCCAATGTCGGAAGAATGGTGTTGCACTCGTGATCCAAAGATGAAATCTAGGAATCTATCTTGATAAGATGCAATACATTACATTACATGTGCAGTTCCCGTGGGCCGGTCAGGCGAACCCCTACATCAACATGGTCTATTCCCGTGGCCATGGATAAGGGCATGCATCCATATCCATGTTTTAATACATATCCACGCAAACCCTATCTCGCCTACAATGGTTGAAGACAACTTGTGTTAGCAATGATTCATCGGTGGCTGTCCGATGGATCACACGGTTTGATCAGCACGAGATGCTCAACTACTCTACTGATTCAAATAGAAACAAAACAGCGGGTCTTCTTAGCTATCAGTATTAACTAAGATTATATATATATATATATATATATATATAGAGAGAGAGAGAGAGAGATAGATAGATAGATAGATAGATAGATAGATAGAGAGAGAGAGAGAGAGAGAGAGGAAAATGGGGCTGCCCCCTAGGGGGAGCTAAGTTAGCTCCCCCGCCTTATTTTCTTCAAATTTTTTATTTTTTTTGAAATTTTTTCTGTGAATATTTATCACTATATCCCTATATTATGTCATAAAAATTTCGTGTGAAACAGAGACTCCTACAGCCTCCATCCAGACAGTCATTTTTTTAACGGTCTCAAGATTTTTTAAATCGACCCCGTCTGGATGGAGGTCGTAGGAGTCTCTGTTTTGGATGAAATTTGAATGACATAATATAGAGATATAATAATGAATTTACACAATTTTTATTTTCAAAAAAAAATAAAAAATACGTGAAAAATGGGGCAGGGGGAGCTAAGTTAGCTCCCCCTAGGGGGCATACACATTTTACCCATATATATATATATATATATATATATATATATATATGAGTTCAATGTGGTTGCCCCCTTGGGGCAGCCAACATGGCTGCCCTCGGCCTTATTTCGACATTTTTTTATTTTTTTTTCAAAAAGTATCGCCATGTATATTCATCCATATATCTCTCCTATGGCCTCCATCCAGACAGTCATTTTTTAACGGTAACAGGATTTTTTAAATCGATACCATATTGATGGAGGCCATAGGAGTCTCTGTTTCTGATGAAATTGGAATGGCTGTAGGAGGGATATAGGGATGAATATACATGATGATATTTTTCAAAAAAATAAAAAAAATTGACAAAAATAGGGCGGGGGCAGCCATGTTTGGCTGCCTGCAAGGGGCAGTCCCATTTTTTCCCATATATATATATATATATATATATATATATATATATATATATATATATATATGGGATTGGGGAGCCTACACCCATGTGTAGGTAACTTACCTACACCCACCTCTTGTTTCTTAATTTTTTTGATTTTTTTTAAAATGGATAGTTAGGGGATTTACTTAGAATATTAAATGAAATATGTGTTTCAAATTTCATGTAAAACAAACATTCCTAACAGCTCCATCGGAAGGGGCCGATTTCAGCAAATCTTAGACTGTTAAAATTTGACTGTCATGATGGATATGTTAGAAGTCTCGAAATAAGTTGAAATTTGAATGACGATATGGTGATATATTGTGATCTAAATTCCCCAAGGAATTACTTCAAAAAAATAAAAAAATTTGAGGGAAAAAGAGTTGGGTGTAGGTAAGTTACCTACACATGGGTGTAGGCTCCCTTTTCCCTATATATATATGTATATATATAGAGAGAGAGAGTGAGAGAGAGAGAAGGGAAGCTGTTTTGAGTAACAGCCAAGATGGTTGTTACATTACTTTTTTTTCAAAAATTCTACCATGTATATTCATCTACATATTCCTCCTATAGGTCATTCAAATTTCGTGAGAAACAAAGACTCCTAAGCCCTCCATCTAGAACAAGTAATTTTTAACGGTCTGAAATTTGATGTAATCTACCTGCTTTAGATGGAGGACATAGGAGTCTTCGTTTCTCACGAAATTTGAATGACATGTAGGAGGGATATGTAGATGAATATACATGGTGGAATTTTTGAAAAAAAAATAAAAAAATATTGTGGAAACTGCCTTGTGTAACAACCATCTTGGCTATTACTCAAAACAGCTTCCCCAGCCTCATATATATATATATGGGGGCAGGGAGCCTGCACCCTGGGGTGTAGGAAACTCCCTGCACCCACCCCATTTTTCGATTATTTTTTTATTTTTTTTGAAATAAAAGTTGGGGAGATTTACTTAATATGTTAAGGGGAATATGTGTTTCAAGTTCCATGCAAAACAAACATTCCTAACATGTTCATCTAGATAGGGTCGATTTCAGCAATTCTGAGACCTTTAAAATTTGGTAGTCTTGATGGAGATGATAGAAGTCTCGAATTAAGTTGAATTTGGAATGACAACATGGTGATACATGGTGATCTAAATCCCCAAGGTTTCATTTCAAAAAAATCAAAAAATAATGAAAAATTAGGCCAGGTGTAGGGATTTACCTGCACCCGCCGAGGTAGGCTCCTTTTCCCTATATATATAGGGCTTATCCAATGAGCCATGTACCCATTAACATTTCAATGAGCACCCATTCTGGGCCATACACGTGTATTACCAATAACTCTATTTCTAATTATAGGCTACCATGTATTTAAAAAAATCTTATATTTCCTATTATACAACGTCCTTAAAAATTGGAAGACGGTTTTAGAAAGAAACAATTCGAATAAATGATTCCACGTGGATGATTAAGGATCCAAACGCTGTGATAGTAATAGATATAATTCGGGCAAGTAAATGCTTATTGTGAGATCAGTAGTATCAAGACAATGATCAATAATTTACATCCAAATAGTTACATTGTACAAAATTTAGTAATATGTATAAAATGGTCAAGTAAATGTGTGTTGTGAGATCAGTAATAACATAACAAATGGTTAGTAATACCATTGTCTATGTAATGTGCATTGCATTAACAAATAGTTACTTTCTTACTTGAGCAAAGCTCATGACTTACTGACCATTACTTTGTTATTACTGATCTCATAGTAGCTATTACTTGATAATCGTACACATATTACTGAACATGTGATATAAGACAAGCACATACTGACCGTTGTTTGGATATTACTGACTTCACAACAAGCACTTACTTGTCCATTGTGTATATATTACTGAATTCTGCACCATGTAATAAAATGAATGTAAATTACTGCCCGTTGTTTGGATATTACTGATGAATCCACATTTCATCATCTTTATTCTATCATTTTGGCCTCAAAAACCCTAGCAAATGCCTGAAAATAGCATTAAATAGAGTAAATTAGCATTCATGCATATGCGTATAAATAGTGTATAAAATGCTGTTTTTAATGCCAAAATTATAGAATAAAGAAAAGAAAAAGAATAAAATATTGTAAATATTTTATGACCCGAAACCCCGAGACCTAGGCATCTTGATGAATAGGTCGACAAGGAATAAAGTAGGGGGAGATAAGGGCTAATTACCTATATTTATTAATTCATTCTTTATTCATTTTGGGACCTATTTTTGGTTCCACTTTTTGTGTATCAAATAAAGAAACTTTGTACATGAAAGTTGTAGATATTCTTATATAGAAAAATAAAAAATTGATTTCACTGAAAAATAATGTACAGATAAAAAGTTGTGGTCTGAATAAAAATCCAGAATCCCAACTTCCCAGACCTGTATCTCACAAATGAAAACTCCAAATGCAGCAAACTCACCTTTAATTGTATATAGAATAAAATAATCTATTTAATGGTGGTGGTTTCGCATTTGGCGGAGCTACGATTTGAAAGTTGAGTTTTGGACCCTCATTGTATACTTGTACAGATGTAAATATTTTATTATTTGTTTATTATTTTTATAATTTTATAATGTTGTAAATATTACTTATAATCATTATGTGCATTAAATATCAGAATAAAACATAAATAAAACTCAAATAAAAATACTTGTAAATAAAATACACAGGTATTATACCTATGTACATACCTATACAATAACTATTTATATGTTATTAAAAATACAAAACATGTCAATAAAATATAATAAAAATATATTTGTGTATATAAAAGTATGTTATAATTTTAGAAAATAATATATAAAAATAATAAAATTAAAATACACTAAATAAAAATAAAGTAATAAAATACATAGGTATATGTACCTATATAGGGCCAAAAAGACAACTTGTAAAATACACCTAATAAAAATAAATAAAAATTACCATAAAATAATTTATAAAAGTATAAACATTTTTTATTTTGTAACCATAATTAAATAAAATGATTTACTATTTTATTTTGATTTTAGAAATGATTTTTTTGGTTTTTTTCCTGGTTGGTCCACGAGGGCTGGAAAGTTGACCTCGGTCAACTCTCTGCTCAACACCTGGACCCCGTCAGAAGACCACTTTGTCTCTTCTTCTCGCCATTTTCTAGGCTTGGCCTTGCACCAAATCATGTCGATGACTTCTGCATTTTTGCTCCTCGATCAGTGGTGATTCACGCCCACGTGATTCCTTGGGCTGTGGACCACTGATCGAGGCGTTCAACCCTCGTCTTCCACGTCGGCCGTCAACCCTTCAAAAGGTCACCCCCCAACTTCGATTCAAACTTGATCCTTCTTCCGCCATTTTCACCCAAAAACCCCTACCTCCTCGTGCTCCTGGTGACAGTAGGAGTCGAATCGACCCGGGGTTCGAGTCATCTGGTGTAGAATCGAAGCGATCCATCCCTTGCCGGAGCTCCGCCGTGCCTTCCAGCCCGTCGTCTCTGGTGAGCTTCTCCCCCTTTTCTTTCTATTTTCTTGTAGCCTTAGCGTAGGTTAGCTTTGCCTAGCATCAGTTTTTATTGCCTTCGCGTGAATCGTCGTGACTCCCCGATCGAAGCCCACGACGGAGCTTAGCTCCGCCTCCATTTTCCGGCCATTCCCGTTATCGACCGCCGCCAAAATCACCTCCATTCTCTTCCCCTTTGCTCCGTCATCACGCTCCACCCCTCCATCCATCTCGATCTCGCCCAGATCGAGTCAACCGAGCTCTTCTCTCCGCCGCTCGTCGGAGCTCACCATCCGAGTCACCTTCCGCTCCCATCGCATCATCAGACCCCACCATTGGCCTCGTCTGGTTTTTACACTTCTCCCTTGCAGGTCAGAGCCCAAGAGAAGGCTCCATCGAGCCTCGACGTTCCCAGGAGCAGCTCCCCAGGTCACCTCCGCCGTCCGAGCTCCCCACGCCGTTGCAACCTCGCCTGAGACCACCATCAGACGCGGAGAGGCCCCAGGATCATTTTGCCCTTGATCCTAGGGCTGGAGCGGCCGTGTGTCGGCCGCAATCGTCCGCCAAACCTCGCCGGGGGAGGTGTTCTTCGTGACCCTCTCCCCGCCGTCGGATCAGGAGCACCCTCTAGGCGCCACACCAGCCGTTGGATCTTGGCCGCTCCCCACCGTCCGATCGCACCGCCAAGATCTGATCCTAGCTGTTCGGCCGAAGCGTCATCGAGCCACCAGAGCACGCCACGTGGATAAGTGGACCTCCCTCAGCCGCACGATCACCCCCGTGGGTATTTTGCATCTTAAACCCACGTGCTTCTTGTATTTAATTTTTAGTCCGAGAACATTCATTTTCAGTTTAAGAGTTTTTGTAAAAATTGCACTTAGGCCCCCTCACTTTTTATATTTGCACTTTAGTCTGCGTCACGTCACCTCACATGACTGGGGCGCGTGTGATGAATCTGTGATTCATCACATCAAAAGTCAAAAATAGAGCCTTGTTCCCGAGAAAATAGAGGCATATTTCCTTTTATCTTGCATAAATAACACTCATGCATGCATCCATAATTCATGCATTATAGCAGCTCATCTGCATTTAAATAAGAAGCCAAAAATCCCCTGTAAAAGACATCTTCATCAAAATAACTTCTTCTCTATACTATATATATATTCATTAATAAAACAGGGAGGAATCACCCTTGTAAAATAGCCCAAGTATCCTGAGAACCCCTGTACATTAAAACACACATAAAGCCCTCATACAAACTCCTAATTAGGTTTACTCACTCTTGGATTACTACATATTAAAAGACCTTCAAAATGAGACTAATTTCATTGAAATTGGAGCTTGTATGAGAGACTTGAGTTTTTGGGTCATTTTGTATACTACACATGTATATTTATGTATCCTTGTATTTATGTATCATATTTGGCCTTATCTCCGTCTTTGGTCAACATGAAACTTGTAGATCTCATCAAGATCTACAACTTTCATGTTTTGAGTTTTTCCAAATTCGGCTTCCTCTTCTCTCTATACGTGTTTCTTCATCCAGCCATTCACAGCAGGCCACGTGGCGCCCTCTGGTTGCGCCACGCGGCCCACTGCCCTTCGCCTCGTCCGCCCGCGCCCTCCGCCGTTGGATCTCGCTTCAGATCCAACGGCCCCCATCTTCCCACGCCGCTCCTTATCCCCAGCCATTGATCATCTTCCGCTCTTCATCTACACCGCACGCCCCCGCCTCGCCCTCAGCGCGCCACGCGTCGCACGCCACGCCCTTGGATGACGCACGCCGCTGTCCATCGCAACCTCTCATTCCACCTTGCATTCCGACCCTACGATCTAAACCCTAATCTCATCCACACCGCTCGCACACGCTTCGCTCACATCACGCCACGTGGTGGCTCCACGACCCTCAGATCGCCTCCCCTCGATCTGATCTCGCCCGCTCCCTAGTGATTTGATCTGGGCCGTTGGATCACAAGATCCAACGGCCAAGACCCCGTCTCCTACCTCCAGGCGCCCCTCTCCCCCACGTCCCTTGCCTTGCGGGAGGGGCGCCCCCTTTCCTTTTCTGGGCACACGTCAGCCATCTCCTCCGGCCGCTGACCTCCCCACGACACACCCCACTCATCCCTCTCCCTCGCCAGCTCCCTCAAACACCACCATCTCCGCCACACTCGCCCCACGATAGCCACCAACTTCGCCACTCACCCATTCCAGCCGTCACCTTCATCCTTTAAATACCCCCTCTCCGGCCACATTCATCCCTATCCGCCACTCCAGAGAGATCCCTCGAGCTCCAAGCTTCCTCTTGGTGACAGCAATTGGCTGATTTGTCGAGCGACGACAGAGCTTCTTCTCCGGCGAGATCCTCGGCCCACCGCCGTGTCGCAGCCACTCCTCCGAGCAGCTGCTAGAGCTCGGGACCTTACCGACCCCTTGAGCGACGACCTGGAACTCCCAGCGGAGCTCCAATTCCCAGGTAACTCCCTCCATCGATCTCCGATCTTCTTCTTCTTTTTCTTGCTTTTTCTCTGCTTTTATTCGCTGTCATTGATCACCCTCGCACCTTCCAATCACCTCGGCGAGCTTCGCGTCGAAGCTCCGATCATCGCAGCACCCTCCGCACATTCCGACGACGCATACCACCTTCCTCCGACGAGCAGCTCCGCCATTTGGCCGGAGCTTACTCGCCAGACCACCGCACTCCACCGTAGGCCTCGCCGCTCACTCACCTCACCTCCACGAACACCTGCACGCCTTGGCTATACGTCTAAACCCTTGCAGGTCCTAAAATCTCCATTGGACGGAGCCTCGCCGGAGCTCCCTTCGCGCTTCATCGACGCTGAGCTTTAGCACGTCTCCAAGGATCTTGAGGCCACCGGAGGCTCCGCCGTGCACTCCCGTTTCTTCCGAGCTACTTGGAAGCTCGAGACGTTCTTCATCGACGCCTGGTGATCGAGGCGGAGCTAGGCGACCTTCACCGGAGCACAGCCTTCTCCTCCGCAGGCGGCGGAGGACCATTCGAGACGACGCAGTAGCAGCCGTACGATCATTCGATCGAACGGCCCTCGTCCAGCCACGTATTCCATCACCGCAACCGTCCTCGACCGTTCATCGCACTCCTGATCGGACGCCTCGCAAGTCGCCACGCGCCTTCATCGACATCCCTTGGATCATCTTGATCCAAGGGCCTTCAGGCTGCCACGTAGACGCATCCGAGCCTCGGCCTCCCAAGCCTAGGCTCGGGTAACCCGAAGCTGCACCGAGGCTAGTCCGAACCTCTAGAAGGACCCGAGCCTTACTCCGAGCCTCCGACGCCTTCCGAACCTAGGTCGCCCCACGTGAGGAGCACGTGCGACCTGGGTTATTTGCACCGACGCCCCTGGAGCTTTCAGAAATTGCAAAGAGGTCCCTGTGAAGCAGACATCACGTGAGGAGCACGTGTTTCGTGGAGAAATTGCATAGAAGTCCTGCATACTATTGGTAATTGCATTTTAGTCCCTGTCAGCACGTTTACTTATTGAAATTTTATTTTCCAGTATTGCATTTACACCCTTGTGTTTGCACGTGTCCTTAGCATGTATTTTTTCATCATTTTGAAATTCTAAAAATTGCAAGTTGTTGAGAATTTTGTCCTCTACCTGTTTGTACACGTGTCTGATTTTTGTTGGCTTAATTGAATTATCAATGAATTAATTGGTTCATTTGTGACATATTTTGCCCAGTGATGCCTTTTGATTTTTAATTAATTATCAGTGCCTTCAAAAATCACCAAAAATTCACAGTAGCTTAAGGACATCCTTTTTAACACTCCATAAAAATTTCATATCATTTGCACGCATATCGAGGCCTAAATAAATAGTTTAGTGATTTTCTTAAATTAATTTTAGTTAATTCATTTCACAGTGAATTTTAGATCTGTCAATTTTCCTAGGTCCCTGATCATTAGACCTTCCTAGGATAATTTTAGTTCTTGGAAAAATTGTGATTTGATATTTATTAAAAATTAAACACTGAAAATCACTCTGTCTGTTTATGTAATTCACAGAAAAATTATTTTGAGTCGAAAAATTCCAAAAAAATTAGTGTAGGTCATTTTCATCATAAATAACCATCTGGCCAATTTTCATTATTTTTGGACTTCGTTTGATACATCAATTAAATTTAAAGTTAAATTGGCTAAGGCTTGTCTGCATATGTCTGCATAAAAGAAATAAAAAGACCAAAAAAATTGTCCCTCGAATATCAACACTTGTAAATTGCTGTAATCCACCTAAGGAGACAGTTGCCTCCCTGAGATCGACCTTGGACTCCACCAAGTAAAAAAAATATCACCGCTTAAAAATTGACCAAAATCTGATTTAAGTGGTTTTTGATCAACCTTCCGCATCCGACTGCAACGAACACTTAAAATTAATTTGGACCATTAATTTGACCGAATTAACTAAGGGTGCGGTAGCGCTCGTCAGCGTGACTTTTGGGTATTTTGCACTTTTGGTCCTAAGTTTTAATGTATTTGCAGTTATACCCCTGTGCATAGTTAATTAAATATGTTTTTGGGAAAATTGCATGGATACCCTGCTGGTTTTCAGTATTTGCAAATATGCCCCTGTGAATGACAGAACGCGTGCCTCGCACGTGTCTTTTGGTAAAATTTGCACCTAAGCCCCTGTATGTTTCTATAATTGTATATATACCCCTGACAGGCTTAGGATTTTTGTGTGCTTGATCTATTTATTTCACGCATCATTTTAATTCCAAAAATTCTCAAAAAATAGACTTAAGCTCCTGTGTGTTTGTTCTTTAACGCCATATTTTTAGTTTTTAATTTTATTGCATTTTTATATTTATTAAAAATAAAAAACATGCTATTTTAGCACTGTCTAGCTTAGAAAACACCAAAAAATATTAAAAGGCCTTAAAAAATTCCAAAAATATTCCCTATTGTGTATTTTGACCTACCATATTTTCAGTACAAAAATCATTAAAAATTTCAAAAGAAAAACCTTAAAAATTCAAAAATACTTAAAAACTTCAAAAAATATATAAAATCATAGAAAACTCAGAAAAATATAAACTTAGTTCTTGTTTCTTCTATATTTTATCCTCTTTATTTTAAAATTAGTTTGGAAAATTTTGGTGGCTGTTTGCTATTTTTAAGTCCCATTTTATCCCCAGCCAGCAGATTATTCACTGTTTTGCTTTATTTTATTATTTAAAAATACCAAAAACATTCTGAAAAATACCCAAAAATCATAAAAATAGTAAAAAATTATAAAAGGACCAACAAGATTTCATTTCTGAATTTTTGATTATTTTTGCACATTTTTATAAATATTTTATCTTGTCTTTTATTACATTGTCTTTATTTTCCAATATTGAAAAAGAAAAGTAGAAAAATATAAAATATAAAATTAGAAAAATTAAAAATCAAAATACAAAATTAAAAATTAAAAATTAAATAAAAAAATAAAAAAAACCCACAAAAAATTAGATTGGCTAAGTGGTTTATTAGACCTAGGTTTCGACTCTTGTCTATACTCTGCACCGTTGTTTCCTGTGTTCGACCCCTACTTGCTTGCCATTGTATATTTTTAGTAGAGTATAATAAATTTTAATCCTTGTTATTCATTGCTTGATTGATTGTGTGGGTTAATTGTTGACGAACGAGGAGGCTTGAGCAGTCGCATCAGCGACAGTGAGTCTGATTTGTCAGACCACTATTTAACGGCTCTCGCCAAATTGTTTTTCAAATGGCGCCATTGCCAGGGAGCATCGGCTTGTAGTGTACCTTGGTGTCTTTTATTTACTTAGCCTTTTTTGCTTGTTTACTTTTCGTGCATAATTTGTTTTGAACTGTCTGACACCTCTCTTGCTTTCTTGCGAGGGACCGCTGACCAAGGAGGATCGCCTAGGGGATCTTGTGCAGCCTTGGGAGGAGGAGCCGGCTATTCTACCCTAGCCGGCAGGAGAGAGCAGGGGAGCTTGAGAGAGAGAGAGTTAGACTTTGTTGTATTTATGTGAGAGAGAGCCATTTTAAATTGTAATAATACAGGACTTGGACACTCGGACACTTCGGGCCTAATTTCCGGGTGTTTGTTCACCCGGGGGCTCACTCGGTTTTCTCGTGTTTCTCGACTGTCATTTGCCGTTTTTGATTTCATTTTCATTTCTTTTGTGGATTGAGCCCTTAGACCTAGGTATTGCTTGATCGTTTAGATTAGGTCCAAACACCCTAACTACAATTGCATGTACCTATAGCTCGTACTTGGACTTAGTTTAATTAAACAGCTAATTCACTCTTCTTTGATCCGTGCGCCGGAGTTCTCCCTGCCAAGCGCTTCTCCTAAACTCGATGTGTCGAGAGAAGGAGGGGTGAGCCTAGACCGGACCTTAGGATTAGAGATTAGTGGTTAGCTTGTGGTTCTTCACGCTAGCAGTTGCCTATCTTAGGACGATTTCTGCATTGCATACCGTCATGTAGTTAGGTTTATAAATTCTGCTTTGCATCCCTCATGAAGAGAGCTGGGATTTGCTGTAAGTCTTCTTACTTTGCATCCATCATTTAGGCACAAAGGTGAGATTTCCACCTTGATGTCGACTTGCATCGGCTTTTCCGACTCTATTCTCCCTCTGTTTTTGGACAAAGTAGGATTAAGAAAATACAAAATCGTTAGGCGCTTGTTTGAATCCACTCAAAAGAAGCGATAACACCAAAAAAATTTAAAAAGGGACTGCTAAGAAAACTTTGACTTAAATAAAATTGGTAATTGGACTCATTGATTGGGGAGAGTAACACCCTCACTTGTATTCAGGTTGCATGGGAAGGTCTCCTTCCAAGTGAGGTGAACGCTTCGTAAGGATTAGAGCCCAAAACCCAACTTGTGACTGCCTTGTGTATCGCCTGGATTTCCGAAGTATTGGCGCTACTATCGTACGTAGGCGAGTAGGGCTTGGTCACCATTGGTGAATCACTATTGTGTGAGCATCGACCTTGTCCGAAGTACCGAGCATAGGCCACGCCTTCACAGGT
Source organism: Ottelia alismoides (assembly GCA_037367405.1). Taxonomy (NCBI): domain Eukaryota; kingdom Viridiplantae; phylum Streptophyta; class Magnoliopsida; order Alismatales; family Hydrocharitaceae; genus Ottelia; species Ottelia alismoides. The sequence continues at coordinate 133,100 of JAZKJV010007960.1, read as the reverse complement.
GTGTCTGTCTCACCGTCTGCATCCGAGTAGGATCTTGCACGCTCACGGGTGATTCCGTTGCAAGCGAGATCTGAAGTATCGGTTTCGCCTATCGGCTTCCTCCCTCTATTTCTTTGGCTGAGTAGGGATCCAGGAAGGGTTACATGGACCTTAAAAAGCGCAAGTTACAGGTTATACAGGAGGAGGACAAGTACGGGAATACTTTCTGGCAGTACTCTCTCTCTCCTTTAGGCGTAGCGCTCTAAGGACTCGTGATAAGATTAATTCCTGAATTCAAGCTAAAACCGACAAGATAATAGTCGAACCTTCACGGCTTCATGTGTCGAGTTGGTGAATTCACCCTTGTTTTGTGTTTGATTGCTAGGTCAAGATCAAAAATATCGCGCCTTTGCGCAAATTTTGTCTCCCCCCAGTTGACCCTTGCTCATTGTGAGCCTTCTACTGTTTTACACTCCATTTGTTTCTCGTTGACCCCCGTATCTTTCATCCACATCGATCTTCCTCTTGATCTCCGAGATGGCGACGAATGGGCAGTTTAGCCGAGACTCCGTCGGCACCCACATCAGATCCATTCGCTCTCCCTCTCCAATAATTCAGGGCGATTCTCGAGAGCCCGGTTCAGATCCCTTGAACCGATCTCCAGACTCCCTGTCTTCTTCAATAAACCGGGATCACTCTCGTTCTGAATTCTGTCTGTTTTGGATGGCAATTGATTTCACTCCTTATACATCGCCATCCTTAACAAAATTCTGTGTTGACCTTAACATAGACCGTATCTCTCTATCTGGTGCTGCAATCCAAACTGATCGGGGAATTCTACCATGTGCAGACTTAGAGCCCGAGTCAGCGAACCACGCAGAATCCGAGATGGCAGGAGGAAGAGGAAAAGAACCACATGCCCCACCTGAACCAGAAGTCAATCCGGGGGAAGGGCAATATACAATGCAGGGCGAGGTTAACAGTCAGCTGATGGCTTCCATCCAAGCCATTCAGCAGCAGTTGACTAATCAGGCCCTAACCCAGACCGCCTTCCAGGATATGCTGAACGATCTGAGGAGGAGGGCCGACACAAGAGATGGCCGACAAGAGGATGATCCGAACTTCGATCCCAATTTCCATGAAGTCAGAGACGAGTTTTCAGTGGGACCCGAATTTGAAGCGGCAGAAGAAGATCCACCGCAGCCAAGCCTACACTCAAAGAGACATACAACCCTGGAGCGGGACGCATCACTGAGTGGATTCAGGTTCCACGTATGCATGCACACTTCGAGCTGAAGCCGCTATTTCTGTCGCTGCTTCCTACTTTCCATGGGAACACCACTGAAGAACCGTACATTTTTCTCAAGAAGTTTAGCCGCATCTGTTCCACTGCTCACTACCCCAGAATCCCTCTGGGGGTAGTCAAGATGACCGCGTTCCCCTTCAGCCTTCAAGACAAGGTCCTCTATTGGGTTGATCATCTTGGGAAGGTCGTCACAACCTGGGAGGAACTGAAGTCCACGTTTCTCCACAAATTCTATCCTCTCGGGCGATTGAATCAGATGCGTGCCCAGATCTCCAGTTTTTTTTAACAGCCCCACGAGACCATCCATGAAGCGTGGGAGAGATTCAAAGATCTTCAGGAGAAGTGCCCCCACCATGACATTCCAAAGATCAGTCTCGTACAACACTTCTTTGGGGGGCTATCATTTGAGAGCCAAAAGCTTGTAGATGTAGCTTGCAGCGGTTCACATTTCAACAAGGACGAGGACGTGGTATGGAACGTCTTCGAAGAAATGGCTGAATGCAAACATTGAGAAGAGGACCCAGGGTCTGGAAAAGCTCGACCAGATTTCCCAACAGCTGGAGCAACTCGTGCGTGCACTGAATGCAAACATGTGCAACGTTGTGTCTACGTCTGCCGAGCCGAATGCTGAGAAGAAGGAGCCTACAATGCAGCAAAACCCTCAGCCGACTCCACCGCAACCCCAGCCTGTCCAGCACGTGTACTACGTGCAGGTTCCGGAGCAGCAACCGTAGCCCCAGACACAGATGGTTGTATACCAACCTGAGTCCCAGCCAGTCTATTCTGAGCAGTTCTCTCCACTCCCACCACTGATTCAGGAGATCAATGGCGTATGGAACAATGAAGCGCAACTGACCCGTCCTCAGGTACAACCTCTGGGTCAGAACATGGGCAATATGCCCTATCAGCAGCAACAGGGTGGGAGACCCTTCCAGCCCTCTTACCAGTACCAGCCTCCATCCCACGGAAATACCTGGAGGCAGAATTATCAGCACGGTCCACAGCAGTCCGGATATCGCGGACAGGGATACCACCAGTAGCCGGCTGCTCATTACAGTCAGCAGATGCACAATATTCCTCCAACCCTCCTCCTCACCAATTTTCACAAGGTTATCAGTCACAATCTCAGCCGACATATCAGCATTCTAGACCCCAGCAGGGGGACTCCTCTGAGATTGTGCCGGTCAACCCGGCCCTGGCTTGTTTAGAGCAGTTAATGAAGAATATGGCTGAGATGAACCAGAAGATCGATGACCTGACGGCAGTCAAGACCGTAATACCAGCCCAGGTCGAATTCAACCCGGACAACTTGCGGCGCAAGGAGCAGGTAGCCGACAGTGTCCCACCCGAATCAGGTGAATTAAATTGTTTTTTATCTAATGTTGTTACTCTCAGGAGCGGTAGGACACTCCAGCCATCGGCGACGGTGAAGGGAAAGCATCTTGCATCTGACGGGGAATCGTCAGTCCAGCCAACACCAGGGCCAGGAAGCATTTTGGGAGTAGCACCAGCAATCAGAAAATCACAAAAAAATGAAGAAAATGACAAAACACAAAAAGATAGCAGCAACCTCGATGGAGATCGGCCAGCATTGGAGACGCCTGCACCTGCTTTACAGCCAGTTCCTGACAGGAGGAGCACTGCACCTGCAACGACTCCAACGCTAGCACCAGAAGCCGAGCCTGTCATTTTTGGTCCACAACTTGTAGATGAATCCATTCCTTTTTGCCATCTACCTGTACACAACAATATGGACACTATTGTGAATGAAAGTGGTGAAGATTTTGTAAATATTCCTTTTCCTGAAGCAATGAAGAAACACAAAAAATGAAAAATTTGAAAAATGCTTTGTCTGATCCTGCCATCATAGAAATCATTTAGAATTTGGTGCTGAATATGCCATTGATGAAAGCTCTTGAGTACATGCCAGCAGTTAAGAAAGGATTAAAAGAGGCATGAACGACCAAGCGCAGGCCGCACCCCCACAATTCCAGAAGCAAGGGTGGCAAGTACGAGAAGCATATCCTCACAATGACCACCGTGAACGCCATCAGCAACCTCCCGGATAAAAAGCCAGATATGGGAGCACCTCTTGTACGTTGCCAGGTGTTTAATCAGGAATCCGAGCGAACACTTCTCGACAGTGAGTCTTCTGTCAATTTGATGCCAGCCTCGCTACTCACGGAGTTCAGGCTAGGACCGCTCAAGCCTACAAAGATGATTCTGCAGTTCGCAGACAAGTCAGTCAAGCGGCCTAGAGGCCTGTTGGAGGACGTGATCGTCATGGTTCAGGGAAAGTCATTCCCGGCCGATTTTGTGGTCTTAGATATGGACGTCCCCTCTCCATTGCTCCTTACCCCGATCATACTTGGAAGACCATTTCTGCGAACATCAAATGCAGTAGTGAATTATGGGACGGGAGAAATCACTTTTGGCGCTGGCAATGAAATAATCAGAGTAGAGACCCTGTCTGAGGGAGCACCAGCCGAACAGACATCTACATCATGTCTAAGGGTGATTGAATATGCTGACGACTACGACTTTCTAGCAGAAATTCAAGATACTAATTTATTTCTGGATGACAATGAGATCCATGAACTCCTCTGTCCCGAGGAGGAAGTGGAGTGCGCAGTCGAATTTCCCATTATCGATCAGGATGAGGAACTCGCTGATGTGATGTAAGAGACTGCAGTGGGAGTGATGTGCCTTCAGAACCAAGAGCTGAAGTCTGAAGAATCCTTGAATGAAGAAGACATTATTGAGGAATTCTGTCAGGATTTGAGAGAAGAAGCAGATCAGAATATGGTGGACACCGAACAGTTGAAAGAATCACCACCTGCACTAATAGCTGAAGTCACCGCTGAAGCAGCTCAAACTCCGCCAGAGCTAAAACCCTTGCCCTCCAACATGAAGTATGCCTTCCTTGCGGGAGAACCTAATATGCACCCGGTCATCATCAATGCCCATCTGACCGAAGACCAAGAATCTCGTCTGATGGAGGTTCTTGAACGCAACCGCAAGGCGATAGGCTGGCGAACATCCGATCTCCATGGGATCAATCCGTCATTGTGCTCGCACCGCATCTTTCTGGAAGAAGATTGCCGGCCCTCTCGAGAACTGCAGAGAAGATTAAATCCAAATCTGAGGGAGGTTGTCATGAAAGAGATCCAGAAATGGTGTGATGCGGGATTTATCTACCCCATCTCCGACAGCAAATGGGTGAGCCCTCTGCATGTTGTGCCCAAGAAATCCGGGATCACCATTGTGAAGAATGACAAAGGAGAAGAGATCGCAACCAGAGTACCCACTTCTTGGCGAGTATGCGTGGACTACAGAAGACTTAATCTTGCTACAAAGAAGGACCACTTTCCGTTACCCTTCATCGACCAGATCCTGGAGAGATTGGCAGCGAAGAAATATTTATGCTTCTTGGATGGCTACTCTGGGTATAATCAAGTTGCTATAGCTCCTGAAGATCAAGAGAAAATCACGTTCACCTGTCCTTTTGGCACATATGCCTTCAGACGGATGCCGTTCGGGCTTTGCAATGCCCCAGCCACATTTCAGAGGTGTATGCTTGCAGTCTTTGTCGATATGGTGGGCAACTTTCTCGAGGTCTTTATGGACAATTTTTCAGTCTACGGAGATTCATTCGATCAATGCCTGGATTATTTAGACCGAGTCCTACGGAGGTGCTGCGAAGTCAATCTTGTGCTCTCATGGGAGAAGAGCAACTTCATGGTGACCGAAGGGATTGTGCTGGGTCACGTTGTTTCTAAACGTGGTATGGAGGTTGACCCAGCCAAGGTGGATGTGATTTCCAAACTTGAGCCACCTACAAAAATCAAACAAGTCCGGTCATTCTTGGGCCATGTCGGTTTTTACCGATGATTCATCAAAGATTTCAGTAAACTGGCCAGACCGTTGACTGAGTTGCTCGGCAAAGACAATGAATTCATTGTAGATGACCGTGTGCTCCTTGCCTTTAATCAATTGAAAGAGCTCATCACTCAGGCCCCTGTCTTACAGCCACCGATTTGGACTCAGCCTTTCGAGATCATGACCGACGCATCAGATTATGCCATCAGAGCGGTACTGGGACAGAGGAAAGATAATGTACCATTTGTGATTCACTACGCTAGTCGAACACTCAATGAAGCACAGAAAAACTACACTGTCACTGAAAAGGAGCTGCTAGCGGTAGTCTTTGCCTTGGAAAAGTTCATATCATACCTCCTTGGGTCCAAAGTAATCATCTACACTGATCATACGGCCATTCGGTACTTACAGCAGAAGAAGGATGCCAAACCGCGTCTCATTCGGTGGATCCTTCTCCTCTAGGAATTTGACTTGGAAATCAAAGATAAACCTGGGGTAAAGAATGTAGTGGCCGATCATCTGTCAAGGCTTCCTGAACCAGAGTCGCCGGAGCTGAACCTGCAGCTGATTATAGAGACCTTTCCAGATGAGGCAATTCTGTCTGTCGCCTCACTTCCTTGGTATGCGGACATCGTGAATTATCTGGTTTCCAAGAAAATCCCACAGGACTGGCCCAAATTGAAAATAGACAGGTTCTTGTCTAAAATCCATTTCTACCAGTGGGAGGACCCGTATTTGTTTCGTGAGGGAGCAGATTGTATCTGGAGAAGGTGCATTCCTCAGGAGGAAGTTCCAAGTGTCCTCGCCTTATGTCATGATCAAGATTCTGGAGGACATCATTCAGGCAAACGGACGGCAGCAAAAGTTCTTCAAAGTGGCCTTTGGTGGCCTTCATTATTCAAAGATGCAGATGAGTATGTCAAATGTTGCACTGACTGCCAGAAGATGGGCAGAACCATAGGAATGAGAGACACGATGCCTCTGAAATACATTCAGATCTCAGATGTCTTTGACGCATGGGGCATCGACTTTATGGGCCCGTTTCCCAACAGTCAGGGTTATGAGTATATTCTGCTTGCTATCGATTATGTCAGTCGATGGGTGGAGGCTATTCCCACCCGAGCCGCCGACAGTAGGACTGTCTGTCAATTCTTGAGAGATCACATCATAGCACGGTTCGGGATTCCCAAGATTCTCATATCTGACGGGGGCAATCATTTCATAAATAGAGAGGTGAAGAAGCTAACCCAAGAATTCTGCATTGAGCATCGTGTTGCTTCACCCTAGCACCCGCAGTCTAATGGCTTAGCTGAATATTCAAACAGGGAGATCAAGACAATCCTACAGAAGCTTGTGCGTCCGGATCGCAAGAACTGGTCTCAGCTGCTTGATTCTGTTCTTTGGGCTTATAGAACAGCGTACAAGTCACCCTTGGGAATGTCTCCCTACCGCCTCCTGTATGGCAAGCCATGCCATTTGCCCGTCGAATTAATTCACAAATCCTTATGGGCCATTAACGTCTGTAATTTGGACTCCAAGCAAGCAGGAAAGAACAGAAAACTGGATCTGAACAGATTACTGGAATTCAGAGATTATGCATATGACAACAGCCTGATGTACAAGGAGAAGGTCAAAACATGGCATGACAAGCATATCCGTCGCAAGTCCTTCGATCCAGGTCAGAAGGTGTGGTTGTTCGATGCGAAATTTAAGATCTTTCCAGGCAAATTGAAGAGTAAATGGACTGGGTCGTTTATGGTTAGGCAGGTGCGTGACAACGGAAGTGTACTGATATCTAATCTGTCAGCTGACGCACAGCCATTTGTAGTCAATGGACAGCTTCTGAAGCCATACCTTGAACATGATACATTTATGGTTGTAGTTGACTCGGTTCAAGTAATCTATGAGGATGAGCTGAATATCTCCAAAGAGGCAGAGGAAGGCGAAGCACGACAAAACATTTTTGAATGATTTTTCTTCTTTTCTTCTTTTCTTCTTTTCAATTTCTTTTATCCTCTCCTACCGACATAATGACATCCCTTTCATCATTGCTACACTTAGGATGTACTTTATCCTAAGTATAGGAGGGGATGCGCATCCCGAGTGGTTCATACCCAATTTCTTCTCTTTTCTTCTTTTCTTCTTTTCTTCTTCCGTCTTTTTCATCTACCGAAAAGGTGCCGCCCTTGTAGACAGTTTTCCATACTTAGGACATACTTTGTCCTAAGTATAGGGGGGTGTGCACCCTGAGTTTTTCATTTATCTCGATCCTCTCCATTGTCTCCTCTTCTTGTCTATATAGGGATATCTTACCCTAAGTATAGGGGGAGACAACCCGAGTACGATCTGTTCATTCCCACCCTTGACCCTCCCTGCTTTGTGTACAGTCTGCTATACTTAGGATTATTTGATCCTAAGTATAGGGGGGACGGTCAACTTCTCATTCGTTCATTCATCTTTGTATTCCTTTATTATTTAGATTTTCCTATACTCAGTACGAGTTATGTCTTCTCTTTTCTCTCTGATCTATGAGGACATAGCTCAAGCTAAGTATAGGGGGGTCATATACTATGTATATCCTTTAGCCATAACTCGTACTTTTGTATTTTCCCAATAATATGGCTAATAATTCTTTAAAATTCATTAAAAGTCTTTAATAAAAAGGTGTTCTGTTCCTCGAATTCTTTTGTGTATTTACTGATTAATAAATCAGGTGAAAATGTTTTTTTTGCAAAATGTTTGAAAAATAGTTGAAAATCCCTGTGAACAATTATTGAAAACTATTTTGAAAATATTTTGTTACATGTTTTCAACCTTTGTAAAAATATGTGGTTTGTAAAATTTCTTTTCTTTGTGTGAAAGAAAAATGTGTGCAAAATGATTGCAAATGGTTTGAAAAATGGTTGCAAAAATGTTTTGAAAAATCTATATATACTGTTTTGAAAGCCTTTGCAAACTGATTTTCAAATGTGTGTACATGATTATAAAATATTTGTAAAAACTATTTTGGACTATAGTTTTCAAAATTGTATGAAAAAACTTGTGCCAAATAAGTTTGAGGAATATTTACATCACACCAAAATCTACTATGTACTTACAAAATTGATCACTTACCCTGTAAATTCTTAAAATCCACTTCTTGTGAATATAAAGAAGCACTCCCGTGTACATATTTTTAACCTAGATTTCAGCCAAAAACTTTTTGTTTTCAAAAATCTCAAAAACATTTGCAAAATTAAAATCCAAAAACACTTGAAAAATCTTTTTGAAAAAGACAAAAAATGCATCTGCATATACATCATCAACATCTTTTCAAAAATCCATAAAAAGTTCAAAATCTTGAAAATTGCATCACAAAAATATTTTCTGTATTGCATTACAAAACATTCGCATTTTTCGGATTGAGTTTTATAGTTGAACGAGTCTAAGTAAAATCCGGAGATTGGAGCTTGATTGGACCTTAAAATCTACCTAATATCAGGAACCTTATAGGAACTGGGATTGAGGTACTTCAGGTCTAGTTGACTTAATTCTTTGAGGATCACGAGACTTGGTTCAATGGATTCTTGATTGCCTAAGTAGAGTATTTCGGAGCACATGCACGACTCTTGTTGATAATGACCTAACTTGGACACCTGCACCTTTCACATGGCTCAACTCAGTTGGAGTGGTGAGGGGATTGGATTTGCCGGTATGAGACGCACACAAGTGGAAACATTTGTCCTCCTCTAGGGAGGGAAGTGCACCCCAACCCGTCCAGTGATGAGGAAGTCTAAAGACAGGAAGCTGTGGGTTGCGATAAAGCTTCAAAAGAGGGATAGTCTACTGGCTCAAGAGGAAAAACTCCTTATGAAAATGCTGCTGTATATAGTATTCAACAAAAAAATGTGTTCAGGCATGTACAAAAATAAAAAGCCTGCAAGTATGTACAAAGTCAATAAGCAAGCTTGAGTTCCAAAGTCAAATATGTGAGCCTGCAGCAGGATGACTTGACTACACTGGTCTTGCATCCCAGGATAGGTAGCTACACTGGCTACCGTCCATTCTTCTCTTCACCCCCTCCTCTTGAGTTGGTTGCCACTTGAACATAGAAGGGAATACCCTGCTCCTCGAGGATGGAGTTACTGGATTGGGGAATCATTGGGTTGTCGTACTGGAGAAGTCAGTTTCTTTGCCATTTCAGTTGGGGAGAGCCATCATCACTTACATTGTACGAGTCAGACTCATAGTCGTAAGGGTTTACGTATGAATTGAGATATTTCTGACCTGGCTATTGAGGAGACTTGAGCAGAGTCTTGGGATTCTCAGGGACTGTTGGATTTCAAATTCGGTTCTCATTAAGGTTCCGCCCGCACTAAAATTCATAAGGTCCGACTTAAGCTCCAAACTTTGATTTTGTGAAGACAAGTTTGATGATCAAATAAAATCCAAGTTCTTCTTTTTCTTTTCTTTCTTTTTCTTTCTACACTTATTGCATAAGTGTTTGCTAGGGACGAGCAAAGGTAAAGTATAGGGGGATGATGAATCCACATTTCATCATCTTTATTCTATCATTTTGGCCTCAAAAACCCTAGCAAATGCCTGAAAATAACATTAAATAGAGTAAATTAGCATTCATGCATGTGTGTAAATAGTGTATAAAATGCTGTTTTTAATGCTAAAATTATAGAATAAAGAAAAGAAAATAAAAATAATAAAATATTGTAAATATTTTATGACCTGAAACTCCGAGACCTAGGCATCTTGATGAATAGGTCGACAAGGAATAAAGTAGGGGGAGATAAGGGCTAATTACCTATATTTATTAATTCATTCTTTATTCATTTTGGGACCTATTTTTGGTTCCACTTTTTGTGCATCAAATAAAGAAACTTTGTACATGAAAGTTGTAGATATTCTTATATAGAAAAATACAAAATTGATTTCACTGAAAAATAATGTACAGATAAAAAGTTGTGGTCTGAAAAAACCCAGAATCCCAACTTCCCAGACCTGTATCTCACAAATGAAAACTCCAAATGCATTAAACTCACTTTAATTGTATATAGAATAAAATAATCTATTTAATGGCGGTGGTTTCGCATTTGGCGGAGCTACGGTTTGAAAGTTGAGTTTTGGACCCTCATTGTATACTTGTACAGATGTAAATATTCAATTTATTATTTATTTATTATTTTTATAATTTTATAATGTTGTAAATATTACTTATAATCATTATGTGCATTAAAAATCAGAATAAAAACATAAATAAAACTCAAATAAAAATACTTCTAAATAAAATACACAGGTATTATACCTATGTACAAACCTATACAATATCTATTTATATGTTATTAAAAATACAAAACATGTCAATAAAATAAAATAAAAATATATTTGTGTATATAAAAGTATGTTATAATTTTAGAAAATAATATATAAAAATAATAAAATTAAAATAAATATAAATAAAGTAATAAAATACATAGGTATATGTACCTATATAGGGCCAAAAAGACAACTTGTAAAATACACCTAATAAAAATAAATAAAAATTACCATAAAATAATTTATAAAATTATAAACATTTTTTATTTTGTAACCATAATTAAATAAAATGATTTACTATTTTATTTTGATTTTAGAAATGATTTTTTCAGGTTTTTTCCTGGTTGGTCCACGTGGACCAACCAGGAGGGCTGGAAAGTTGACCTCGGTCAACTCTCTGCCCAACACCTGGACCCCGTCAGAAGACCACTTTGTCTCTTCTTCTCGCCATTTTCTAGGCTTGGCCTTGCACCAAATCATGTCGATGACTTCTGCATTTTTGCTCCTCGATCAGTGGTGATTCACGCCCAAGTGATTCATTGGGTTGTGGACCACTGATCGAGGCGTTCAACCCTCGTCTTCCACGCCGGCCGTCAACCCTTCAAAAGTACACCCCCAACTTCGATTCAAACTCGATCCTTCTTCCGCCATTTTCACCCGAAAACCCCTACCTCCTCGTGCTCCTGGTGATAGTAGGAGTCAAATCGACCCGGGGTTCGAGTCATCTGGTGTAGAATCGAAGCGATCCATCCCTTACCGGAGCTCCGTCGTGCCTTCAAGCCCATCGTCTCTGGTGAGCTTCTCCCCCTTTTGTTTCTATTTTCTTGTAGCCTTAGCGTAGGTTAGCTTTGCCTAGCATCAGTTTTCAATGCCTTCGCGTGAATCGCCGTGACTCCCCGATCGAAGCCCACGGCGGAGCTTAGCTCCGCCTCCATTTTCTGGCCATTCCCGTTATCGACCGCCGCCAAAATCACCTCCATTCTCTTCCCCTTCGCTCCGTCATCACGCTCAACCCCTCCATCCATCTCGATCTCGCCCAGATCGAGTCAACCGAGCTCTTCTCTCCGTCGCTCGCCGGAGCTCACCATCCGAGTCACCTTCCGCTCCCATCGCATCATCAGACCCCACCATTGGCCTCGCCTGGTTTTTGCGCTTCTCCCTTGCAGGTCAGATCCCAAGAGAAGGCTCCATTGAGCCTCGACGTTCCCAGGAGCAGCTCCCCAGGTCACCTCCACCGTCCGAGCTCCCGACGCCGTCACAGCCTCGCCTGAGACCACCATCAGACGCGGAGAGGCCCCAGGATCGTTTTGCCCTTGATCCTAGGGCTGGAGCGGCCATGTGTCGGCCGCAATCGTCCGCCAAACCTCGTCGGGGGAGGTGTTCTTCGTGACCCTCTCCCCGCCGTCGGATCAGGAGCACCCTCCAGGCGCCACACCAGCCGTTGGATCTTGGCCGCTCCCCACCGTCCGATCGCACCGCCAAGATCTGATCCTAGCCGTTCAGCCAAAGCATCATCGAGCCACCAGAGCACGCCACGTGGATAAGTGGACCTTCCTCGGCCGCACGATCACCCCCGTGGGTATTTTGCATCTTAAACCCACGTGCTTCTTGTATTTAATTTTTAGTCCGAGAACTTTCATTTTCAGTTTAAGAGTTTTTGTAAAAAATGCACTTAGGCCCCCGCACTTTTTATATTTGCACTTTAGTCCGCGCCACGTCACCTCACATGATTGGGGCGCGTGACTTTTGGGTATTTTGCACTTTTGGTCCTAAGTTTTTATGTATTTTGCAGTTATACCCTATGTGTAGTTAATTAAATATGTTTTTGGGAAAATTGCATGGATGCCCTGTCGGTTTTCAGTATTTGCAAATATGCCCCTGTGAATGACAGAATACGTGCCTTGCACGTGTCTTTTGGTGAAATTTGCACCTAAGCCCCTGTATGTTTCTATAATTGCATATATACCCCTGCTAGGCTTAGGATTTTTGTGTGCTTGATCTATTTATTTCACGCATCATTTTAATTCCAAAAATTCTCAAAAAATAGACTTAAGCTCATGTGTGCTTGTTCTTTAACGACATATTTTTAGTTTTTAATTTTATTGCATTTTTATATTTATTAAAAATAAAAAACATGCTATTTTAGCACTGTCTAGCTTAGAAAACGCCAAAAAAATATTAAAAGGCCTTAAAAAATTCCAAAAATATTCCCTATTGTGTATTTTGACCTACCTTATTTTCAGTACAAAAATCACTAAAAAATTCAAAAGAAAAACCTTAAAAATTCAAAAATACTTAAAAACTTCAAAAAAAATATAAAATCATAGAAAACTCAGAATAATATAAACTCAGTTCCAGTTTCTTCTATATTTTATCCTTTTTATTTTAAAATTAATTTGAAAAAATTTTGGTGGCTGTTTGCTATTTTTAAGTCCCATTTTATCCCCAGCCAGCAAATTATTCACTATTTTGCTTTATTTTATTATTTAAAAATACCAAAAACATTCTGAAAAATACCCAAAAATCACAAAAATAGTAAAAAATTATAAAAGGACCAAAAAGATTTCATTTCTGATTTTTTTAATATTTTTGCACATTTTTATAAATATTTTGTTTTGTCTTTTATTACATTGTCTTTATTTTCCAATATTGAAAAAGAAAAGTAGAAAAATATAAAATATAAAATTAGAAAAATTAGAAAAAATAAAAATCGAAATACAAAATTAAAAATTAAAAATTAAATAAAAAAATAAAAAAATAAAACCCACAAAAAAATTAGATTGGCTAAGTGGTTTATTAGACCTAGGTTTCGACTCTTGTCTATACTCTGCACCGTTGTTTCCTGTGTTCGACCCCTACTTGCTTACCATTGTACATTTTTAGTAGGGTATAATAAATTTTAATCCTTGCTATTCATTGCTTGATTGATTGTGTGGGTTAATTGTTGACAAACGAGGAGGCTTGAGCAGTCGCATCAGCGACAGTGAGTCTGATTTGTCAGACCACTATTTAGCGGCTCTCGCCAAATCGTTTTTCAATTACTGATCTCGCAACAACCATTTACGTGAGTATTTTGTCTAAATTACTGAATTCTATTCAAAGTAATAATACATATAGAAATTACTGACCATTTGTTATGGTTTTACTGACTTTACAACAAGCACTTACTTGACCATTGTGTATATATTACTGAATTCTACACCATATAATAAAATGAATGTAAATTACTGACCGTTATTTTGGATATTACTGATCTCGTAATAACCATTTACTTGATTATTGTATATATATTACTGACCTGAGCATTTGGATCTCGATTTTCTGCAAGAAACCATCGATTCGAATGTTTTCTTTCCAAAACGATCTTCCTATTTTTTAGGACGCGATATAATTGGAATATCACTTATTGTTAAATTGTTTTGCATATTAATCTCTTTCAAAAAACAACATCCTTCGAAATAGGTAACCACTCAATTGGTAATACACGTGTGTGGCCTACAAATGGTGCTCACCGAAACACTAATGAGCTCTGTGTGCATTGGATAAAAATCCTATATATATGGGTAAAATGGGGTTGTCCCCATGAGGGGAGCTAATTTAGCTCCCCCACGCTATTTCGCTCCCTTTTTTTTATTTTTTTCGAAATTTCTTCCGTGGATTTTCATCAATATATCACTATATTATGTCATTCAAATTTTACGCGAAACAGAGACTCCTACGGCCTCCATCCAGAAGGGTCGTTTTTAGTAATTCTGTTACCCTTAAAAAATGGTTGTCTTGATGGAGGTCGTATGAGTCTATGTTTCGCACAAAATTTTAATAGCATAATATAGGGATATAGTGATGAATATTCACGGAAGAAATTTTCAAAAGAAATAAAAAAAATCGGGCAAAATAGCGCGGGGGGAGCCAAGTTAGCTCCACCCAAGGGGCAGCCCCATTTAACCCTATATATATATATGTGTGTGTGTGTGTGTGTGTGTGTGTAGACACACACACACGCCTCATTTGAAAGGTCCTCTATATGTATAATATATGTATGTATGTATATGGGTAAAATGGGGTTGCCCTCGGGTAGCTAACTTAGCTCCCCCGTCCCATTTTTCCCATATTTTTTATTCTTTTTTTTTGAAAAATAAAATCGTGTAAATTCATTATTATATCTCTATATTATGTCATTCAAGTTTCGTGAGAAACACAGACTCTTACGACCTCCATCCAGATAGGATCGATTTAAAATATCCTGCAATCATTAAAAACAACTGTCTCGATGGAGGTCGTAGGAGTTTTTATTTCTCACGAAACTTGAATGGCATAATATTGGGATATAGCGATGAATTTCCATGATTTTATTTTTCAAACAATTAAAAAAATATGAGGAAAATAGGGTGAGGGGAGCTAAGTTAACTACCCCAAGGGAGCAGCCCTATTTTTCCGTGTGTGTGTGTGTGTGTGAAAATGGGGCTGCCCCCATTTTCTGTGATTTGCAACCGAATACATGCATTCTCTCCATAACACCCTATTGTACTATATATATGGGGAAAAATTTGCCCTAGTTGTACGACATATATAGGGTTCCTTTCCGTGATTCGCAACAGAATACATGCATTCTGTCCATGGAGCTATTACCGACAAACTCCTTGTTCTCTCGCTATAAGAAAAAATGCATTTAGTCTAGACAAACTAGCGAAGACTTGGCAAGTTCGCGTCCTTGCACGCAGTGTCAAGGATATTGCACACACATTTCTCATCGTCTCTCCTAAAAAAATGAAAATAAAAAAGGGCGTGGAAATGATACCTCTTAAAATGCAGGTAGGGATGTCGACAAGGTTCTTGAGAGGACGTAAGCCGTATGACGCGAGAGTGTCACGTACGGTTCCTTTGAGAAGGGTGTGATACCACCACCTATCAGGCCCGACGAACTGTCCACGGAGCTGCATCCCTACTCACCTGGTCCACGGTCCGAACCAAGGAATCAGTTAGATATGAAGCAAAATGGATCTTGTTCCATCGTTGATCGTAGATTTGGATATGAAAAATATGAATCGGAGATTGAAGAAGGGGAAGGAGCTGTCGACCCGCAACAGATAGAGGAGGATTTCAGAAAGAACATCGTTTGGGCTCCGAGAATATGGTGCCCTTGTGGCAATCTATTTTCTTTTATCGAAAGGCCCAATTCATTGGGATTTCCCCAGGTCCTTTCGGGGCAGGCAGATCATTTCTCATAAAGAGGATGAAGAATGATTCAGAGTTCTTTCTGCCCGCCTCTTCGAGACCAAGGTCACTATAGGGCCCTCTATATATGCAACTCGGGATTGGCAGGTAATCGTACTATGTTTTGGCCCTGCGAGCGAAGCTAGTTCTCTTCCTACAGATAAAGAGGAATTCCTCCTGGATCAGACGTCGGCAGCCCTGACTTCCCGCACCTGACACCAGAAAGCAGGGTGGCCTCGCAAAGTCAGTTAAACAGAATCCATGAGTCAGTTCCCTCCCCTTCACTTGATAAAAATCTAACTCTGTCCTCCCTTCATCCATTAGATGACTCCCTCTCTTCTTATCCCCCATTATGGTCGCTAAGATTCCTACATCTCCGCCTCCTCGTCACTTCATACAAGTGCGCCATAAATCTCTTCTCTTTTTTGTTACTCTATTGAGCTAGTCGCAATATTAGTTGTTGTTGTTGTTATTTTATGTAAGTAGGTTATATCATTTACTTTATTAGATTAGAAGATATGTTGTTATTAATACATAGTATAAGCCACACATATGACTTTGTATTCTTGGATATGCTCTTCGGATTAGGCCATCATGTCCACCATCATCAACTTTGTGTTGCACTCTAGGAGTATGATAAAATGTCTAAGAGAAAAAAATTTATAAATGAAAAATTACTTGATTATATATGTTTTGATAACTTTGGCCATGACCGTCCCCTGCGGAGACATTCTTACTCATCCATTGACGCTATCGAGGACGGTCAACTAAAGTACATGGTACGTGTAACGTGTGTGATCGTCCCCTCTGCAATGGGCGGAGGAAAAGGGGGTGGGTAGGGGTTGTGCCCTCCCCCTCCCCCCCTCCCCCAAAAAAATAGGAATTATATATATTGCGGTCCCCAAATGCTCCTTCCTTTGAAATTCTCCTTAAAATTCAAAAAATGTGGGATGCAAATTAAGCAGTGACCCCTTTAATTCTTCCATTATCGGATGTTGATTCTTTTTCGGGTTTCATTATCCTTTAACGTTGCAACATGCAACTATTGTCCACATAATGCTATTATTAAAAGTTAAAAATCATTATTGTCTTGCAAACTTGCGTCAACGACATGCACATAAACCAACTATTTTCACCGTTGCGAGAAACCCCTCAATAAATTTTTGAATCGAGTTGTCCTGACTGTGGGGTTCCTTCATCCGCACAACACTATATGATAATTTTAAAAAATATACTAGAATTTATTAAATGTGTTCAATGAAAAATTTGACTTTTGAATGTTGTGGTATTAGGATTAATGATGGTATTTAATTTGATGTATGTTGAATTGATCATGATAAGTCTGATATCAAAATTTATAAATTCCTATAGTGTGTTATCTATGCATACCTTTATTACAATTTAGGATATTAATTGCAGTTACACTAGCATATATGAGATTATATATGAAATAATATTTTATGTGATATGCAATAGTTTCAATAACAAAATGTGTATATTGACACTAATATAAAATAAGTCATATAATAGTAATATTGTGCGTATTGATTTGAAGCATATATATGCGCATATTGATAATTATGTTAATATTGCCAACTATTCATTATATATGCTTTTCTTCGACTCTATCTATCGTTTACTAAATAATTAAACACAATAGAAATAGATTTTTTATTTTGTATATATGTATTTGATTGACCGAACATTGGCCCCACATATTAGAAATTTCTGGCTCCACCATTGCCCTCTGCTATGATAGAGGGAACAATCACGATCATCTCCCCAATTAGATCAAAGGGGGCCAACACAATCGCCCCTTTTTCCATAATAGAGGACATAATTGGGATCGTCCCCTAAGGTGTCCATTAGGGGGTGATCACCTACACCATTCCCTCCTGCTTATGGGACATGAACGATGGTAATGGACTGACGATCGTCTCCTCTGGTCAAAAGGGATGGATGTCTTGGTGCTATCCGTCCCTTGTTCTATCCCTTCTTGCAGTGTGATTAGTGTTTATGTTAGTATATGTATATGTATATGTAAGTGTGTTGATATGGGTGTTTGTTTATTTGTGTATTAGTGTGTTCTTGTGTGTTACTTTGTATGTGGTGTTTGTTGGTCTTCTTGTGTGTATGCTAGAGAGAGAGAGAAGTTGAGAGAGGAAAAGTGAGTATGTGTGAGTTTGTGTATGTGTGTGCACAATTTTGTGATTGTGTGTGTGTATGTTAGAGTGTGGAACGTATTAATGTAGAGAATGTGTGTTAGAGTGTATATGTGATAACCACCCCGCACCCTTGGTTAACTCGGTCAAGTTAATGTCCAAATTAATTAAATGTCGTTCGTTGCAGTCGGATACGAGAGGCTAATCAAAAACCACTTAAATTAAATTTGAGTTAATTTCAAGCGGCAATATTTTTTTACTTGGAAGTGTCCAAGGTCGAACTCAGGGAGGCATCTGTCTCCTTAGGTGAAATATGAGAAAATATCCAAGTGTTAGATTTTCGAGGAGTAATTTTTTGTTCTTTTTCTGTTTTATATGCAGGACACATGCAATATCAAGCCAATTTTAAGTTAAATCAATTTAATATATAAAATGAAGTCCAAAAATCATGAAAATTGGTCAGATGATTAAATATGATGAAAATGAACTACATTAATTTTTTTGGAATTTTTAGACACCAAATGAATTTACTGGGAATTAAACATGCATGCAAGGTGATTTTCACTAATTTATTTTTAATAAATAACAAATCACATCTTTTTCAGGAAATAAAATTATCCTAGATAGTTCTAATGAAAAGGAATCTAGGAAAGATGACAAACCATAATTTCAATGTGAAATGAATTTATTGAAATTAAAATAAGAAAATCACTAAGGAATTTATTAAGGACTCGATATGCGTGCAAATAACATGAAAATTTTATGCAAGGTTGAGTTCACTATCTTAGAGTTACTATGAATTTTTGGGAATTTTTGGATTCACAGGAAATTAATTATAAATTAAAAGGTGTCACTGGGCAAAATATTACACAAATCGACCAATTAATTCATTTAAAAATCTACTGCAATTACAAAAATGTGACAAGTGGCACAATAAATAGAGGACAAGTTACTCAACAAAATGCAACTTTTGGAATTTAAAAATGATGTAAAATGCGACCTAGGGATGCGTGCAAACACAGGGATGTATTTGCAATACAAGAAAAATAAAATTACATAAAAGAAATATGCTGACAGGGACTTAAATGCAATTACCTATAATGTAGGGGACTGATATGCAATTTCTCCGCAGGCACATGCTCCTCACGTGGGGTCTGCTTCACATGGACCTTTTTGTAATTTCAAAAGGTCCCGAGGGCCTCTGTGCAATTTACCCAGTCCGCACGTGCTCCTCACGTGGTCGGCCTTGGCTCGGGCGGCTGAGGAGGCTCGGGGCTTGGCTCAGATGCTTCTGGAGGTCTGGAGTGAGGCTCGGTGCAGCCTCGGTAGTCCGAGCCTAGGGTCGGAGAAGAGGCTCGGACTCCTCCACGTGGCGGGTTGATGACCGTTGGATCAGGAATGATCCAATGGATGTCGATGAAGACGCGTGGCGCTACCAGAGACCGTCAGATCTACGTTGATCCAACGGGCAATGGATCGCGATGGAAGGGGCGACGTGGCGCGAAGTCGACCTTTGGATCACGACAGATCCAACGGCTCCTGGCTGCTCCTGATGTTGGACACGTGGCTCGCTAAGCGCCGTTAGATCTGGAAGGATCCAACGGCACCTGTGAGGCTCGGCTGAGTGGCGACGTGGCAGAATGACGACCGTTCGATCGAGGTGATCGAACGGCAGCTAGGGCTTCTCCTCCGATAGTCCTCCGCCGCCTGCGAAGGATATGGCGGGGCTCCGACGACGAGGCCCTTGCTCCGCCCGTCCCTCCTCGTGTCGATGAAGCTCTCCAAGGTGTCGGAGATATCTAAGTAGAAGCGTGGCGATGCGGCGAAGATGATGGTGGTCTCAGGAGCTGGAGAAGGTCGTCGGAGGTCGCTGGCGACGAAGCTCGAGGATGACTCCGGTGAAGTTCCGATCAGTGAAGAAGAAGTACCTGCAATGGTTAAAAGGATAGCCGAAGCTCGTGCGTGCAATCGTGGAGATGTGGAGGAGGACTGCGAGGCCTAAAGCGGATCGGAGGTGGCCTGGCGATGGTGCTCCGGCCAAGTGGCGGAGCTGAAGCTGATGGAGGACGAAGTGCGTCGTCGGCGGGCGTAGAGGGTACCGCGAAGATGAGAGCTCCGACGCGGAGCTCGGTGGAGTGGAAACGAGGTGAAAGGATGGATTGTGGAGGTCGAATAAAAAGTGAGAAATCAAAACAAAAATAAAATGAAGATCGGAGGAAGATGGAGGTGTTCACCTGGGGTGTGAAGCTCGAGATCGAGGTCCAGATCGTCGCTCGAAGGGGGTCCCTAAGCTCAAGCAGCGGCTCGGCGAAGGAGGGCTGCGACTCAGCGGTGGCCGAGGATCTCGCCGGAGAAGACGACCGCCTTCGCTCAAGGAATCGTGCGATTACTGTCACTAATCAGAAGCTCCGAGCTCTAGGTGTCTCTCAGGAGTGGCGGATAGGTACGACGATGGCCAGAGGGCGAGTATTTATAGGTTGGAGGTCTCAGCTCAGGTTGGTGATGGAGCGAGGTTTAAGGGGATCGTGGGACGTCGCTCGAGGTCGACGAGGGTAGTGGAGTGGCTGGCGAGGATGATGGATGAGTGGGGGTCATCGTGGAGGTGGTGGTGCTCGTCGACGGTGGAGGAAGCGCGGCTGAGAATAGGAAGGGGCTGCCCTTCCCGCAAGGCGGAGAACGTGGGAGAGAGGGGCGCCGGAGGTGGAAGACGAAGTCTCCACCCTTGGATCTTGTGATCCAACGGTGGTGATCGAGGTGGGAAGGAGCGGTAGGATAGAGATCGGGGCGCTGTGATCTGAGCGTCAGGAGCCCTCCACGTGGCGCGATGATGGCGAAGTATGCGCGAGCGGTGTAGATCAGATCTGAGGAAGATCGAAGGGCTGCGATGCATGGTGGGCTGAGCGGTTGAGATAGAGGGATGGAGTGCATCATCCAAGGGCGCAACAAGCGCCACGTGGCGCGCTGAGGAAGAGGCGCGAACGGGCGGTTGAAATGAGGCGGGGGACTTGATCTGATGGTTGAGGGAAAAGGCGTACATGGAGGCGGTTTGGCCGTTGGATCTGGAAGACCATCCAACGGCCGAGAGGTGCGGCGGCCTGGGCAAGGGGAGCGGGCCGTGTGGCGCAACCAGATGGCGCCACGTGGCCAGTTGTGATTGGATGGACAAAGAAATAAGGGTAGAGAGAGGAGGGGGCCGAATTTGGAAAAACTCAAAA
Source organism: Ottelia alismoides (assembly GCA_037367405.1). Classification (NCBI taxonomy): domain Eukaryota; kingdom Viridiplantae; phylum Streptophyta; class Magnoliopsida; order Alismatales; family Hydrocharitaceae; genus Ottelia; species Ottelia alismoides. The sequence continues at coordinate 112,038 of JAZKJV010007960.1, read as the reverse complement.
CATGAAAGTTGTAGATCTCGATGGGATCTACAAGTTTCATGTTGACCAAAGACGGAAATGAGGTCAAATATGATACATAAATACAAAGATACAAATATACATACATGTAGTATACAAAGAGGCCCAAAAACCCACCTTTTTCATACGAGCTCCAAATTGGATGAAATTAGTCTCATTTTAAAGGTCTTTTAATGTGTATTATTCTAAAAGTGAGTAGACCTATTTTGGAGTTTGTATGAGGGAGCTATGGGTATTTTATGGTCCAGGGATTCTAGGGCTTTATTGGCTATTTTACAAGGGGGATTTCTGGCTTTCTTCCCTGTATTATTAACTAAGGAGTACATATTATAAGGAAGATGTTATTTGGATAAGTGAATATTTTACAAGGGATTTTGGCTTCTTATTTATATGCTAATGGAGTGCTAAAATGCATGTATTATGTATGCTTGCATGAATGCTATTTATGCATTATAAAGGGAGATATGCCTCTATTTACTCGGGAACAAGGCTCTATTTTTAACTTTTAGAGTGATGAATCACAGATTCATCAACCCCCTATACTTAAACCTTGCTCGTCCCCGAGCAACTAAATGAAATGCATGAGTGAAATGATTTTGGGTTCCATACCAAGGTCATGAACAAAAGTTAAAAATGGATCTTGACTCGACCTTTGGATTAATTGTGTGGCGGAACCTTATTTGGACATGAACTTAGGACCTAACAGACTTCAAGTTCCACAAGTCTTTTATTCAAGACTCCTCAATAGTCAGGTCAGAACAAATCCTCAAACGCAAATTTCTAATGACTATGATTCTCACTTGTATTGTGTAAGTGAAATGTAACTCTCCACATCAGAAATGGCTCAGAACCAGCCTCCTCTAACAAGGTAACTCAAATAACCCAGTCCAGTAACTCTTTCCTTGAGGAGCGGAGTATTCCCTTCTAAGTTCAAGTGCGACCAGCTCAAGAGGAGGGGTGGAGAAAAGAATGGACGGTAGCCAGTGTAGCTACCTATCCCGGGATGCCTAACCAGTGTAGCCAAGTCATCCAGCTGCAGACTTCTTGCTAATATACATACTCCGACAGGTATTTATTTTTTTTCACTTGGACCTGTATGATTTTTTGGAGTTCTTGCATTTTTTTCTTTTTCTTTTTTTTTTTGGAATTATATACAAGGTGCATCATGTACATCAGGAGTTTTTCCTTTTGAGCCAGTAGACTATCCCTCTTTTGAAGCATTATTGCAACCCACAGCATCATGTCCTTAGATGTCAACACCACCAGACTAGGTTGAGATGCACTACCCTCCCTAGAGGAGGACGGATGTTTCCACCCGTGTGCTACTCCAAGCTAAAGGATTCTACCTCCTCACCACCTCATCAATGAAGAGATACCTGCATTGTGCTTGTCCAAGTTAGGTCATTATCTAAAAGAATCATGTGTGTGCACGAGATATTCTACTTAGACTAATCAAGATGACATGCGAACATAGACTTGCGGACTCAAAGAATTAAGTCCCTTGACCTGAGAAATCTTAACTCCAGTTCCTATAAGGTTCCTCTGAAATTAGGTGGATTAAGGTCAAACCAATTCCATCCTCAATATCTACTCATAACTTGGTTCAGAACCCACTATCTTTTCACTTTGCATATGCAAGATATGCAGATGAGATGTAGATGACATGCAATGAATGAAATGCAAGACTCTCTTTTTAAAAAAAACGCAAGGATGATATGCAGGAGTAGATAAGAAGCCTTTTTTTGTTTTTTTTTGTTTTTTTGTTTTTTTTGTTGTTTTTTTAACTTTGGTAAACCTCCTATGTTACAACAATTTACACGAGTTTATAAGTATTATACAAATTATACAAGTGTTATACAATATACATGTATTTTACAAGCTTTTTTTTCCAATTTTTACAAAAGATTTACAAGTATTATACAAGTACAAAAAAAATTCCCAATTTTTACCCACCCGTAATTATTGCAAAATATATACAAAATATGCGAACATAAGCGAAAGTACGAGCTATGGGTAAAGTATATATGTAATATATACACGCCCCCATATACTTAGCGTGTGCTATGTCCTCAGAGCATGAAAAGCGAGGTCAAAAGACATAGCTCGTGCTAAGCATAGGAGAGCTAAAAAACAAAATGTATAGAAGACGCTCCGCCCCCTATACCTAGGCTCTAGCAGCCTATGTGTAGAAGAAGATCAAAAAATGGGGCGGGTGAGGTTAAGAAAGGAAATGGAGGAGTATATACACAGTGGGCATCGATCCCCCCTATACTTACGCTCTGGTCAGCCTAAGTATAAGATAGGAGTGAGTGTGAGAACCGATGAGATCTAGAGAATGTACATGGAAGAGACTCGGGTCACTCTCCCCCCTATACTTAGGATCTGGTCATCCTAAGTATAACTGTGAAATGAAATGATATGGAGCCAGGGCGAGTGATTCGAATCACTGGGGAGGGAGGGAAAATATATACAAGGAGAATTGAGAATATACATGGATCAAGAAGGTTTGTGATGAACCTTATTGCCGGATCGAGGAGGTGGGAAATATACAAGTGTGTCGCTGTCAGAATCGTCCTCAGATGAATAGTAGTTAGGTGAAGGGATCGTCCAACGAGGGTCGACACACGACTGCTTGCTTAGATACGGCGTAAGAACAACCGAACTGAGCTCACTCATATAAATCACCTTGTCCGGACCCGATGAGGATTCCTCTGAAACTTCCATCTCCGAAATGTTGAAGGAAATTTTCTTAGTCAGTTTTCTAGAACCTGAATCATTGAGAGGGAGATGAGAGCGACACGCCTTGAGAGGTTCGGGGAACGTCTCGAGGAATCAATTCTCGACTTCCTCTCACTAGATAGCCGACTAAAAGAGGGAGCAACCGTGTTTTTATGTGGAGTCAATTTAGTCTGGGTTGTTTCCTTTGAAGGTCCAGGCTGTGTTGCGGTGCTGACCATGGGTTCCTCATCAGAAGAGTCACCATATAGATTAGCATATTCTTGAAGGGTCAACACGCGTTTCAAGAAGGTACCAGTGATCTCAGTTGGATTGACAGTATTGGGCTCTTGTGTCGGATCATCAAATCGGTCAAGACAATCAGCAAAAATTATGTCCGACTCAATGTCAGCTTCTGGTCGTGAATCCTCTTTAGAAGCTGTCACGGTGGTGGTGCAAGCAGTTGATGAAGTGGAGGTGTGGGGAGTCTCTGAACCAATGGTCGTTCGAACAGTCGGTCTCTCAGGTGTAGCAGAGAGGTGAGACTCATCTACCTCTCGATAGTCACGACTGCCAGCGGATGTGCGGGTCACCTGAGAGTAAAGTGTGTCAAAGATCGGGTGAGGTCGGAGTGCTCCCAATGCTGAAAAATCGATTTCCCGAGTCTCGCAATCTATAGTCACCTTAGCCAAGGCTAAGAACGGCTTCCCGAGAATAATCGGAGATTGGGAAAACTCTCCTCGGTGCTCGATGTCAATGATCATGAAGTCCACCTGGAGTAGAGCTCCTTGGAAAGTAACGATGACTGAAATGTTTCCTCTCGACCGTTTGATGGATCGATCATCCAGCTGAACGATCTCTCTCGACTTCCTAAGTGTCCTGAGTTTGAGCTTGTCAAACACAGAGGTCGGGAGGATATTTATCGGTGAGTCATCATCGATTCTTGCATGGGTAAAGATGGTGTCTTTGATTTCACATTCAACTCGGGGCAACCGCTTCACTCTGCGGCTCTTGGTCTTTCTCCCCATCACCAAGGAGGTGGCCATAGACACTATGTGTCTTTCAGTCCTTGTCCTCTTATTACCCGACCTCTTGGGCATCAATTTACTTCTCACAAATCATTTGAGGTCGGGGAAGTGATCTATGGCCTTTATTAAGGGAAGATTAAAAATCAATTCTTCATCGAGTGCTTCCCTTAGGGTAGGATCCAACTTTTTTAATCATTTTCATTTTCGATTTTTATATGATTTTTTAGTTTTTCAATTTTTTTGGTATTTTTGGTGGATGAATGATCAGACTCTGGATTGGAAGGCAGGGGGTTAGTAGAAGAGGGATATAGAATGGACTCCAGCTGTACACCTTGTGTGGGTTCCCTAATATTTACTCTGTTTTCAACATCAGATCTACTTACTTCCTTCTCCACTTTCATACCCAGGCTGGCAGAAATTGAGTGTAATATGTTAGTGACATCTCTCAACCTGGCACCAAATAATTCATGTTTCGTGATAAGTCGAGAAATATCATCCTCCAAAAAATTCTCATGACAAATCAAGGGAGAGTTCTGCTCAATTGGAGGAGACTGCTGAGATGTTGGGTTCTCATACCTAGACTCAGGCATGTAATGCTGGGTCGAGTATGGACCATCTAAATGGCAAATACTGGTCGGAGCCTCATATGATGAAACAGGGACTGATAAGTCTAGCTCATGAGTCCAATCTTGTGAATGCATAGGCTCTCCGAATGAAGGATGGTTAATAGAATCTTGATCACTAAAGTCAATCAAGTCTGGGAAATCATGATGTGCAGACCTCTTCATTTGGTATGTTCGATCGACCATGTTATGCCCTAATGTCAAGTCGGGATGTGTATATGTGAATTCTTGTCTGGTCCCTACTTGAGGTGAAAATGAAGTATGCGGCGACATATAATTTTGCCAATCATCTATCTCAGCAGTGGCTTGCTCTTCATTTGATTCGTTGATTCCTGCAAGCTCTCAAGAATAAGGACAGTCAGCCCAAGATGGAAGTGGATCTGGAGTATTGGAATATGGAGTAGGTGAGAAATGCGAAGAAGTGGAGAAGTCAGTCGAAGTTCTGACTTCATAATCGGGTTGAGATGGAACCGACCACGGGTACGGGTCTCCCGTGGATGGCGGAGTATACATGGAAGAAGGTGAAGGTGAAGATGAACGGTATATGGTCGAGGAGGATTGACCAGAGGTCACGGGGTATGGGGACCAATATCCCGACATCTTGAAGAGGAAAGGAAGAAGATTGAGGTAGAAAATGTGCAATTACACAGGATAACGCACATGGACAGACACAAAGACAAACACAAGAGCAAACCCCGAGTTCACACTCAACACGGTGAAGGACTCGAAATCGAGTCCAATTAATCTCGTAGATTTTAAGTGTGATTTTCAAGCAAAAATAGCAAGGATTACGCGGCCTATAGGGAAGTCGGCTCAGAGCCGGATGCGTCTTCCCTGTGTAACCTGTTGCCTAAGATATCGCCGGTCCTTCCTTTCTTCGCTCCTATCCCAAGTCGATGGATTCAAAGACCACACCCCCATCTACCTGCAAGCAGGCGGAGGCTGACAAGGTCGGAACTTCACCTCTGGGGGTTACTGGCAGCTTATCGCAAAATACCGCAATTTCGCCCCCATCTACTTGAGACAGGAGGAGGCTACTTGGTACTAGTCTGTGAACCATAAAAATTCAACTTGTGGTATTTGCTAGGATTAGTCGAAACGTGATATGGAAGGCGGGGATTTGGTCTCTGCCTTAAGGTGTTCACACACAATCAAGTACCCTCACTCAGCTTGAAAACAAGGTCGGGGTTAATCTCCCGCAAACAAGGGTTAATTTTAGTCAATTTTTTGGTCAATAATGTTAGCAGTCCCGATTTTAAGTTAAGTTATCACTGGTTTAGTCCATCCACACAGCACGCCTAACATCCAGTCCCAATTTCCGTTTAATTTAAGTTTGAAAATCAGAGAGGGAAATCGAGAAAAGCCGATGCAAGAAAAACAATGATGCGTATGCTGAGTAGAGAATGCTTACAGTGATTCCTTCGCTTTTATGCAGGATGCAGAACAGAATTGAGATCTTTTACACTATATGCAAATGCAAACGAGAAAAGCCGCTCCTAGACAGGCAGTTCTATTAGCGAGTGAAGAACCGATTATATTTGGCTAAGTCAAACGGTCTAAGTGCGTCTTTTATGTGAAGTGTGGTCCTAAACATTACGAGTACAAGCAAACCCTAGAGTGGCTCGAAGAGCCGCTAGTCCAAGCCTATTCTAAAAATTCAAACCACACAACAGACGGGGACACAGTTCCACTATACTTACACGCGCGAGAACCCAAACGGGAACCGCTGGAAATGATGCGAAAAAGAAATAAAATAAATAAAAATTACAATGCCTCTCTATTCACTCAATAAAATTAAAATGCTCAATCGTCGAAGCGTCTTTGACTCCTCGCGTTCCTCGCACAGAAAAAGAGTGAGGTCAGAGAGTGACACAAAAATAAAATAATGCAAAGGAATAAAGAAGAGAGAAAATAATTACAAGAAAACCGGAGGTCAGACTACCCGGGGAAAGAAAATCAAACACAGAGAATATCACTAAAAATTAACCTAAGCCGTGCCTCCCCGGCAACGGCGCCATTTTGATAACCACCCCGCACCCTTGGTTAACTTGGTCAAGTTAATGTCCAAATTAATTAAATGTCGTTCGTTGCAGTCGGATACGAGAGGCTAATCAAAAACCACTTAAATTAAATTTGAGTTAATTTCAAGCGGCAATATTTTTTTACTTGGTAGTGTCCAAGGTCGAACTCAAGGAGGCATCTGTCTCCTTAGGTCAATTATGAGCAAATATCCAAGTGTTAGATTTTCGAGGAGTAATTTTTTTTGTTCTTTTTCTGTTTTCTCTGCAGGACACATGCAATATCAAGCCAATTTTAAGTTAAATCAATTTAATATATCAAATGAAGTCCAAAAATCATGAAAATGGGCCAGATGATTAAATATGATGAAAATGAACTACCCTAATTTTTTTGGAATTTTTAGACACTAAATGAATTTACTGGGAATTAAACATGCAGGCATGGTGATTTTCACTAATTTATTTTTAATAAATAACAAATCACATCTTTTTCAGGAAATAAAATTATCCTAGATAGTTCTAATGATAAGGAATCTAGGAAAATTGACAAACCTTAATTTCAATGTGAATTGAATTTATTAAAATTAAAATAAGAAAATCACTAAGGTAATTATTAAGGCCTCGATATGCGTGCAAATGACATGAAAATTTTATGCAAGGTTGAGTTCACTATCCTAGAGTTACTATGAATTTTTGGGAATTTTTGGAGTCACAGGAAATTAATTATAAATTAAAAGGTGTCACTGGGCAAAATATTACACAAATCGACCAATTAATTCATTTAAAAATCTACCGCAATTACAAAAATGTGACAAGTGGCACAATAAATAGAGGACAAGTTACTCAACAAAATGCAACTTTTGGAATTTAAAAATGATGTAAAATGCGACCTAGGGATGCGTGCAAACACAAGGATGTTTTTGCAATACAAGAAAAATAAAATTATATAAAAGAAATATGCTGACAGGGACTTAAATGCAATTACCTATAATGCAGGGGACTGATATGCAATTTCTCCACAGGCACGTGCTCCTCACGCGGGGTCTGCTTCACAGGGACCTTTTTGTAATTTCAAAAGGTCCCGAGGGCCTCTCTGCAATTTACCCAGGCCGCACGTGCTCCTCACGTGGTCGGCCTTGGCTCGGGCGGCTGAGGAGGCTCGGGGCTTGGCTCGGATGCTTCTGGAGGTCTGGAGTGAGGCTCGGTGCAGCATCGGGTAGTCTGAGCCTAGGGTCGGAGAAGAGGCTCGGACTCCTCCACGTGGCGGGCTGATGATCGTTGGATCAGGAATGATCCAACGGATGTCGATGAAGACGCGTGGCGCTACCAGAGACCGTCAGATCTACGTTGATCCAACGGGCAATGGATCGCGATGGAAGGGGCGACGTGGCGTGAAGTCGACCTTTGGATCACGATAGATCCAACGCCTCCTAGCTGCTCCTAATGTGGGACACGTGGCTCGCTAAGCACCGTTAGATCTGGAAGGATCCAACAGCACCTGTGAGGCTCGGCTGAGTGGCGACGTGGCAGAATGACGACCGTTCGATCGAGGTGATCGAACGGCAGCTGGGGCTTCTCCTCCGATAGTCCTCCGCCGCCTGCGGAGGAGATGGCGGGGCTCCGGCGACGAGGCTCTTGCTCCGCCCGTCCCTCCTCGTGTCGATGAAGCTCTCCGAAGTGTCGGAGATATCCAAGTAGAAGCGTGGCGATGCGGCGAAGATGCTGGTGGTCTCAGGAGCTGGAGAAGGCCGTCGGAGGTCGCTGGCGACAAAGCTCGAGGATGACTCCGGTGAAGTTCCGATCAGTGAAGAAGAAGTACCTACAAGGGTTAAAAGGATAGCCGAAGCTCGTGCGTGCAATCGTGGAGATGTGGAGGAGGACTGCGAGGCTTAAAGCGGATCGGAGGTGGCCTGGCGATGGTGCTCCGGCCAAGTGGCGGAGCTGAAGCTGATGGAGGACGAAGTACGTCGTCGGCGGGCGTAGAGGGTACCACGAAAATGAGAGCTCCGACGCGGAGCTCGGTGGAGTGGAAACGAGGTGAAAGGATGGATTGTGGAGGTCGAATAAAAAGCAAGAAATCGAAACAAAAATAAAATGAAGATCGGAGGAAGATGGAGGTGTTAACCTGGGGTGTGGAGCTCGAGATCGAGGTCCAGATCGTCGCTCGAAGGGGCGGTGGGTCCCTGAGCTCAAGCAGCGGCTCGACGGAGGAGGGCTACGACTCTGCGGTGGCCGAGGATCTCGCCGGAGAAGACGACCGTCTTCGCTCAAGGAATCGTGCGATTACTGTCACTAATCAGAAGCTCCGAGCTCGGGGTGTCTCTCAGGAGTGGCGGATAGGTGCGACGATGGCCGGAGGGTGAGTATTTATAGGTTGGAGGTCTCAGCTTGGGTTGGTGATGGAGCGGGGTTTAAGGGGTTCGTGGGACGTCGCTCGAGGTCGACGGGGGTAGTGGAGTGGCTGGCGAGGATCATGGATGAGTGGGGGTCATCGTGGAGGTGGTGGTGCTCGTCGACGGTGGAGGAAGCGCGGTTGAGAATAGGAAGGGGTTGCCTCTATCGCAAGGCGGAGAACGTGGGAGAGAGGGGCGCCAGAGGTGGAAGACGAAGTCTCCACCGTTGGATCTTGTGATCCAACGGTGGTGATCGAGGCGGGAAGGAGCGGTAGGATGGAGATCGGGGCGCTGTGATCTGAGCGTCAGGAGCCCTCCACGTGGCGCGATGATGGCGAAGTATGCACGAGCGGTGTAGATCAGATCTGAGGAAGATCGAAGGGCTGCGATGCATGGTGGGCTGAGCGGTTGAGATGGAGGGATGGAGTGCATCATCCAAGGGCGCAACAAGCGCCACGTGGCGCGCTGAGGAAGAGGCGCGAACGGGCGGTTGAGATGAGGCGGGGGACTTGATCTGATGGTTGAGGGAAAAGGCGTACGTGGAGGCGGTTTGGCCGTTGGATCTGGAAGACCATCCAACGGCCGAGAGGTGCGGCGACCTGGGCAAGGGGAGCGGGCTGCGTGGCGCAACTAGATGGCGTCACGTGGCCTGATGTGATTGGCTGGACAAAGAAATAAGGGTAGAGAGAGGAGGGGGCCGAATTTGGAAAAACTCAAAACATGAAAGTTGTAGATCTCGATGGGATCTACAAGTTTCATGACCAAAGATGGAAATGAGGTCAAATATGATACATAAATACAAAGATACAAATATACATAAATGTAGTATACAAAGAGGCCCAAAAACCCAACTTTTTCATACGAGCTCCAAATTGGATGAAATTAGTCTTATTTTAAAGGTCTTTTAATGTGTATTATTCTAAAAGTGAGTACACCTATTTTGGAGTTTGTATGAGGGAGCTATGGGTATTTTATGGTCCAGGGGTTCTAGGGCTTTATTGGCTATTTTACAAGGGAGATTTCTGGCTTTCTTCCCTATATTATTAACTAAGGAGTACATATTATAAGGAAGAGGTTATTTGGATAAGTGGATATTTTACAAGGGATTTTGGCTTCTTATTTAAATGCTAATGGAGTGCTAAAATGCATGTATTATGTATGCATGCATGAATGCTATTTATGCATTATAAAGGGAGATATGCCTCTATTTACTCGGGAACAAGGCTCTATTTTTAACTTTTAGAGTGATGAATCACAGATTCATCAATATGTTAGTTTGTATGTGTGTTAGTGTAGAGTTTGTTACTATAATGTGCGTGTGTCTTGAGTGAGTGTGCATGTTAGTGTGTGCATGTATTTGCGTGTGTGCGAGTGTGCATGCTCATGCATGTTTGTTAGTGTATGCGCATGTATTATTATCCATCCCCTGTTCTACCCCTTCTTGCAGTGCGTGTTAGTGTTTATGTTAATATGTGTATACGCATATGTGTGCTAGTGTGTTCCTGTGTTACTTTATGTGTGTGTGGTGTTTGTTGGTATTTTTGTGTGTATGTTATAGAGAATGAGAGAGAGAAGTTGAGAGAAGTTGAGAGAGAAAAAGAGAATATGTGAGTGTGTATATGTGTGTGTGTGCATATGTGTGTGATTGTGTGTGTTAGAGTGTATGTATTAGTTGTGTGTTTATGCTAGAGTGTAGAATGTATTAATGCTAGAGAGTGTATGTGTGTGTTAGAGCGTATGTGTTAGTTTATATGTGTGTTAATGTAGAGTGCATTAATGTAGTGTGGGTGTATGTGTGTGTGTATGTGTTTTATGTATGTTTGTTTATGAGCATGTGTGTTTTGAGAGAGTGTGCACATTTAGTATGGATGTTAGTGTGTGCATGTGATAGCTCATGCATGTTTGTTAGTGTGTGTGCACGTATTAGTATGTGTGTTAGTACATTAGTTGTGTATGTGATAGTTAAATATTGTAGTGAGTGTATTAGAGAGAGTGTTAAGATATTAGTGTGTGTGTGTGTGTGTGTATTAGTGTGTGCTCATGTGTGTGTGCATGTATGTGTTAGTGTGTGTGTTTGAGTGTGCATGTGCGTGTGTGTACGTTAGTGTGTGTGTGTGTGTGCACGCATGCGTGCAGGCACACGTATTAGTATGTGTATGATAGCGCATTAGTTGTGTGTGTATTAGAGAGAGAGAGAGGTTTAGATATTAGTGTGTGTGTGTGTGTGCGTGCATGGGTATTAGTGCGTGCTCATGTGTTACTATACGTGTGTGTGTGTGTGTATCAGTGTTCATGCACATGTGTATGTGTTAGTGTGTATGTGCGCGCGCGTGCGTGCACGCGCACGTGTGTTGTGTGTGTATTTGTGTTAGTATGTTAGAGAGAGTGTTCGTGTGTTAGTATAAGTGTTAATGAGTTAATGTAGTGAGTGTATTTGTGTGTGTGTGTGTGTGCATGTATGTCAGTGCATGTGCACATATTAGTATGTGTGTGTTAGTGTGTTAGTTGTGTGTGTGTGTGTGAAAGACTGTAGTTACGTTTATGTTCGTGCGTGAGTTAGAGAAAGTGTTTTTGGATGCTAGTGTAGGCGTACTAGCGTGTGTGGATGGTAGTGCGGGCGTATTAGCGTGTGCTTGTGTGTTAAAGTATGTGTGTGTGCTTGTACGTGTGTATATGTTAGAGAGAGAGAGTGTGTGTGTCTGTGTGTGTGTGTATGTGTGTGTGTGTGTGCACGTGCGTGTGTGTGTGTGTGTGTGTGCGTGCATGGTTGGGTGTTATAGTGTGTGTATGTGTGTGTGTTGGAGATTCTCTTGTCTCATGGAGCAGCAAGAAACAAACTGTTGTAGCCAAATCTAGTGTTGAGTCTGAATATAAGGCTATGGCCCAGGTCGGTACAGAAATATTGTGGGTTAAAGTTATTCTTACAGATCTATATATAGAGGTTTCCCTTCCTATAGTACTGGAATGTGACAATCAAGCTGCTATATTTATTTCAAATAATCCAGCATTTCATGAACGAACCAAGCACATCGAGGTTGATTGCCACTATATACGAGATATGATTCAGAAGGGTTTTATTTCCAAATTTCATGTCAGCTCAGGGGACCATACTGCAGATATCTTCACCAAGGCCATACTCAGAGGATCGTTCCAGAAATGCTCGTCCAAGCTGAGCATGATCGATATCTATGCTCCATCGTGAGGGGGAGTGTAGAGATATATTTATGTTACGTTATATGTATTGTTTCCTAATTTCCTTTTTATTATGAACGTCTTATGTAATTTACCCATATGCTACTATCCTATTTAAAAGAGCCTAGGGTTCATGGAATAAACAACTCAATATCTTTTCCCAACATAGTATCAGAGCTATAGAATGGATTATTTGCAATAAATATAGCAGCTTGATTGTCACATTCCAGTACCATAGGAAGGGGAACCTCTATATATAGATATGTAAGAACAGCTTTAACCCACATCATTTTCTATACTGACCTGGGCCATAGCCCTATATTCAGACACAATACTAGATCTGGCTACAACAGTTTGCTTCTTGTTCCTCCATGAGACAAGAGAATCTCCAACATATACAGCAAATCCAGTGGTGGACTTCCTATCCTTTTGACACCCTACATAATCTACATCTACGCATGTTGAGATAGTGACCTCCTTGCCTTTCCTAAACAATAGACCTGCACCTGGAGATGAGTTAAGATACTTGAGTATCATCTGTATAGCATCCATATGGACCTGACGTGGTTGCTCCATGAACTGGTTCACCCGACTAACATCAAAAGATATATTGCGTCGGGTAATGGTAACATAAAGGAGTTTTCCTACCAGCTCTTTGTATCTCCTCCTATCAACCTCATCAGTATCATATCATAGTTTCATGCTTGGATCCATAGGTATGGTGGCAGGTCGACATCCAAGCATTCCCTTATCACTTAGCAAATCAGTGACATATTTCCTCTGGGTCATCACAAGCCCTTGTTGATTTCTGGAAAACTCTAGTCCCAGAAAGTATCTAAGGACTCCAAGGTCCTTGGTGACAAATTCACGACCTAGAAGTTCTTTCGCCCTCTTGATTCCTTGTATGTCATCTCCTGTAATAATGATATCATCACAATACACCATAATTGCAATCATACCTCTGGATGTTTTTTGTATAAAGAGGGAATGGTCTGCATTTGAACGTTTGTACCCTTATTTTTCAAACAAGTCTGAAAGCTTCTGGAGCCAATCTCTAGGGCTCTGCTTAAGGCTATAGATCGCCTTATGAAGTCTACACACTTGTGAACACTCCTCCTCAACAGCAAAACCAGGTGGTTGTTGCATGTAGATTTCCTCCTGAAGATCACCATATAGAAATGCATTCTTAACATCTAACTGAAATAACGGCCAATCTCGAATCACTGCAATAGAGAGAAGAATCCGTAAGATGGAATGACGAGAAACTGGTGAGAATGTGTCAAGATAATCCACCCCATATGTCTGTGTAAACCCTCGTGCAACCAGGCGTACCTTGTATCTATCGATGCTACCATCTGCATTCTGCTTAACTATAAACATCCATTTATAGCTAACTGTAGATACGCCAGTAGGAGCTGGGACGAGGCTCCAGGTGCCTCTCGATTGAAGAGCGACCATCTCTTTTTCCATAGCCAAATGCCATCGATCGTCCTTCAAAGCCTCTTGATAATTCCGTAGAATATCCACAGCAGATAGTGCAACAACAAAATTCATGAATTCACCAATCAAGCAATAAAAAAAAACCATGATGCTACAGGATATGATGCACACCTACGCTTCTGCTTCCAAATCGCAATAGGCAGGTTCAAATCAACAGCCTCCACATCTGTCCCCTGTAAAGAATCCTTCTCAGGTAACCATTAGACCCATCATTAGAAGCTGTATTCTCAGGACATATCTCATGTGTGCTAGATGATGAGCGGTGATTATGAGCAGAAGCAGGTTAACATGTATAGTGGTGTGGCAATGGTGGAACAGGGACTGTAATAGGAAGTAGAGGTGGCATAGGTAGTAGTGGTGGTGGTGGTAAAGGAGATGGTTGTGGTGGAGGTGATGGAAGTGATGGTGGTGGTGGCATGTATATGGCTTCATCAGTGTCTGAAGATATCAACCGATCACCTGTTGGGGAGAGTACATGATGGACTTAAAAAAGGTGACATTGGCACTAACGTAATACTTCCTGTACATTAGATTATAACACCTATGTCCTTTTTATGTTCTGGAGTACCCAACAAAGACACACTTGACAGCTCTAGGAGAGAGCTTGTCAATACCTGGAGACAACAGTGGACGAAGGCAACTGAGCCAAACACATGAGTAAGTGAGAACAATTCCTTTTCAGGGAAGGCTAGAGAGAAAGGAATCTTATCACCTAAGACTGACGATGGCATGCGATTAATGAGATAATATGTCGTTAGAACAACATCGCCCCAAAAAGAATGAGGAGCACAACTCTGAACGAGAGGTATCCTAGTGGCATCAAGCAAATGACAATGTCTCCTTTCCGCAACTCCATTTATTGGGAAGTATAGGCAAATGATGTTGATGAATAATTCCTTGGGTGGAAAAATAAGTGGAGAGAGTATTAGTACAAAATTCCAGGGCATTATCAACTCTCACAATTTTTACAGGAGCAGAAAAAACATTACGTACTTCAGTTAAGAAAATTTTTATAGCATTCCCAGCTTCAGATTTATTCTTTAATAAGAAGACCCAAGATAGATGACAAAAATCATCAACATCGACAAGATAAAACATGTGCCCCTGATGATCAGGGACACGACTAGGATCCCAAATATCAACATGAAACAACTCAAAAATGGAGCTACTACTCAAACTCTGACGATTGGGAAAGGTAGATTTATGATGCTTTCCCAACTGGCAAACCTCGCATTGAAAGGATGTGTGAAGCGAGATCTGGGGCAGAACACAACATAGTTTCTGAAACGGTAGATGACCGAACCGCAGGTGCCAAATAAATGGTGAGACAGGTCCAGCAGATAGAGAGGAGATCCCGACATAGGGAGTTCGAACTAGGTGATAGAGATCTCTCTGCTCATAGCCACACCCAATCACGTTGCCCGTAAGGATGTCCTGAAAAACAAGAGAAGATGGGTCAAAAATGGCTCGACAATGTAAATACTTCGTAATCTGGCTAATTGACAACACATTCATAGAGAAATCAGGTGTGTGCAACACATTCCTTAGATCCATAGAGGGTGTCAAGCTAATCTCCCCCTGACCAATGATTGGGGAGTGAGTCCCATCTGCAATAACCATAGTACGTCCTGGAGGAACATGTATGTAGGCTGTAAGTTGACCCCTATCTCCACACAGATGATGTGTGGCACTAGAGTCCATAATCCATTCTATAGAATCAGATCCACTACTGCTAGTGAGTGCATAAGTACTACCTGAGGTACTGGAGGAGGCTAAAGCAGCAATATCTGAATGACTCCCGAGGACCGTCAAAGGTGACACGAGACTGAGGGAGGTATAATACCCCTCAATCGTGCTACAAGATCATCAAAACGTTGATCTAAAGAGGAAGTAGCTGGGGGCTCAATCTGTTCAGCCACTCGAGCAGAGGCATGGAATCCATGCTTGGAGTAGCATGTATCCTTTGTATGTCCATAACGATGGCAGAAAGTACATGGCTGACGAACATGACATCCCCTGCCCCGAGGTCCATGACCACGAAATTGAGAAAATCCTCCGCAACCTCGGGATGCCGCCATTGCTGAGGAAGTCTAATTAGCAGTAGATGATAGAACATTAATACGACTAAGTCTGCGAAAAGTCTCCTCCACAGGAGGAATAGTAGAGTCTGCCAAAATCTGGGAACGGGCCACCTCGTACTCTGGATCAAGGGATGCCAGGAACACACCAACCATGGTGGCATTCCTATAAGTATTCTGTTGCTCAAGGGTAGATGTGAGAGGCATAAGCTATATAGCTTCTTGAACATCCCACGTAGTGATGTATATAGTGAGTGGAGGGGCCGTCCATTCTGTTTGATAGTAAAGATATCATGTTGAAGCTGCAGAATCTTCATCTCGTTCTTTTCCTGTGAATAAGTAGCAGTAAGAATATTCCACATCGCCTTGGTTGTGGGTTGATGGAGTACATCATTGGCAATCTCTATTGCCAATGTACCTGAAAGCCAAACTTTGGCATATGCATCATCTGCCTCCCATGAGACATTAACCCGAGTCTTCTCAGTCGGTTCTTCCTCGATAAGAATGTGTTTCTTACCAGTAGACTTAATCATGCTCATGAACTGCATAGTCCACAGTTCATAGTTTAATCCATCCATCTTGACTATAGGCACAGGACCTCTGAAGGCGCTTGTGGAGGGAACATCGGTATTGTTCTTTGACACGGCGGCTTGAAAAGGCTAAGGCTGGAGACTAGATAGGATCGTGTCTACACTGACATAAAGAGATTTGATTGCATGTGTAGACTCATGCAACCAATCTCAGCATGGAAGAGGACTGGACTGCGGTGCCCCTAGAGAAGGATGAATGCATCTCGCGGAACAGGGAAGGGACACACGTGTAGGGGCATGCATGGAGAAAAGCTAGGCAAGGGCCATGGAAGAGGGGACATGTGCACGCACAGGGGTGATGGTGTGAGGCATGGCTGCAGAAGGAGCCACGCGGCGGGTGGTGCACGGTAGGCAATGGCGCACAGGGGCAATGGCACGCGGGGCTGGGCCGCGTTAGGCGACGGTGCGCGGGACTGGGCGGTGGCGCGTGGGGCCGAGCTAGGAGGCGACGCACTAGGCACAGGAGAGGGAGAGAGGGTTGGGCAGGGCTAGGGTTTCGGAGCTCCGGTCTAGGACTGCCGCTATGATACCATGTTGGAAAAAGATATCGAGTTGTTTATTCCATGAACCCTAGGCTCTCTTATATAGGAGAGTAGCCTATGGGTAAATTTCATAAGACATTCATAAGAAGAAGGAAATTAGGAAACAATACAAATAGCATAACATAAATATATATCTACAAAAAGAGAAAGCGATATATATATATATAGAGAGAGAGAGAGAGTGTGTGTGTGTGTAGGTGGGTACATCTTTGTGTATGTTTGCATGTGCATATGTATGTGCGCGCATGTGCTTATTAGAGTGTTCATGTGTATTGTGTGTGTGTTAACATGTACAATAGTGTTTATAAGTAAGAAAAATATCCTTGCATAAGAAATGTGATTATTGACAACATTAAATTCAATATGATCATGTTATACTAATTTCTAACTAGTTAGTTGAAAAGGTATAAAAGTACTAATTATTTTTAAAATAACACAAAACAATTCACAAACATGTTCGTCCCTCCATAATTGGTGATCTATAGCCCTACACAATGGGGCATATGCAACGCATTAGAAGATTTGATTCCTTATTAGTGCGCTATAATTTCCTTTTTTTCTTTTTACACAAAATTATTGGACTCACTTCAATATGAGACGTCCCAGTCCAGTGGTTGTATATTATAATGTGCGTGTATATATTTGTTTTTACATGTACATTCCTAAAATATAGAGATACACTTTACTTAGGCGCAATATTAGGATGAACTAAATCAATAACATCCAAGTAAACAAGCTAGTAAATATCTGGTCAATAGTTTTAATCACATTTTATGAATATTTTATATCTAGCGTACATATCAGTTATGTATTTAAGATGTAAGTCGTCCATAAAATATGACATAAGTGTTGTCTTTACTTGGTTCAGAGGTCTCGAACTAAGGGGTCAATTTAAATTCAAACATAATAATAAAACAATCGTTAAATATAGGCTTATATTTGGACATATTTCGAAAGCATATCCCCCGTCATCTTCTTTATATTAAATCAATCTTAATACGACTTGATTTGTGTTAACTTATGTGACATTATATCAAATTCGGCTAAAGTCTATTTATGGGATATATCGAAGGAGTGCATGATGATGTTGTCTAATATTGTTGAAATATGAGCTTACATGTAATAAAAATTGTATTATAGTTATGTTCAAATCTTCATAAATGGTTCGATACATTAACAAAACAAATATTTGCTCATCACTTAGTAGTTGTTTAATGAGTTCAACCCAACATTTAGTTCCTACCATCGTATTTTGCCTCTTTTAATATTACTATCATAGTCTAACCATAGAGTTATATTCTTCAGCAAATTATGATGAGTCATCGAGAGTGTATGTACAGGGTAAATTCTTACGTAGTGTAATGGAATATCATAATTCTCTCGATAAGACGTAGATTTTTTTACCTGAATACTACAATTGTGACGTGTGTTGAGCATGTGTCATTAATGTCACATTTACTGAAAGCGCCATTAGGTGATTGATGAATCTCCATTTCATCACCTTTATTCTATCATTTTGGCCTTAAAAATCCTAGCTAATGCATGTAAATATCATTAATTTGTACAAAATAGCATTCATCATTTGTTGTAATTATTATGTAAATAATATTCTTTTTAATGTCAAAATTATAAAATAAAGAGAAGAAAAGAAAAAGAATAAAATATCGAAGATATGTTATGATCCTAAACCCCGAGAGCAAGTCAAGAATTGAGTTGGTCGACAAGGAATAAAGTAGTAGGAGATAAGGGTCAAAAATACAATAAAAGTCCAATTTATTTATTCATTTTTGACACCTACTTTATTATTTATTATTTATACATCAAATAAAGATACTTTGTACATGAAAATTGTATACAATAATGTAAATAAAATTACAAAATTGAGTTTGTATAAAAATAATACACAATGTACTTTTTATACACAAAATAAAAAACCAAAATCCCAACTTCACTGACCCATATCTTCCTAATAAAAACTCAAAATATATTAAAATCACATATAACTGTATATAACTTTTTATAAGCTATTTAATGGAGGTAGTTTCATATTTTTTGGAGTTAAGGTGTGAAAGTTAGGTTTTGGACCCTCATTGTACATGATTCCCGAATAAATTATTCGTTATACTCATTCTTCGTTATTTTTACAAATTCAAATTTTCATAACTTTGTAAATATTAATTATAACTTATGTGCATGTTAAAACCAAATAAAACCTAACAGAACACACAAAATAAAATAAGTCTAGGTAAAAACATAGGCAAAATACCAATGTTATTACTTGTATATAAATAAAAGTGAATCCTATTCTTTTATTCTTTCTTTTTTTATATTTTTATACTCTTGTAAATATTACTTATATTATACTAAAAATATAAAACTAAAATAAAACCTAATAAGATACATTAAAATAAAATAATGTATATAAATCATAGATAAAATACCTATAAGTATTTTTTTATAAGTATACCTATATAATTTATATACCTATTTATTTAAGTGTACAAATGATATCATAAAAATATAATAAAAATATATTTATAAACTTAAAATAAAATATATAAAATAAAAGAATAAAATAAAATATACAAAATAAAAATAAAATAGTCAAAATATAGGTAAATATACCTATAATTATACCCTTAAAAATCAGCTACTAATAAATAACATCAAAAAATAAATAAAATCATATTAAAATATTACATTAATTAATAAACATTTTTTATAATAAAAAATAATAAAAGTAAGTAGTATTTTTAATTAATTATTTTATGATAATTCGGTTCGTTTTGTCTTTTAGTGGTTGATTTGGGCCAATCAGAGGCCATGGATTGTTGACCCCTGGTCAACTATCCCCTCAACCTCTGAATGTTGTCAGGACTATCAACTCATACATTTTTCACCATTTTTACCTCATGATCCATCCATCCATTGTCTTTGATTCATTCACATGATTTGATCCTTGATCCGTCATGATCCACGCCCAACCAGTAGATCCATTGTATATAGCTTAAAATTCTTAAATTCAGCTGGTCAATAAGGCCTCTCTTCGTGTTTTATAAATAATGGACCTCCCTTCTCCTTCATTTTTTGGTCATCCCCTGAATCCTAAGGCCTCCACCATCGGTCTAGCGTACTCCATGTGACAGATGGAGCTCCCCTGGAGGGTTTGCGCGGGCTGATGGACAACGGAGGTGCACCCACGACCACCTCATGGGCAGTCCTACTCCTTACCTCTTCTGGCAGGTTTGAACTGTGCTTTTATGCTACTTTAGCTTAGAATTAGCTTTAGGTTTAAATTCGTGCTTTTTATTTCGTGTTCTAATTAGTTAATTAGACTAGGATTAGCTTAGGTTCCTCATCGGAGCTCTTGAGCTCCGGCCGTGTTCCTCCATCCTACACTGTGTTCTGACCCTCCTTTCCACCTAATTTTCTTTCCCTGCCATTTCTTCATGCCCTTGCACCATCCAGCCACCCAGATCACCATGTGGTCTGGAATCCAGGTCTCCTCCACCGCCTCGTCGTTGGAGACCTCCGCCAAGTTCCATCTCGCACAGCTATCCATAAGGCCCCAACCCCTTTATTTTCTCTGTCTGAGTTTACCGCAGGTGCTGGCGGGCCAAAGGACCCCGTTGGGGTCGGTTTTGCGTTCTCTGCAGGTACCTAGAGGTGCCTTTCTTTCCCAAGCTTGTCAGCGATCACCATACCTCCAGGATCACTTTTGATGATACCTGCAGGTACGATGGCAATTGGGGAATGTGTTGCGCACCGAGGAATGACTCCAGGTGGACGGAGCAAGTCTACATTGTCGGGGGAAGCTCGACCGATGGCTTGTTCTTCCCTGTCCTTGCAGGGGGGTTCGTGGCCGTCGAATCGAGTTGATCCCCCAGGCTATCCGATGTCCGATGTATCTGACCAGAGCCGTCGATCGCCTGTCGAAGATCTGATCTAGGTCATCATCGACGAAGCGGTACCATCTGCTAGGATGGCGTCACGTGTTTAAGTGGGATGCACTGCGTTGTTCGAGCGCGTGGAAAAAAGGGGTAAATTTCATTTTTTCCCGTATTTTGTATATTTACATTTTAATCCTATAAAATAAATTGTAGCATGTAAAATGAAATGGGATTTTTGCAAAGCAACCCCTTTAGATATTTCATATTACGTTTGGGTCCCTCCCAGGCTCAGTCACGTGTAGTCCCACATGACGGGTATTTTGTATATTAAGCCCTAACATTTTTTATATTGTGAAATAGTTTAATAAAATTACATACATGTTGCATATTTTTGCTGTATTTGCACTGTGGCCCACATATATTTATTTTATTGACAAGAATGCCCCTGCCAAGATATATAGTTTTATGCCTTTGATCTAATTTTTATAAATAGTTAATGTGATCCTAAAAATACGTAAAAATAGGATCAAACGCTTTAGGCCATGTATTTGCACACTCCATATTCATTTCACTTTTTTGTGCATTTATCTATTTATTAAAAATCAAAAGGAGCCTAATTTTATACTGTTTAGCTTAGAAAATACCAAAAAATATATAAAAATGTGTCTAGAAATTCTAAAAAATGAGTACTATATCTTATCATCTTTTAATTACAGACAAAAAATCATTAAAATGGAAAAAGATTTAAAAATGAAAAACCCCAAAATCTTTCATAAAAATCTAAAAATTCATTTAAAAATCCAAAAATTTAGTTTTCTATTTTATAATTTCTTGATATAAATATTTAAATACAAAAATTAATTTGAGTAACTTTGGACCTTATTTACTATTTTTAACATTCAAATCAATTTCGGGTATTTATTTAATCTCTTAGTTGGGATATTTTCTTTTTTAAAAATATTAAAATCAGCAAAAATTCTAGAAAATTACAAAAACATTAGAAGAATTTATAAAATCCAAAAACAATTTTTATTTTGTATTTTATATACATTTATTAGTATGTATAAATGTATTACCTTATATGTATATATAGCCTTATATCTCCTATAAATATTTAAAAGAAAAGGAAATATATAAGTCTGAAAATATATAAAATATATAAAGTGATAAAATTAAAAACAAAATACAAAATTATAAAACAATATATATATAACCCAAAAACCCACAAAAAATAATTAAAATGGACAGGAGATAATGACAAATTTTTGTGTGCATTCATTTGCCCCCTTTCTATCGTTTGCTCCCTGAGTTCGACCTCTACACATACTTACGTCTATACACATTTTTTTGTTGTAGAGTTATAATAAATTTTAACCACATTTTTTCTTTTCATTGCTTATACATATTGTGGGTTAAATGTTGACCGATTAGTGGTTTTTGTCGTGGGTCGCCTCAACGACAGCGTCTCCGCCTTGTGTGAGATGTATTTAGACCGCATGAAAATCTCTATCATCAGTGATGCATGTTCGACTGTCGATGTTTGTCTTTTCTCCTGATTAAGTTGGAGTCCTGCCCATCTTTTTAATTCACGCTCTCATGAACCCATTCATTCATGCACTCAGCACTCGACTCCTATCACACTTGCGACCTCCCCGCTTGGACAACAACAAGGTAACATACTCCCCTGCCTCGAGCTTCTCTCCTCTCTAGGAAAAACATCCTCTTTCTAAGTCTGTAACGTCGTTGGGCACACTCCTCCTTGTTATTTGTTCTCCGCATAACCCTAAGTATGTACATCTTTCCTCTTTGTTCATGGATTTTGATTTGATTTTTTTGCTTTTTAGTTGCACAATAGATTAACTACTCGTGATTAATGAATGTTTGTGTACTCATATCTGTACTGACTAAGTGTTGGGTCAACATGACATCCATTTATTACATGTTTCACTTGTGTAGTGGTGCCGAAGTCTCGACAAATAACATTGTGTATGGGTTGGGACTAAATCCATCTACCACCTATGACCAAATTGTTGGAGTTCGTTTGCTGAAAGTTTGACTTGGACAAGAACATTTATACGATCACAATGTCACAACACATCACCTGAAGTGCATGGTCTGAGCCTATGTTAACATCAATAATGGTAGGGTGTTTTCCTATACCCCCATACTCTTGGGGAAGCTTCGTAATAGAGACATCTTAAAATGTAGTAATGACTGAAGAAAACACTATGAATAATGTTACTGAGGCTCCATCTATGGATCGCAATTCTGGTTTCCCCATAATGCAGCCTCGGGGGGACATTGAAATATTAGTGAATTGATCATGAGGAAAGCAAATCATGTCGTCGACGATTGCCTATTAAGGGGAGCGAAAGACGAGATGTACGAGGAGGTGGATGAGGAGGCCGATAAGGATACAAATGTAATTGATCAAATGGGTGGTGATGATCCCACTAGCCAGGCAATTGTGTCTCATATACCTTTTTACGGGGTGAATCTTGATGATGGTCACACGACATACGAAGAATACTTTTGAAAAAAAAGGATTGACAATATCAACAATGAACTTTGAAAATGGAGGATCTTCAAGACAAAAGACGATCTTTTTTATGTTGTTGGAAAAGCACATCCTCTCCCATTACAACTTCACGATCAATGAGTCAACGACCTTGGTTTGGTCAATTTTATGAAATATGGAGTCAAAGGGCTGCCAATGGTTCCTTCGAGGGCATTTGAGAAGATTTGACGGTTATGGGTTATATCTAAGATAGGTGTCCCCCATAACTATGTTAATCTGTCTATCAAATAGGCCCATCATCAACTTGATGAGAACTTCATGCCAAGATGCATGTTGAGCCTAGTGAGAGAGAGAGAGAGCCCCATTATCAGGGTTTCGTGTCCGAGGTCTCACATTTATGAAATGTATAAATATTAAATTACCAAGAAAAGAGTGTGGGATGCACAGAGGTAGGCACTAGGCATAATATTTGGTGATTGGAAGAAATCCTATGCATAAATGCCTTACTTATTGCATGCATTAAAGGTTGCCATACCTAGGGTTGTTCGTGGGGCGGAAACCCGCTCCATTTGGAGTTGACCCAATCTGATCCATGATATTGGATCAACGGATCAACCCGTTCCAATCAAAATGGTTATCCATTAGATTGGATACCCATTGGATATCGGATTACTCATGGTATCTGTGGATCCAAAAGAATTAGATGCAAGCCAAACAAAATTTGTTAAAGCTTCCAAAATAGGATCACGTATAAAAATATAAATGACAAAAAAGTCAAATACTACAAAATTTGCGATTATATTTTAAAATTTAAATGTCCGAAGTCAAAATATATATGAAATGAATATGCCAGATGGCACACGAATATATCAATTTGACACTTACATAGTGATATAGGACGGGATAATTTCATATCGGTACCGCTTTGGCATGGGCTTCTATTTCGACTTCTCCAATGTTCAAACCTAAAATTTCTCTTAATCATGAATTCTACGTTCCTATTTATCTAACTATGATTAAATTTGTGTTTTTTTAAAAAAAAATCATTTTCTTCAACGGTAATTCCATATAAAATATGGGAAACAAAGCAGTGGGCGAAGGAGCCCCACCTCACCCAAACATCATTGCCGAAACATGCACTGTTATCGATTGCTTGCAGGTCGGATATGGTAACAGATCAGACATAAATCTTAACTGTATTTGTTGCGCCTAAGACTAGGGATAAAAACGGATTGGATACGGATCGGATATGCCTATTTCCATATCCATATTCGCTTCATCTCTATCGAATACGAATCGGATACGGATATGATTCGGATATGATTCGGATATGCATTAAGGAAACCATATCCTTAAAAATACGGATATGAATCTGAATCAGAAATTTATCAAATCCAAACATGGATCGAATAAAGAATGGGCCCAACCACATATCGGATAAAGAGCTAATCCAAATATGAATCGAATAAAAAGTGAAATCCAAATATGGATCCAATAAACATGGAATTTAAATACATGTCGAATAAAGACTACATACGATACGATTTGTTTTTTTTCAAAGTTCATATGATTTTTAAAAAAATCAAGTAACGAATAATATTCAATTAGTATATATCTTACTAATAAAGATATGAAAACGAACAAAAAAATATTCTTTGCTATATTTTCATCTTAGTACTAGTAAATATTGTTGTGAAATTTAGCAGTTGATCGTATTACGACATCCGAAATAAAGAAAATTAACTAATGATGATTATTAAATTGATTATCATTATTACACTATCCTCGATAATTCGGCTCAAACAACTGATAATAAACGGTCCACAAAGGCCTACAAAATTAAACAGATATATCAAAGTGACGCTGCAAAATATATAATAATGCATATGGTAACACCTATACCCATATCGGTATCCGTCCATTTGCATTCCTAATGAATACCATCTAGGTAGACCCATAGACATCGTTCTGATTGAAGGAGCTATGAGATGGTGTAAAGCTTTGAACTTGGCATATCTCGGATCCTATATACTAAGATCCGGCTCGTCAAGAGAAAACCAACAAAATTTGTTTCATGTGAATCGGACTCCATTTCGATTTGTTATGAATTTCGGAAGAAGGGGAAGGAAGGCTAAGATGTCATTAACCTATAATGACAGTAATTAAGACTAATTAAATATGATTAAAGAAACTAATGATCAATTAAAAACCGCTAATGATCATTAGCAAACACTAATCAATAGTTAGCAAAAGATAAGCGTAAGTCGCGAAAGTTAAATCACGATTAGTGAAAGTTAATCACGATTAGTGTTAATTAAGCGTCATTAGCGAATCTAGAATCCTTTAGAATGTTTTAACTTAAGCTCCAAGTTTGGCATAAGTTTTGGCTAAAACCATGGGCCAAAACCATGGTTAAGATCTAAACCATGGTTTTCTAACCATGGTTAGTGGTTTTCTGGGGCCTATAAATAGACCCCCCCTACCCATTCATTCTCTACGACTTCCACTACCACCACCACCCCAAGGGCTAGGGTCGAGAGGTCGGGAGGAGGAGTGGCAGGCAAGGGAGGAGCGCTAGCGGAACGCTGCCAAGAGAACGAGGAGGAGAAAGGTATGATCCTCTCTTAGTTTGCTTTGTAAGCTAGGCTTTCAATTCATACTCTTGTTCTTCCAAGTTTTGTTCTTGATTCATCTTCTTTCCGATTCGTTTTCCTGTTGTGGTTCGAGGAGAAATATGTGTAACACCCTACTTAGGTGCGGGCGGCTATGCACGTCAGTGACCTTGTGATTCGTCACACGTTCACTCATCTAAGATGCGTGGTGTCTACCGATTCTCCATCATTTATGTTTCTATTCTTCGTATTATGCTTTTATAGTTATTTTGATGGAGAAATCTGTGTAATACCCTACTTAGGTGCGGGCGGCTATTCACGTCAGTGACCCTGTGATTCGTCACACGCTCACTCATCTAAGATGTGTGATGTCTACCGCTTCTTCATCTCTTGTTGTTGAGTATATTCTTTCAGTTTCGTTGTTATTTTCCTCTTGATTGATTTTATAGAGGAAACTCTTTTCGTTTTTTATTTTGAAATATGTCCCGATATAAGGGGAAACTCTGCCGAAATTTTCCGAGAAATATGTCCTGATATAAGGGGAAACTCTGCCGAAATTTTCCGAGAAATATATCCCGATATAAGGGGAAACTCTGCCGAAATTTTAAGAGAAAATATATTCTTGACGTTCTTCGTGTTCTTCGCGTTCTTTGCGTTCTTCGTTCGTTCTTCGCGTTCTTGACATGTTCTTAGCATTTTGATACGAAAATGAAATTCGATCTTTTCAGGAGCCTTAAAATTAGCCTTTCTAAAAATGAAACACGATAAAGCTTTGCATATACGAAAGAGAGCTCGATTAGGTAACAAAATCATTCCTTTTGCTGTTGGATTTTTATACGAAATTATTGAAATTCTTGATTTTGTGTTTTTTGCTACGAAGAACCCTAATTTTGGTTATTTTTGAAAAAGTCTGAAGAATTACTTTGTGATTCCCACTAAAATAAGTTTTACGCATCAAATTGATGCGTTGGCTCTGAAAGTTAGGGTTTGGGAGTTAAAATAGGCATAAATACGAGTAGATAGATGGTTACGAATAATATATATGTGAGTACCAAATCAAAGACTTAACGAAAGAATTACATCATGGGAATTGATGTGGTTTGAGTTAGATCCTGAAAAGGATCATGTGTCACGTTAAGGATGATTGGGAGTAGAACTACAGGTCGGGCATGCAACCTGTAGGTTTGTCGGATGGAACATGTATTGGCATTTCCCTACCTAGGTGGTAACGGTTGCCCTGTTATGATAAGTGCGCACAAAATGAATGTTTTGCAATGCGTGGTACCGGGAACCAATATCGTCGGGTTGAACGACGGAAGATATGGTCGTGCCATGTGGAGGCATGGGTGGTTCAATAGCGGTTGGGTCACGATAACATGTATTTAAAGCCGCTAGGTTATATGATTATAGCCTGAGGTTTTAAGCAACTGAGTCCTCAAGGACGGTGTGCTCATTTGTTTTTTTAGGTTGAGGGTTGAGATCCTGTTTAATAAAAGAAAAGGAAATTGTCAGGGTAGTATTGGAGGATTGGTTGAGGCGACATGCGGCGGCATAAGCTTACCAAGATCAACACAATCTTCAATCCCGAAGTGTCCACAGCTTCGAAGTCCAAGAATGGTGAGGTTCCCCTGGACTAATCCATGATGTGGAATAGAAAGGAATAGGACTTAAATTAATGAAAAGGAATGAAATTTTTGTGATAATAAGTTTTGAAAAATTACACAATTTGTTTGCTTTTCTCTTCTTCGTTACTTAGCATTCGCTAATTTTTATCGTATAATTTATGGAAAACCCAACAGGTATCGGTGAGCCATCGCAAGGACTTTAAAATTTCATCCAGCTTACATACTAGACATCCAGCCAGCCACAGTAGTTTTACTCTTTAAGGTAGTTAGTAATCTTTTGTATATTTTTCTTTTCAAGCTGATGTACATATAAATGGTTATAGTGGGACATTATATCATCTGAACTTTATTTTGTGAATGGAAAAGTGTTGAAATACTTTCTTTTGAGTATTTTTATTTGCAGTCTATTTCTGAATGTTAGTTGTGATTGCTGTATAAATTGTTGCTAAGTAACCAGATTCGGATATGGGAGGATCCGACGGCCCAGGAAATGGGGTCGCGACAGATTGGTATCAGAGCCTGATTACTCTATTAATTTATTTAGTAATTAATAACTATGAGCGGTATTCAGAAACTAAGGTTATATTAAGATCCTTTGATCTTAATAAATGACTACAGTACCGTTCACAAGCCATTGTCCCTTATGTACATCATGCTAAGACATATAGGATCTGACCTTTGACCATGACTCATCTCAGGATCATAGCAGACCAAGACGTATGTAGACTATTAGCGGCTATGATGGCAATGCTCCAAGACATGGGGCAAAGGCAACAAGCATTGGAGGAGAGGCTCAATGTACAGGCTGAGAGATTCAAGGCATCTAAGCCTGTGGATGCCAGGATTGAAGGTTCTATCCATCTTTCTGAGGAAAAATCTAATTATCATCCTTCAAATGAGTATGCTCCTACCCCGGTTGAAGGAGAAATGGAGAAGGCCCTTCTTAGACAACAAACATTACTAGATAACTACCGAAAGGAAAAAATTCTTCGATTCAAAGGTGTAGAGACACCTGCCGAGGCTGAGTTATGGCTCGATGACGTTACTAGGATGTTGAGGATAATCCATGCACCAGTTGACACCTGGGTGCACTTTGCTGATTACTCCCTAACAGATTATGCACGACGATGGTGGAGAGCAATTTCCAAGAAGTTAGCAGATCCTGTTCCATGGGATATCTTTGAAGAGAGGTTCCGAGCTCACTTATGTCCCTCTCATTGGGAAGAATTAAAGAGGAGAGAGTTGTCTTCTCTAAATCAGAGTTCTAAGATCGTACGAGATTATCATATCCACTTTACTGAGCTACTACGATACTCACCAGCTCTAGAAGCTTCACCACAAGAGTGTCTTACCAAATTTGTTAGCGGTTTTCAGGGAGATCTAGGAGAAAAGCTTGCTGGTTTTAGAGCCACAACCGTAGATGAAGCAATGGACATCGCCTCTCGTATTGAGATAGAGAGGGATGAAAACCGTCAAAGAAGAAGTTTCCACTTTAATGGTGGACCATCCAAAAGTAAGGCACATTATAATCGTAGAGATCGTCGCTATCATCCAGCCAGTTTCAATATAAGCTCACCACAGACCTTGGGTCAGGAATTATCTGGAAGAAGGGATTTCTCTAGACCTCTACTATATCCTCGCGACTCAGCAGCAGGAGCTAGCACCTTTGTGGCTGGATCTTCATCTCAAATAGGAGCACGTGTGTGTTTTTACTGTCATCAGGAAGGTCACATCAAGAAATATTGTCTGAAGTTGAGAGGTTCAGGGTTTAAATCAACCCCAATTAACAGAATAACATCTACGTCGAGCAATGGAGCAACACACGGAGGAAGACATGGTAGAGGTCGGGGCTCACAAGGAGCATCTCCTACACAACAACCAGCACAAAGTGTTGCAGGTTCTAGCTTGCCTATTCCTAATGGCCAGCTAAATGCAATTACTGAGGAACAAGCCTACCACTCAGGCACAGTCGTACGAGGTACTGTTACTATTCATGGCTTTTTAATACATGACTTATTTGATCCTGGTGCTTCACATTCATTTATTGCTCGATGGTTAGTACCCACTTTGGGTAAGATACCAATAGAAGTACAGCAGTCCTATCTGATCAAGGGACCAATAGGACAAGTATTTACAATCCGAGAAATCCTGGATAATTGTATAATACTGATAGCGAGGCATCAGTTACCTATTTCACTACTACTAATCAAAATGAAGGACTTTGATCTTATACTAGGAATGGATTGGTTAGAAAGGCATCATGTATGTCTTGACTGTTTCCAGAAGACAATAACGTTTCACCTTCCTAACTCGATAGAGTTCCAGTTCATTGGAAAGACATCCAATAATAATATCAAATATATCTCTACATTGAAGGCACAACAGTTGTTAGAGCAAGGATGCCAAGGTTATTTAGCTTATGTATCCACTACATCAGGGTCAAAAAGAATGATAGAAGATGTGCCTATAGTATGCGAGTTTCCTGATGTATTTCCAGAGGAACTACCTGGATTACCTCCTGAGCGAGAGATTGAATTTGAAATCTCTCTCATACCTGATACTCAGCCTATCTCTATCCCTCCGTATAGGATGGCACCAGCTAGTTACGAGAGTTAAAGGTACAGTTGCAAGAACTGCTAGATAAAGGATTCATTCATCCTAGTACTTTACCATTGGGTGCACCCGTCTTATTTGTCAGGAAAAAGGATTGGTCAATGCGGTTGTGCATTAACTATAAACAACTAAACAAGAGGACAATAAAGAACAAGTATCCTCTACCAATAATAGATGATCTCTTTGATCAGTTACAGGGTTCAACTGTGTATTCTAAAATTGATTTAAGATCTGGATACCATCAGTTGAAAATTAAAGATACATATATTCCCAAGATAGCTTTTCGAACTAGATACGGACATTATGAATTCTTAGTTATGCCTTTTGGGCTAACAAATGCCCCAGCAGCCTTCATGGATCTCACGAATAGAGTATTCAAGGAGTTCTTAGATCACTTTGTAGTAGTCTTTATTGATGATGTGCTGATTTACTCAAAGGATAAGTATCTGCAAAAACATCATCTCAGGAAGGTACTTGAAACTCTAAGGAAGAACAAACTGTATGCTAAATATAGCAAATGTGACTTCTGGCTATCTGAAGTATCTTTCTTAGGCCATGTTATTTTTGGGGAAGGTATATCAGTTGATCCTACAAAAGTTAGTGCGATGATAAGTTGGGAACGTCCGAATACTGTCATAGAAATACGATCTTTTCTGGGATTAGCTGGATATTATAGAAGATTCATGAAGAACTTTTCACGAATAACATTGCCAATGACTAGACTAACTCAGAAGGAGGTCCCATTCTTATGGTCTGATACATGTGAATCTAGTTTTAAGACACTGAAAGAATGCCTAACATCTGCACCAATCCTTACTCTACCCTCCGGGAATGAAGGGTTTACAGTGTATACTGACGCATCTAAAGAAGGACTTGGGGCGGTTCTTATGCAACATGGTAAGGTAGTTGCGTATGCATCACGACAGCTCAGGACACATGAGAAAAACTACCCAACACATGACCTTGAATTAGCTGCCGTATAAGACAGAGACGGTGACTAGAGTTGTTGAAAGATTATGATTGCACTATCTCCTACCACCCAGGTGAGGGGAACATCGTAGCAGATGCCCTTAGCAGAAGAAATTATTCACCTGGGTTAGTGAGTATTATCTACTTCTGGGGTTTACTATCAACGTTGAGTGAATGGAAACCATTTGATAGTAGTGTTGATACTATAACTATTCCTCATCGATACAAACCAGAGATCTGGGATAAAATAAAGAAAGAACAGGAGGATGATCCAGTCCTTAAAGACTTGAAACAACAACTTGAGAAGAATGAGATAGAGGGATTCCAGATACAAGATGGGTTACTGTATAACCATTACAGAGTTTGTGTACCAAACACACCTGAACTAAGGAAAGACATCTTACAGAAGCGCACTGCTCAAGATTATCTATTCATCCAGGAATTACAAAGATGTATAAGGATCTTCATTCATACTTTTGGTGGCTAGGAATGAACAAAGATGTTGCTGAGTTTGTGAATTCATGTTTCACTTGCCAGCAAGTAAAGGCTTCACACGAAAAGCCATCGGGATTATTGCAACCCCTCCCTATACCTGAATGGAAATGGGAAAGCATTTCCATGGATTTCGTTACTGGCTTACCTCAGACGACTGGTAGTAAAGATAGTATCCGGGTTATAATAGATCGTCTGACAAAGGTAGCACACTTCATTCTGATAAGCTTATCTTTCACTCCAGACCAGCTTGCTGAGTTATATATTACACATGTGATTCGCCTCCATGGTATCCCGAAGGAAGTACTTTCTGATCGAGATTCACGATTCACCTCACACTATTGGGAGAACTTCATGAAAGCCTTAGGTACACAACTATGCTTGAGTACAGCATATCATCCACAAACAGATGGTCAGTCATAACGTATGATTCAGACACTAGAGGATATGCTATGAGCATGTGCCTTAGAATGGAAGGGATCGTGGATTAAACATTTGCCTCTTGCAGAATTCACCTACAATTATAGTTACCATACAAGTATTGGCATGGCACCATTTGAAGCACTATACGGACGAAGGTGTACTACTCCTTTGTGTTGGGAAGAGGTTGGAATAAAGAACCTTTATCATTCGGATAGACTTCAAAAGACACGGGAAGCTGTAGAACTTGCTAGAAAAAGACTATTAACTGCCCCCAGTCGCCAGAAAAGTTATAATGATACCAAGCGAAGAGACCTTGAATTTGAGGTAGGTGACTTTGCATTTCTCAAAGTATCACCTATGAAGGGTGTCCAGAGGTTTGGCTTGCGTGGGAAGTTAGCACCCAGGTTCGTGGGTCCCTTTGAAATTATTCAACGGATTAGAAAAGTTGCCTATAAACTTGCGCTTCCTCCACATCTTTCGACAATACATGATGTATTTCATGTAGCAAATCTGAGAAAGTACATTAGGGATCCAGAGCATAAGATAAGTTATGATGAATTACATGTTGAGCTAGACTTGACATACCAAGAGATACCTATGCAAATACTTGATGACTGTATTTCTAGTCTCGAGGACGAGACTTTCTTTAAGGTTGTTATAATTGTAAAGCCTTGAACTTGTCATATCTCGGATCCTATATAACAAGATCCGGCTCGTCAAGAGAAAACCAACGAAATTTGTTTCGTCTGAATCGGACACCGTTTCGATTTGTTATGAATTTCGGAAGAAGGAGAAGGAAGGTTAAGATGTCATTAACCCATAATGACTGTCATTAAAACTAATTAAACATGATTAAAGAAACTAATGATCGATTAAAAACCGCTAATGATCATTAGCAAACACTAATCAATAGTTAGCAAAAGATAAGCGTAAGCCGCGAAAATTAAATCGTGATTAGTGAAAGTTAATCACGATTAGTGTTAATTAAGCGTCATTAACGAATCTAGAATCTTCTAGAATGTTCTAACTTAAGCCCCAAGTTTGGAATAAGTTTTGGCTAAAACCATGGGCCAAAACCATGGGCCGCTAAACCATGGTTAAGGTCTAAACTATGGTTTTCTAACCATGGTTAGTGGTTTTCTGGGGCCTATAAATAGACCCCCCTACCCATTCATTCTCTACGACTTCCACTACCACCACCACCCCAAGGTCTAAGGTCGAGAGGTCGGGAGGAGGACTGGGAGGCGAGGGAGGAGCACTAGCGAAGCGCTGCCAGGAGAATGAGGAGGAGAAAGGTATGATCCTCTCTTAGTTTGCTTCGTAAGCTAGGCTTTCAATTCATACTCTTATTCTTCCAAGTTTTGTTCTCGATTCATCTTTCTTTCCGATTCATTTTCCTGTTGTGGTTCGAGGAGAAATCTGTGTAACACCCTACTTAGGTGTGAGCGGCTATGCACGTCAGTGACCTTGTGATTCGTCACACGTTCACTCATCTAAGACGCGTGGTGTCTACCGATTCTCCATCGTTTATGTTTTTATTCTTCGTATTATGCTTTTATAGTTATTTTGATGGAGAAATCTGTGTAATACCCTACTTAGGTACGGGCGGCTATACACGTCAGTGACCCTGTGATTCGTCACAAGTTCACTCACCTAAGATGTGTGATGTCTACCGGTTTTTCATCTCTTGTTGTTGAGTATATTCTTTCAGTTTCATTGTTATTTTCCTCTCGATTGATTTTATAGAGAAAACTCTTTTCGTTTTTTACTTTGAAATATGTCCCGATATAAGGGGAAACTCTGCCGAAATTTTCCGAGAAATATGTCCCAATATAAGGGGAAACTCTGCCGAAATTTTCCGAGAAATATGTCCCGATATAAGGGGAAAATATATTCTTGACGTTCTTCGTGTTCTTCACGTTCTTTGCGTTCTTCGTTCGTTCTTCGCGTTCTTGACATGCTCTTAGCGTTTTGATACGAAAATGAAATTCGATCTTTTCAGGAGCCTTAAAATAGCCTTTCTAAAAACTAAACACGATAAAGCCTTGCATATACGAAAGAGAGCTCGATTAGGTAACGAAATCCTTTCTTTTGCTATTGGATTTTTATACGAAATTATTGAAATTCTTTATTTTGTGTTCTTTGCTACGAAGAACCCTAATTTTGGTTATTTTTGAAAAAGTTTGAAGAATTGCTTTGTGATTCCCACTAAAATAAGGTTTATGCATCAATCTGATGCGTTGGCTCTGAAAGTTAGGGTTTGGGAGTTAAAATAGGCATAAATACGAGTATATATATGGTTATGAATATAATATATGTGAGTACCAAATCAAAGACTTAACGAAAGAATTATATCATGGGAATTGATGTGGTTTGAGTTAGATCCTAAAAAGGATCGTGTGTCACGTTAAGGATGACTGGGAGTAGAACTACAGGTCAGGCATGCAACCTGTAGGTTTGTCGGAGGGAACCCGTATTGGCGTTTCCCTACCTAGGTGGTACACGGTTGCCCTATTATGATAAGTGCACACAAAATGAATGTTTTGCAACGCGTGGTACCGGGAGCCAATATCATCGGGTTGAACGACGGAAGATGTGGTCGTGCTATGTGGAGGCACGAGTGGTTCAATAGCGGCCGGGTCACGATAACATGTATTTAAAGCCGCTAGGTTATATGATTAAATGTTAGCCTGAGGTTTTAAGCAACCGAGTCCTCGAGGACGGTGTGCTCATTTGTTTTTCCAGGCTGAGGGTTGAGATCCTGTTTAATAAAAGAAAAGGAAATTGTCAGGGTAGTATTGGAGGATTGGTTGAGGCGACGTGCGGCAGAATAAGCTTACCAAGATCAACAAAATCTCCAATCCCGAAGTGTCGGGCTTCCCCTGGACTAATCCCTGATGTGGAATAGAAAGGAATAGGACTGAAATTAATGAAAAGGAATGAAATTTTTGTGATAATAAGTTTTGAAAAATTACACAATTTGTTTGCTTTTCTCTTCTTCGTTACTTAGCATTCGCTGATTTTTATCCTATGATTTATGGAAAACCCAACAGGTATCGGTGAGCCATCGCAAGGACTTTAAAATTTCATCCAGCTTACATACTAGACATCCAGCCAGCCACAATAGTTTTACTCTTTAAGGTAGTTAGTAATCTTTTGTATATTTTTCCTTTCAAGCTGATGTACATGTAAAGGGCTATAGTTGGACAGTGTATCATCTAAACTTTATTTTGTGAATGGAAAAGTGTTGAAATACTTTTTCTAAGTATTTTTATTTGCAGACTATTTCTGAATGTTAGTTGTGATTGCTGAATAATTATTGCTGAGTAACCAGATCCGGATATGGGAGGATCCGACGGCTCGGGAAATGGGGCCGCGACAGATGGGTTGACCCATGGTTATCTGCGGACCATTGGATCGGAGCCATGTATGTCACGGGTCAAATAGGGTTGGATACCCGATCCGATGTGATTCTTTGGATAACAATTGGTTTAGGGTCGATCCATATAGATCGGGCCAGATAACCGTGAAATCCGTGAACCATGCACAGCCTTAGCCATACCCATAACATAAATAAAGATGATGCAAACTGAACACATCAACACGTTGAAACCCCATTGTCAAAGGTTTTAACGATGTTTCTGGTATTTTGTCCCTTGCATCCAAGCTTTCAAATATGGTAGGCCACCAATAAGTATTGATGGTAGTCACCTATACAGCAAGTATAAGCATAAACTACTAAGAGCATAAGGCATTGATGGAGATAAACACATCGTACCACTAGCCTTTGCTATAGTTGGAGAAGAGTTTGAACCTACGTGGAAGTGGTTCCTTTCCCTTGTACTCATCAAGGTCATGGGGATGTTTCATGATCCGATATGCATAATATTAGACCGTCATCCAGACATCAAATCTGCTCTAAATTATATTTGGGATATTTACACCCATAACCCTGAATAACTTCGTAATTACTCCGGATACCCTCTATAATCACGAATTACACCCAAGATCCTGAATAACCACTCCATTTTACACCCATAACCTTCTGTTAGTTTAGTTCATTAACTCAACCAGATAGCTGAGTTAATCTAACCCAATTCATGATCCAACAGTTGAGGTTAATCAGAAAAAGAAAGGAAGGAAGGAGGAGATGGGTTCCATCCTGGAGCTTGCTGCAGATAGTGGGGTCTTTCACGGAGGACGATGAGCAGCGACGGAGGTGCGCGCAGGATGGAGATTCGCAGGAAGGAGGTGGGTCGCGACCTGGACCCGGGGGGGGGGGGGGGGGGGAGAGCACGACCTGAACTGGGGGGGACTGCAGACGTAGGCACAGGGGTGGGTGGGGGGGACCTGCAGGCGGAGGTGCAGGGAGGGGGATGCAGGCGGAGGTGCAGGGAGGGGGTTGCAGGAGAAGGCACGCGGGAGAGGGGGCTGCAGGATAAGGCACGCGGGGGAGGGGGGTTGTAGTCGGAGGAGCGCGGGGGAGGAGGGGTTGCAGGCGGAGGCACATGGGGGGGAGGGGGGAGGGGGTGGGTTGCAGGAGGAGGCATGCGGGGGAGGGGGCCAGAGGAGGAGGCGTGCATGGGAAGGGGGCTTGCAGGCGGAGGTGCGAGGGGGGAGGGGAGGGGGTGACGCAGGCAGAGGCGCGCAGGGGAGGGGGGTTTGCAGGCGGAGGCGCACGGGGTGGGGTGATGCAGGCGGAGGCACGCGGGGGGAGGGGGTTTGCAGGTAGAGGCACGCGAGGTGGGGGGGTGGTGCAGGCGGAGGCACGCGGGGGAGGGGCGTTTGCAGGCGGAAGCGCGCGGGGTGGGGAGTGCTGTAGGTGGAGGCGCACAGGGGTGGGAGGTGCTGTAGGCGGAGGCGCGCGGGGTGGGGGTGCTGCAGGCGAAGGCGCGCGGGGGAGGGGCGTTTGCAGGTGGAGGTGCGCGGGGTGGGGGTGCTGCATGCAGAGGCACGTGGGGGAGGGGGGCTGCAGGCGGAGGCACGAGGGGGTGGGGGGACCTGCGGGCGGAGATGCGTGGGGGTGGGGGGGCATGACCCGGGGCCTGCAGGATCTGGGGGCGTAGTGGGTCGTGGGAGGGCGGGATCTCCGACCTGGGATGGGGGGTGCTGCTTGGAGGACGAAAAGGAGGAGGAGGTCGTCAGAGGAGCTAGTTGCTGTTTGGAGAATGAAGGGGAGGAGGAGGTGGGTGCTGCTTGGAGGACGAAGAGGAGGAGGAGGTCGTCGGAGGAGCTAGTTGCTGCTTGGAGGAGGAGGTGGGTGCTTCTTGGAGGACGAAGAGGGCAAGGTAGGGGGGGGGGGGAAGGGGATAATGAGCTTATTTGTAAATAATTGAAAGTTAAAGGGTATAAAATGCAAAATACTTGATGGATACCATTATAGTTAATGGAAAATTAGATGGAATTTAACACGGGGTTATGAGTGTAAGAGTTAAGTACTATTCAGGGTCCTGAGTGTAATTCATAATTATAAAGGATATCCGGAGTAATTACGAAGTTACTCAGGGTTATGGGTGTAAATATCACATTGTATTTATGCCGACTTCCGTCCACCTCTTTCCCGTTGGAGGTTTTGTTCTAAGCACATTGCAAGCAATTTCAGCACCATATTCAAGAATGGGTACATGAAGCCACTTGTTACCTGTATGTCTTTTCATACATCAAAAAAAAAGATTGCATATTTCAAGAGGAAGTTGCAGAAGTGTGATCAAAATGCTACAAGATGGTTTACTACCCACGATTGCCATAGATAGTAGTGGACTTTAGCATACAATGGGGATTTCAGACTCGACGAGATGATGACCGATCTTTGTGAAAGTTACAATACAATTCTTGAGGATGCACGATGTTCGCCCATTGCTACACTAGTTGAGAAAATATTTTATAATTATGTGGTATACTTCAATGAGAGCATAGATGAGGCTTCAACCTCAGTAAACAATAGGAAAATATTCAAAAAATAGGCATCCACAAAAATATAACCATGGATGGCTTCTGCCAATGGTCACACAATTACATGAATCCATACGCAACCAAATTTCATTTTCGAGGTTGTGACTGGTATTCATCATACCTAATACGACATTAGTGATGTAAAAAATAACCGTTGATTTGAGCCAATAAACATGTACATGCCAGAATTGACAAATATATTGCATCCCATGTTCTCACACTATCATAGTAGTCTATCAAAGGCACACTGAATTTGACTCCTATGTTGATGAGTGGTATACTTGGGAGCATTCGATGACTATCTACCAAGGGAAGTTCTTTCCTATTGGGGACAGAGATACATGGCCCATTATGACCTATCAAGAATTAAGACCAGATAAGAAGCTGACACAAAGTAAGGGTTATCTATGTTCAATGAGGATTCATAATGAGATGGATGTAAGGGAGTTCTTGCAACAAAATATGTGTGTGTTTTGCGATAAAATGAGGCATATGTAGTAAACATACGTGTCCAACTAAAAATTTGCAAGCATCGACATCCCGCAACCAAGACTACTGTTAGAAACAAAAATAAGTATAGCTTATGTCGAGTGAATGTCACAATAAGAGAAAATGCATCGGTTTGAGCGAGTAGTTGAATGTCGCCATAACTTTCACTTTTGTCAATATATATTTCTTTTACGTATTTCCTTTGTTTTCTCTGGTTACGTTGCTAACATATATATGTTTCTATAGATGGATCTGGTCCTCATTGATGCATCTATTCTTACTTACCATAACCTGCATTGTTCGCATCATTTTCGGGTCAGGGATGTCAGTGATTTGCAAATATCACTTCTAACTTTAATTCTATTGCTTGATATTAATGACTAGTATATGTTGTGTGCATGCTTTCTCATGGCTTTGATGTCGGTGAATGGAGACCCTCCTTGTCAAATAACCCTATATGGTCGCATTCTTCCATACGTTGTTCATGCGTGATTGGGCGGCATTGTTGAGCTTGAGTTTATCTCCCTTGATTGGGATCTCATCATAACCCTTGCAGAGCGTTAGAAGTTAGAGACACACACTTTCCATATGGCAAACGGGGAGATGAACATAACCTTACAAGATGTTGTCATGCTCATGGGGTTGCCAGTCGATGGACATGTAGTTACTGGAACAACGACAACCGCTGAAAAATGGGTAGATGTTTGCGAACAATTGTTATGATTGCAGCCTTCAACGGTGGACATCGTAGGGAGCAGGTTCTTTACAATGTGGCCTTTTGGGGTATCTAGGGATTTGTCAGATGATGATGACGAGGAGGAGGAGGAGATGTTAAGGTATCATGCCCGAGCTTATATATTGTAATTGTTGGATGCGATTTTATTAACAGACAAGTTGGGATCTTTGATTTCACTGATCACACTACCTATATTGTATGGAGCTTGCGAGCACCTTGAGTTGGGGGTCTACGGTCTTGGCGTATTTGTGTTATACGACATATGTGGTGACAAAGGAGATAGATGGTTCAGCCATACTATTGTAGTTCTGGCCTAGGAAACATTTCCATACATAGCTCCCATTATCAAGGAGAGATTACAGTGGTATGGTATGCCATATTTCGGTATTTTTTTGTTTTTTTGGGAAATACCATCATGTATTTTCATCATTATATCCCTCTGATATGTTTTTTCTAATTTTAAAAGAAACAAAGACTCATAACCCTCCATCTAGAGCAAGTCGTTACAACAATTCTATGATTGTAAGAATTACCTGTTCTGGATGGAGGGCATAGGAGTCTCTATTTCTGACGAAATTAGAATGACATTTAGAGTGATATAATGATAAAAATGCATGACGTTATTTTCTAAAAAATCAAAAAAAATCTCTAAAATATAGCGCGGGGGCAGCCCGTTAGCTGCCCTGAGAGGCAGCCCCATTAAACTGTGTGTGTGTGTAAAATATGACTACCCATAGGGAAAGCTAAATTAACTACCCCATCTATTTTTTAACTTTTTTATATTATTTTTGTTAAATGGGTGAGGGGATTAACATAGATCAATAAGAGGAACACATGATCCAAATTTCATGAATAACAGACTTCATACGTACATTTGGAAGAGGCTAATTTCAACAATTTTGAGACCGTTAAAATTTATAGGCTTGATGGATGAGGCACGAATCTTAAAAAGAGTTGAAATTTTAATGAGAACATGTTGATATTGATATTAAGTGATCTAAACCCCCATGTGTTTTGAAAAAATACAATGAGAAAGTTAAAAAGCGACAGTAGGAAGCTAACTTAGCTCCCCTTGAGGCTACGCCCTGGGTGTAGTCAATTGGCTACTCCCACCTCCATTTTCCTTCTTTTTTTGGAAAATGAAAATATGATATTCATCACTATATTCCCCTAACATGTCATTCCAGTTTTGTTAGAAATAGAGACTCCTATACCCTCCATCTGAAGGGGGTCAATTTCAGCAATTCTGAGACTGTTAAAATTTACCAGTCTTGATGGAGGGGATAGAAGTCTCGAATTAAGTCGAATTTTTAATGACACCATGGTGACATATTGTGATCTAAATTTCAATAGGTTTCATTTCAGGAAAATAAAAAAATACAGGGCAAAAGGGGGTGGGAGCATGTAAGTTAGCTACAACCAGGGAACATACCCCTTTTTCCTATATATATGTAGGGCTGGTCCTGTGAGAGCTAAAATCTATAAGAGCATGAGAGCAGTGAATATGAACCACTAGATTCTGCTCTTCTCTCTCCTCGTGTAATCAACGAGGAGGGAGATGACAGAATCTAGTGGTTCACATGCTCTCACAGTTTTTGGCTCTCACAGGATCAACCCTAATATATATATATATATGGCTTATCTAGAGGGCACTGTGCCGATTTAGCAATTAATAGGCCCCTAATTGGATACGTCCGATTAAAATCGTGAGGTTAAAATAAATTTTCAATGATAATGTCAAATATGGCATCTTTTGAATACCATAACTGACATCGCGAGAAAGATGGGCGGTAAATTAATTTGTTTGACATAATAAGTAATCGATGATTAACAAAAACAAAATAGTGTTTTGTAATCAGTAATCGATGATCAAACAAAGCCAATCCCTTCTTTCGTTCGTCTTTGAAGATCGTTTTGAAGTCGCTTCATCTTCGAGATCAGTAAGTTTTTATGTATCCTCGACTTTGAAGAACATTTTGAAAGTATTTTCTTTTCTATAATTTAAACATATATAAATTCTGATTCAGATCTTACTAATTTTTATGCAAACCTTTTTAAAAATCATGTACAGATACTGATAGTAAGAAAAAATGTGGGAGTTGAATTAAGAACAAATAGGTTGTTGCTTCGAAGATTTTTAAATGATTTATCATTTAATATTATCGTTTAAGAACAAATAGGTTATCGCTTCAAAGATGCTATATTAAATCTAGTTACTTATAAATAAAGTAAACTTACTGCTGCCTAATTCTGAGTTACTGATACATATTCCAAAATTACAAGCATAACTCTATTGTTATTTTAAGTGTAAAAATTAAAGTTACTGATAAAATGATGGAAGTTACTCATACCTTCATCAAACTTAATGATAGAACCTTCAAAGTTACTGATGTATTCTAAAATGTAATATGGGATATAGTTACTGATACATAAAATATACTTACTGATGCATTCTTCAATGTTACCTATACGTGTTACGATCTTACAAATACATTTGAGAAGCAAGAACTTACTGATTCAACTATCAAAATTACTGATAGATAAAATTATGAAGGTTATTAATGATACATCAATATTACAGATGCAAGATTCTAAGTTACTGATGCATTCATCAAAGATGCTATATTAAAACTAGTTACTTATAAATAAAGTAAACTTACTACTGCCTAGTTCTAGGTTACTGATACATATTCCAAAATTACAAGCATAACTCTATTGTTATTTTAAGTGTAAAAATTAAAGTTACTGATAAAATGAAGGAAGTTACTAATGCCTTCATCAAACTTACTGATAGAACCTTCAAAGTTACTGAATGTATTCTCCAAATGTAATATGGGAAATAGTTACTGATACATGAAATATTCTTACTGATGCATTCTTCAATGTTACTGATACGTGTTACGATCTTACGAATACATTTGAGAAGCATGAACTTACTGATTCAAGTATAAAAATTAATGATAGATGTTTCGTACTTATTGATACCGGTGAGTAGCATGAACTTACTGATACATGCTTCTAACTTACTAATTGATAATGAATAAATATATAGTATGACTTTAAAGTTACCTGTATACGTACAAAAGTTACTTGCCCTACTTATAATATTACCATCGTGATATTATAAGCTATTTTTCAATAAATTACTTTTTACCGCCTTATCATAAATCACAAGATATGTTAACTTTCAAAAACTTACTTCAGGCGAAAGTGCTCGGTTCGCGGCGGAGCAGTGAAGACCTTCTCGACGATTGCAACGAAGGCGGAGAAGGATAAACACGGTCAGACACGGTTAGTGAACGATTAACAACCGACATCTTCCATTGTAATGCTAGGTTAATTCCTAAAAGAGTTTTTTTTGGGAATTATACGTGTTAGGGTTACGAAAACAAATTCTTTCAACTTTGAACACTTTGGTATGAAACTAATAGCTGCATGCATAGAACTTATTGAGAAAGATGTTTTTTATAATGCTGCTTTGAATTACGAATATGATTACATATGTTTACTAATTCTTTACAATGATGTCTAGTATTTTACTTATGCGGTTGCATTTTTATCTTACGATTGCCTAATTCTAATGAAGCTTAACAAAGAAATACTAAAGATATCTCAAATTTATGCTTGAGTTAATTAGTTAATAGCCGATGTTCCTGTTGAAATCACTAAAATTCTTATACCAGTAATTGTGATTAGTATTTCATTTACTATTTTGCAGATGGAACAAGCAAAAACATTTGATGTTTCTTACAAGAGACGAACACCGCAAAATATAAAAAAAGGAACAATGGAATCCGCAAGTGGTAATTTTGCTATTTTTTATTAAAAATATATAATTTAATTCAGTTATGTCTTAAGAAGTAACTTTATGCAGATACAAGCTTTGAGGGAGATAAAACTACTGAAATTTCCACTGGTAAGTTTGCATATTAACATCCAAATTGGTAATAGTGAATATCATAACTTAATATTGACAAAATTTTGTACTGTGTAGAAAGAGCATCAGTTTTGAGTCTTGCAAATGTAAAGGATGATGCAAAGATAGAACCTCTGCCAGGTAAGAAAATATCCACTAAGATTGTAAGTTAAGAAAAGACTATTTTAAATGCAAAATTTTAAATGATTTTAATTTAATTATTGCAGCGAGATATTGCGTCCAACACAGATGTTACATTAAACAATTTGTAACATATCTTGGTAACAACAAGTTGACTGGAAGGTATAAGGAGTTGATCGATAAATCCGCTTTCTCAAGAATAGTATCAATTACAAAACTTGATATTAATTATCAAGTATTGGACTTTATTGTTCAAAGATATCAAGGAGATCGGATTTTCAAGTTTGGAGAGAAAGAACTCATATTCTCAGATAATGACATAGGCTTGATTTTGGGATTGCCTTCATCCGGATTTCCTATACAACTAAGGGGTTTTTCGTTTGAATGGCCAAGTTCATTCGAAGAGCTATTTTGCCAACCAAGCATGTTATTAAATCGTCATAATATTTGTGACATGCTTGAATCTTTAAGATCTCAAGAAGATGATCATTCAAATAGAATGTACATAAGATGTCTAATATCATTAATGTTTTGTACATGTCTATTCCCCGAAACAAACTTCTGCTTCCCAAAGGTCCTACTAAATTACATAGATTCAATTGAAGATGCACGTTTCTTCAATTGGTCTAATGCAGTTGGGACTATGATAATGCAACGTTTGGAAGACATAGTGGAAAAAATGAGAAAGCGTTCATCATCTGATGGGAAAGGCACAGTTGGCTACTTAACTGGATGTGCAGCATGTTTATATGTAAGCCTTTTTAATCTCTATCTACTATTTTGCTTTTAATAAATATTTACCAAATATTTAACTATGTAAAATTATTTTCAGGCATGGGCGCTGGAGCACTTATTCCCAACACACACATTAAATCAAAATCTATTGCCAAGAATTAGGAAATAGTCAACTTCATGCAAAGTCACCATTGAACAATTCATGAACTTTGATGAAGATCAGGTAACATAATTTTATTTACAGTTTCATTTGTGATTTTAATATTAAATATAGTTGCCATTTCAAAGCAAGGAAACTATAACTAATGACAACATGATACATTTAACATTCTTACTGATTGTAATCATAATATTACTGATGGCATGAAATTCCGAGCGACTAAGGCAATCAGGTATCTCTACGATGGTCGTCGCGACCTCGGTCACTCGATCGTGTCGATCAAGAAAAATTAGACCACCAATAGAATGAAAATCAATCAAAATACGAAATAGCGGTCCTGCTATTAATTTAACCTGGTATAGCGACCAGGGTCAAACACAAGGAGCACGGATTGGCCTTGCGACCTACGAAGTAGTCAAAAAGGAAATAAAAGAAAAGAAAAGAGTATTTTTGGTGGTTTTTGAATATTTTATACTTTTTTGGATTTTTAAGATATTAAGAAAATAAGAAAAGCAAGGAAACTACATACTTCA
This sequence comes from Ottelia alismoides, assembly GCA_037367405.1. Classification (NCBI taxonomy): domain Eukaryota; kingdom Viridiplantae; phylum Streptophyta; class Magnoliopsida; order Alismatales; family Hydrocharitaceae; genus Ottelia; species Ottelia alismoides. The sequence goes on along the minus strand of JAZKJV010007960.1, from coordinate 67,537 downwards.
ACAATTTATTAAAAGCATTAAAAATCAACCAAAAATTCTAACAAAAATATTTTTATGTGTTTTATAATTTTTAGTGTTTTTGGTGAATTTTGGGATTTTTCTGATGTTTATTTAATTTTCTAAAAATGAAACAGTGACTGAAACTATAGGTACTGTCCAACAGAGCTAAAAGAGCCTAGATAAAATACCTAGAAGCCCCAAATTAGCCTGAAGGTATTTTTCCTGTATAGAGAAGAAAACAAGGAAAAATTGGCACCTAATTTATTATTTTTGGGTTTTTGGTTTAATTATTAGAATTTTTATAAGTTTTTAAGTGTTTTTCAATTTTTAGTGGTTTTCAGTAATGAAAATAGCCAAAATTGGCTAGAAAATCAAGCTAGACAAAACAAACAGTAGACAATTTTTTTGGAATTTTTAGATACTATTTAATATTTTTTTGGGGTTTTTAAAGTTAGACAGTGACAAAAATAGAGATTTTTGAATTTTTAAAAATATCAAATCAACTCAGAAATGTCTCCAAAAATCCTCGAAAATTTTACACTATGGCAGGAGCCATGTGTCCAATTTTCGTTGGATTTGGAGTAGTTTTGCTATTTTATTCAAAACTAAAGAGGGGGGCACTGTGCACAGGGACCTACGTGCAAATACCCGAAGTTCTGGGGGGTCTGGTGCAATTAACCCAGCAAAACACGTGCGTCGCACGCGCCTGAGGCACTCAGGGACCCAAATATAAGGAAAGTAAGTGCCGAGGGCTATTTGGTAACATGTACCAAAAGCCTAGGGGCTTATCTGCAAATAACCCAAAAATAAACGTACATGCTCAAATGTTTCACGCACAGGGGTATAAATGCAAATAAACAAAAACTTTCATTCATTCATTAACAGTCAGAACTACAGGGGCATGAGTTGCAAATAAGCCAAAAAGCCACGTGACGAAGCACGTGTCACACAACGTACAGGGGCATATCAGCAAATAAACTCAAGCACAAGGGTCTCTATGCAAATATCCCAAAAACTAAACAACTATATTACGTAATTACAGGACTAAATACGAAACAAAATAACATAGGGGGCCTAAGGGTAATTTACCCTTTATTAATGGAGCGGCTGGATGGATGCCACGTGGAGCATCTGACGGTGGCGAACGACGGGCGCTCCACAGCTGAGCTCCTCGGGCAAATCCGACGGCGGGGGTTCCGCCACGTGGGGGATCGAACGGTGTAGGGAGCAGGTGGCTAACCCTCGTGCATCAGACGACTGGGATCAATCCTCCTCAGATATGACGGTGAATGCGGCTCCTGGAACGGACGGTCCAGATGAAAACTGGAGCGGGAGGGTTGATCGGACGTCGGCTGAAGGTCGAGGAAGAACAGTTCGCCGGTGAAGTTCGCCGGCCCAATGCTTGCGCTCCTGACCTCCCCTGCTGCGCCAGAAGATCGGAGTAGTTCCGGCGTGGCGCTCCGCAGCTACTGGTGGCCTCCGATGGCCCAACCGAGCCCTGGAGGGCTCCGACGAGGTCGGCGGAGGTCCGTCTCCTGGATCGAATGAGAGAACCTCAGATGGTCCTCGTAAGACCTGCAAAATAAGCCCAGAAGACTCGCGGGTCGATGGCAAACTGCCTCGACCCGGTTAGGCGGGGTAACGGTGAACGGAGGGTCGAAGTGGGCGAGCTCCGGCGAAGTGGGGACGGTAGAGCTCGAATCCCAGCTCCTGTGCGAGCTGGGTTGGATGGAGATATGGAGAAGGTGCGCGGAAGGGAGGCGATGGCTATGGCGAAGCCCGATGATCGATTGGGAGTCGGACGTGGACGGAATCGACAATGGACGGCGGCGGAGCGAGTTTGGGGAAATGGGAAATCAAAGAAAAAGCAAAGCCTACGGGACTACCTGGGTAGCTGATGAGACTGGGGATGAGCTTGTGCAGCTCTGGGTCGTCGCCTCGAGGAGCGTCTCCCTCTGAGGCTCGAGCTCCTGCTGGTGGCGGAGCAAGGCGGCGAAGCTTCGCCGGATCAGTGGTCTCGCTCCCTCTCCTCGCTTCAACAGCCCAGGACGCGAGCTGTCACTCTCACGCACACGCTGGAGCTCACTGGGTGTGGAATCGAATGGCCAAAGATGAGAAATGAGGAGGCAGAGCACGAGCTAAATATGGGTGCGGGTCCGGCTAGAAGAGGTCGGGTAGGGCGTTAGAGCGCGCGGATCCCGAGGTAGAGGCTCCGGCGAGGGTCTCGGGTGTGTCGTGAAGGAGTCGGACCCGGGGTTTAGGTTATAGGGTATCGGGTTTTGGCGCTAAAATGGGTAGAAGTCGGGTCGGGCGCCTAAATCCGTGGGAAGTGGTCCTGGGGGGGTAGTTGACCGGGCGGTCAACAATCCCAGGACCAGTAGGAAGCGGCCACGTGGCTGGTTTTTGAAAATGAAATTAAGCATAGAAAATGGCCGAATTAAGGGAAAGTCAAAATATGAAATATTTTTATTTTATTTTTTTCTATTTTTTTGTGATTTTTAATTAATTTTTAGAAGTAAAAATAGGGTATGTACATAGTAGGTTCATATATAGGTATATATACAATATATAGTTTTTAATTTTTGATTTTTAATTGTTATTTTTATACAAATTTATTCCTATTTTATATTTTATTTATGTATATCATAAAATGAGGAATAAAAAGACATTTTTATTTCATTTTTATTATTTATATACATATGTGAAATAAATACATATATACATTTATATACATGGTGTATTTATAATGTATTTTTGTGTTTTTAATTTTGTTATTTTTATTTTGTTTTTGTTTTAATTGTTTTTATTTTATTTATTTACATTATATAATATAGAATATTTACAAAAATTTTGGAAATTAATTTTGCTTATTTACAAAGTTAAATAAATAAGGAGGTTCTATGTACATGATGACTATATACAAGTGGTGTTTTTGTTTCCTTTTTAATTTTTGTATTTTTATCTTGTTTTTATATTTATAAATATATACAAATATTTACAAACCAATTTGAGTCTATTTTTGTGAGGAAAATACTTTTATTTATTTACATAAATATTTTCACACATGAGCCCCTATCTCCCTCTACTTCGGCTTTTATGCGGTCAGGCCCATGCTGAGCCCTCCCTTGGGTTAGGTTGCTCAATATTTATTCTAAATATTTCCCTCTTTTTCTTTTTGATCTTTATTCTTTTATTTTTGCACAAAAACATGCTAATTATAGGTTTTTACACAATGCATGCTTTTGGTAATTATTTATATTTACAACTATATACATGCATTTGCAAAGGTTTTTGTAGCTAAAATATAAGAATAAAGAGTGATGAATGAGTATTCATCACCCCCCTATACTTAACTTTGCTAGTCCCTTAGCAAACACTTATTTGAAAAAGAAGTGAAAAATAAAGAAAGAAAAAGAAAAAGAGAATGTACATGGATCAAGGTTGATTATTAAACTTGCCTTCATTAAATTAAGGTATGGAGCTCGATCAGATCTTTGGATTATTAATGTGTCGGAACCTTATTTGGACTTAAGCCTAAAACTCAACAGCCTCTAAGTTCCACTAATCTATAACCAAGACTCCTCAATGCTCCAGATCAGAACAAGTCATCAATCACAAACCCTGAAGACCATGAATCTTTTCTTGTCCTGTGAATGTGAGGTCTAAGCTCTCCACCTCAGAAATGGCAACTTGACAACCCTCCCCAACAAGGTAACTCTATGACCTCAATCTGGCCACTCTTTCCTCGAGGAGCGGGGTATTCCCTTCTAAGTTCAAGTTCAACCGGCTCAAGAAGAGGAGGAAGAAGAGAATGGGTCAAGGCCAGTGTAGCCAAGTCTCCCTGCTGCAGGCTACATCAGGTGGATCATGAAACCAAGCTTTGCTTATTGCACTCTATATACATACTCCGGTGGGATTATCATTTTCTATCAGACCCACCACTTTTTTGGAGTTATTTTCTTTTTGCATTTTTTTTTCAAGTGCATCTATACAACATATACAAGTGCATCATATATACAAGGAGTTTCTCCTCTTGAGCCAGTAGACTATCCCTCTTTTGAAGCTTTATTGCAACCCACAACTCCCGTCGTTAGACCTCATGGCAACCAGACCAAGTTGAGACGCACTTCCTTCACTAAAAGAAGAAGAGAGGTTCCGCCTAGAAGTACTACCCTCATATGCTACCCCAAGTCAAGGAAGACTGCCTCCTCACCACCTCATCCGTAGAGAGCTCGGTGTATAGTGTTGGTGCCCAAGTAAAGCCATAATCTATATGAGTCATGTGTTGTTGTTAAGTGCTCTACTTAGGCTCATTGAGATGACATGTGATCATAGCCTAGTGGACTCAAAGAATTAAGTCACCATGGACCTGAAAAGCCTTAAACCTGAGCCCTATAAGGTTCCTCTTAGAAGTTAGGTGGATTAAGATCTTAATCAAGCTCCATTTCTCAATTTGATTCCAGGATAGTTTATATGTCAACTATCATCCAGAAAAACTATATACATATGTACAAAAGATGCTATTTACACAAATTTTACAAACATGCAAAATTTTTGAAAAATGTTTTGAAATCATGAATGGATGATGCATGAAGTGCAAGTTTTGCAAAAAAGATATTTACACACATTTACACAAGATTTTTGCAAACTTTTGATTTTCAAAACATTTTGGAAAAATTTTGTACTATATACATAATTTTGATAAGAAAATATTTACACAAGCTTTACACAAAAGATTTTTGAAATCATTTTTACAAAAATAATTTGTACACTAGCTATTTATGTGCAAATAAAAGAAGTTTATGTACATGAAAATTTTTTAATTTTTGTGATTTTTAGCCATTTTATTTATTAACACCCTCACACAAAGTACGAGTTATGGCTAAAGTATATATGAAATATATACACCCCCCTATACTTAGCTCGAACGATGTCCTCAGAGTCAAGAGCGATGAAGAAGACATAACTCGTGCTAGGTATAGGGAAGTGAAAAGGAAGGCTATATACAAAGACGACTGAATGAAATAGAAAGGTCAAGAGGGTCTCGGGTCTTCCCCCTATACTTAGGATCAAGTAATCCTAAGTATAGCGGGCTGTATACTAAGGGAAAACCGAGTGGAGAATGTACAGGGTCTACCCCCCCTATACTTAGGGTGAAATATCCCTATGTATAGGTAGCAAAAACAGGGGTAGAAGGAAACAAAAGAAATACCCGAAGGTCCTACATCCCCCCTATACTTAGGGTAAAGTGCACCCTAAGTATAGCATAATCACAAGATGAAGAAAGGGATGTAGGACTAAAGAATGTAGTGATATAGACATCTGGATCTATACAAGGCGGAAGAACAGTGAAACTCAGGCGTGAGATGCATTAGATGTAAGTCAAAGACCACGTCTCACGCAAAATGAATCGGGGCAAGATCAACGACCCGCGGCTCATGATCTAGAAATGGTTTGAGCCGCTGGCCGTTCACTCGAAAGGTACTCTCAGAAGACAACTCGGATATATCAATGCTACCGTTGTCGTGTACCTTTCTGACCAAGTAGGGTCCCTTCCATTTGCTCTGTAGCTTCCCTGGAAATAATCGTAGCCTTGCATCAAACAGCCATACTCTCTGTCCAATCTCAAAATGCTTGTGGCTGATGTGAGAATCATGCCACTCCTTCACTCTCTCCTTATACTGTAGGATGTTCGAGAAAGCGGTATCTCTCAACTCCTCCAGGGCTGCTAACTCTGCCCTCCTCTGGTCTCCTACACCATCTGGATCCATGAGTATATCAGTAACTGCCCATAGTGACCTGTGCCTCAGCTCAACAGGTAAATGGCACGGCTTGCCATAAACGAGGCGAAAGGGAGATGTGCCCAATGGTGTCTTGAAAGACGTCCTATATGCCCACAAGACTGAGTCCAAAAGCTGTGACAAATCCTTTCGGTCAGGGCGGACGACTTTCTGCAGTATAGTCTTGATCTCCCTATTCGACACCTCGGCTAGACCATTCGTCTGTGGATGGTAAGGTGTAGCAACATGATGGTCTATACCGAACTCGCTAGCAAGGGCCTTCACCTGGTCGTTGATGAAATGAGACCCCCCATCAGAAATCAGAACTCGTGGAACCCTGAACCGTGTGATGATGTGCTTCCTCAAAAATCTGCATACTGTCCTCGCATCAGCGGCTCGGGCGGGGATAGCCTCAACTCAACGACTAACATAATCCACGGCCAACAGAATGTACTCATATCCCTGACTCTTAGGGAATGGACCCATGAAATCGATGCCCCATGCGTCAAAAACCTCACAGAAGTGAATAGGCTGCATCGACATCATATCACGCTGTCCACAAGTGCCCATCCTCTGACAGTCAGTACACCTCTTCAGGAACTCATCAGAGTCCTTGAAGAGGGTAGGCCACCACAAGTCGGATTGGACACTTTCTGTGCCGTTCTCCTCCCAGAATGATGTCCTCCTGCCTCAAGCTTGTGGCAGTAAGTGAGGACGCTATGGTGCTCCTCCTGAGGAATACACCGATGCCAGATGTTATCCCCTCCTTCGTGGTAAAGGATGGGATCCTCCCAGTGGTAGGACTTGACCTTCGCAAGGAAGGTCTCAAGCCTCTGCCTGGGCCAATCTTGTGGGACTTTCCCAACAACGAGAAAGTTCACAATATCGGCATACCACGGGAGTGAGGCGATAGCAAGGATCGCCTCATCTGGGAAGGTCTCACAAATAGGATCTATCTGCTCAGACTCCTCAGGCTGCTCTACACGGGAGAGGTGATCCGCCACCACATTCTTGACTCCAGGCTTATCCTTGATCTCAATGTCGAACTCCTGGAGTAGAAGGATCCATCTAGTCAATCTGGCATTGGCATACTTCTTTGCCATGAGGTACCTGATGGCGGTGTGATCTGTGTACAAGGTCACTCTAGATCCAATGATATAAGATCGAAACTTATCTAGGGTGAACACTACGGCTAGCATCTCCTTCTCTGTGACCGTGTAATTCCGCTGGGCAGAATCCAATGTGCGGCTAGCGTAGTGGATAGCAAACGGGACTCCATCCCTCCTCTGTCCCAGCACGGCCCCTACGGCAAAATCGGAGGCATCCGTCATGATCTCGAATGGGAGAGACCAATCAGGCGGCTGGAGGACAGGAGCCTCAATCACACACTGCTGGAGAGTCGCAAAGGACGAAAGATACTTGTCATCGACAAGGAACTCGGTGTCTTTCTTCAAGAGGTCAGTCAACGGCCGGGCAATCCTGCTGAAATCATGAATAAATCTCCGATAAAAACCAACGTGCCCCAGGAATGACCGTAGCTGCCTCAAATTGGACGGCGGTGCGAGTTTTCTAATGACATCAACCTTGGCTGGATCAACCTCCATGCCCCTGTTGGAGATGATATGGCCAAGCACCGTCCCTTGAGTCACCATGAAGTGACTCTTCTCCCAAGATAGAACCAAATGGTACTCAATACATCGCTGGAGTACTCGGTCTAGGCAGTCAAGACAGGAGTCGAATCCGTCGCCGTAGACCGAGAAATCGTCCATGAAGACCTCCAAACACTCCCCTACCATGTCCGAAAAGATCGACAGCATGCACCTCTGAAAAGTCGCAGGGGCATTGCATAGCCCAAATGGCATGCGTCGAAAGGCGTATGTACCAAAGGGACAGGTAAAGGTGGTCTTCTCCTGATCCTCAGGAGCGATGGCCACCTGGTTGTAGCCCGAGTACCCATCCAGGAAGCAATAATGGCTCTTCCCTACCAGTCTCTCAATGATCTGTTCAATAAAAGGCAGGGGAAATGGTCCTTCTTGGTGGCCTGGTTGAGTCTCCTGTAGTCAACACAGACCCTCCAAGAGGTGGGTACTCGTGTAGCAATCTCCTCTCCCGACTCACTGATCACAGTCGTGATGCCCGTCTTCTTGGGCACCACATGCAAGGGGCTGACCCACTTGGAGTCGGAAATGGGATAGATAAAATCTGCACTCCACCATTTTGATATTTCCTTCATCACGACCTCTCTCAGGTTGGGGTTCAGCCACCGCTGGAACTCACGCGATGGCTTCGCCCCCTTCTCGAGATAAATATGGTGGGAGCACACTGATGGACTAATCCCATGGAGATCTGCTACGCTCCATCCGATTGTCTTGCGGTTCTTTTCAAGAACCCCCATCAAATGGGATTCTTGCTCTCCAGTCAGATCGGCGGAGATGATGACTGGGTACATCTCAGGCTCGCCCGCAAGGAATCTATACTTCAGCGAAGTAGGGAGCGGCTTCAGCTCTGGATAGATGGGTGCTGGCAAATCTGGCCTCGGAAGAAGATGTGTGAATGCTGCTAAATCTGCCAAATCTGCCTGGGAGAAAGAATACGAGCTCTCGCAAACTGGATCTGGAGGAGGCTGCTCAACTGTGTTGTCTCTGATCTGCTCTGCCTCTACCTCCTCCTCATCTGTAGGCTCAGGTGGACTCAGGTCCGGCATCTGGTCATCACAATCTGCCCAATCAGACTCTGAATCCGAGGGATCTGCATCAAACAAGGTGGCATCAGTACCACCATCACACAAGGTGGCCTCAGTACCACCATCACTAAAAATCGTGTCGCGGTCGAGAACCGGCTCTGCTGCCTCTGTAGTATCCTGGACCAGGGCTGTGCTCTCCAAGCTCTCCTCTACTGTCATCTCTACATCAGTGGTGTCTAGAAATGAGAGGATGGCATGTGCTGAAGGGTCTGCCCATGCTACCTCATCTTCTGTGATCACAAAATCACAGTCCTGGTGGATGTCTAGCCCGACGTCTGTCAGCTGCTCTGTATCTTTGCTGGTCTCTGAGCATGCTCTCTCTGGCTCTATAGTCCTCGACCGTCTCTATTTGTACACTCTCGCCCTCGACGCGAAAGTATACCTTCCCGCTATCATGATCAGTCACTGCCTTGGCTGTGGCCAAGAACGGACGACCGAGGATGATGGGGGTATCGGTCACTGAATCAGAGATCTCCATGTCCAACACTACGAAGTCCACGGGGAATTGCAGGCCCTGAATAGTGACGATAACGTCTCGCAACAACCCCTTCGGCCTCTTGACAGATCGATCAGCAAACTGAAGGACTGTCCTGCTCTGTCGAAGAGTGCCCAACTCGAAGCGGTCGAGAAGGGATGCCAGAAGGAGGTTGATAGACGATCCGCTATCTAATAGAGTCCGGTCGAACCTCTGCTCACTAATCTGACATCTGACATACGGGGCTCCTGAATCTGGCCTCTTGGCCGGCAGACGGTTCTGGATCGCGAAGCATGTGGCTTTCGTCAGCACATGTATCTCAGAATGATGGTTCCTCCTCCTCCTCCTGACTGTGGTCCTATCTCTCAACGATCGCTGAAGAAGGGGGATGTGTTGCAAAGCCTCCTGAAGGGTCAGCTGTATGTGAAATCTGTCGATCATGCTCTGGCTGAACTCCTCCTGCTCTCTCTTTTTTGGGTCTTTTTCTCTTTTCTTCCCCTTCCCCATCAGAAGGGGTCTAGGGAAGGGGATCACAGGGTCCTTCTCAGATGAAGGACTAGGAACAGGTCTAGACGGCTCGACGGCCGGATCCGCACATCCATCAATCACCACAGTGGGACCAGAAGAAACTAAACCTTTTCCTTTATTCAAAACAGTGTTCTGAGATACATCAACAGATGGAAAAACAACATCTCTCTCAAAATGAACACCGGTGGCCTCAGTACCACCACGGGCTGGCTCTGCTAGACATCTCGCGGCCTCAGTACCGCGTGCTGGCTCGGCTACTCTGGTGGCATCAGTACCACCTCCTCGAACTGATGAAGCCGCGGCCTCAGTACCTCCGTTGGAATCAGCATCCTTGGTGGCATCAGTACCACCAACATCATCATGAGCGGCCTTAGTACCGCTCTCCTCCTCCTCATCTGGTGCCCCGGATGTGTCCTCGTGGTGTAGCTCAGACGAGGCGCCGCCGCCTGCTGGTGTCCTACCGTTCCTAAGAGTAACAAAATTAGCATCAAAAAGATCCGAAGATGTATCAACAAATGGATCACTAGGAGTGGCGTGCTCAGTGTAAGCTACCTGCTCAGATTTCCGCTTCAGGCTGTTGGGATTCGGCTTGATCTGGGCACGAATGGTGGCCTTCCCTCTCACAATGTCCCGCATCTCCTGGCGGAACTCGTCCATCTCCCGTCTGAAGGTAACCTGCTGGTCCGTGAGGAGGCGGGCTATGTCATCCAAAACAGGACTCTCGTGGGAGCCCGACGGGTAGCCTCTCTGGTGATGAGGCTGCTGGAATTGGTGCTGCTGTTGGTGAGAGGGGTAAGAAGAGGGTGCTGCTGGTGTGGCTGGTGAGCATGTTGCTCACGTCTCCAAGACTGTCCCTGCTGCTGATAGGGACGAGGAACGAAGGATGACTGCGGCTGTGACTGGTAAACTGGGGGATGCTGCTGCTGGTGATCTCTCTGCTGGCTATACTGGCCTCCCTGGCCAGATGGCTGCTGCTGGGGCTGGGTACCTCCACTCCCCCACCTGAATCCGGGATGGTCTCGTCGGATCCCAAGCTGAGGACGGTCATACCAAATCCCGTTGACATCCATCAACGGCTCTGCGTCGTACTGGGCTGGCGGGAGTACTGCCAGAGGCTGATCCGGCTGGTATACCACCATCTGCAGGTCTGGAGATGGTGGTGACTGGTAGGTGGGCTGCTGCTGCTGGTACGGCTCCTCCTGTACAAGGTGAACCTGTCTAGGCTGCTGAAAGGAGCTGGAGCGTTGGGACGAGCTGCTGCTGCCGCCGGTATCGCCTCGCGACTGAAGATGGGGCTGTGAAGCCGTCTGTGCCTCCTGGAGACACATGAGCTGGGTCTTCATGTCGCTCAGAGTCTGTGCCATCTGCTCCATCTGAGTGATGCCCTGGCACTGCTTCTTCTCAATCAGCTCCATCCGGTCCAACTTCTCACTGATGATACCCATATCCGCAGCGGACGACTCTGCCTGTGCTGCTGCTACTGCGGATGAACTGGATGGACCGGCGTCGACCCGTGCTATCCTCTGGTACTGCACGGGTCCTGGCTGCTGCTGGGGTCTGCCCTGAGTGTATAACCAGGTCTGGGACATCACCATATAGTTCTCGACCATCTCCTCGTAGATGGCCCAGACCTGGTCGTGATCCTTGGCGAAATAGGACCCGCCACAAGAAGCATTCACCAAGCCCTGGAGCTCTGGTGTCAGCCCGCTGAAGAAGCTCTGCACAAGGTTCGGCTTCGTGATATCATGGTGCGGGCATCGGTCAGTAAGCTCACAAAACCTCTCCCATGCCTCATGGAATTGCTCGTTGGGGAGCATGGAGAAGTTGCTGATCAGGGCCCTCGCTGCATTGGTCCACCCGAGTGGATAGTACTTGTTCAAGTACTCGGTGCGGAGCTGCTCCCAGGTGTAAACAAACCTCCCCAAGTGCTTCAGCCAGGTGGTTGCTCTGTTTGCTAGGGAAAAGGGGAAGGTGATCATCCTGATCGTGTCCTGGTCCACCTGACGGTCGTGGACAGTGCTGCAAATCATCAGAAACTCCTGGAGGTGGAGATGGGGCTCCTCAGTCGCGAGCCCGTGAAAGCGGGGGAGTAGTTGCAAGGTGTTCGGGGGGAACTTGAAGTCCCCCACGATGGCTGGTAGTACAACCCAGTGGTGCGTCAGCGTCGATCCGGGGTTGTGCAATTCCCGCATCGGTCTCGGTGGTCCTCCTGCCGCGGCTGCGGCGGCTGCTGCAACTGCATCCTCTAGGATCCTCGGTCCCTCTCTACGCTCCTCGCGCTCTGCTCGCATCTGCTCCATCTCTCTCCTCATGTCGAGCATGAAAGCTCCATGATCTCTCAACTGCTGCTGGACGGTCTCTAAAGAGGTGATCAGGGTGGAGTTGATCGCTCCCTGATCCAATACGAAGTGCTCAGGCTGACGGGAGCGATCCTCAGAACTGCCGGCCATGGCGTCTGCAAAATCAAACGAGCCAAACTCAGGTGTTGTCAAATCTGTGAGTCTCTCCTCTGGCTCATATCTCTCAGAACCGAAAGAAAGGGGATCGAGGGGGAACCGGGCGGAATCATACTCGGGCTCGGAGAACTGGTCTCGGCTCTCGCGGGCCAACCTAGATGATTGGGTAGACGTGCCCGAAAGCGGTGCAGCCAGAGGCTGCCTAAGAGAGCGTCTACCCATCATCGTGATCTGGTCGAGTAGTGCGGATGGGATCTGGAGAAACTATGATCAAAATACAAACCCCTCTGTTCACCAACGCAACACGAGCTGAAGACCGTGAAGGCTCGGTCAAATTATCTTGTCAGTTTTTATTAGGTGAACAAACAGTCTATTAGAGTGCTTACGTGACCTGTTGGGATACCCGATGCTACTCCAACTGACTGGCCCGCACGGAAGAGTCGGTAGTCAGCTAGAAATAGCACCGGAGGGCTCTACCTAGGGTGCGGGTCACTCTCTCGCGCAAGCAAACCAAACAATAAGGGGATTGCTCTCCCCAAGACAAATTTTTAATGAGAATGTCTTTTAGGGTCAATAGTTTTAGCAGTCTCAATTTTATGGTTTTTCTTTTTAATTTTTTTCAATAAAAACAAAGGCCTAACGAATTTTTCGGTTCTCCTGGTTATTTAATCCAAAACAAGGGGGAGAAGACGAAAAAGCCGATGCACGATAAATCAATGATGCATGCAAAGTCAGAAAGGCGTACCTGTCTCCAGCACTCTACATGCAATATGATCCGCGCAGAATTTAAAGACAGAAAATAAACTACCTAAATGATGCAGCGGTGAAAACTGAGTCCTAGATGAGCAAGTCTACTCGCAGAACCGTCTAACTGGTCACCGACCTCCAAGCCAAAGGGTCCGGTCTTGGCCCACCCCTCCTCTGCCCGACAAATCGGGGGTAGGAGAAAACGCTTTACGGGGCAGGCTGCGGCACGTAGGCTACAAAGGAGATGAATCAGTTATTTTTATTAATTGATTATTAGTAGGTCCAATTAAGCGCGCTATAGGAACATGCAGATAATTAGGTGTGGGGACCCTACTAATTACGGCACACGCAAGCAGAAAATCCTAAGTCTAGGGGATCGATGAAAAATCACGTAAACACCGGAAAAGGCAGCTAAAAAGAAAGAGAAAACAAAACCGCGAAAAAGCCGCGAAAATCCAAAGGGTCCCCCGAGCACACCAGTGCTTGGCGAAACAGACCCGCTAGCCAATCAAGTCCAAAGAGTCTCTGAGTACCTGTATTATTACAATAATAGTCAAATAAAAGAAAAAATAAAACCTAACTAAACCTCTCCCACTCAACTCTCTCTCGCTCTCTCCTGCGGCTCCGTACAGAAGGGAGTCGCCGCCAAGTTCCTCGGTTACGTCGGCTTCTCGAGATCGGCCACCTCGGTCCTCGGGCCCTCGCAAGAAAAAGATAAGTGGTCAGACCAATAAAAATAACCATATAATAATAAGAAAAAGAAATGAAAATAAAATGAGAGTATATATGCAAAAATGCAAAATAAAATAAACAAGCAAAAATCAAATAAAAACAAAAATAAAAGAAAAGAAAATAAGACAAAATAAAACAAAAATAAAATATAAACAAAAACCGCGAAAAGCCGCGAACTCTGAAAGAGCCGCGAAAAGCCACGAAAACAAAAACGAAAAATAAAATAAAAACTACTAAGCCGTGCTCCCCGGCAAAGGCACCATTCTGATGGCACGAAATTCCGAGCATTAAAAATCAACCAAAAATTCTAACAAAAATATTTTTATGTGTTTTATAAATTTTAGTGTTTTGGTGAATTTTTGGGATTTTTCTGATGTTTATTTAATTTTCTAAAAATGAAACAGTGACTGAAACTATAGGTGATGTCCAGCAGAGCTAAAAGAGCCTAGATAAAATAACTAGAAGCCCCATATTAGCCTGGCGGTATTTTTCCTGTATAGAGAAGAAAACAAGGAAAAATTGGGCACCTAATTTATTATTTTTGGGTTTTTGGTTTAATTACTAGAATTTTTATAAGTTTTTAAGTGTTTTTCACGTTTTAGTGGTTTTCAGTAATGGAAAATAGCCAAAATTGGCTAGAAAATCAAGCTAGACAAAACAAACAATAAACAACTTTTTTGGAATTTTTAGATACTATTTAATATTTTTTGGGGGTTTTTAAAGTTAGATAGTGACAAAAATAGAGGTTTTTGAATTCTTAAAAATATCAAATCAACTCAGAATTGTCTCCAAAAATCCTCAAAAATTTTACACTATGGCAGGAGCCATGTATCCAATTTTCGTTGGATTTGGAGTAGTTTTGCTATTTTATTCAAAAATAAAGAGGGGGGCACTGTGCACAGGGACCTACATGCAAATACCCGAAGTTCTGGGGGGTCTGGTGCAATTAACCCAGCAAAACACGTGCGTCGCACGCGCTTGAGGCACTCAGGGACCCAAATGTAAGGAAAGTAAGTCCCGAGGGCTATTTGATAACATGTAGCAAAAGCCTAGGGGCTTATCTGCAAATAACCCAAAAATAAACGCACATGCTCAAATGTTTCACGCACAGGGGTATAAATGCAAATAAACAAAAACTTTCATTCATTCATTAACAGTCAGAACTACAGGGGCATGAGATGCAAATAAGCCAAAAAGCCACGTGACGAAGCACGTGTCACACAACGTACAAGGGCATATCAGCAAATAAACTCAAGCACAAGGGTCTCTATGCAAATATCCCAAAAACTAAACAACTATATTACATAATTATAGGACTAAATACGAAACAAAATAACAGAGGGGGCCTAATGGTAATTTACCCTTTATTAATGGAGCGGCTGGATGGATGCCACGTGGAGCATCTGACGGTGGCGAAGACGGACGCTCCACAGCTGAGCTCCTCGGGCGAATCCGACGGCGGGGGTTCCGCCACGTGGGGGATCGAACGGTGTAGGGCGCATGTGGCTAACCCTCGTGCATTGGACGGCTGGGATCAACCCTCCTCAGATATGACGGTGAATGCGGCTCCTGGAACGGACGGTCCAGATGAAAAATGGAGCGGGAGGGTTGATCGGATGTCGGCTGAAGGTCGAGTAAGAACAGTTCGCCGGCCCAATGCTTGTGCTCCTGACCTCCCCTACTGCGCCTGAAGATCGGAGAAGTTCCGGCGTGGCGCTCCGCAGCTACTGGTGGCCTCCGATGGCCCAACCGAGCCCTGGAGGGCTCCGACGAGGTCGGCGGAGGTCTGTCTCCTGGCTCGAATGAGAGAACCTCAGATGGTCCTCGTAAGACCTGCAAAATAAGCCCAGAAGACTCGCGGGTCGAGGGCAAACTGCCTCGACCCGGTTAGGCGGGGTGACGGTGAACGGAGGGTCGAAGTGGGCGAGCTCCGGCGAAGTGGGGATGGTAGAGCTCGAATCCCAGCTCCTGTGAGAGCTGGGTTGGATGGAGATATGGAGAAGGTGCGTGGAAGGGAGGCAATGGCTATGGCGAAGCCCGATGATCGATTGGGGGTCGGACGTGGACGGAATTGACGATGGACGGCGGCGGAGCGAGTTGGGGGAAATGGGAAATCAAAGAAAAAGCAAAGCCTACGGGACTACCTGGGTGGCTGATGAGACTGGGGATGAGCTTGTGCAGCTCTGGGTCGTCGCCTCGAGGAGCGTCTCCCTCCGAGGCTCGAGCTCCTGCTGGTGGCGGAGCAAGGCGGCGAAGCTTCGCCGGATCAGTGGTCTCGCTCCCTCTCCTCGCTTCAACAGCCCAGGACGCGAGCTGTCACTCTCACGCACACGCTGGAGCTCACTGGGGGTGGAATCGAATGGCCAAAGATGAGAAATGAGGAGGCGGAGCACGAGCTAAATATGGGTGCGGGTCCGGCTAGAAGAGGTCGGGTAGGGCGTTAGAGCGCGCGGATCCCGAGGTAGAGGCACCGGCGAGGGTCTCGGGTGTGTCGTGAAGGAGTCGGACCCGGGGTTTAGGTTATAGGGTATCGGGTTTAGGCGCTAAAATGGGTAGAAGTCGGGTCGGGCGCCTAAATCCGTGGGAAGTGGTCCTGGGGGGGGTAGTTGACCGGGCGGTCAACAATCCCAGGACCAGTATGAAGCGGCCACGTGGCTGGTTTTTGAAAATGAAATTAAGCATAGAAAATGGCCGAATTAAGGGAAAGTCAAAATATGAAATATTTTTATTTTATTTTTTTCTATTTTTTTTGTGATTTTTAATTAATTTTTAGAAGTAAAAATAGGGTATGTACATAGTAGGTTCATATATAGGTATATATACAATATATAGTTTTTAATTTTTGATTTTTAATTGTTATTTTTATACAACTTTATTCATATTTTTTTATTTATGTATATCATAAAATGAGGAATACAAAGACATTTTTATTTCACTTTTATTATTTATATACATATGTGAAATAAATACATATATACATTTATATACATGGTGTATTTACAATATATTTTTGTGTTTTTAATTTTGTTATTTTATTTTGTTTTTGTTTTAATTGTTTTTATTTTATTTATTTACACTATATAATATAGAATATTTACAAAAATTTTGGAAATTAATTTTGCTTATTTACAAAGTTAAATAAATAAGGAGGTTCTATGTACATGATGACTATATACAAGTGGTATTTTTGTTTCCTTTTTAATTTTTGTATTTTTATCTTGTTTTTGTATTTATAAATATATACAAATACTTACAACTACTTCAAACGTACAGATAGAAGTTTTGAAGTTACTGATGCATTCATGAAATATGCAATATTGAAAATAGTTACTAATAACTAAAGTAAACTTACTGCTGGATCATTCAAAATTACTAATACATGTTCCAAACTTACATGCATACCCCAATTGTTATTTTTCGTCTAATCCTTAAAATTACTGAAAATTTGACTTTAATTAATGTTGCCTTAATCAAAGTTACTGATACACGCTTCAAAATTAATGTATCATTTTTCAAATATTCTATGGTAAATAGTTACTGATACATGTTCGAAACTAAATAATACATGTGAGAAGTAATATCTTACTAATATTACTCCATGCTTCAAATTAACTGATACATGTTTCATATGAATCAAATATTTTACTGATTGCTTCAAATTTACTTCTTGCTTCAAATTTACTGATTTCAAATCTAATGACAGCCTGATACATTTAAAAAAGTTAATGCTTGTCATTATGAATATAACTTGAAGGATACTTTTTATTAAAATGCATTTGGATTGATGGCTAAAAATATTTCCTTGCATTAGATTGTTGTCCAGCTAGACTAGGAAGAAAAGGAGCTATTCAAGATTGACCCATATGAATTCATATTTGATTATGAAACCTTCGTAACATAGGGTTTCATCTCAACTGCTTATGCATTGCGTGTCATTGTACCACAACAACGGCAACTTGATGATTGTTCAATGACATCAATTTTGAAGACTGCTCAACATCAAAATACACCAGAGTGTAAATGTGAAGAACACAAGAAGAAAATAAGTGATTTGGAGAGTTTCATTTCTCAACTGCCCACTTTGGAAGAGTACAAAAACATGAAAGAACATTATGAGAATACATTGAGGGAGAATGAGAAGCTGAAGGTCGAAATCTCTATTCTAAAGCAATGGTTTGAGGAATTCTTTGCAAAATCAGTTAATGTAAAGAAACAAGAGGAGAAGACAACAAAGGTTGGTGAACAAGAAAAACAAAATAATATCACAAAAAACAACGAATCACCATCCTTTGATCTTGGAATTGAGGAGGATTCTAAAGATCGTAGCAAAATTAAACCATATGGTTCAAAGAGGGTAGAAGCAAGAAGCTTATTACTCCTAGCAGCATGTCAAAAAGGGTCAAATCAAGAAGAGCAATAAAGGAAGAAGAAAAAGCACAAACCATCCCAATGAAGGAGAAAATAGTAAGGAAAAAAAGAAAGCTTGAAAAAAAGAATTTTGAAGAAGTGATGACTGTAGAAGATGAAGATGAAATTCCAAAGATTGAAGACAACAAAGAGCAAGCTTTGGAGGTATGAAATCAACCTATCATACTTTACATATACTGTTGCATTTAAATTTTTTTGATTTAGTATCATTCAATTGATGGTAGTTTAATAAATTACATATGCTAAATATTAAGTTACTGTTCATTTATAGATTATTACTTCTGTCAATTAATAAATTACAAATACTTACATATTCAAAATAACTACTACATGATGATTTAAATTACTAATACTTAAAGTAGCTTTATAATAACTTACTGTTGATACATATAATGTTACTAGTGTCAGTCGGTACCTGATACTTAGAGATGGCACTTAAGAAGTTACTGTCGATCTTAGAAATATTGGGTGAGTAATTTTCGTACTGAATGATTCTTACAAATGATACAAAAGAACTTACTGATGCATTTGAGAATATTATTTGTGTTGTTCTAAGATCTTAACGATACTTACAAATGCTTACATAAATACAAATGCTTACATAAATTTGGTGATGCTTTAAAAGTAAGAAATTTCAATGATGCAATAACATAAAATAATGATAAGATTTTTTAAATATATTTATAGGTTTACAATTTAAATCGCATCGATTACGCTGGATATGATGCAATTTCAGAATCAGAGAGGGCAACCATTCATGAATTTCTGAAGGATCCTGTCGCCAAGTAAGAGAAGATTTACTAAATTTATTAGATACATTTATTGGATAGATATTTATGATGATTTTTTTGTAATGTTACAACTTAACTTACATTGCAGTATGGGAGCAACTTACCATGATCCAGGAGACAACTTTTGCAATGGAATACACATTGAAGACCTACTTTATAACAAAATGGTCATAGATGTGATTTTGGACATGTTCATGGATGTGCTTTACAAATCATATCAAGAAAGTGACGTGGAATGCCCTTTTATTTTTGCAAATACGGCTCAAATGGTAATAGTACTTAACTATTTTTTGTTTTTATTTTATGTTATATTAACTAAATATTATTCATTTCAGCAATTATTCCCAAAGACTATGAAAGAAGCAACTGAAGAAGATTATGAACCTCTAAATAATTTGTTCTCATGCACAAGAACAATGTTTGATAGTGTAAAAAAAACTTTTTGTGTAATCCACACCTCCAATCATTGGCATCTTCTCGTGGCTGATTTCGATGACAAGAAATTCATTTCCTACAATTCACTTTCTGGGATGAAAAAACACCTCTTGAATGTTAGAAAATGGGTAAAAAGTTAATAAATTATGAGATACATCCATTTTTTATTTATTTTTTTACTAACATATTTCTTTAACAATTATGTTAGGTTGATTGGATGGCAGAATACTTCATGCTATTCACTAGAGAGCACCTTGAAAAGTGGCCAGTAGAGATAAGAAAAGGAATCCCAATGCAGCGAAGTGATTCCATTGATTGTGGGGTTTATGTAATGAAGTATATGGAATTCATTTGCAAAGGAAAAGATCCAGTCTTCCGAAACGAAGATATCCCCAAGTTTCGTGCCGAGATAGCAGCTATACTACTTACAAGTGTTCGGTAGAAAGATTAAAAGAAATGTGATATCTTAGACATGTAATTAGAGATGATGTAAATATGTACATGTACTGTTCAAATTTTAAATGTAGGATATTTCTTTTGAACATGGAATTCTTTATGAAAGAGAAAATTTTGATGGATGTTAATTGTTGATTGTTGAAATTATTACAGATGCTACATTCGTCTACTACCTGATACTTACAGATACATTAAGTTATTGATACATACCAATGCTACATAAAAAAGTTACTATTGCTTTAGAGAATATTACTTGAGTATTGTATAACTTACTAATACTTAAATATACTACATTTGAACTTAAAGTTGATTTTGCAAATCTTACTTGAATAAGCTAAGAACTTACGGATTCAAATGATTAAAAATTCTTCTAAATCTATTAACGATGACTTACAAATGCTTACAATATATTATGCTATAAGTTACTAATACTTACAAATGATACGTAATAACTTAATAATGATTTTGCGAATATTACTTGTGACATATTAGTAACTTACTTATAGTTAGATATGATACAAAAAAACTTACTTATTCTTTAAGTTACTGATACTTACGTTTTATAATGATGAATGTTACTGATGTCTTCTACAAACTTACCGATACAAGCTTCATAATTACTGATGCATTCGTCAAAGAAAATATGGGAAATATATACTGATACATAAAATAAACTTACTGATGCATTTTTCAATGTTACTGATACATTTTCCAAACTTACTAAAACATGTGACATGCAAGAACTTACTGATTCATACATCAAATTTACTGAAACATGATTCATACTTACTGATAATTGACAAGTACCAACTTACTTATACAGTCTTGTAAATTACTAATTAAAAGTGAACAATAAGAACTTACATATACTACATAAGAACTTACTAATACTTACTAATACTTACATATACTACATAAGAACTTAAGGTTGATTTTGCAAATATTACTTGAATAAGCTAAGATCTTACTGATACAAATGCTTAAAAAATCTTCTAAATCCTATTAACGATGGCTTACAAATACTTACAATAGATACATATATTATGCTTTGAGTTACTAATAATTACAAATGATACGTAATAACTTACTAATGATTTTGAGAATATTACTTGTAATATATTAGTAACTTACTTCTAGTTAGATATGATACAGAATAACTTACTTATTATTTAAGTTACTGATACTTACGTTTATAATGATGAATGTTACTGATGTCCTCTACAAACTTACCGATACAAGCTTCATAGTTACTGATGCATTCGTCAAAGATAATATGGGTAATATATACTGATAAATAAAATAAACTTATTGATTCATTCTTCAACGTTACTGATACATGTTCCAAACTTACTAAAACATGTGAGAGACAATAACTTACTGATTCATTCATCAAATTTACTGAAACATGATTCATACTTACAAGACAATTGACAAGTACCAACTGATAACCGTCTAAGTGACTAAGGTAAAGGTACAGAAATGGTCGTTGCGACCTCAATCACTCAGACTAAGTATATCAAGAAAAATCGAACCACTAATAGAAATAAAATCAATCAAACACTCAAATAGCGGTCCAGCTATGAGATTAACCTGGTATAGCACCTAGGGTCGAACTCAAGGAGCACGGGTTGGCCAAAGGCCTACGAAGTAGTAAAAATAAAATAAAATAAAAGACAAGTATTTTTAGTGGTTTTTAATGATTTTTATATTTTTTTTATATTTTTAAATGTGAAGAAAATAAAAGAAACACAAAATCAATCACACTTTGGCTAATTATTTAATGTGTCAAAAACCAAGCAAAAATTCAAACAAAAATGTTTTTATGTTTTTTAGGTTTTTTAGTGTTTTTGGTTAATTTTTGATAATTTTCTGATGTATATTTTATTTTCTAAAAATTAAACAGTGATAGAAAAGCAAGGTATTGTCCAGCCAGGACCAAAATCCTTAAATAAAATATCTAAGGATCTCAAGAGGGCCTGGAGGTATTTTTCCTGTATACTAGACAAAACAAGGAAAATTTGAGTACCAAAATTATTGTTTTTGGGTTTTTAAATTATTTATTATAATTTTTATGAGTGCTTAGGTGTTTTTGAATTTTTAGGGTTTTTACTCAGTGAAAAATAGCCAAAAATGGCTAGAAATTAAAAGAGCACAAAAGAAATAGTACCTAATTTTTATGGAATTTTTGAGGTGGTTTTATATTTTTTTGGGATTTTTAAAACTAGACAGTGGCTGAAATAAAGGTTTTTGAATTTTTAAAAATAACAAATAAACTCAAAAATGTCCTCAAAAATTCTCAAAAATCCTACAACATGGCAGGAGCCATGTGTCAAATTTTCATCGAATTTGGAGGTGATTTGATATTTTATTCAAAAATCAAAAGAGGGCACTGTGCAGAGGGACTGAAGTGCAAATGCCCGAAGTTCTGGGGGTCCAGGTGCAATTAACCCAGCAACGCATGCGCGCGGCGCGTGCCTGGGGCACTCAGGGACCTTTCGGTAAGAAAAACCAGTCCCGAGGACCTTTTGGTAACTCGTACCAAAAGTCCAGGGGTCTGTGTTGCAAATAACCCACTAAAAGACGCACATGTGTAATTAAAACACTCACAGGGGCATATATGCAATTACTGAAAACATTTCATTCATTTACGAACATCCAGAACTACAGGGCTAATGTTGCAAATACACCAAACATACACGTGACGAAGCACGTGGCTCACACAAACAGGGGCATAAGTGCAAATAAGTAAAGTATGAGGTCCAATGTGCAAAATACCCTAAAACTAAACAACTGACGAAAGTAATTACAGGACTAAAACGAAATAAAAACAAGAGCTGGGCCTAAGGGTAATTTACCCTTTATTACGCGGGCCGTCGGATGCGCTCCACGTGGATGATCTGACGGGTACGCTGGTGGGCGCTCCAGATCTCCTCTCCAAGGATCGGACGGTGGCTGCTCCTCCTGGAATGGACGGACGAGATGGCAACTGGAGGTCGAGGCTGATCGAACGGCTGGCGAGGATCCTCGAAGAACAGGTGGCCGGCGAGTTTCGTCGGCCTCGTGCGAGTGTTGTGGTCCTCGTCTGCTGCTTCCAGAGATCGGAGAAGATGCGCGATGAAGCTCCGCAGCTGTTGGTGGTCTCCGATGGCCCAGCCGAGCCCTGGAGGGGCTCCGGCGAGGTCGACGGAGGAGAGCTCCTGGCCTGGATGTAGGGAAGCCTCAGATGGCCTCCTCTGGACCTGCAAAGTAGCTCAGAAGCTTCGCGGGTCGAGGGCAAAATGCCTCGACCCGGTTAGGCGGCGTGAAGGTGGTCTGTGCGTCGGAGCGGATGAATCCCGGCGAAGCGACGGCGATGGGATTCGAATCCCAGCTCCTTTGCGAGCTGGGTTGAACGGAGGGGCGGAGAAGGTGCGTGGAGGAAGGGCGGAGGTGATGACGGGTTCCGATGATCGAAAAGATGCGCGAGATGGCCGGAATCGACGGAACACGACGGCAGTACGATTTGGGGCAAACCAGAAATTAAGCTAAATAGAGAAGCTAAGGGGTTACCTGGGTGGATGGTGAGACTATGCTGGAGCTGAGGTAGCTCCTGGTCGTGGCCTCAAGGGGTGTCTCGGCCCGAGGCTCGAGCTCCTGCTCTGGGCGGAGCACGGCGGCGCTAAGTCGCCGGATCAGTGGAAACCAGCCCCTCTCCTCGCTGCGACACGAGCAACCGAGAGCTGTCACCTCAGGGGCTGCTGTGGAGGTCACGGGACAGAGAATGGGGAACCAAAGATGCATGAAAACGGGGGCGGAGCTTAGACTATATACGGCTAGGGGTCCGGCTAGATGAGAGTCGGGCATGAAGCTTAGAGCGCGGATCCCGAGGCTAACAGTCGGGCGTGGATCAGGGATGATTAAGGAGCAAATGGAGCCCGAGATTCACGGGTTTGGATGTCGGATCGAGTGGGGATAATATCGAGAAATCGGGTTAAGGGCTCGGATCCGGAACTCTGTGGTCCAAGGGGGGAGTTGACCGGGGGGTTAACATCCCCCGTGGACCAATCAGGAGAGGCCACGCCATAAATGATTTGAAAATTCGAAATAAAATAGAAAATGACCGAATTATTAAAAACTCAAACATAAAATATTTTTATTTTAATTTTTTCTATTTTTTGGTGATTTTTAATTAATTTTTCAAAATGAAAAATAAGGTATTTACATAATAGGGCTATATATAGGTATATGCACAATATTTTTTTGTAATTTTAATTTTGTTATTTTTATTTGATTTTTGTTTTGTTTCTTTTTATTTATTTTATTTACAATATATAACATAGAATATTTACAAAAAGTTTAAATAAATAATTTTATTTACTTATAAGGTTAAATAAATAAGGAGGCATGGTCTATGTACATGGTGAAAGGATATTTTTGGTCTTTTTGGTTTTTAGCTTTTTGTTTTGTTTTTATACTTTATAAATATGTACAAATATTTACAAACATATTTTTGGGTGAGGAAAATATAATTTTATTTATTTACAAAAATATATACACATGAGCTCCTATCTCCCTCTACTTGGCTTTTATGCGGTCAGGCCCATGCTGAGCCCTCCCTTGGGTTAGGTTGCTCAATATTTATTCTAAATATTTCCCTCTTTTTCTTTTTCATCTTTATTCTTTTATTTTTGCACAAAAACATGCTAATTATAGAATTTTACACAATGCATGCTTTTGCTAAGTATTCCTATTTACAAGTATCTACATGCATTTGCATAGGTTTTTGTAGCTAAAATATAAGAATAAAGAGTGATGAATGGGTATTCATCACCCCCCTATACTATACTTTGCTAGTCCCTTAGCAAACACTTATTTGAAAAAGATGTGAAAAAGAAAGAAAGAAAAAGAAAAAGAGGATGTACATGGATCAAGGTTGATTATTAAACTTGCCTTCATTAAATTGAGGTATGGAGCTCAATCAGATCTTTGGATTATTAATGTGTCGGAACCTTATTTAGACTTAAGCTTAAAACCTAACAGCCTCTAAGTTCCACCAATCTATAACCAAGACTCCTCAATGCTACAGATCAGAACAAGTCATCAATCACAAACCCTGAAGACCATGAATCTTTTCTTGTCCTGTGAATGTGAAGTCTAAGCTCTCCACCTCAGAAATGGCAACTTGACAACCCTCCTTAACAAGGTAACTCTATGACCTCAATCTGGCCACTCTTTCCTCGAGGAGCGGGGTATTCCCTTCTAAGTTCAAGTACAACCGGCTCAAGAAGAGGGGGAAGAAGAGAATGGGTCAAGGCCAGTGTAGCCAAGTACCCTTGGGAGCTTGACCAGTGTAGCCAAGTCTCCCTGCTGCAAGCTACAACAGGTGGATCATGAAACCAAGCTTTGCTTATTGCACTTATATACATACTCCGGTGGGATTATCATTTTCTCTCAGACCCACCACTTTTTTGGAGTTATTTTTCTTTTTGCACATTTTTTTTCTTTTCGAGTGTATCTATACAACATATACTTGTGCAGCATATATACAAGGAGTTTTTCCTCTTGAGCCAGTAGACTATCCCTCTTTTGAAGCTTTATTGCAACCCACAACTCCCGTCGTTAGACCTCATGGCAACCAGACCAAGTTGAGACGCACTTCCTTCACTATAAGAAGAAGAGAGGTTCCGCCTAGAAGTACTACCCTCATATGCTACCCCAAGTCAGGGAAGACTGCCTCCTCACCACCTCATCCGTAGAGAGCTCGGTGCATAGTGCGGGTGTCCAAGTAAAGCCATAATCTATATGAGTCATGTGTTGTTGTTAAGTGCTCTACTTAGGCTCATTGAGATGACATGTGATCATAGCCTAGTGGACTCAAAGAATTAAGTCGCCATGGACCTGAAAAGCCTTAAACCTAAGCCCTCTAAGGTTCCTCTTAGAAATTAGGTGGATTAAGATCTTAATCAAGCTCCATTTCTCAATTTGATTCCAGGCTAGTTTAAATGTCAACTATCATCCACAAAACTATATACATATGTACAAACAGATGCTTATTTACACAATATTTTACAAACATGCAAAATTTTTGAAAAATGTTTTGAAATCATGAATGATGATGCATGAAGTGCAAGTTTTGCAAAAAGATATTTACACACATTTACACAAGATTTTTGCAAACTTTTTTATTTTCAAAACATTTTGGAAAAATTTTGTACTATATACATAATTTTGATACAAAAATATTTACACAAGCTTTACACAAAAGATTTTTGAAATCATTTTTACAAAAATAATTTGTACAATAGCTATGTATGTGCAAATAAAAGAAGATTATGTACATGAAAAAATTTAATTTTTGTGATTTTTAGCCATTTTTATTTATTAACACACTCACACAAAGTACGAGTTATGGCTAAAGTATATATGAAATATATACACACCCCCCTATACTTAGCTCGAACGATGTCCTCAGAGTCAAGAGCGATGAAGAAGACATAACTCGTGCTAGGTATAGGGAAGTGAAAAGAAAAGGCTATATAAAAGGGAAATGAAAAGTCAAGAGGGACTCAGGTCTCCCCCCTATACTTAGGATTAAGTAATCCTAAGTATAGCAGGCTGTATACTAAGGGAAAACTGAGTGGAGAATGTACAGGGTCTACCCCCCCTATACTTAGGGTGAGATATCCCTAAGTATAGGCAGCAAAACAAGGGTAGACAGAAGCAAAAGAAATACCCACAAGGTCTCACATCCCCCCTATACTTAGGGTAAAGTGCACCCTAAGTATAGCATAATCACAAGATGAAGAAGGGGATGTGGGACTAAGGAATGTGATGATATGGACATCTGGATCTATATACAGCGGAAGATCAGTGAAACTCAGGCATGAGATGCATTAGATGTGAGTCAAAGACCACATCTCACGCAAAATGAATAGGGGAAAGATCAACGACCCGCGGCTCATGATCTAGAAATGGCTTGAGCCGCTGGCCGTTCACTCGGAAGGTACTCTCAGAAGACAACTCGGATATGTCGATGCTACCGTTGTCGTGTACCTTTCTCACCAGATAAGGTCCCTTCCATTTGCTCTGTAGCTTCCCTGGAAATAGTCTAAGCCTCGCATCAAACAGCCATACTCTCTGTCCAATCTCAAAATGTTTGTGGCTGATATGAGAATCATGCCACTCCTTGATTTTCTCCTTATAATGTAGGCTGCTTGAGAAAGCTGCATCTCTAAGCTCCTCCAAGGCAGCTAGCTCTGCCCTCCTCTGGTCTCCCATACCATCTGGATCCATGATAATGTCTGTAACTGCCCAAAGTGACTTGTGCCTCAGCTCAACAGGTAAATGGCATGGCTTGCCATATACGAGGCGAAAGGGAGATGTGCCCAAAGGTGTCTTGAAAGACGTCCTATATGCCCACAAGACCGAGTCCAAAAGCTGTGACCAATCCTTTCGGTCAGGGCGGACGACTTTCTGCAGAATAGTCTTGATCTCCCTATTCGACACTTCGGCTAGACCATTCGTCTGTGGATGGTAAGGTGTAGCAACACGATGGTCTATGCCGAACTCGCTAGCAAGTGCCTTCACCTGGTCGTTGATGAAGTGAGATCCCCCATCCGAAATCAGAACTCGTGGAACCCCGAACCGCGTGATGATGTGCTTCCTCAAAAATCTGCAAACTGTCCTCGCATCAGCGGCTCGGGCGGGGATAGCCTCCACCCAACGACTCACATAGTCTACGGCCAACAGAATGTACTCAAATCCCTGACTCTTAGGGAATGGACTCATGAAATCGATGCCCCATGCGTCAAAAACCTCACAGAAGTGAATGGGCTGCATCGGCATCATATCACGCTGTCCACAAGTGCCCATCCTCTGACAATCAGTACACCTCTTCACGAACTCATCTGAGTCCTTGAAGAGGGTAGGCCACCACAAGCCGGATTGGAGCACCTTCTGTGCCGTTCTCCTCCCAGAATGATGTCCTCCTGCCTCAAGCTTGTGGCAGTAAGTGAGGACGCTATGATGTTCTTCCTGAGGAATACACCGACGCCAGACGCTATCCCCTCCTTCGTGGTAAAGGATGGGATCCTCCCAATGGTAGGACTTGGCCTTCGCAAGGAAGGTCTCAAGTCTCTGTCTGGGCCAATCTTGTGGGACTTTCCCAACAACGAGAAAGTTCACAATATCGGCGTACCATGGAAGTGAGGCGATAGCAAGGATCGCCTCATCTGGGAAGGTATCTCTAATAGGGTCAATCTGCTCAGAATCCTCAGGCTGCTCTAGTTGGGAGAGATGATCCGCCACCACATTCTTGACTCTAGGCTTATCCTTGATCTCAATGTCGAACTCCTGGAGTAGAAGGATCCATCTAGTCAGTCTGGCCTTGGCATCCTTCTTTGCCATGAGGTACCTGATGGCGGTGTGATCTGTAAACAAAGTCACTCTAGATCCGATGATATATGATCTGAACTTATCCAGGGCAAACACTACGGCTAGCATCTCCTTCTCTGTGACCGTGTAATTCCGCTGGGCGGAATCCAATGTGCGGCTAGCATAGTGTATGGCAAATGGAACTCCATCCCTCCTCTGTCCCAGCACTGCCCCTACGGTAAAATCGGAGGCATCTGTCATGATCTCGAATGGGAGAGACCAATCAGGCGGCTGGAGGACAGGAGCCTCAATAACGCACTGCTGGAGAGTAGCAAACGACGAAAGACACTTGTCATCGACAAGGAACTCGGTGTCTTTCGTCAAGAGGTCAGTCAACGGTCGGGCGATCCTGCTGAAATCATGAATAAATCTCCTATAAAATCCAACGTGCCCCAGAAATGACAGTAGCTGCCTCAGATTGGACGGCGGTGTGAGTTTCCTAATGACATCAACCTTGGCCGGATCAACCTCCATGCCCCTGTTGGAGATGATGTGGCCAAGCACCGTCCCTTGAGTCACCATGAAGTGACTCTTCTCCCAAGATAGCACCAAATGATACTCAATACATCGCTGGAGTACTCGGTCTAGGCAGTCAAGACAGGAATCAAATCCATCGCCGTAGATCGAGAAATCGTCCATGAAGACCTCCAAACACTCCCCCACCATGTCCGAAAAGATCGACAGCATGCACCTCTGAAAAGTCGCAGGGGCATTGCATAGCCCAAATGGCATGCGTCGAAAAGCGTATGTGCCGAAGGGACAGGTAAAGGTGGTCTTCTCCTGATCCTCAGGAGCGATGGCCACTTGGTTGTAGCCCGAGTACCCATCCAGAAAGCAATAATGGCTCTTCCCTGCCAGTCTCTCAATGATCTGGTCAATAAAAGGCAGGGGGAAATGGTCCTTCTTGGTGGCTTGGTTGAGTCTCCTGTAGTCAACACAAACCCTCCAAGAGGTGGGTACTCGAGTAGCGATCTCCTCTACCGACTCACTGATCACAGTCATGATGCCCGTCTTCTTGGGCACCACATGCAAGGGGCTAACCCACTTGGAGTCGGAAATGGGATAAATAAAACCTGCACCCCACCATTTTGATATTTCCTTCAGCACAACCTCTCTCAGGTTGGGGTTCAGACGCCGCTGGAACTCACGCGACGGCTTTGCCCCATCCTCGAGATAGATATGGTGGGAGCACACTGATGGACTAATCCCATGGAGATCTGCTACGCTCCATCCGATCGCCTTGCGGTTCTTTTCAAGAACCCCCATCAAACGGGATTCCTGCTCTCCAGTCAACTCGGCGGAGATGATGACTGGGTACATCTCTGGCTCGCCCGCAAGGAATCGATACTTCAGCGAAGTAGGGAGCGGCTTCAGCTCTGGAATGCTGGGTGCCGGCAAATTTGGCTGCGGAAGAAACTGAGTGAAAGCTGCAAGGTCGGCCAAATCTGCCTGGGAAAGTGAAAGCGTACTCTCGCAAACTAGATCGGGAGAAGGCGGCTCAACTGTACTGTCTCTACTCGGCTCTGCATCTACCTCCTCCTCATCTATAGGCTCAGATGGACTCAGGTCTGGCATCTGATCATAGCAATCGGCCCAATCAGACTCTGAATCCGAGGGATCTGTATCAGAAGTGGTGGCATCAGTACCACCGGAAAACAAGGTGGCCTCAGCACCACCATCACTAATCATCGTGCTGCGATCAAGGACCGGCTCTGCTGCCTCAATGGTATCCTGAACCAGGTATGTGCTCTCCAGACTCTCCTCTGCTGTCATCTCTGCATCAGTTGTATCTGAAAGTGAGAGGATGGTCTGTGTCTCAAGATCTGCCCAAGCTGCCTCATCATCTGTGATCACAAAATCACAGTCCTGGTGGATGTCTGGCTCTGCGTCGGTCAGCTGCTCTGAATCTGTACTCGCATTTGAGCGGGCTCTGAATCTAGCTCTGTAGTCCTCGACCGTCTCTATTTGTATACTCTCACCCTCGACGCGAAAGTACACCTTCCCGCTATCATGATCAGTCACCGCCTTGGTTGTGGCCAAGAACGGACGACCAAGGATGATGGGGGTATCGGCCACTAACTCAGGGATCTCCATGTCCAACACTACGAAGTCCACGGGGAATTTCAGGCCCTGAATCGTGACGATAACGTCTCGTAATAACCCCTTCGGCCTCTTGACAGATCGATCAGCGAACTGAAGGACTGTCCTGCTCTGTCGAAGAGTGCCCAACTCGAAGCGGTCGAGAAGGGCTGCCGGAAGAAGGTTGATCGACGATCCGCTATCTAGAAGAGTACGGTCGAACCTCTGCTCACTAATCTGGCATCTGACATACGGGGCCCCTGAATCTGGCCTCTTGGCTGGCAGTCGGTTCTGGATCGCAAAGCAAGTGGCTTTCGTCAGTACATGTATCTCTGAAGTGTGGTTCCTCCTCCTCCTCCTGACTGTCGTCCTCTCTCTCAAAGATCGTTGGAGAAGGGGGATGTGCTGCAAAGCCTCCTGGAGGGTCAGCTGGATATGGAATCGATCGATCATGCTCTGGCTGAACTCCTCAAGCTCTCTCTTTTTTGGATCATTTTTCTTCCCCTTCCCCATCTGAAGGGCTCTAGGGAAGGGGATCACTGGGTCCTTCTCAGATGAAGGACTAGGAAAAGGTCTAAGCGGTTCAAGGACCAGATCCACACATACATCATGCACCACAGTGGGACCAGAAGAAAGTAAACCTTTTCCTTTATTCACAACAGAGTTCTGAGATACAGGATTACAAGGAAAAACATCATCTCTATCTGTACAAACACCGGTGGCCTCAGTACCACCACGGGCTGGCTCTGCTGCTGCTGCTGCTGGTAGACGTCGTGCGGCATCAGTACCGCGGGCTGGCTCGGCTGAACGGGTGGCATCAGTACCACCTCCTAGATCTGGTGAAGCGGCGGCCTCAGTACCGCCGGTGGGATCAGCATCCTTGGTGGCCTCAGTGCCACCGTCATAGTCTGGAGCGGCCTCAGTATCGCTCTCCTCCTCCTGTGGCGCCTCTGGGATGTCCTCGTGGTGAAGCTCAGATGAGGCGTCGCCGCCTGCTGGGGTCCTACCGCTCCTAAGTGTGACAAAATCAGCATCAAATAGATCCGAAGATGTATCATCAAATGGGTCACTAGGAGTGGCTAACTCAGTATGTACTACCTGCTCAGATTTCCTCTTGAGGTTGTTCGGGTTCGGCTCTATCTGGGCTGGTATGGCGGCCTTCCCTCTCACCAGGTCCCGCATCTCCTGGCGGAACTCGTCCATCTCCCGTCTGAATGTGGCCAGCTGGTCCGTGAGAAGGCGGGCGATGTCATCCAAAGCGGTGCTCTCGTGGGAGCCCGACGGGTGGCCTCTCTGTGGGTGAGGCTGCTGGAACTGCTGTGGCTGGTGCTGGTAAGAGGGGTATGATGGAGGGTGCTGCTGCTGGTATCCCGGGTGAGCCTGTTGCTCACGTCTCCACGACTGTCCCTGCTGCTGATAGGGACGCGGACCAAAGGATGACTGGTGCTGCTGATATGTTGGGGGCTACTGCTGCGGCTGGTGCTGGTCTCTCTGCTGGGAGTACTGCCCTCCCTGTCCTGACGGCTGCTGCTGGGGCTGGGTACCACCACTCCCCCACCTGAATCCGGGATGGTCTCGTCGGATCCCAGGCTGGGGGCGGTCATACCAAATCCCGTTGACATCCATCAACGGCTCGGCATCGTAGGGGGCTGGCGGGAGTACTGCCAGAGGCTGGTCCGGTTGGTAGACCACCATCTGCATCTCTGGAGATGGTGGGGACTGGTAGGTGGGCTGCGGCTGCTGGTACGGCTCCGCCTGTACAAGGTGAACCTGTCTAGGCTGCACGTGGGTGCTGGAGCGCTGGGACGAGCTGCTGCTGCTGCCGGCGTCGCCTCGCGACTGAAGACGGGGCTGAGAAGCCGTCTGTGCCTCCTGGAGACACATGAGTTGTGTCTTCATGTCGCTCAGAACCTGTGCCATCTGCTCCATCTGCGTGATACTCTGGCACTGCTTCTTCTCGATCAGCTCCATGCGGTCCAGCTTCTCGCTGATAATGCCCATGTCCGCAGCTGATGACTCTGCCTGTGCTGCTGCTGCTGCGGACGAACTGGAAGGACATGCATCTACCCGTGCTATCCGCTGGTACTGCACGGGTCCTGGATGATGTGGCTGGGTCTTCTGAGTGTACAACCTGGTCTGAGACATCACCATATAGTTCTCAGCCATCTCCTCGAAGATGGCCCAGACCTGGTCGTGGTCTTTGGCGAAGTAGGACCCGCCGCAAGAAGCATTCACCAGGCCCTGTAGCTCTGGTGTCAACCCGCTAAAGAAGCTCTGCACAAGGTTCGGCTTCGTGATGTCGTGGTGCGGGCATCTGTCCAGAAGCTCTCGGAACCTCTCCCATGCCTCGTGAAACTGCTCGTTGGGGAACATGGAGAAGTTGCTGATCAGGGCCCTCGTTGCATTCGTCCGCCCGAGTGGATAGTACTTGTTCAAGTACTCGGTGCGGAGCTGCTCCCAGGTATAGACAAACCTCCCAAGATGCTTCAGCCAGGTGGCTGCTCTATCTGCCAGTGAAAAAGGGAAGGCTATCATCCGGATCGTGTCCTGGTCCACATGCCGGTCGTGGACAGTGCTGCAGATCATCAGAAACTCCTGGAGGTGAAGGTAGGGCTCCTCAGTGGTGAGTCCGTGGAAGCGGGGGAGCATCTGCAGGGTGTTCGGGGGGAACTTGAAGTCCCCCACGATAGCAGGAACCACCACCCAATGGTGCATCAGTGTAGATCCGGGGTTGTGCAACTCCCGCATCGGTCTAGGTGGTCCTCCTCCTCCCGTGGCTGCTGCCGCTGCGGCGGCGGCTGCGGCTGCTGCTGCTGCTGCGGCTCATGCCTGTGCATCATCGGGCTCCTCGGGCTCGCTCTGCTGGTCTCTCTCTGCTCTGAGCCTCTCCAACTCTCGCCTCATCTCTATCATAAATGCCCCCTGATCGCGGAGCTGCTGCTGGACTGTATCGAGTGACGCGATCAGGGTGGAGTTGATCGCTCCCTGGTCTAGTACAATATGCTCTGGCTGACGGGAGTGATCGTCTGAACTGCCGGCTCCGGCCATGTCGACGTCTGCAAAATCAAATGAGCCCAACTCAGGTGCTGTCAAATGTATCAATCTCTCCTCGGGCTCGTGTCTCTCAGGTAGATCAGAAAGGGGGTCGAGGGGGAACAGGGTGGAGTCGTACTCGGGCTTGGAGAGCAGGTCTGAGCTCTCGCGAGCCAACCTAGATGATGAGGTAGACGCGCCCGAAAGCGGTGCAACCAGAGGTTGCCAAAGAGACCGTCTACCCATCATCTTGATCTAGCGAGTAGGGCGGATGAGATCTGGAAAAATTATGATCTAAAAACAAACCCCCGGTTCACCAACGCAACGCGAGCTGAAGACCGTGAAAGTTCGGTCAAATTATCTTGTCGGTTTTATTTTGGTGAACACACAAAATATCAGAGCGCTTACGTGACCTGTTGGGATATCCGATGCTAACCCAACCGACTGGCCCGCACGGAAGAGTCGGTAGTCAGTCGGGACTAGCAACGGGGGGCTCTACCTAGTATGCGGGCCACTCTCTCGCGCATACAAACCAAGCAATGAGGGGGTTGCTCTCCCCAAGACAAAATTTTTAGGGTGAGCGGGTTTTAAGATCAATAATTTTAGCAGTCCCAATTTTATGGTTTCACTTTTTTAATCTTTTTCAAACAAACAAAAGGCCTAACGAATTTTTCGGTTCTCCTAATTATTAAGTCCAAAGCAGGGGGGAGAAGACGAAAAAGCCGATGCACGAAAAATCAATGATGCATGCAAAGTCAGAAATGCGTACCTCTCTCCAGCTCTCTACATGCAATATGATCCACGCATAAAAGTAAAGACAGAAATAAAACTAACCTAAATGATGCAGCGGTAAAGCCGAGTCCTAGACGAGCAACTTCTAGCGAAGAACCGTCTAACCGGTCACCGACCTCCAAGCCAAAGAGTCCGGTCTTGGCCCGTCCCTCCTCTATCCGACAAATCGGGGGTAGGAGTAAGCGCTTTACAGGACGGGTTGCGGCACGTAGGCTACGGAGGCAAATGAATCGGTTATTTTTATTATTGATTTTAAGTAGGTCCAATTATCGATCTATGGGAACAGATATGCAATTAGGTGTGTGGATCCTACTAATTATGGCACATTCACCAGAAAATCCTAAGTCTAGGGGCTCGAGCAAAAACTGCGAAAAACCGGAAAAGACAGAAATAAAAGAAAAATAAAACCGCGAAGAAAGCCACGAAAAACCGCGAAGGTCCTAAAGGGTCCCCCGAGCACACCGGTGCTCGGCGAAACAGACCCGCTACGGTCAAGAAGTCCAAGAGTGTCCAGGTCCCTGTATTATTACAATAATAATAATAAATGAAAAAAAAATAAAAACCTAATCTATCCTCACCCACTCAACTCTCTCTCTCTCGCTCTCTCCTGCGGCTTCGTAAAGAAGGAAGCCGCCTCCAAGTTCTGCGGTTGCGTCGGCTCCTCGAAAGTCGCCTCCGTGGTCCTCGGGCCCTCGCAAGAGACAGAGACAAGTGGTCAGACCAAAATAATCAAATGAGAATATCAGAAAAATAAATGGAGATAAAAATGGGGGTATATATGCAGAAATAGAAAATAAAATAAACACACAAAATAAAACAAAAATAAAAATAAAAGAAAATGAAAAATAAATCAAAATAAAACAAAACGAAAATAGAAACAAAAAGCCACGAAAAGCCGCGAGCTCCGAAGAGCCGCGAAAAGCCGCGAAAACAAAAACGAAAATAAAAACAAGAAGAACTACTAAGCCGTGCTCCCCGGCAACGGCGCCATTCTGATAACCGTCTAAGTGACTAAGGTAAAGGTACAGAAATGGTCGTTGCGACCTCAATCACTCAGACTAAGTATATCAAGAAAAATCGAACCACTAATAGAAATAAAATCAATCAAACACTCAAATAGCGGTCCAGCAATGAGATTAACCTGGTATAGCACCCAGGGTCGAACTCAAGGAGCACGGGTTGGCCAAAGGCCTACAAAGTAGTAAAAATAAAATAAAATAAAAGACAAGTATTTTTAGTGGTTTTTAATGATTTTTATATTTTGTTTTATATTTTTAAATGTGAAGAAAATAAAAGAAACACAAAATCAATCACACTTTGGCTAATTATTTAATGTGTCAAAAACCAAGCAAAAATTCAAACAAAAATGTTTTTATGTTTTTTAGGTTTTTTAGTGTTTTTGGTTAATTTTTGATAATTTTCTGATGTATATTTTATTTTCTAAAAATTAAACAGTGATAGAAAAGCAAGGTACTGTCCAGCCAGGACCAAAATCCTTAAATAAAATATCTAAGGATCTCAAGAGGGCCTGGAGGTATTTTTCCTGTATACTAGACAAAACAAGGAAAATTTGAGTACCAAAATTATTGTTTTTGGGTTTTTAAAATATTTATTATAATTTTTATGAGTTTTTAGGTGTTTTTGACTTTTTAGGGTTTTTACTCAGTGAAAAATAGCCAAAATTGGCTAGAAATTAAACGAGCACAAAATAAACAGTACCTAATTTTTATGGAATTTTTGAGGGGGTTTTTATATTTTTTGGGATTTTTAAAACTAGACAGTGGCTGAAATAAAGGTTTTTGAATTTTTAAAAAAAACAAATAAACTAAAAAATGTCCTCAAAAATTCTCAAAAATCCTACAACATGGCAGGAGCCATGTATCAAATTTTCATCGAATTTGGAGGTGATTTGATATTTTATTCAAAAATCAAAAGAGGGCACTGTGCATAGGGACTGAAGTGCAAATGCCCGAAGTTCTGGGGGTCCAGGTGCAGTTAACCCAGCAACGCACGTGCGCGGCGTGTGCCTGGGGCACTCAGGGACCTTTTGGTAAGAAAAACCAGTCCCGAGGACCTTTTGGTAACTCGTACCAAAAGTCCAGGGGTCTGTGTTGCAAATAACCCACTAAAAGACGCACATGTGCAATTAAAACACTCACAGGGGCATATATGCAATTACTGAAAACATTTCATTCATTTACGAACATCCAGAACTACAGGGCTAATGTTGCAAATACACCTAACATACACGTGACGAAGCACGTGGCTCACACAAACAGGGGCATAAGTGCAAATAACTAAAGTATGAGGTCCAATGTGCAAAATACCCTAAAACTAAACAACTGACGAAAGTAATTACAGGACTAAAACGAAATAAAAACAAGAGCTGGGCCTAAGGGTAATTTACCCTTTATTACGCGGGCCGTCGGATGCGCTCCACGTGGATGATCTGACGGGTACGCTGGTGGGCGCTCCAGATCTCCTCTCCAAGGATCGGACGGTGGCTGCTCCTCCTAGAATGGACGGACGAGATGGCAACTGGAGGTCGAAGCTGATCGGACGGCTGGCGAGGATCCTCGAAGAACAGGTGGCCGGCGAGTTTCGCCGGCCTCGTGCGAGTGCTGTGGTCCTCGTCTGATGCTTCCGGAGATCGGAGAAGATGCGCGATGAAGCTCCGCAGCTGTTGGTGGTCTCCGATGGCCCAGCCGAGCCCTGGAGGGGCTCCGGCGAGGTCGACGGAGGAGAGCTCCTGGCCTGGATGTAGGGAAGCCTCAGATGGCCTCCTCTGGACCTGCAAAGTAGCTCAGAAGCTTCGCGGGTCGAGGGCAAAATGCCTCGACCCGGTTAGGCGTGAAGGTGGTCTGTGCGTCGGAGCGGATGAATCCCGGCGAAGCGACGGCGATGGGATTCGAATCCCAGCTCCTTTGCGAGCTGGGTTGAACGGAGGGGCGGAGAAGGTGCGTGGAGGAAGGGCGGAGGTGATGACGGGTTCTGATGATCGAAAAGATGCGCGAGATGGCCGGAATCGACGGAACACGGCGGCGGTACGATTTGGGGCAAACCAGAAATTAAGCTAAATAGAGAAGCTAAGGGGTTACCTGGGTGGATGGTGAGACTATGCTGGAGCTGAGGTAGCTCCTGGTCGTGGCCTCAAGGGGTGTCTCGGCCCGAGGCTCGAGCTCCTGCTCTGGGCGGAGCACGGCGGCGCTAAGTCGCCGGATCAGTGGAAACCAGCCCCTCTCCTCGCTGCGACACGGGCAACCGAGAGCTGTCACCTCAGGGGCTGCTGTGGAGGTCACGGGACAGAGAATGGGGAACCAAAGATGCATGAAAACGGGGGCGGAGCTCAGACTATATACGGCTAGGGGTCCGGCTAGATGGGAGTCGGGCATGAAGCTCAGAGCGCGGATCCCGAGGCTAACAGTCGGGCGTGGATCAGGGATGATTAAGGAGCAAATGGAGCCCGAGATTCACGGGTTTGGATGTCGGATCGAGTGGGGATAATATCGAGAAATCGAGTTAAGGGCTCGGATCCGGAACTCTGTGGTCCAAGGGGGGGAGTTGACCGGGGGGTCAACATCCCCCGTGGACCAATCAAGAGAGGCCACGCCATAAATGATTTGAAAATTCGAAATAAAATAGGAAATGACCGAATTATTAAAAACTCAAAACATAAAATATTTTTATTTTAATTTTTTCTATTTTTTGGTGATTTTTAATTAATTTTTCAAAATGAAAAATAAGGTATTTACATAATAGGGCTATATATAGGTATATGTAGAATATTTTTTTGTAATTTTAATTTTGTTATTTTTATTTGATTTTTGTTTTGTTTCTTTTTATTTATT
Organism: Ottelia alismoides; assembly: GCA_037367405.1. Classification (NCBI taxonomy): domain Eukaryota; kingdom Viridiplantae; phylum Streptophyta; class Magnoliopsida; order Alismatales; family Hydrocharitaceae; genus Ottelia; species Ottelia alismoides. Next base: position 29,802 of record JAZKJV010007960.1, on the reverse strand, counting down.
TTATTTACAATATATAACATAGAATATTTACAAAAAGTTTAAATAAATAATTTATAACCAAGACCCCTCAATGCTCCAGATCAGAACAAGTCATCAATCACAAACCCTGAAGACCATGAATCTTTTCTTGTCCTGTGAATGTGAGGTCTAAGCTCTCCACCTCAGAAATGGCAACTTGACAACCCTCCCCAACAAGGTAACTCTATGACCTCAATCTGGCCACTCTTTCCTCGAGGAGCGGGGTATTCCCTTCTAAGTTCAAGTTCAACCGGCTCAAGAAGAGGAGGAAGAAGAGAATGGGTCAAGGCCAGTGTAGCCAAGTCTCCCTGTTGCAGGCTACATCAGGTGGATCATGAAACCAAGCTTTGCTTATTGCACTCTATATACATACTCCGGTGGGATTATCATTTTCTATCAGACCCACCACTTTTTTGGAGTTATTTTCTTTTTGCATTTTTTTTCAAGTGCATCTATACAACATATACAAGTGCATCATATATACAAGGAGTTTCTCCTCTTGAGCCAGTAGACTATCCCTCTTTTGAAGCTTTATTGCAACCCACAACTCCCGTCGTTAGACCTCATGGCAACCAGACCAAGTTGAGACGCACTTCCTTCACTAAAAGAAGAAGAGAGGTTCCGCCTAGAAGTACTACCCTCATATGCTACCCCAAGTCAAGGAAGACTGCCTCCTCACCACCTCATCTGTAGAGAGCTCGGTGTATAGTGCTGGTGTCCAAGTAAAGCCATAATCTATATGAGTCATGTGTTGTTGTTAAGTGCTCTACTTAGGCTCATTGAGATGACATGTGATCATAGCCTAGTGGACTCAAAGAATTAAGTCACCATGGACCTGAAAAGCCTTAAACCTGAGCCCTATAAGGTTCCTCTTAGAAGTTAGGTGGATTAAGATCTTAATCAAGTTCCATTTCTCAATTTGATTCCAGGATAGTTTAAATGTCAACTATCATCCAGAAAAACTATATACATATGTACAAAAGATGCTATTTACACAAATTTTACAAACATGCAAAATTTTTGAAAAATGTTTTGAAATCATGAATGGATGATGCATGAAGTGCAGGTTTTGCAAAAAAGATATTTACACACATTTACACAAGATTTTTGCAAACTTTTGATTTTCAAAACATTTTGGAAAAAATTTGTACTATATACATAATTTTGATAAGAAAATATTTACACAAGCTTTACACAAAAGATTTTTGAAATCATTTTTACAAAAATAATTTGTACACTAGCTATTTATGTGCAAATAAAAGAAGTTTATGTACATGAAAAATTTTTAATTTTTGTGATTTTTAGCCATTTTATTTATTAACACCCTCACACAAAGTACGAGTTATGGCTAAAGTATATATGAAATATATACGCCCCCCTATACTTAGCTCGAACGATGTCCTCAGAGTCAAGAGCGATGAAGAAGACATAACTCGTGCTAGGTATAGGGAAGTGAAAAGGAAGGCTATATACAAAGACGACTGAATGAAATAGAAAGGTCAAGAGGGTCTCGGGTCTTCCCCCTATACTTAGGATCAAGTAATCCTAAGTATAGCGGGCTGTATATTAAGGGAAAACCGAGTGGAGAATGTAAAGGGTCTACCCCCCCTATACTTAGGGTGAAATATCCCTATGTATAGGTAGCAAAAACAGGGGTAGAAGGAAACAAAAGAAATACCCGAAGGTCCTACATCCCCCCTATACTTAGGGTAAAGTGCACCCTAAGTATAGCATAATCACAAGATGAAGAAAGGGATGTAGGACTAAAGAATGTAGTGATATAGACATCTGGATCTATACAAGGCGGAAGAACAGTGAAACTCAGGCGTGAGATGCATTAGATGTAAGTCAAAGACCACGTCTCACGCAAAATGAATCGGGGCAAGATCAACGACCCGCGGCTCATGATCTAGAAATGGTTTGAGACGCTGGCCGTTCACTCGAAAGGTACTCTCAGAAGACAACTCGGATATATCAATGCTACCGTTGTCGTGTACCTTTCTGACCAAGTAGGGTCCCTTCCATTTGCTCTGTAGCTTCCCTGGAAATAATCGTAGCCTTGCATCAAACAGCCATACTCTCTGTCCAATCTCAAAATGCTTGTGGCTGATGTGAGAATCATGCCACTCCTTCACTCTCTCCTTATACTGTAGGCTGTTCGAGAAAGCGGTATCTCTCAACTCCTCCAGGGCTGCTAACTCTGCCCTCCTCTGGTCTCCTACACCATCTGGATCCATGAGTATATCAGTAACTGCCCATAGTGATATGTGCCTCAGCTCAACAGGTAAATGGCACGGCTTGCCATAAACGAGGCGAAAGGGAGATGTGCCCAATGGTGTCTTGAAAGACGTCCTATATGCCCACAAGACTGAGTCCAAAAGCTGTGACCAATCCTTTCGGTCAGGGCGGACGACTTTCTGCAGTATAGTCTTGATCTCCCTATTCGACACCTCGGCTAGACCATTCGTCTGTGGATGGTAAGGTGTAGCAACATGATGGTCTATACCGAACTCGCTAGCAAGGGCCTTCACCTGGTCGTTGATGAAATGAGACCCCCCATCAGAAATCAGAACTCGTGGAACCCTGAACCGTGTGATGATGTGCTTCCTCAAAAATCTGCATACTGTCCTCGCATCAGCGGCTCGGGCGGGGATAGCCTCAACCCAACGACTAACATAATCCACGGCCAACAGAATGTACTCATATCCCTGACTCTTAGGGAATGGACCCATGAAATCGATGCCCCATGTGTCAAAAACCTCACAGAAGTGAATAGGCTGCATCGGCATCATATCACGCTGTCCACAAGTGCCCATCCTCTGACAGTCAGTACACCTCTTCAGGAACTCATCAGAGTCCTTGAAGAGGGTAGGCCACCACAAGTCGGATTGGACACTTTCTGTGCCGTTCTCCTCCCAGAATGATGTCCTCCTGCCTCAAGCTTGTGGCAGTAAGTGAGGACGCTATGGTGCTCCTCCTGAGGAATACACCGATGCCAGATGTTATCCCCTCCTTCGTGGTAAAGGATGGGATCCTCCCAGTGGTAGGACTTGACCTTCTCAAGGAAGGTCTCAAGCCTCTGCCTGGGCCAATCTTGTGGGACTTTCCCAACAACGAGAAAGTTCACAATATCGGCATACCACGGGAGTGAGGCGATAGCAAGGATCGCCTCATCTGGGAAGGTCTCACAAATAGGATCTATATGCTCAGACTCCTCAGGCTGCTCTATACGGGAGAGGTGATCCGCCACCACATTCTTGACTCCAGGCTTATCCTTGATCTCAATGTCGAACTCCTGGAGTAGAAGGATCCATCTAGTCAATCTGGCCTTGGCATACTTCTTTGCCATGAGGTACCTGATGGCGGTGTGATCTGTGTACAAGGTCACTCTAGATCCAATGATATAAGATCAAAACTTATCTAGGGCGAACACTACGGCTAGCATCTCCTTCTCTGTGACCGTGTAATTCCGCTGGGCAGAATCCAATGTGCGGCTAGCGTAGTGGATAGCAAACGGGACTCCATCCCTCCTCTGTCCCAGCACGGCCCCTACGGCAAAATCGGAGGCATCCGTCATGATCTCGAATGGGAGAGACCAATCAGGCGGCTGGAGGACAGGAGCCTCAATCACACACTGCTGGAGAGTCGCAAAGGACGAAAGACACTTGTCATCGACAAGGAACTCGGTGTCTTTCTTCAAGAGGTCAGTCAATGGCCGGGCAATCATGCTGAAATCATGAATAAATCTCCGATAAAAACCAACGTGCCCCAGGAATGACCGTAGCTGCCTCAAATTGGACGGCGGTGCGAGTTTTCTAATGACATCAACCTTGGCTGGATCAACCTCCATGCCCCTGTTGGAGATGATATGGCCAAGCACCGTCCCTTGAGTCACCATGAAGTGACTCTTCTCCCAAGATAGAACCAAATGGTACTCAATACATTGCTGGAGTACTCGGTCTAGGCAGTCAAGACAGGAGTCGAATCCGTCGCCGTAGACCGAGAAATCGTCCATGAAGACCTCCAAACACTCCCCTACCATGTCTGAAAAGATCGACAGCATGCACCTCTGAAAAGTCGCAGGGGCATTGCATAGCCCAAATGGCATGCGTCGAAAGTCGTATGTACCAAAGGGACAGGTAAAGGTGGTCTTCTCCTGATCCTCAGGAGCGATGGCCACCTGGTTGTAGCCCGAGTACCCATCCAGGAAGCAATAATGGCTCTTCCCTACCAGTCTCTCAATGATCTGTTCAATAAAAGGCAGGGGGAAATGGTCCTTCTTGGTGGCCTGGTTGAGTCTCCTGTAGTCAACACAGACCCTCCAAGAGGTGGGTACTCGTGTAGCAATCTCCTCTCCCGACTCACTGATCACAGTCGTGATGCCCGTCTTCTTGGGCACCACATGCAAGGGGCTGACCCACTTGGAGTCGGAAATGGGATAGATAAAATCTGCACTCCACCATTTTGATATTTCCTTCATCACGACCTCTCTCAGGTTGGGGTTCAGCCACCGCTGGAACTCACGCGATGGCTTCGCCCCCTCCTCGAGATAAATATGGTGGGAGCACACTGATGGACTAATCCCATGGAGATCTGCTACGCTCCATCCGATTGTCTTGCGGTTCTTTTCAAGAACCCCCATCAAATGGGATTCTTGCTCTCCAGTCAGATCGGCGGAGATGATGACTGGGTACATCTCAGGCTCATCCGCAAGGAATCTATACTTCAGCGAAGTAGGGAGTGGCTTCAGCTCTGGATAGATGGGTGCTGGCAAATCTGGCCTCGGAAGAAGATGTGTGAATGCTGCTAAATCTGCCAAATCTGCCTGGGAGAAAGAATACGAGCTCTCGCAAACTGGATCTGGAGGAGGCTGCTCAACTGTGTTGTCTCTGATCTGCTCTGCCTCTACCTCCTCCTCATCTGTAGGCTCAGGTGGGCTCAGGTCCGGCATCTGGTCATCACAATCTGCCCAATCAGACTCTGAATCCGAGGGATCTGCATCAAACAAGGTGGCATCAGTACCACCATCACACAAGGTGGCCTCAGTACCACCATCACTAAAAATCGTGTCGCGGTCGAGAACCGGCTCTGCTGCCTCTGTAGTATCCTGGACCAGGGCTGTGCTCTCCAAGCTCTCCTCTACTGTCATCTCTACATCAGTGGTGTCTAGAAATGAGAGGATGGCATGTGCTGAAGGGTCTGCCCATGCTACCTCATCATCTGTGATCACAAAATCACAGTCCTGGTGGATGTCTAGCCCGACGTCTGTCAGCTGCTCTGTATCTTTGCTGGTCTCTGAGCATGCTCTCTCTCTCTGGCTCTATAGTCCTCGACCGTCTCTATTTGTACACTCTCGCCCTCGACGCGAAAGTATACCTTCCCGCTATCATGATCAGTCACTGCCTTGGCTGTGGCCAAGAACGGACGACCGAGGATGATGGGGGTATCGGTCACTGAATCAGAGATCTCCATGTCCAACACTACGAAGTCCACGGGGAATTGCAGGCCCTGAATAGTGACGATAACGTCTCGCAACAACCCCTTCGGCCTCTTGACAGATCGATCAGCAAACTGAAGGACTGTCCTGCTCTGTCGAAGAGTGCCCAACTCGAAGCGGTCGAGAAGGGCTGCCAGAAGGAGGTTGATAGACGATCCGCTATCTAATAGAGTCCGGTCGAACCTCTGCTCACTAATCTGACATCTGACATACGGGGCTCCTGAATCTGGCCTCTTGGCCGGCAGACGGTTCTGGATCGTGAAGCATGTGGCTTTCGTCAGCACATGTATCTCAGATTGATGGTTCCTCCTCCTCCTCCTGACTGTGGTCCTATCTCTCAACGATCGCTGAAGAAGGGGGATGTGTTGCAAAGCCTCCTGAAGGGTCAGCTGTATGTGAAATCTGTCGATCATGCTCTGGCTGAACTCCTCCTGCTCTCTCTTTTTTGGGTCTTTTTCTCTTTTCTTCCCCTTCCCCATCAGAAGGGGTCTAGGGAAGGGGATCACAGGGTCCTTCTCAGATAAAGGACTAGGAACAGGTCTAGACGGCTCGACGGCCGGATCCGCACATACATCAATCACCACAGTGGGACCAGAAGAAACTAAACCTTTTCCTTTATTCAAAACAGTGTTCTGAGATACATCAACAGAAGGAAAAACAACATCTCTCTCAAAATGAACACCGGTGGCCTCAGTACCACCATGGGCTGGCTCTGCTAGACATCTCGCGGCCTCAGTACCGCGTGCTGGCTCGGCTACTCTGGTGGCATCAGTACCACCTCCTCGAACTGGTGAAGCGGCGGCCTCAGTACCGCCGGTGGAATCAGCATCCTTGGTGGCATCAGTACCACCAACATCATCATGAGCGGCCTTAGTACCGCTCTCCTCCTCCTCATCTGGTGCCCCAGATGTGTCCTCGTGGTGTAGCTCAGAGGCGCCGCCGCCTGTTGGTGTCCTACCGCTCCTAAGCGTAACAAAATTAGCATCAAAAAGATCCGAAAATGTATCAACAAATGGATCACTAGGAGTGGCGTGCTCAGTGTAAGCTACCTGCTCAGATTTCCGCTTCAGGCTGTTGGGATTCGGCTCGATCTGGGCACGAATGGTGGCCTTCCCTCTCACAATGTCCCGCATCTCCTGGCGGAACTCGTCCATCTCCCGTCTGAAGGTAACCTGCTGGTCCGTGAGGAGGCGGGCTATGTCATCCAAAACAGGACTCTCGTGGGAGCCCGACGGGTAGCCTCTCTGGTGATGAGGCTGCTGGAATTGGTGCTGCTGTTGGTGAGAGGGGTAAGAAGAGGGTGCTGCTGGTGTGGCTGGTGAGCATGCTGCTCACGTCTCCAAGACTGTCCCTGCTGCTGATAGGGACGAGGAACGAAGGATGACTGCGGCTGTGACTGGTAAACTGGGGGATGCAGCTGCTGGTGATCTCTCTGCTGGCTATACTGGCCTCCCTGGCCAGATGGCTGCTGCTGGGGCTGGGTACCTCCACTCCCCCACCTGAATCCGGGATGGTCTTGTCGGATCCCAGGCTGAGGACGGTCATACCAAATCCCGTTGACATCCATCAACGGCTCTGCGTCGTACTGGGCTGGCGGGAGTACTGCCAGAGGCTGATCCGGCTGGTATACCACCATCTGCAGGTCTGGAGATGGTGGTGACTGGTAGGTGGGCTGCTGCTGCTGGTACGGCTCCTCCTGTACAAGGTGAACCTGTCTAGGCTGCTGAAAGGAGCTGGAGCGTTGGGACGAGCTGCTGCTGTCGCCGGTATCGCCTCGCGACTGAAGATGGGGCTGTGAAGCCGTCTGTGCCTCCTGGAGACACATGAGCTGGGTCTTCATGTCGCTCAGAGTCTGTGCCATCTGCTCCATCTGAGTGATGCCCTGGCACTGCTTCTTCTCAATCAGCTCCATCCGGTCCAACTTCTCACTGATGATACCCATATCCGCAGCGGACGACTCTGCCTGTGCTGCTGCTACTGCGGATGAACTGGATGGACCGGCGTCGACCCGTGCTATCCTCTGGTACTGCACGGGTCCTGGCTGCTGCTGGGGTCTGCCCTGAGTGTATAACCAGGTCTGGGACATCACCATATAGTTCTCGGCCATCTCCTCGTAGATGGCCCAGACCTGGTCGTGATCCTTGGCGAAATAGGACCCGCCACAAGAAGCATTCACCAAGCCCTGGAGCTCTGGTGTCAGCCCGCTGAAGAAGCTCTGCACAAGGTTCGGCTTCGAGATATCATGGTGCGGGCATCGGTCAGTAAGCTCACAAAACCTCTCCCATGCCTCATGGAATTGCTCGTTGGGGAGCATGGAGAAGTTGCTGATCAGGGCCCTCGCTGCATTGGTCCACCCGAGTGGATAGTACTTGTTCAAGTACTCGGTGCGGAGCTGCTCCCAGGTGTAAACAAACCTCCCCAAGTGCTTCAGCCAGGTGGTTGCTCTGTTTGCTAGGGAAAAGGGGAAGGCAATCATCCTGATCGTGTCCTGGTCCACCTGACGGTCGTGGACAGTGCTGCAAATCATCAGAAACTCCTGGAGGTGGAGATGGGGCTCCTCAGTCGCGAGCCCGTGAAAGCGGGGGAGTAGTTGCAAGGTGTTCGGGGGGAACTTGAAGTCCCCCACGATGGCTGGTAGTACAACCCAGTGGTGCGTCAGCGTCGATCCGGGGTTGTGCAATTCCCGCATCGGTCTCGGTGGTCCTCCTGCCGCGGCTGCGGCGGCTGCTGCCGATGCGGCGGCTGCTGCGGCTGCTGCTGCGGCTGCTGCAACTGCATCCTCTGGGATCCTCGGTCCCTCTCTACGCTCCTCGCGCTCTGCTCGCATCTGCTCCATCTCTCTCCTCATGTCGAGCATGAAAGCTCCATGATCTCTCAACTGCTGTTGGACGGTCTCTAAAGAGGTGATCAGGGTGGAGTTGATCGCTCCCTGATCCAATACGAAGTGCTCAGGCTGACGGGAGCGATCCTCAGAACTGCCGGCCATGGCGTCTGCAAAATCAAACGAGCCAAACTCAGGTGTTGTCAAATCTGTGAGTCTCTCCTCTGGCTCATATCTCTCAGAACCGAAAGAAAGGGGATCGAGGGGGAACCGGGCGGAATCATACTCGGGCTCGGAGAACTGGTCTCGGCTCTCGCGGGCCAACCTAGATGATTGGGTAGACGTGCCCGAAAGCGGTGCAGCCAGAGGCTACCTAAGAGAGCGTCTACCCATCATCGTGATCTGGTCGAGTAGTGCGGATGGGATCTGGAGAAACTATGATCAAAATACAAACCCCTCTGTTCACCAACGCAACACGAGCTGAAGACCGTGAAGGCTCGGTCAAATTATCTTGTCAGTTTTTATTAGGTGAACAAACAGTCTATTAGAGTGCTTACGTGACCTGTTGGGATACCTGATGCTACTCCAACTGACTGGCCCGCACGGAAGAGTCGGTAGTCAGCTAGAAATAGCACCGGAGGGCTCTACCTAGGGTGTGGGTCACTCTCTCGCGCAAGCAAACCAAACAATGAGGGGATTGCTCTCCCCAAGACAAATTTTTAATGAGAATGTCTTTTAGGGTCAATAGTTTTAGCAGTCTCAATTTTATGGTTTTTCTTTTTAATTTTTTTCAATAAAAACAAAGGCCTAACGAATTTTTCGGTTCTCCTGGTTATTTAATCCAAAACAAGGGGGAGAAGACGAAAAAGCCGATGCACGATAAATCAATGATGCATGCAAAGTCAGAAAGGCGTACCTGTCTCCAGCACTCTACATGCAATATGATCCGCGCAGAATTTAAAGACAGAAAATAAACTACCTAAATGATGCAGCGGTGAAAACCGAGTCCTAGATGAGCAAGTCTACTCGCAGAACCATCTAACTGGTCACCGACCTCCAAGCCAAAGGGTCCGGTCTTGGCCCACCCCTCCTCTGCCCGACAAATCGGGGGTAGGAGAAAACGCTTTACGGGGCAGGCTGCGGCACGTAGGCTACGAAGGAGATGAATCAGTTATTTTTATTAATTGATTATTAGTAGGTCCAATTAAGCGCGCTATAGGAACATGCAGATAATTAGGTGTGGGGACCCTACTAATTACGGCACACGCAAGCAGAAAATCCTAAGTCTAGGGGATCGATGAAAAATCACGTAAACACCGGAAAAGGCAGCTAAAAAGAAAGAGAAAACAAAACCGCGAAAAAGCCACGAAAATCCAAAGGGTCCCCCGAGCACACCAGTGCTCGGCGAAACAGACCCGCTAGCCAATCAAATCCAAAGAGTCTCTGAGTACATGTATTATTACAATAATAGTCAAATAAAAGAAAAAATAAAACCTAACTAAACCTCTCCCACTCAACTCTCTCTCGCTCTCTCCTGCGGCTCCGTACAGAAGGGAGTCGCCTCCAAGTTCCTCGGTTGCGTCGGCTTCTCGAGATCGGCCACCTCGGTCCTCGGGCCCTCGCAAGAAAAAGATAAGTGGTCAGACCAATAAAAATAACCATATAATAATAAGAAAAAGAAATGAAAATAAAATGAGAGTATATATGCAAAAATGCAAAATAAAATAAACAAGCAAAAATCAAATAAAAACAAAAATAAAAGAAAATAAAATAAGACAAAATAAAACAAAAATAAAATATAAACAAAAACCGCGAAAAGTCGCGAACTCTGAAAGAGCCGCGAAAAGCCACGAAAACAAAAACGAAAAATAAAATAAAAACTACTAAGCCGTGCTCCCCGGCAAAGGCACCATTCTGATGGCACGAAATTCCGAGCAACTAAGGCAATCAGGTATCTCTATGATGGTCGTCGCAATCTCGGTCACTCGATCGTGTCGATCAAGAAAAATTAGACCACCAATAGAATGAAAATCAATCAAAATACGAAATAGCGGTCCTGCTATTAATTTATCCTGGTATAGCGACCAGGGTCGAACACAAGGAGCACGGATTGGCCCTGCGGCCTACGAAGTAGTCAAAAAGGAAATAAAAGAAAAGAAAAGAGTATTTTTGGTGGTTTTTGAATATTTTATATTTTTTGGATTTTTAAGATATTAAGAAAATAAGAAAAGCAAGGAAACTGCACACTTCAACAATTTATTAAAAGCATTAAAAATCAACCAAAAATTCTAACAAAAATATTTTTATGTGTTTTATAAATTTTAGTGTTTTTGGTGAATTTTTGGGATTTTTCTGATGTTTATTTAATTTTCTAAAAATGAAACAGTGACTGAAACTATAGGTGATGTCCAGCAGAGCTAAAAGAGCCTAGATAAAATAACTAGAAGACCCAAATTAGCCTGGCGGTATTTTTCCTGTATAGAGAAGAAAACAAGGAAAAATTGGGCACCTAATTTATTATTTTTGGGTTTTTGGTTTAATTACTAGAATTTTTATAAGTTTTTAAGTGTTTTTCACGTTTTAGTGGTTTTCAGTAATGGAAAATAGCCAAAATTGGCTAGAAAATCAAGCTAGACAAAACAAACAATAAACAACTTTTTTGGAATTTTTAGATACTATTTAATATTTTTTGGGGGTTTTTAAAGTTAGATAGTGACAAAAATAGAGGTTTTTGAATTTTTAAAAATATCAAATCAACTCAGAATTGTCTCCAAAAATCCTCAAAAATTTTACACTATGGCAGGAGCCATGTGTCCAATTTTCGTTGGATTTGGAGTAGTTTTGCTATTTTATTCAAAAATAAAGAGGGGGGCACTGTGCACAGGGGCTCCATTGCAGAATTCAGGCCTAACCATTAATGAAGAAGCTATAGGAACGACGGAACCCATGACTACATAAGATTCTATTGAAAACGAATCCTAATAATTCATTGGCAAGGATGGCGGAATGAACCAGGAACCAATTTATTCTGAGTGGTCATAGTATGAGTTGACCTCTACGAATGAAGCAGAAAAGAGTCAATATTCGCCCGCGAAACTCTTATTTATTTACTAGATTACAAAATTTTGCGTGATTCAATAATAAATAAAGAAAAAAAATGAAAATAAAGAAGAATTAATTACAATAAAAATTTATAAATAGACATCTAACTATAGTCTAACTAGTTATTATATATATACAATATAAATATAACTTCTTCTTATAAATCCCATGATTTTAACATTTTTTTTCATTATTTGATTATTTTTATTTATTAAAATTCAAAATATATTTAAAAATATATTTAAAATAAAATATATATAAATATATATGTAATAGTAATATTATTACATTATTTTATTCGCGAGGAGCTGGATGAGAAGAAACTCTCATGTCCAGTTCTGCAGTAGAGATGGAATTGAGAAATAACCATCAACTATAACCCCTACGTGCAAATACCCGAAGTTCTGGGGGGTCTGGTGCAATTAACCCAGCAAAACACGTGCGTCGCACGCGCTTGAGGCACTCAGGGACCCAAATGTAAGGAAAGTAAGTCCCGAGGGCTATTTGATAACATGTAGCAAAAGTCTAGGGGCTTATCTGCAAATAACCCAAAAATAAACGCACATGCTCAAATGTTTCACGCACAGGGGTATAAATGCAAATAAACAAAAACTTTCATTCATTCATTAACAGTTAGAACTACAGGGGCATGAGATGCAAATAAGCCAAAAAGCCACGTGACGAAGCACGTGTCACACAACGTACAAGGGCATATCAGCAAATAAACTCAAGCACAAGGGTCTCTATGCAAATATCCCAAAAACTAAACAACTATATTACGTAATTACAGGACTAAATACGAAACAAAATAACAGAGGGGGCCTAAGGGTAATTTACCCTTTATTAATGGAGCGGCTGGATGGATGCCACGTGGAGCATCTGACGGTGGCGAAGACGGGCGCTCCACAGCTGAGCTCCTCGGGCGAATCCGACGGCGGGGGTACCGCCACGTGGGGGATCGAACGGTGTAGGGCGCATGTAGCTAACCCTCGTGCATCGGACGGCTGGGATCAATCCTCCTCAGATATGACGGTGAATGCGGCTCCTAGAACGGACGGTCCAGATGAAAAATGGAGCGGGAGGGTTGATCGGACGTCGGCTGAAGGTCGAGTAAGAACAGTTCGCCGGCCCAATGCTTGCGCTCCTGACCTCCCCTGCTGCGTCTGAAGATCGGAGAAGTTCCGGCGTGGCGCTCCGCAGCTACTGGTGGCCTCCGATGGCCCAACCGAGCCCTGGAGGGCTCCGACGAGGTCGGCGGAGGTCTGTCTCCTGGCTCGAATGAGAGAACCTCAGATGGTCCTCGTAAGACCTGCAAAATAAGCCCAGAAGACTCGCGGGTCGAGGGCAAACTGCCTCGACCCGGTTAGGCGGGGTGACGGTGAACGGAGGGTCGAAGTGGGCGAGCTCCGGCGAAGTGGGGATGGTAGAGCTCGAATCCCAGCTCCTGTGCGAGCTGGGTTGGATGGAGATATGGAGAAGGTGCGCGGAAGGGAGGCAATGGCTATGGCGAAGCCCGATGATCGATTGGGGGTCGGACGTGGACGGAATTGACGATGGACGGCGGCGGAGCGAGTTGGGGGAAATGGGAAATCAAAGAAAAAGCAAAGCCTACGGGACTACCTGGGTGGCTGATGAGACTGGGGATGAGCTTGTGCAGCTCTGGGTCGTCGCCTCGAGGAGCGTCTCCCTCCGAGGCTCGAGCTCCTGCTGGTGGCGGAGCAAGGCGGCGAAGCTTCGCCGGATCAGTGGTCTCGCTCCCTCTCCTCGCTTCAACAGCCCAGGACGCGAGCTGTCACTCTCACGCACACGCTGGAGCTCACTGGGGGTGGAATCGAACGGCCAAAGATGAGAAATGAGGAGGCGGAGCACGAGCTAAATATGGGTGCGGGTCCGGCTAGAAGAGGTCGGGTAGGGCGTTAGAGCGCGCGGATCCCGAGGTAGAGGCACCGGCGAGGGTCTCGGGTGTGTCGTGAAGGAGTCGGCCCTGGGGTTTAGGTTATAGGGTATCGGGTTTAGGCGCTAAAATGGGTAGAAGTCGGGTCGGGCGCCTAAATCCGTGGGAAGTGGTCCTGGGGGGGTAGTTGACCGGGCGGTCAACAATCCCAGGACCAGTAGGAAGCGGCCACGTGGCTGGTTTTTGAAAATGAAATTAAGCATAGAAAATGGCCGAATTAAGGGAAAGTCAAAATATGAAATATTTTTATTTTATTTTTTTCTATTTTTTTGTGATTTTTAATTAATTTTTAGAAGTAAAAATAGGGTATGTACATAGTAGGTTCATATATAGGTATATATACAATATATAGTTTTTAATTTTTGATTTTTAATTGTTATTTTTATACAACTTTATTCCTATTTTTTATTTATGTATATCATAAAATGAGGAATACAAAGACATTTTTATTTCACTTTTATTATTTATATACATATGTGAAATAAATACATATATACATTTATATACATGGTGTATTTACAATATATTTTTGTGTTTTTAATTTTGTTATTTTTATTTTGTTTTTGTTTTAATTGTTTTTATTTTATTTATTTACACTATATAATATAGAATATTTACAAAAATTTTGGAAATTAATTTTGCTTATTTACAAAGTTAAATAAATAAGGAGGTTCTATGTACATGATGACTATATACAAGTGGTATTTTTGTTTCCTTTTTAATTTTTGTATTTTTATCTTGTTTTTGTATTTATAAATATATACAAATACTTACAAACCAATTTGAGTCTATTTTTATGAGGAAAATACTTTTATTTATTTACATAAATATTTACACACATGAGCCCCTATCTCCCTCTACTTTGGCTTTTATGCGGTCAGGCCCATGCTGAGCCCTCCCTTGGGTTAGGTTTCTCAATATTTATTCTAAATATTTCCCTCTTTTTCTTTTTGATCTTTATTCTTTTATTTTTGCACAAAAACATGCTAATTATAGGTTTTTACACAATGCATGCTTTTGGTAATTATTTATATTTACAACTATATACATGCATTTGCAAAGGTTTTTGTAGCTAAAATATAAGAATAAAGAGTGATGAATGAGTATTCATCAATTACATGCATAGGTTGTTGATTATCAAAAAAATACTGATTAAATAATAATAGTTACTGATGACTACTTCAAACGTACAGATAGAAGTTTTGAAGTTACTGATGCATTCATGAAATATGCGATATTGAAAATAGTTACTAATAACTAAAGTAAACTTACTGCTGGATCATTCAAAATTACTAATACATGTTCCAAACTTACATGCATACCCCAATTGTTATTTTTCGTCTAATCCTTAAAATTACTGAAAAATTGACTTTAGTTAATGTTGCCTTAATCAAAGTTACTAATACATGCTTCAAAATTAATGTATCATTCTTCAAATATTCTATGGTAAATAGTTACTGATACATGTTCGAAACTAAATAATACATGTGAGAAGTAATATCTTACTAATATTACTCCATGCTTCAAATTAACTGATACATGTTTCATATGAATCAAATATTTTACTGATTGCTTCAAATTTACTTCTTGCTTCAAATTTACTGATTTCAAATCTAATGACAGCCTGATACATTTAAAAAAGTTAATGCTTGTCATTATGAATATAACTTGAAGGATACTTTTTATTAAAATGAATTTGGATTGATGGCTAAAAATATTTCCTTGCATTAGATTGTTGTCCAGCTAGACTAGGAAGAAAAGGAGCTATTCAAGATTGACCCATATGAATTCATATTTGATTATGAAACCTTCGTAACATAGGGTTTCATCTCAACTGCTTATGCATTGCGTGTCATTGTACCACAACAACGGCAACTTGATGATTGTTCAATGACATCAATTTTGAAGACTGCTCAACATCAAAATACACCAGAGTGTAAATGTGAAGAACACAAGAAGAAAATAAGTGATTTGGAGAGTTTCATTTCTCAACTGCCCACTTTGGAAGAGTACAAAAACATGAAAGAACATTATGAGAATACATTGAGGGAGAATGAGAAGCTGAAGGTCGAAATCTCTATTCTAAAGCAATGGTTTGAGGAATTCTTTGCAAAATCAGTTAATGTAAAGAAACAAGAGGAGAAGACAACAAAGGTTGGTGAACAAGAAAAACAAAATAATATCACAAAAAACAACGAATCACCATCCTTTGATCTTGGAATTGAGGAGGATTCTGAAGATCGTAGCAAAATTAAACCATATGGTTCAAAGAGGGTAGAAGCAAGAAGCTTATTACTCCTAGCAGCATGTCAAAAAGGGTCAAATCAAGAAGAGCAATAAAGGAAGAAGAAAAAGCACAAACCATCCCAATGAAGGAGAAAATAGTAAGGAAAAAAAGAAAGCTTGAAAAAAAGAATTTTGAAGAAGTGATGACTGTAGAAGATGAAGATGAAATTCCAAAGATTGAAGACAACAAAGAGCAAGCTTTGGAGGTATGAAATCAACCTATCATACTTTACATATACTGTTGCATTTAAATTTTTTTGATTTAGTATCATTCAATTGATGGTAGTTTAATAAATTACATATGCTAAATATTAAGTTACTGTTCATTTATAGATTATTACTTCTGTCAATTAATAAATTACAAATACTTACATATTCAAAATAACTACTACATGATGATTTAAATTACTAATACTTAAAGTAGCTTTATAATAACTTACTGTTGATACATATAATGTTACTAGTGTCAGTCGGTACCTGATACTTAGAGATGGCACTTAAGAAGTTACTGTCGATCTTAGAAATATTGGGTGAGTAATTTTCGTACTGAATGATTCTTACAAATGATACAAAAGAACTTACTGATGCATTTGAGAATATTATTTGTGTTGTTCTAAGATCTTAATGATACTTACAAATGCTTACATAAATACAAATGCTTACATAAATTTGGTGATGCTTTAAAAGTAAGAAATTTCAATGATGCAATAACATAAAATAATGATAAGATTTTTTAAATATATTTATAGGTTTACAATTTAAATCGCATCGATTACGCTGGATATGATGCAATTTCAGAATCAGAGAGGGCAACCATTCATGAATTTCTGAAGGATCCTGTCGCCAAGTAAGAGAAGATTTACTAAATTTATTAGATACATTTATTGGATAGATATTTATGATGATTTTTTTGTAATGTTACAACTTAACTTACATTGCAGTATGGGAGCAACTTACCATGATCCAGGAGACAACTTTTGCAATGGAATACACATTGAAGACCTACTTTATAACAAAATGGTCATAGATGTGATTTTGGACATGTTCATGGATGTGCTTTACAAATCATATCAAGAAAGTGACGTGGAATGCCCTTTTATTTTTGCAAATACGGCTCAAATGGTAATAGTACTTAACTATTTTTTGTTTTTATTTTATGTTATATTAACTAAATATTATTCATTTCAGCAATTATTCCCAAAGACTATGAAAGAAGCAACTGAAGAAGATTATGAACCTCTAAATAATTTGTTCTCATGCACAAGAACAATGTTTGATAGTGTAAAAAAAACTTTTTGTGTAATCCACACCTCCAATCATTGGCATCTTCTCGTGGCTGATTTCGATGACAAGAAATTCATTTCCTACAATTCACTTTCTGGGATGAAAAAACACCTCTTGAATGTTAGAAAATGGGTAAAAAGTTAATAAATTATGAGATACATCCATTTTTTATTTATTTTTTTACTAACATATTTCTTTAACAATTATGTTAGGTTGATTGGATGGCAGAATACTTCATGCTATTCACTAGAGAGCACCTTGAAAAGTGGCCAGTAGAGATAAGAAAAGGAATCCCAATGCAGCGAAGTGATTCCATTGATTGTGGGGTTTATGTAATGAAGTATATGGAATTCATTTGCAAAGGAAAAGATCCAGTCTTCCGAAACGAAGATATCCCCAAGTTTCGTGCCGAGATAGCAGCTATACTACTTACAAGTGTTCAGTAGAAAGATTAAAAGAAATGTGATATCTTAGACATGTAATTAGAGATGATGTAAATATGTACATGTACTGTTCAAATTTTAAATGTAGGATATTTCTTTTGAACATGGAATTCTTTATGAAAGAGAAAATTTTGATGGATGTTAATTGTTGATTGTTGAAATTATTACAGATGCTACATTCGTCTACTACCTGATACTTACAGATACATTAAGTTATTGATACATACCAATGCTACATAAAAAAGTTACTATTGCTTTGGAGAATATTACTTGAGTATTGTATAACTTACTAATACTTAAATATACTACATTTGAACTTAAAGTTGATTTTGCAAATCTTACTTGAATAAGCTAAGAACTTACGGATTCAAATGATTAAAAATTCTTCTAAATCTATTAACGATGACTTACAAATGCTTACAATATATTATGCTATAAGTTACTAATACTTACAAATGATACGTAATAACTTAATAATGATTTTGCGAATATTACTTGTGACATATTAGTAACTTACTTATAGTTAGATATGATACAAAAAAACTTACTTATTCTTTAAGTTACTGATACTTACGTTTTATAATGATGAATGTTACTGATGTCTTCTACAAACTTACCGATACAAGCTTCATAATTACTGATGCATTCGTCAAAGAAAATATGGGAAATATATACTGATACATAAAATAAACTTACTGATGCATTTTTCAATGTTACTGATACATTTTCCAAACTTACTAAAACATGTGACATGCAAGAACTTACTGATTCATACATCAAATTTACTGAAACATGATTCATACTTACTGATAATTGACAAGTACCAACTTACTTATACAGTCTTGTAAATTACTAATTAAAAGTGAACAATAAGAACTTACATATACTACATAAGAACTTACTAATACTTACTAATACTTACATATACTACATAAGAACTTAAGGTTGATTTTGCAAATATTACTTGAATAAGCTAAGATCTTACTGATACAAATGCTTAAAAAATCTTCTAAATCCTATTAACGATGGCTTACAAATACTTACAATAGATACATATATTATGCTTTGAGTTACTAATAATTACAAATGATACGTAATAACTTACTAATGATTTTGAGAATATTACTTGTAATATATTAGTAACTTACTTCTAGTTAGATATGATACAGAATAACTTACTTATTATTTAAGTTACTGATACTTACGTTTATAATGATGAATGTTACTGATGTCCTCTACAAACTTACCGATACAAGCTTCATAGTTACTGATGCATTCGTCAAAGATAATATGGGTAATATATACTGATAAATAAAATAAACTTATTGATTCATTCTTCAACGTTACTGATACATGTTCCAAACTTACTAAAACATGTGAGAGACAATAACTTACTGATTCATTCATCAAATTTACTGAAACATGATTCATACTTACAAGACAATTGACAAGTACCAACTGATAACCGTCTAAGTGACTAAGGTAAAGGTACAGAAATGGTCGTTGCGACCTCAATCACTCAGACTAAGTATATCAAGAAAAATCGAACCACTAATAGAAATAAAATCAATCAAACACTCAAATAGCGGTCCAGCTATGAGATTAACCTGGTATAGCACCCAGGGTCGAACTCAAGGAGCACGGGTTGGCCAAAGGCCTACGAAGTAGTAAAAATAAAATAAAATAAAAGACAAGTATTTTTAGTGGTTTTTAATGATTTTTATATTTTTTTTATATTTTTAAATGTGAAGAAAATAAAAGAAACACAAAATCAATCACACTTTGGCTAATTATTTAATGTGTCAAAAACCAAGCAAAAATTCAAACAAAAATGTTTTTATGTTTTTTAGGTTTTTTAGTGTTTTTGGTTAATTTTTGATAATTTTCTGATGTATATTTTATTTTCTAAAAATTAAACAGTGATAGAAAAGCAAGGTACTGTCCAGCCAGGACCAAAATCCTTAAATAAAATATCTAAGGATCTCAAGAGGGCCTGGAGGTATTTTTCCTGTATACTAGACTAAACAAGGAAAATTTGAGTACCAAAATTATTGTTTTTGGGTTTTTAAATTATTTATTATAATTTTTATGAGTTTTTAGGTGTTTTTGAATTTCTAGGGTTTTTACTCAGTGAAAAATAGCCAAAATTGGCTAGAAATTAAAAGAGCACAAAAGAAATAGTACCTAATTTTTATGGAATTTTTGAGGTGGTTTTTATATTTTTTTTGGGATTTTTAAAACTAGACAGTGGCTGAAATAAAGGTTTTTGAATTTTTAAAAATAACAAATAAACTCAAAAATGTCCTCAAAAATTCTCAAAAATCCTACAACATGGCACGAGCCATGTATCAAATTTTCATCGAATTTGGAGGTGATTTGATATTTTATTCAAAAATCAAAAGAGGGCACTGTGCACAGGGACTGAAGTGCAAATGCCCGAAGTTCTGGGGGTCCAGGTGCAATTAACCCAGCAACGCACGCGCGCGGCGCGTGCCTGGGGCACTCAGGGACCTTTTGGTAAGAAAAACCAGTCCCGAGGACCTTTTGGTAACTCGTACCAAAAGTCCAGGGGTCTGTGTTGCAAATAACCCACTAAAAGACGCACATGTGCAATTAAAACACTCACAGGGGCATATATGCAATTACTGAAAACATTTCATTCATTTACGAACATCTAGAACTACAGGGCTAATGTTGCAAATACACCAAACATACACGTGACGAAGCACGTGGCTCACACAAACAGGGGCATAAGTGCAAATAAGTAAAGTATGAGGTCCAATGTGCAAAATACCCTAAAACTAAACAACTGACGAAAGTAATTACAGGACTAAAACGAAATAAAAACAAGAGATGGGCCTAAGGGTAATTTACCCTTTATTACGCGGGTCGTCGGATGCGCTCCACGTGGATGATCTGACGGGTACGCTGGTGGGCGCTCCAGATCTCCTCTCCAAGGATCGGACGGTGGTTGCTCCTCCTGGAATGGACGGACGAGATGGCAACTGGAGGTCGAGGCTGATCGGACGGCTGGCGAGGATCCTCGAAGAACAGGTGGCCGGCGAGTTTCGTCGGCCTCGTGCGAGTGTTGTGGTCCTCGTCTGCTGCTTCCGGAGATCGGAGAAGATGCGCGATGAAGCTTCGCAGCTGTTGGTGGTCTCCGATGGCCCAGCCGAGCCCTGGAGGGGCTCCGGCGAGGTCGACGGAGGAGAGCTCCTGGCCTGGATGTAGGGAAGCCTCAGATGGCCTCCTCTGGACCTGCAAAGTAGCTCAGAAGCTTCGCGGGTCGAGGGCAAAATGCCTCGACCCGGTTAGGCGGCGTGAAGGTGGTCTGTGCGTCGGAGCGGATGAATCCCGGCGAAGCGACGGCGATGGGATTCGAATCCCAGCTCCTTTGCGAGCTGGGTTGAACGGAGGGGCGGAGAAGGTGCGTGGAGGAAGGGCGGAGGTGATGACGGGTTCCGATGATCGAAAAGATGCGCGAGATGGCCGGAATCGACGGAACACGACGGCGGTACGATTTGGGGCAAACCAGAAATTAAGCTAAATAGAGAAGCTAAGGGGTTACCTGGGTGGATGGTGAGACTATGCTGGAGCTGAGGTAGCTCCTGGTCGTGGCCTCAAGGGGTGTCTCGGCCCGAGGCTCGAGCTCCTGCTCTGGGCGGAGCACGGCGGCGCTAAGTCGCCGGATCAGTGGAAACCAGCCCCTCTCCTCGCTGCGACACAAGCAACCGAGAGCTGTCACCTCAGGGGCTGCTGTGGAGGTCACGGGACAGAGAATGGGGAACCAAAGATGCATGAAAACGGGGGCGGAGCTCAGACTATATACGGCTAGGGGTCCGGCTAGATGGGAGTCGGGCATGAAGCTCAGAGCGCGGATCCCGAGGCTAACAGTCGGGCGTGGATCAGGGATGATTAAGGAGCAAATGGAGCCCGAGATTCACGGGTTTGGATGTCGGATCGAGTGGGGATAATATCGAGAAATCGGGTTAAGGGCTCGGATCCGGAACTCTGTGGTCCAAGGGGGGAGTTGACCGGGGGGTCAACATCCCCCGTGGACCAATCAGGAGAGGCCACGCCATAAATGATTTGAAAATTCGAAATAAAATAGAAAATGACCGAATTATTAAAAACTCAAACATAAAATATTTTTATTTTAATTTTTTCTATTTTTTGGTGATTTTTAATTAATTTTTCAAAATGAAAAATAAGGTATTTACATAATAGGGCTATATATAGGTATATGTAGAATATTTTTTTGTAATTTTAATTTTGTTATTTTTATTTGATTTTTGTTTTGTTTCTTTTTATTTATTTTATTTACAATATATAACATAGAATATTTACAAAAAGTTTAAATAAATAATTTTATTTACTTATAAGGTTAAATAAATAAGGAGGCATGGTCTATGTACATGGTGAAAGGATATTTTTGGTCTTTTTGGTTTTTAGCTTTTTGTTTTGTTTTTATACTTTATAAATATGTACAAATATTTACAAACATATTTTTGGGTGAGGAAAATATAATTTTATTTATTTACAAAAATATATACACATGAGCTCCTATCTCCCTCTACTTGGCTTTTATGCGGTCAGGCCCATGCTGAGCCCTCCCTTGGGTTAGGTTGCTCAATATTTATTCTAAATATTTCCCTCTTTTTCTTTTTCATCTTTATTCTTTTATTTTTGCACAAAAACATGCTAATTATAGAATTTTACACAATGCATGCTTTTGCTAAGTATTCCTATTTACAAGTATCTACATGCATTTGCATAGGTTTTTGTAGCTAAAATATAAGAATAAAGAGTGATGAATGGGTATTCATCACCCCCCTATACTATACTTTGCTAGTCCCTTAGCAAACACTTATTTGAAAAAGAAGTGAAAAAGAAAGAAAGAAAAAGAAAAAGAGGATGTACATGGATCAAGGTTGATTATTAAACTTGCCTTCATTAAATTGAGGTATGGAGCTCAATCAGATCTTTGGATTATTAATGTGTCGGAACCTTATTTAGACTTAAGCTTAAAACCTAACAGCCTCTAAGTTCCACCAATCTATAACCAAGACTCCTCAATGCTACAGATCAGAACAAGTCATCAATCACAAACCCTGAAGACCATGAATCTTTTCTTGTCCTGTGAATGTGAAGTCTAAGCTCTCCACCTCAGAAATGGCAACTTGACAACCCTCCTTAACAAGGTAACTCTATGACCTCAATCTGGCCACTCTTTCCTCGAGGAGAGGGGTATTCCCTTCTAAGTTCAAGTACAACCGGCTCAAGAAGAGGGGGAAGAAGAGAATGGGTCAAGGCCAGTGTAGCCAAGTACCCTTGGGAGCTTGACCAGTGTAGCCAAGTCTCCCTGCTGCAAGCTACAACAAGTGGATCATGAAACCAAGCTTTGCTTATTGCACTTATATACATACTCCGGTGGGATTATCATTTTCTCTCAGACCCACCACTTTTTTGGAGTTCTTTTTCTTTTTGCACATTTTTTTTCTTTTCGAGTGTATCTATACAACATATACATGTGCAGCATATATACAAGGAGTTTTTCCTCTTGAGCCAGTAGACTATCCCTCTTTTGAAGCTTTATTGCAACCCACAACTCCCGTCGTTAGACCTCATGGCAACCAGACCAAGTTGAGACGCACTTCCTTCACTATAAGAAGAAGAGAGGTTCCGCCTAGAAGTACTACCCTCATATGCTACCCCAAGTCAGGGAAGACTGCCTCCTCACCACCTCATCCGTAGAGAGCTCGGTGCATAGTGCGGGTGTCCAAGTAAAGCCATAATCTATATGAGTCATGTGTTGTTGTTAAGTGCTCTACTTAGGCTCATTGAGATGACATGTGATCATAGCCTAGTGGACTCAAAGAATTAAGTCGCCATGGACCTGAAAAGCCTTAAACCTAAGCCCTCTAAGGTTCCTCTTAGAAATTAGGTGGATTAAGATCTTAATCAAGCTCCATTTCTCAATTTGATTCCAGGCTAGTTTAAATGTCAACTATCATCCAGAAAAACTATATACATATGTACAAACAGATGCTTATTTACACAATATTTTACAAACATGCAAAATTTTTGAAAAATGTTTTGAAATCATGAATGATGATGCATGAAGTGCAAGTTTTGCAAAAAGATATTTACACACATTTACACAAGATTTTTGCAAACTTTTTTATTTTCAAAACATTTTGGAAAAATTTTGTACTATAGACATAATTTTGATACAAAAATATTTACACAAGCTTTACACAAAAGATTTTTGAAATCATTTTTACAAAAATAATTTGTACAATAGCTATGTATGTGCAAATAAAAGAAGATTATGTACATGAAAAAATTTAATTTTTGTGATTTTTAGCCATTTTTATTTATTAACACACTCACACAAAGTACGAGTTATGGCTAAAGTATATATGAAATATATACACACCCCCCTATACTTAGCTCGAACGATGTCCTCAGAGTCAAGAGCGATGAAGAAGACATAACTCGTGCTAGGTATAGGGAAGTGAAAAGAAAAGGCTATATAAAAGGGAAATGAAAAGTCAAGAGGGACTCAGGTCTCCCCCCTATACTTAGGATCAAGTAATCCTAAGTATAGCAGGCTGTATACTAAGGGAAAACTGAGTGGAGAATGTACAGGGTCTACCCCCCCTATACTTAGGGTGAGATATCCCTAAGTATAGGCAGCAAAACAGGGGTAGACGGAAGCAAAAGAAATACCCGCAAGGTCTCACATCCCCCCTATACTTAGGGTAAAGTGCACCCTAAGTATAGCATAATCACAAGATGAAGAAGGGGATGTGGGACTAAGGAATGTGATGATATGGACATCTGGATCTATATACAGCGGAAGATCAGTGAAACTCAGGCATGAGATGCATTAGATGTGAGTCAAAGACCACATCTCACGCAAAATGAATAGGGGAAAGATCAACGACCCGCGGCTCATGATCTAGAAATGGCTTGAGCCGCTGGCCGTTCACTCGGAAGGTACTCTCAGAAGACAACTCGGATATGTCGATGCTACCGTTGTCGTGTACCTTTCTCACCAGATAAGGCCCCTTCCATTTGCTCTGTAGCTTCCCTGGAAATAGTCTAAGCCTCGCATCAAACAGCCATACTCTCTGTCCAATCTCAAAATGTTTGTGGCTGATATGAGAATCATGCCACTCCTTGATTTTCTCCTTATAATGTAGGCCGCTTGAGAAAGCTGCATCTCTAAGCTCCTCCAAGGCAGCTAGCTCTGCCCTCCTCTGGTCTCCCATACCATCTGGATCCATGATAATGTCTGTAAATGCCCAAAGTGACTTGTGCCTCAGCTCAACAGGTAAATGGCATGGCTTGCCATATACGAGGCGAAAGGGAGATGTGCCCAAAGGTGTCTTGAAAGACGTCCTATATGCCCACAAGACCGAGTCCAAAAGCTGTGACCAATCCTTTCGGTCAGGGCGGACGACTTTCTGCAGAATAGTCTTGATCTCCCTATTCGACACTTCGGCTAGACCATTCGTCTGTGGATGGTAAGGTGTAGTAACACGATGGTCTATGCCGAACTCGCTAGCAAGTGCCTTCACATGGTCGTTGATGAAGTGAGATCCCCCATCCGAAATCAGAACTCGTGGAACCCCGAACCGCGTGATGATGTGCTTCCTCAAAAATCTGCAAACTGTCCTCGCATCAGCGGCTCGGGCGGGGATAGCCTCCACCCAACGACTCACATAGTCTACGGCCAACAGAATGTACTCAAATCCCTGACTCTTAGGGAATGGACTCATGAAATCGATGCCCCATGCGTCAAAAACCTCACAGAAGTGAATGGGCTGCATCGGCATCATATCACGCTGTCCACAAGTGCCCATCCTCTGACAATCAGTACACCTCTTCACGAACTCATCTGAGTCCTTGAAGAGGGTAGGCCACCACAAGCCGGATTGGAGCACCTTCTGTGCCGTTCTCCTCCCAGAATGATGTCCTCCTGCCTCAAGCTTGTGGCAGTAAGTGAGGACGCTATGATGTTCCTCTTGAGGAATACACCGACGCCAGACGCTATCCCCTCCTTCGTGGTAAAGGATGGGATCCTCCCAATGGTAGGACTTGGCCTTCGCAAGGAAGGTCTCAAGTCTCTGTCTCGGCCAATCTTGTGGGACTTTCCCAACAACGAGAAAGTTCAAAATATCGGCGTACCATGGAAGTGAGGCGATAGCAAGGATCGCCTCATCTGGGAAGGTATCTCTAATAGGGTCAATCTGCTCAGAATCCTCAGGCTGCTCTAGTCGGGAGAGATGATCCGCCACCACATTCTTGACTCTAGGCTTATCCTTGATCTCAATGTCGAACTCCTGGAGTAGAAGGATCCATCTAGTCAGTCTGGCCTTGGCATCCTTCTTTGCCATGAGGTACCTGATGGCGGTGTGATCTGTAAACAAAGTCACTCTAGATCCGATGATATATGATCTGAACTTATCCAGGGCAAACACTACGGCTAGCATCTCCTTCTCTGTGACCGTGTAATTCCGCTGGGCGGAATCCAATGTGCGGCTAGCATAGTGTATGGCAAATGGAACTCCATCCCTCCTCTGTCCCAGCACTGCCCCTACGGCAAAATCGGAGGCATCTGTCATGATCTCGAATGGGAGAGACCAATCAGGCGGCTGGAGGACAGGAGCCTCAATAACGCACTGCTGGAGAGTAGCAAACGACGAAAGACACTTGTCATCGACAAGGAACTCGGTGTCTTTCGTCAAGAGGTCAGTCAACGGTCGGGCGATCCTGCTGAAATCATGAATAAATCTCCTATAAAATCCAACGTGCCCCAGAAATGACAGTAGCTGCCTCAGATTGGACGGCGGTGTGAGTTTCCTAATGACATCAACCTTGGCCGGATCAACCTCCATGCCCCTGTTGGAGATGATGTGGCCAAGCACCGTCCCTTGAGTCACCATGAAGTGACTCTTCTCCCAAGATAGCACCAAATGATACTCAATACATCGCTGGAGTACTCGGTCTAGGCAGTCAAGACAGGAATCAAATCCATCGTCGTAGATCGAGAAATCGTCCATGAAGACCTCCAAACACTCCCCCACCATGTCCGAAAAGATCGACAGCATGCACCTCTGAAAAGTCGCAGGGGCATTGCATAGCCCAAATGGCATGCGTCGAAAAGCGTATGTGCCGAAGGGACAGGTAAAGGTGGTCTTCTCCTGATCCTCAGGAGCGATGGCCACTTGGTTGTAGCCCGAGTACCCATCCAGGAAGCAATAATGGCTCTTCCCTGCCAGTCTCTCAATGATCTGGTCAATAAAAGGCAGGGGGAAATGGTCCTTCTTGGTGGCTTGGTTGAGTCTCCTGTAGTCAACACAAACCCTCCAAGAGGTGGGTACTCGAGTAGCGATCTCCTCTACCGACTCACTGATCACAGTCGTGATGCCCGTCTTCTTGGGCACCACATGCAAGGGGCTAACCCACTTGGAGTCGGAAATGGGATAAATAAAACCTGCACCCCACCATTTTGATATTTCCTTCAGCACAACCTCTCTCAGGTTGGGGTTCAGACGCCGCTGGAACTCACGCGATGGCTTTGCCCCATCCTCGAGATAGATATGGTGGGAGCACACTGATGGACTAATCCCATGGAGATCTGCTACGCTCCATCCGATCGCCTTGCGGTTCTTTTCAAGAACCCCCATCAAACGGGATTCCTGCTCTCCAGTCAACTCGGCGGAGATGATGACTGGGTACATCTCTGGCTCGCCCGCAAGGAATCGATACTTCAGCGAAGTAGGGAGCGGCTTCAGCTCTGGAATGCTGGGTGCCGGCAAATTTGGCTGCGGAAGAAACTGAGTGAAAGCTGCAAGGTCGGCCAAATCTGCCTGGGAAAGTGAAAGCGTACTCTCGCAAACTAGATCGGGAGAAGGCGGCTCAACTGTACTGTCTCTACTCGGCTCTGCATCTACCTCCTCCTCATCTATAGGCTCAGATGGACTCAGGTCTGGCATCTGATCATAGCAATCGGCCCAATCAGACTCTGAATCCGAGGGATCTGTATCAGAAGTGGTGGCATCAGTACCACCGGAAAACAAGGTGGCCTCAGCACCACCATCACTAATCATCGTGCTGCGATCAAGGACCGGCTCTGCTGCCTCAATGGTATCCTGAACCAGGTATGTGCTCTCCAGACTCTCCTCTGCTGTCATCTCTGCATCAGCTGTATCTGAAAGTGAGAGGATGGTCTGTGTCTCAAGATCTGCCCAAGCTGCCTCATCATCTGTGATCACAAAATCACAGTCCTGGTTGATGTCTGGCTCTGCGTCGGTCAGCTGCTCTGAATCTGTACTCGCATCTGAGCGGGCTCTAAATCTAGCTCTGTAGTCCTCGACCGTCTCTATTTGTATACTCTCACCCTCGACGCGAAAGTACACCTTCCCGCTATCATGATCAGTCACCGCCTTGGCTGTGGCCAAGAACGGACGACCAAGGATGATGGGGGTATCGGCCACTAACTCAGGGATCTCCATGTCCAACACTACGAAGTCCACGGGGAATTTCAGGCCCTGAATCGTGACGATAACGTCTCGTAATAACCCCTTCGGCCTCTTGATAGATCGATCAGCGAACTGAAGGACTGTCCTGCTCTGTCGAAGAGTGCCCACCTCGAAGCGGTCGAGAAGGGCTGCCGGAAGAAGGTTGATCGACGATCCGCTATCTAGAAGAGTACGGTCGAACCTCTGCTCACTAATCTGGCATCTGACATACGGGGCCCCTGAATCTGGCCTCTTGGCTGGCAGTCGGTTCTAGATCGCAAAGCAAGTGGCTTTCGTCAGTACATGTATCTCTGAAGTGTGGTTCCTCCTCCTCCTCCTGACTGTCGTCCTCTCTCTCAAAGATCGCTGGAGAAGGGGGATGTGCTGCAAAGCCTCCTAGAGGGTCAGCTGGATATGGAATCGATCGATCATGCTCTGGCTGAACTCCTCAAGCTCTCTCTTTTTTGGATCATTTTTCTTCCCCTTCCCCATCTGAAGGGCTCTAGGGAAGGGGATCACTGGGTCCTTCTCAGATGAAGGACTAGGAAAAGGTCTAAGCGGTTCAAGGACCAGATCCACACATACATCATGCACCACAGTGGGACCAGAAGAAAGTAAACCTTTTCCTTTATTCACAACAGAGTTCTGAGATACAGGATTACAAGGAAAAACATCATCTCTATCTGTACAAACACCGGTGGCCTCAGTACCACCACGGGCTGGCTCTGCTGCTGCTGCTGCTGGTAGACGTCGTGCGGCATCAGTACCGCGGGCTGGCTCGGCTGAACGGGTGGCATCAGTACCACCTCCTAGATCTGGTGAAGCGGCGGCCTCAGTACCGCCGGTGGGATCAGCATCCTTGGTGGCCTCAGTGCCACCGTCATAGTCTGGAGCGGCCTCAGTATCGCTCTCCTCCTCCTGTGGCGCCTCTGGGATGTCCTCGTGGTGAAGCTTAGATGAGGCCTCGCCGCCTGCTGGGGTCCTACCACTCCTAAGTGTGACAAAATCAGCATCAAATAGATCCGAAGATGTATCATCAAATGGGTCACTAGGAGTGGCTAACTCAGTATGTACTACCTGCTCAGATTTCCTCTTGAGGTTGTTCGGGTTCGGCTCTATCTGGGCTGGTATGGCGGCCTTCCCTCTCACCAGGTCCCGCATCTCCTGGCGGAACTCGTCCATCTCCCGTCTGAATGTCGCCTGCTGGTCCGTGAGGAGGCGGGCGATGTCATCCAAAGCGGGGCTCTCGTGGGAGCCCGACGGGTGGCCTCTCTGTGGGTGAGGCTGCTGGAACTGCTGTGGCTGGTGCTGGTAAGAGGGGTATGATGGAGGGTGCTGCTGCTGGTATCCCGGGTGAGCCTGCTGCTCACATCTCCACGACTGTCCCTGCTGCTGATAGGGACACGGACCAAAGGATGACTGGTGCTGCTGATATGCTGGGGGCTACTGCTGCGGCTGGTGCTGGTCTCTCTGCTGGGAGTACTGCCCTCCCTGTCCTGACGGCTGCTGCTGGGGCTGGGTACCACCACTCCCCCACCTGAATCCGGGATGATCTCGTCGGATCCCAGGCTGGGGGCGGTCATACCAAATCCCGTTGACATCCATCAACGGCTCGGCATCGTAGGGGGCTGGCGGGAGTACTGCCAGAGGCTGGTCCGGCTGGTAGACCACCATCTGCATCTCTGGAGATGGTGGGGACTGGTAGGTGGGCTGCGGCTGCTGGTACGGCTCCGCCTGTACAAGGTGAACCTGTCTAGGCTGCACGTGGGTGCTGGAGCCGCATGGAACTGATCGAGATGATGCAGTGCCAGGAGTAGCTCGCAGATGAAGCCGGATGGCAGCAGGTTCTGAGCCTACATGGAAGA